>OZ012705.1:50935417-51535417 GCA_963942595.1 Cylloceria caligata | reverse complement strand
CATACCCAAAACCTCCGATAAAACTTTATGGCGTGAGCCAATTGACAAGCCAATATTATCAGCTACTTCTCTCATTGTGATTCGGCGATCATTCATAATCATTGCCCTCACTTTTTCCATGTTTTCATCGGTTTGTGATGTGCTGGGGCATCCAGAGCGCTCTTCATCTGCAACGTCTTCACGACCATCTTGGAAACGCTTATACCACTCATTAACCCTTGTTTTACTCATAGCAGACTCATCAAAAGCAATACTTAACGTTTCTAAAACTTTGCTGCACTTTATTCCATTCTTATAGCAGAATCTAATACAGATTCTCGTATCCATTTTCAAAATCGTCGATCCTACCAAACATGTGACCTTTTTGACAGCTGACAATAGACTAATCATCCTATTTAACTAACACAGTACAGCAACTTTTCAGACAAGTTTACTAACACAACAACGAAAAAATCGCGGAAACGGACTAATACTACACGTAAAATTACAAAATTTCCATTATTTTTTTAACACACCTCGTACAATTCAAATGAGTAAAACATCAAAAGCCTTAAGGTAAATGGTTTTGTGCGTTTCCGCCGCCAATCTAGCATTATTTTGCTACCTGGGGTTTTTTTTGTCAATTTTCAATTATTAGATTATGGTTTTCGAAAGATACAACCAACTCATAGTATTGCAATAATTGAAAATAAATTGGAAAATATCCAAAAATATACTGTCGAATAATAGATTGATCGATGGATAACAAAGTTTTATAAAAATGATAGATTGGTGTGATAGAGATGGCATCAGTGGCGCTCCCGATCGACCATGGGAGACAGACAGAGGGTGCATTGCATATAACGTTGAAGAAAGAAATAATTATTTGACAATTGGACTATGATGTTTCAATATGAAAGGGAACATGTGAAAAAGCACAACACCATGCAGAAGCGTTTGAAAGAAGTGTTCCTATCGTTGTCATAGTTGCTGTTACGTTCTATGGGTACTATCTTGAAAAATGGATGTCGAGAAATCCAGCGTCTAAATCGTGCCAGGCCTTATTAACTTGATTTATTTGAACTATTTGACTTATTTAAACCACGCCTTTGCTTCACTATAAGGCCTTTTTGTACTGAGAGCAATTGTATGTGCGTTTTTTCTACGATATTCACAATTTTACACTGATCTTACAAAATGATCTAAAAACGAAAAGTGTTTGCTAAAATTGAATCGAGCTTATGATTAATGTGTTTGTTATTTCTATCTTCGCAGGCAAAGTCGTTGATTGGTCGTGCTTTCTTTGCAAGCTTTCCAGCATCATCCTTATGGAAATTAAGGTTCTCAGGTAGAAATCTATGATTAATCAATTTCTTAGAATACAAAAAATTAAGTTTCCATGCTACTTGAAAGTAATTCTGACGACATGTGAACCGCGTGCAGGAGCGTCGGATATAATTTCATCTATACCGAATATTTAATTGCTCAGCGCTCGAATTGCCCAGTTTTAGGTATGTATGAAAACGTTAATGTTAAATTATTTGATTAGAATCGAAGACCGTCGTATATATAAATATTGTTGAACCCCCGACTGCCAAAAGGTGTGCTTATTCATTTCACGTCGATGTGGAATTATCGTTTCGATGTTTGCGCCCCCATAACTTGCAAACCGCTCAGATCGCGATTTGACCTACACAAAAGTTCTGCCGAATTTATCGTTGAGTAACACTGACATGGTTTAAGGGTCGCTACATGACATTTCCTGATTTCTCAGTCGTAATTAATAGAAAATCGAATTTCATTACCCTTACTTTAAAAAAGTATACAAACGGAAAATGAAAAAATCGTCGGGCCCTCTCTCGTTAAGCCAGTATCCAAAATATTTTTTAAAATTTTGTACACAGGAACATAGCGTTTGGATATTCTTTTTTCAATAATCCATCAAATCCACTGAGAGACTAACGTGAGAGACCCCGACGATTTCTCCGTCTATCGGCGAGTGAGGCGCACCAACAATTATTCAGAATCGAACAACGGGCGCTTGAACCATGCGTGATGCAAACCCCCCAGTACAATCACATTTGCAAATAAGTGTCAAGTATGCCCAACTTCTGCTGTCATTTTTTTTGCTGTTTCGTATAGGAAGCTTTAGTTCGATTACTTTTCGTTGACAAATATTAGTGATATCGTTCAACGATATTTGTACATTCATCTAATTTACTGTAACGGTATTAACTCGTTAGTATTAGTGGCTATTCGTTGAATCAGGTACCTCTGACCTAAACTGTTCTTTCCTGATAATTATAAGTCATTGTACAATTTTTATTCTGGGCTCTCGCACGCCTTTACAATTATGTACGAATGCGAATATCATTTCTCGCTTACGCACTTGCTTCCTTCTGCTGCCATTCGATCTATATCGACCGTCCGTGGCTAGCTAACACTCGCTTGCCTGCAGTCTCGTCAGACTCAAATCGATGGCGGACACCCCACAAAGCCGGGTGACGCCGCTTGTCAATTGAAAATCTTAAATAGCCATTTACTCGTCTTTCTGTGAGAGTATTCGGCTTTTTATTCTACCAGAGGATGCTTCATGCAACACTTCTCTCCTGTAACCCTTCCCTTCCGCTCCCTCCTTTTACAATACCCGTAAGATCGATTTCCATGATGAAATGAGGGGAGAGGGCGCCTACTCGTCATCACGGATTTCGCTCAAATTTATAGCATATGTAGGGCTTGGCTAGAAATGAAAGTACCCAAAGTGGAAACTCTACATGGCCAAGCGTTTAGAAAATAAAATTTTTGACGCGGCTGTGGCACCGTAAAAGCCATTTATGTTGGTATATTTGCCAAGCAGCGGTTGGCGTAGTGGTAAGATCTCGGACTTGTAATGCGATGGTCGCAGGTTCGACTCTCCGTGTGGAGACTTTTTTTTCTAGCTCTTTCCCAATTTTTATAATATTCATGTCGCAATTAAGCGAAGTGATAAATAATTTATTTGATTGATTTATTTATTTATACATAAAAGGCATAGATATAGGACATCATTTTTTAATAAGCGCATAATCGAGAAAAATTTGGAGTTGCGAACTTTCTAGACTTATTCAAACTGGAATACTCGTTTCACAATAAGATTTGTTTTGACCTGAAGGTCGTTCCCGGCGGCCGTACACGAACAGTAGATTCTCGGCGCAGGTAGAAAAAAGGTATGTCCCTGACCATCTGCGTTAAGGACAACGCTAGCTAAGGAGCTCATTCGTTTGTCAGCTCTTGGCCGTATAACTTGAATTGTTCGAGAATACTGTGAGAATATTCTGGAAAATATCGAAATTTTTGTGAAAAAAAAATTGAGGAAAATATTGTGGAAAAATCGAAAATGTCGAGCAAAAGTGAAATTCTTGATATGCCTGGAACGTCGGTGGAAAAGACCAGGAGCCAGACGATAGCATTCACAGGGAAGCGTCGAAGCAACGATTGAAGACGGCGCTGGATTATAGTTTACATCTTTTGGCTGAAGAAGATCTGATCACATCAGAAAGTTCCGAAGTTTTAATCGAAGAACACATTCAAATGGGAAATAAAATACATGAGAAAGTAGGGGAAGTTTTATCGGAGTATAAGTTTATGTGTGACGAAGAGTTGATTTGGTCCGAAGAAATCGACCAAGAAGGAGAATATCAAGAGGGGGAGGGTACCAGTTCGTTGTCAAATGATGAGTACGAACCCGATGAAAAAAAAAATGAAAGAGGATCCAGATTTCGTTCCATCCGACTACAAAATAATGGTGGTTAATCTTGTCAAAGCGCATCCAAAGTGGAATTTGAAAAGTTTGCAAACAAAAGGAGCATCTCGCTAGAAGTATATGCAAGATTTGAAAATTTGGGAAAATCATATTAAAAAGGGTGGAATTCGAAAAGAAAATTGCAATACAATTGATACGTGGACATATGATCGCTTCGTAGAAGCGCGGAGTTGTAACCGGCAAGTCACCACAAAAAACTTGCAACAATGGGCACTTGCTGCTGCCAGTCAATTTCCAGATTTGGAATTCAAAGCCTCCGAAACGTGGGTCAAAGAGTTTAAACAAAGGCATAAGATTCGTCAGAGGAAAGTTGAGAAATTTGTGTCGGAAAGAGAGACAGCTACAATAAACGAAATCCTTGCTGCGGCAGATAAGTTCCAACTCCAGACTCGAGCTCTTATTCCCCCGTACGACAAGGATTTTGTTATCAACACTGATCAAACAGGTAAGTCACGAATTCTTATTCGTCTACCTCAATCGAAATACTCTCTTTAACGTCGCATATAATGAATTTACATTCGTATATTCTCTTTCCATGTTGCCTGTACCAGTCGACGTATAACCGAACCCTGGTCCATCGAGGGTCAAAAGCGGTTTTCGTAAAAAGAAAGGATATGAACAAAGTAACCCATTAATATACAGCCCAATATGCTATGACCCTTTCTGGAAAGCTATTGCCAAAAGTTTACGTATGCTGACAATCCTCTTTGGACCGAGGATTCAAAAATCGATGGATGAATACACGGCAAAATACAAAAATGTCATCATCACTTCAAAATCTGGCAAACTTACAACAGTGTTGTACACAACATTTTTAACGGATGTGATGCAGCCTTACGTACAAGAGAACAAATGTCTTCTGCTGATTAACTCGTGGGAAGGACAATCAAATCCGCAATTATACGATGAACTTTTCCAAGATGAAGAAGGATTGCCAACGTGTAGCATCGAAGTAATTTCCCCCAAATGTACTCCACTGGTGCAACCCTGCGATGTATATTTTTATCGTCAGGTTAAAAACTTTATTAAAAAAATACAAAATTGTTCTTATCTCATCGAGCAAGAAAAAGAAATAACATCCCGAGAAGACTGTATAAAAATACATTCGATCGTTCATTATCAACTATTCGCGTCAATATTCGGTGACATGTTAAGTTACGCGTGGTTTGCTGCTAAACTTTGCTATGCGAGAGAATGTTTTATGAATGTAAATCAAGTTTGTTTTTCTATGGAGACGTTGAACCAACGTTGTAATTGCAAAAATGCAGCGTTCACAACGTGTGCTAGATGCAGAAATAATTACTGTTTCTACGATGAATATCATCCCAATAAATGTAAATCATCGTATGTAAAAGAATAGAAGTTTGAATTTTTATGTACAAAGTCTTTTCGTATGCGCTTTAATTACAATCCCTTGTTGAAAAAACCGCAATCCTAATTTTTTCCTTATCTATGCCTTTTGCGTATAAATAAATAAATTAAAGAAATTAATTATCACTTCGCTTAATTGCGACATGAATATTATAAAAATTAGGAAAGATCTAGAAGAAAAAAAAGTCTACGCAAGGGGAGTCAAACCTGCGACCATTGCATTACGAGTCCGAGCTCTTACCACTACGCCAACCGCTGCTTGGCAAACATACTAACATAAATGGCTTTTACGGTGCCAGAGCCGCGTCAAAAATTTTATTTCCTAACGCTTGGCCATCTGGAGTTCCCACTATGGGTACTTCTATTTCTAGCCAAGCCCTACATATGCTATAAATTTGAGCAAAATCCGTTGTGATGAGTAGGCGCCCTCTCCTTGTAAGTGCGTCGTATTCTCGCTCGCGGCGCGGAACGCTTTCCGTCCTTGCCTCGTGCACGCCTGGGTTGGACTCTCGATGTAGTGGTGTCGTTTGTCGAATACGCTGCCCGATATTATAGCAGACGAACTGGACGAGGTGTGGTTCGAGATTTATTTAAATAATTTCCCAAATCTTTCATCATTTACAATAATTCCTGATAGTTTGCAAAATTTCGCAACGCTTTCAATAATTCGTAAAACCTATAATTGCTTACAAAGTTTTCAATAATTCGTAAGACTTTTCGTGATCGCAAGCCTACAATCATTCGTGAAAATTATAATTCCACACAAAATTCTGAATATTTCGGCAGCGATTTGGCATAGTTGACGGGTTCAAGAAGACTAGCCAAAGCTCCCTGCCTCCGCTTATCTATACTGATTGTGACTCATTCTTTTTCTGTTGCTCCCGTTATTTGCGCGTGCATGACTTGTACTTTTTTTTTGTTTTTTCGCATTCCTGCGATCTAGTTTGGATTTACTCAACTTTATAAAAACTGTCGCCTTTAGCCTTTGACATACCGCTTTGTCTTTATGAAAAAGTGCCGACTTTTTACCCTTTGACATATCACCTCGCCTTTCTAAAATATTCGATTTTAACAAAAACGAGTGTCGCATTTTTTTTATTTCGGCCGCCGCCTCATCTATTCTATATATCTCTATCGGTGTATGCTTAACCGTTGGTCGTCGCATAGTCCCCCAATTTACGTCGACGACTCGTTTGAGACGTAAATACAAGCGTATTTCTATTAAACGAAAGAAGCTTATTTTTCATCAAACGAAAGAGTTTATTCTTGTTTTTCTAAATTGAAATAAAACGTATTGTTCTGTTTAAACGAAAAATGGGCCTGTTCCATAGAGTGGAGAATAAATTAAATGAAAAGAAAACTTCTTTTCGTAAAAACAAAATACGGAATATTCTGAACGAAAAATAAGATCCTTTATAATAAAATCGGAAACTGGAAACTGGTGTTGCAAGACGAGAACTAACATTCGGTTTTATCCAAACAAAACAAAAATTTGTTTTCATAAAAACAAAATGAATCAAGACATTTGTTCTCTAAAACGGAAATTCAAATTATTTCCCGTTCGACGCGTTTTTCCCTCTTATCCTTCGTCACTTTTCACTGGTGTCTTTGCACTCTGTTGAGAATATCTTTCCTGGTGTAGTTGAGCGAATCTGTGAATATATTGAAAATTATGAGTTTTCACTCTCGACAGGGAGAAAGAAACCAGACTGAAAGATGTTTTATAGAGAAAGTGGTTTTATTGTAACATCCGCTCTACCGTTAAATAATATGTCAAAAAGGCAAAATAATAGATATAAAAATAAATACAAAAAAATACAGGGTGCGCCATCTCAATCTGGTCGATGGAAGTATTGAATAACTCTGACAGATTTTAACCGACCAGCGTCGTACAACACGTTTCGTATAGGTTATTTCAGTACAATTTCAACCATGTATCGCTATACGCCGAAAGAACGCGCCGAAATAGTTTCGCTTTACATTGAAAATAATCGTTCAGTTGTGTCAACTCGGCGTGCGTATCGTAAAAAATATCGCGGACGTTCTGCGCCCAAAGGCGACACTATCCGTCATTTAGCTTCAAATTTCATGGAGCACGGGTCTGTAGCGAATCTCCAACATCAAGCTCGACCGCGTCCAGGTCGTTCAAATGAAAATATCGAAGCTGTTCGACAGAGTGTTGCAGAAAATCCAAATGTCTCATACCGCCGCCGGTCTCAGCAATTAAACATCAGTGGAACCACTTTGAGAAGGATTTTAAAGCAAGATCTTCACATGTTTCCGTACAAAGTGCAGTTGACTCAAAGATTATTGGAAACTGACAAGCCGCGACGCTTGGCTTACGCTAATAACGTTAGTCGAATGAAGGAAGCTGAGCCGGATTTTTGGGAGCGAATTCTGATAACCGACGAGGTTCATTTCACTCTCTCTGGCGCTGTCAACAAACAAAACTGTCGCATGTGGGGCACCGATAATCCTCATATTATTCACGAAACTCCATTGCACGATGAGAAAGTGACGGTTTGGGCCGGTGTTTGCTCAAAAACCACCATTGGACCATTTTTCTTCAGAGCTGGTGAAACTGTCAATGGGGATCGATATCGGTGGATGTTGGCACACTTTGTTTTACCACAGATGCGTGAAAAAGGTCTTAAGAAATTTTGGTTCCAACAAGATGGTGCGACATGTCACACTGCGCGCTCAACAATGGACTATTTGCGTCGGAAGTTCCCAGGACGTGTGATATCAAAGAAAGGTGATATTGACTGGCCACCAAGATCGCCGGATTTGACTGCACCGGACTTCTTCTTGTGGGGATTTTTGAAAAGTAAAGTCTATGCCAACAAGCCGAAGACCATAGAGGAGCTAAAAAACAACATTCGAGCCGAAATCGCAGCGATATCGCCCGAGACGCTGGCAAATACAATGGAAAATGCCGAAAAAAGAGCTCATTTTTGTCTCAGTAATAAAGGCGGACATTTGATTGATGTGGTTTTTGGAAACTAATCAAAATAAATTGTAATGAATCAAATTTAATAAAAAAATACGACTTTGTGAAATCTGTTGAAAATTCTCCAAGTTATTCAATACTTCCATCGACCAGATTGAGATGGCGCACCCTGTAGAAAGTGAATTTTGATAACTATTTTAAGCAGCACACAATTATATTAACACAATTATATTAATTGTGTGCTGTCTGTTATTGAGTGTAGTGTAAGTGATGCAGCCAGCGCTGCAGAGCACGCCGCGGAATGAGAAGTGTGAGAGCGTAGAATATGTTACTTATTACCAGTAAATTTTCAGTAGATTTATATAAGAGAATTTACAGAGAATGAGTGAAAGAACTTGCAAATATATTGCTTGAGTGCTAGAAATTTGATGTGACAGACCGTAATGTAGCCAACGCTGCAGAGCACGGCAAAATGAGCTTGAGGGTGCACAAATGAATGGAATAAATTTACAGTACTTTCCCAGCAAGCTTAGTTGGGAGAAAGTACAGTGAATTAATAGAAACACACGCAATTGTATTAATTGAGTAAGCAACAGGTAGCGTGGAAACGTGGTACAGCCCGCCCTGCAGAGCACGCCACAGTGTGAGACCTTTATGCGGATGTACCGATGAGTTTTCCACTCCTCACCGTCATTGAATTACGATAAATTATAACAGTATACTCGTACCTGATTTTGAATCCTTGTGTACACGAAAAGCTGAGTTGATCTGGCGATAGCAGGGCTATCTTCGGCATAGCCAAGCGCAGCACGCTACCCAGCAGCAACAGGTCGACGCACGGCGAATATCGATCGCCGTGCGCCAGCTGATTATCCAACACACTCTCATTCCTTTTTTTTTCTCACGTTTTTCACTCCTGTTCTTAGTCATTTCTTTCTCTCTTTTTTTATCTCACTCCTGTGTATTCCCTTACACTCCTGCCACTCGCTTGTTTCTCCTGTCTGTCACTGTCCACTCCTGTCTTTCTCACTCACGTCTCTACATTTTACTTCTGCCTCGACACTTCATCTCTCCTGAATCTTTCTTCCCCCACTCCTGCTTTTCCACTCCTGGTCCACTTCTGTCTATCACTTTCACGTTTTCTCCTGTCCTTCGAATTTCTCCGGTCCTCACTGCATCTCCTGGTCAGTGGTGACCCGTAGCCGTAACCCCAGACCTTCTCGTCCGTACTGTATCCAGAGTCGGTTTCCTCCGCAGGGTGCCTGAAATGGGGCTCGAGGTATAGACCCCCGTCGTCCCCCCCAGACGAATAGCCTCGGGTTATCTCCCTTGGTGGCACTCCTGGTCCGGACGAGCTCCTTGGAGGCGAACACGATGGTTCCGTCCTCCGCGATCCTCCACAGCTCGATGCACCTAGGCTCTGCGTGCGTGGAGTCGGGGTGGACGGACATATTCCATTCCTCTTCGCTGAGGATCTGCCTCGCTCTTTGGACGTCTTCGTCTATCCAGGCGGCTCCCAGTGGCCTGGACTCGGTAAGTTTGATGGGAATGGCTTGGAAGGAGATGAAGCCAGCCCCTAAATTATTAAGATTGGACTGTCAGTAATCGAACTACGCGTTACCAGACGAAAATCTCGGCGGAAACTGTCTACCAGTCGACGTCGAAGAGCGGATAATTTGCTCAGAACATGATAGATACCGGGTGCTACAGCTATGATTAATTTTTGTGATTAACATTTTGTTATTAAAAGCAGGGTGTCATACGTAAATGTAAGAATTTGTATTAGTTATTAATAACATAATCATATAATTTATTTATACAGAATAAAGCACAATAACAAAATGAATTTATTTTATTTTCATTTTTACAAGGTTTATTGCTTGCAGCTGCTTGTCATCATAGCCATGACCTTCGTCAGCGTCATCATTTTCATTTTCGTCATCCGTAAAAATTGTAAGTATTAGAATATTGTTGTAAGTTTATCCGCATTCAGTCAATCAAACAAATATATATGTGAATACCTGTGACATCTATAGTATCCTTCAATCTAATTGGTTGAAGTATGATATCATTAATCATGGTCGGATATTGTTCACCTTCGAACCAAAGGAAATCACACTTCTGCTCTTGTTGCATCCAACCATTTTTGTGTGGTAATAATTGGGTCGGTTATTTAAATGGACATTTCGCCATACGCTGCTGTTGAGCCACGGAATTTCCCATTACATTGGATTTCGTCCAAGACAGGAAACGAAGTACAACGCTCTATCGTTCGATCGCCACCGAGACACCGAGGAACGTTGAGTCCTCATGCTGTGACTCGCATGGCGAGCGACGATATGCTAACGCAGACAATTGCAAACAAATGATTTTTCGGTAAACGCAGTTAGCAACGGCATTTACGAAAGTCAGTCTAAAAGTAGATTCGAGATAGATTGGCTAGTTCCTGGTCGAAGACTCGAGAACATCGAAACATTATATTAAATACTTTATTTTATGCTTCGTGTATTGTAATAAATAACGGAAAGTTACCCGTTGTTTACAATAAATTCTAAGTTACTCCTTTACCATAAAGTCATGTGTTTTTTATTTCATTCACGAGAGTTCCATCTCCTTATCGGCAAACAATCCGAATAAGCACTTTTTAAATATATTACCGTCGACCGTAATATTCCATTTATGCGTTACCAGTATAACATTTTGGTGGCAGCGGTGGGATCTGTCGAAGTGGGTGTGACACACAGTTTAAACGAAAAGAAGTGATATTGGACAACGTAAAGTTTACTAACAGTGAAAATAAAGTAACGACTACCACTCGTGCGAAAGTCGCCAGTATAGTGCGTGAAAACCCGGTTAATCTGTCGCGAAATCGTGCAGCCGGCGCAGTTAGATACAGTTGTCAAACTGTTGAACGTTCGGATTGACAGAACACGTCAAAGTGCGGACAGTAACGCACAAGTGTGCAGACAAGTGCGCGAGTGAGTGAGCTTACGAGGAAGCCGTCTCGCAATAGTTGGCGACGCACGAAAGGGCGAACTCAGGAACAACCAATTCAACGGGTCCACGGCGCCGGAAAGGGCGTCAACGTCCAACAGCAGAGCTACTCGACGACAAGTTAACAGCACCCGAAAGACAACGCCATGGAAAGGATCATCTGCAAAACCATCAGAGATTTAAGACAGAACTGCTCAGTTCGGAGTAAATCCGGTTGGGGGAACGGTTAGCGGATGGTCACCGGAGAGCACACTCCGTTGATCGTCACCGAGGCTATGGTAGAGCAGGAAATAGAGAACCTGCGAACCAAAGACCGCGTAGCGTACCCAAAGGCTACTGATATCATAACGCGCCCACTGTCGGATCGAGTGCGCGAGTGGTACAAGACAGTTGACAAGAGTCAACGCGAAATTGCCGGAACTTGGCGCGAGCTCGAGAGGATACAGCGCGAACACGAGCAGGGCCAGTGTGAGCTCGAGCTAGAGCTCAGACTCCAGGGCGACGTCGCACCGTCGGCCAGGAGGAATCTGTCCGATACGCTGGACGAAGTGAGTGCCGGTGAGCATGAACTCATCCGGGCCTTCAGGGACCGCTTCGCAGAGTTGAAGCTGAAGCAGTGGCTGGGAAGAGCGGGTTTAAACGACCTTCCGCCACCACTGCAACAGCAGATGCCAACTCGGTTCGAGAAGCCAAGGACTCTGGATTTGGGCCTGGCACTCAAAAACATTAAGAACTTCGACGGTAGCAACGCGGACGAGCTGGACACGTTTATACGTTCTTGCGAGACCGTATTCGGGAGAGTCATAGACCGAGACCACGAAATTTTGCTGGAACTGGTGCTCTGCAGCAAACAGGATGAAAGAGCCGCACGGGAAATAAACCACAAATTTACCTTCTCGGTGGCTCAGCTCAAGACCGAGCTGGAGGCCTTCTATAAAAAACGGAAGTCACTAGCTGCGCTGCAGGTCGAATTAATCTCCCTCCGACAGGGCCAGAGTGAAGACATCGGAGTATACGCGCCAAGAATGGAGCGTGTAGCTGTCAATAGACTCGAAAAACGCAGCGAAGACGCTGCCACGGAGGCAGAAGTCAGAACGATCGAGAGGATCACGCGAAAAATTACACCACGCTCCACCAGTCGGTGACGGGAGCCATTCAAATAACCACCATGGTACGAACCAAGGTAGGTACCAGTGGCGAGCAGACTCACAGCAGGAGGTCTAGAGGCGCGCCAACACGACAAGGGAAAAATTGCTTCATCTGCAGAAAAGCTGGACACATGGCTCGAGACTGCACCCGGAGGTCGGGACAAGTAAACCTGCCAATGCCCACTTGAAATAAAATGATCCACAAAGAGGACGTCGTCTGCAACTTTTGCAAGAAAAAAGAGCACATGTAGAAGGACTGCCGAAATAGGTTGTAGCAGAGCAAAAATGGGCAGACGCAGTCCGTTCAGCAGCCTCGACGGGCGAATTATACGGGAAAAATGAACGTAAAAGGTACGTTGACCGAAGCGCCTGTCAGCGTGATGCAGATCCGAAAACGCTGGGCATGATGAGATTAAACATGATCCCCGCCCAGCAGAGGCCTGCGAGTAAAAAAGGGAAAGCGGCCGCCAAAGTAACGCTGCGAACACTCCCGGTAACCATGCCGGCGCTGAGCGCCACCGCCACCGCCAGTAATTTCGATTTTACCGCACCAACGCGGTAACAGAGGTACTCACTCTCAAGGCGGACACTGGAGCTCAATGCAGCTTAGTGAAAGAAAGCTGCCTGAAACCAGAGACCGCGGTGATGAATAGCAAAGTAGAGCTGCAAGGGGTAGCAAGAGGAAAATTTACTCCCCTAGGTAAAGCGAAGATGGTCCTAAAGACGCCTGTATTGAACGTAGAACATTGGTTCTATGTAGTCCCAAACAACGTGTCACTAAGGGTCGATGAACTGCTCGAAATGAATTTCATTAAACTTCATAAAGCGGACATCCTGCACGGTGAAATGCTTAAATTGTAAGGACCCTGCATGCCGTTACTGAACGGCACGACGAAAATTCATTGCCGCCTCGCAACGAAACCATTACCTGCGCTGCTACCACAATCAAATTCGTAAGCTTGCTCTCAAAGGCAGAGCCCAAGCGAGGTACGAGGACCATTTGAAAAGATTCCGGCCTCATTGACACAAAATAACTGTAGAAAAAAAATTCTTTCGCCGTCCGATAGATGGCCTTGGCATATGTAAACCGTAAACATTTCAAGTCGTTCTGATCATTACTTTGCCTATGGCACTCTTCCAAAGTTGTCGGCTGACATTGTCTGTCAACAATAGAGAAAATTGAGTATCGCCCAGTGATAAAATTCCTTCATTTGAAAGGGAAAAAAACTCAGGAAATAAAAGATGAGTTAGACTCTGAATACGGTGAAGCCTCCCCTTCATTTACAACGGTCAAACATTGCGTGACCGCGTACAAACGTGGTTGTACGAGCATTTTAGACGAGAAATGTTCCGGGCGCCCGAAAACCGCTACAACTGACGAAATGGTCTATTTAGTGCATCAAATTGTGATGCAAGATCGTCGATTGATTGTTAAGGATATTGCTAAGGCTTGTGGTATTTCATCTGAACGGGTGCACAAGATTTCACATCAAGATTTAGAGATGAAAAAATTATCCGCGTGCTGGGTGCCGCGCTTGTTGACGATCGACCAAAAGCGCATACGGACGGACATGTCGCGCGAGTGTCTTAGCCTGTATAAAAAAAATTCAGCGGAATTTTTGCGGCGAATGATTACCGTCGATTAAACTTAGCTACACCACCATATGCCTGAGACCAAACAACAGTCAATGTAGCGGTTTGCGGTGGGGAAACTAATTCCGAAGAAGGCAAATGTCGTTCTCTCTGCAAGAAAAGTGATGGCGACAGTTTTTTGGGATAGCCGTGGAATAATGCTTATCGATTACCTTGCAAAGGGTGAAACAATCAACAGACAGTACTACGCTTCATTGCTGGATAAATTGGAGGCCCTAATTAAGAAAAAAACATCCGCATTTTGCCAAGAAAAAAATCCTGTTTCTCCAGGTTAACGCTCGGGTACACACGTGCATGGTCGCAATGTCAAAGTTGAACGAATTGAAGTTGCTTCCGCACCCACCTTATTCGCCAGATCTAGCTGCCAGCGACTTTTTCCTGTTTCCTAATTTGAAAAAATTTCTCGGGAAAAAAATATAAGTCAAATGCTAAGGTGGAAAACGTTGTAAACCAGTATTTTTCAGGTTGATACAATCAATTTTTTTCTGACGGTTTAAAAGGATGGGAGAAACGTTGGACTAAATGTGTCGAGTTGCAAAGAGACGACGTCGAGAAATAAATTTTGTTTTGCTTCGATCTATGTGTTTTTCTTAAAAAGGTCGGAAACTTTTCAAATAGCCCTCGTATAATAATGGGTGCTTGTGTTACACCGCCGCGTGGTAGTAGTTGTGTCGTCAGCCTTATCAATACTATCGAGCATGTGGTCGAGGTGCAATGCCCCGTAGTGACACCCGAGCCGCTCAAAATAGCTGCAGTGCGACACGCGGCTACTCACGGAGTTCGATATGGCGAACTTGAATAAGAAAGGGCACGACGCGTTGGAAGAAATAACAAGTGAATATGAGGACGTATTTCACCTGCCTGGGGATAAGTTGCCGTGCACACATATGGTAGAGCACTAGATGCCCCTCAGAGAAGGGATGCAGCCTATAAAGGTGCACCCATACAGACCGCCAGAGACATACAAAATAAAGGTAGAAAGGCAGACCGACGAAATGCTAGCCGCAGGATTTATTCATCCCAGCAGAAGTCAATGGATTGCACCATTGTTGGTCGTTGCCAAGAAATCCGATGTTGCCGGAGTACAGAAAATATTAGTCGTGGTCGATTTTAGAAAATTGAACGAAGTCACGATCGGTGACTCTTACCCACTGCCCAATATTACTGAAATATTTATCTAGTTGGGAAAAGCTCAATATTATTTAACCTTACAATTAACGAACTTGATCATAAAAATAAGGCATTAGACAAGAAAAATACCGAGTACTTAACAACAAATCAAGATAGTTCGAAAAATAATAATAACGATCACACACACATAAACTGGATTGATCCTTTTGAAGTTATTTTACAACAATCAGTAAAAACAGTAATTGGTTAGTAAATTTATCAAATTTAGAGATACCAAAACACATAAGGATTTTTTTGTCATTAGGACCAAAGTTTTGTTTCCCACACTTTCAAAAAAAAAGAAAGATAGAAATTAAGGGGTTATACGCAGTTATGAGGCAAAAAAAGACGGTTTTTCAAGGATTTATCCTGAAGAGACTTTCGAATTTATTAATTTAAAAATTTTTGTGGTTATAAAAGCATCCTTCAAGAACGTAAACAAATTTTTTATTTATGAAAATGTTGATTATAGAGGGCGCTGCAGGCGATTTCCGGAACCTCCTCTAAAAAAAGACGATTTACGGTGTACATCGTAACTCAAGATTGGATTATCTGAAATCAAAAAACCAAACAAATTTCGTTAATATATTAGATTATCTAGTAATTAATCGGTCGGCTAATCAAAATATTGAATTTTCGCAAAATGGCGGCTTCTCAAAAAAATGGTTTCGATTTTTTATGTAAAATTTGGCCTTAAATTGTTTATAAAATGGAAAATAAGTATCGGATTGACAAAAGGAACGATTAATTACTAGAAATTACGTTAAAATTTTAGACCGATCGAACAAGCCGTTTTTGAGATATCGTGTACACCGACTTGAAAAATGCTGTTTTGAGAAAAACGTGTTTAAAGTTTCAAAACCGGTTCACACATAGAAAAAAAATTTTGTTTTGTTTGTTTTGGAATAGACGACACCAACTTACTTGGTGTCGTCTATTCCAGGGCCATATAATAAACCCTCCATTCCTTCAGCAGCCTCCAGCAATTCAATTTGGTGCTGTCTTCGAGCCATCCTTCCCTCTCGTGTCGCTTCGTGCGCTCTGCGCTCGGATAGCGTAACGCGCTCTTTGTCCTCCTTTTGTACATATGCATGCGCATTGGGCCCCAAAGACAGTCCCATTGACAGTACCATTCATATGGTACAAAAGTGAAATTAAACCTTCATTAAACATACCGACGGCGATATTTGCGGCCATTTCAACAATTTTTGAGCCACTCGGAATGATTTTCGGCGTAATTTTCCAGATGATTTGGTTGTAACTCTCAGGTACAAGGAAAACACTACTACACTCTCACACAATGTATAAGAATACAATTCACAGGTATATAAAAGGAGCAACAGTCCAGGTAAACAGCTGCCACTTAAGCCTCTGCCCCACCTACTTTCAAACGCGCCGAGGCGTCTCTACATATATAGGTATAACTCCGAAAGTATTGCTCGGATCGACTTGAAATTTTGTGTGTATACTTTTGAATATATGTACATTACAAAAATGCAATAAAAAAAATCGATTTTTTGAAAATCATAACTGCGTATAACCCCTTAACACACGAGATTATCGGCAAATTTGAAGATCAAATAGACACATCAAGAGGTCAGTTGACTAACATTCTCAGAAATTTAATCACTATAAAAACTATGAAAAAACACAGAGAAAAAATTATTACTGAAACAAAAAAAAAATTTACAACAACACCAAGAAATAATAGTTACAAGAGCTGATAAAGGAAACATAACAATAGTAATGAATAAGAAATAATACATAACAAATACAATGGAACTGTTACAAGACGTGACCACATATGAAGTATCACAAAAAGATCCATGCAATAACATACAGAAGGCCATCACATTATTATTGATAAAATGGAAAAGGCATAAGTTCATCTCAGACAAAGAATACCACTTTTTGAAACCAGAAAATTGTAACATAGCGAGACTTTACACACTACCGAAAATACGCAAAACAAATCACTGACACAGACCGATTGTATCATCAATTGACTTTCCGACACACAAGATAGCAGATTTTATACAAAAGTTCATCACAAAACATTTACCAGAACATATGTCATGCGTAAAAGATAGTTTCACACTTAAAGAATTGGTGAATAATATTATACTTCCAAATGATTATATAGTAATATCATTAGATGTCACGTCGTTGTACACCAGCATTCCCATTAAATTGATATTACAAAGCTTGAAATACCGGAAGGAATCTGTTTGGTAACGGCACCGTTACTGATAAAATAAAAAAAGCGATAGAATTAATCATGAACTCAACATACTTTACATTTCAAGATGTCATTTACAAACAAATTTCTGGATTACCAATGGGTTCACCGTTGGTACCTGTTTTATCCAATATAGTTATGATTGATTTGGAACAATAATGCATAAATAAACTGAGCTTTGTACCGCCGCTTTACAAGAGATATGTTGATGATATTATCATGGCGATACCAAAGAGTGGAGCCACTCAGACATTACATATTTTTGATGCCTATGATCAAAATAAAAAATTTACAATAGAGATAGAGAATGATAACAATTGAATTCCATTTTTATACATGTTATTAATAAGAATAGATAATACCATCATTACAGATTGGTACAGAAAACCCACTTGGTCTGGTAGGTTCACTAACTATTTTTCAGATCATCCAAAAAAACAAATAATTAGTACAATCTACATGCTAGTTGAAAGAGCACTTAAATTATCAGAAGAAAAATTTTTGAAGAAAAACATGAACCTCATTGAAAAAACGCTACAAAGGAATTGTTATTCTCTATTGTTAGTAAAAAAAACGCATAAAAATGAGAATCCAAATGATAAACAACACACACCAACAATATAGAAAAACCAACAATAGACATTACAAGAATGATAAAATTTCCGTACATTGAACAAATTTACCATTCCATTAATAGAATGTTAAAAGTATTAAACATAAACATAATTACTACGAACAATCATAACATTTACACAATCACTGGAACCACTGAAGATCAGATTTCATTTTTTAAAAAGTCAAAATTGGTTTATTGCATTCCTTGTAAAGATTGTTAAGGCACATACATCGGACAAACAAAACGACATTTGAGGATAAGATTACAAGAACACAGAAACAGTATAAACCTTCTGCAGTCGAATCACACGGCACTCACTCAACATGTTCGGCAAAATAATCACGCATTTGATTTTGACAACACAAAAATCTTAACCATTGAAACACAATTTAAAACAAGAACAATTAATGAAATTATCCATATCGAAATAGATAAAAACTCTGTTAATTAAAGGAACTGATATTTCAAAACTGAATATAATATACAGTTCCATATTATAGATAGGTAAAGTCTAGTGTTAAATACTCTACATAATATGTACCTACAGAAGAGAGTCAATAGAGAATAACAACTTCGTAAAAACAAACACTAAGAGGCTTCTCACACATACAACGAAAGAATTACATACACCACACCATCTAAGCTCGGGTATTTAATCATTATTTCTCCGATCGTAAGCGTAAATTAATGGAAAAATGAAGGACAACCAGACATAGATTAGAAATAACAACATAAGGTATATCAATACATTAGTTTCATAACATTATCGCAAAAATAGGTAAAATTTTATTCATGACTATCGTTTAAAATAGTTATTCCGGTTTTACTAAATTAGACGTACTTCTAACCTACGATGACAGGCCGAAGTGACCCGATAAAGGCAGTCAGATAAGTTGGTAGTGTTCGCAATTTTATGTGTCATGACAGCTTGATATAATTCAACGTAACATGTACGTAAACTATATTGACATAGATTTACTGTTAGAAATATTAGGTGCGCAACTAAGTTCCCGCTGTTTTTCAAGAGATGGCTCCAGTAGTAAGTGCTGGTCGATTGGGACATAACCAAAACGTCATGAACCAAGCTTAGACATATGGTAAACAAACCGCTTTGACACATTAGTGATTTTGTTTTTGCGTCATATACTTTTAGTTGTGTGAAAATGTCTGACTTTGTGCCAAATAATCGTCATTTGCGGGAAGTGTTGCTTTTCTTCTTTCATTCGGAGAAAACGGCGGCTGAAGCGCATCGAGAACTCCAAAAAGTTTACGGAGATGCTGCTCTAAGTGAAACAACATGCCGTGATTGGTTCCGTCGCTTCAAAGACGGTGATTTTGATGTTGACGACCGTTCGCGTGAAGGAAGGCCAAAAATCTTCGAAGACTGAATTGAAGGCATTGCTCGATGAGGATCCGTGCCAAACGCAAAAAGAGCTTACTTCAGCATTAGGAGTTACCCGCCAAGCCATTTCCAAGCGATTGCATGCGTTAGGAATGATTCAAAAACAAGGAACTTGGGTTCCTTATAATTTGAAGCCAAGAGACCTCGAGCGTCGTTTTTTCGCCTGTGAACAACTGCTCCAGCGGCAAAAAAAGGGTTTTCTTCATCGTATCGTTACGGGTGATGAAAAATGAATTCATTACAGCAACCCAAACAGAACAAAATCATGGGGACTGCCCGGTCATGCTTCTACGTCGTCGGCTCGGCCGAATATTCACGCTGCGAAGATTTTGCTGTGTATTTGGTGGGACCAGGGCGGTGTTATTTATTATGAGCTGTTGAAACCGAACGAAACCATCACTGCGGAACGGTATCGAACTCAATTGATGCGATTGAGCCGAGCACTGCGCGAAAAGCGGCCACAATACGAGCAGAGGCACGAAAAAGTGATTCTACAGTATGACAACGCTCGGCCTCACGTTGCCAAACCCGTTAAAACCTATTTAGAAACGCTCAAATGGGAACTCCTACCCCACCCGCCATATTCCCCAGATATTGCGCCGTCCGATTATTACTTGTTCCGTTCGATGGCACATGGTCTGGCTAATCAGCAGTTCAGCTCATATGAAGACATCTCAAAATGGCTTGATTCGCGGATAGCCTCAAAAGACGAACACTTCTACCGTGACGGTATTCGAGCTCTGCCAGAAAAATGGGAAAAAGTTGTCGCTAGCGATGGGCAATATTTTGAATGATTCATTTGTAAACATTTTTTCACAATAAAGTTGCATTTTCATAAAAAAAACCAGCGGGAACTTAGTTGCGCACCAATTAAGTTCCCGCTGTTTTTTAAAATATTTTTGTTTTTTAACATTAAAATGTATTGACCACAAGAAGGAATTAATTTAGAAATTAGTGACTACAAGATTTTATTATAATGACATAGAAAGGACAGAATATTATATATTCCTTCCAAATATTACATACAAATAACACCATTAGATAATCACAAATTAAATAGTAATGCGTAAGAAATAATATATAAAATGTTCATTGTAGTTTACATTCACAACGTATACACCTTAGTTATTAAGACATAATGAATTATATGGATACTATGTTCATAGAACATGAATTAAAAGATTTCTGAGGAGGGTCCCGACCAAAGGACCGCAACGTAAAAAGAGGAGTAGAAAAATATTAAGGTCGTTCATTGCCGAAGCTACCCCATATCTATATCCCAAAGAACGATTTCCAGAAGTGTTTCGGGGATTGAAAAAAGCGCTGGCATAAGTGTATAATATCTAATGGAGACTATTTTAAAGGGGAGAACATTTTTGTAGACGAATAAATAAAAAAAAATTTCAAAAAACGAAAATTCCCGTTATTTTTTTAACACACCTCGTATATGGAACACGGTTCAACGTAGTAACTAACCATCAGCCCCCGAAAATATCCCGGATCGAGACTCATACGTTGAAAAATCAAATTGTCCCGGCACGAGCTCGATGTCTGGTATAAAGCCGGAAAAGGGAATACGAAGTCTGTCGCATTGAGTCGCATATACACGACTATACGAGCACAAACGTGACAGGAAGAAAAGTTCAATGAGAAAAAAAAATTTCAATGTGCGGATGGGGTAGGGGAAGTACGTGCACTCAGGATCCGCAAGGCAATTGAAAAAACACAAAGCACCCCAAAGAAGGACGGAGACCTCGAGGCGCAGCTTGGCCGACCCGCGTAGCGAGGTAGGCCGAGGAAGGAGAGAGTCGCGAGGCCGACCGAGCGAGCGAACGACAAAGCGGCGCAGCAATCAGTGGCTACCGCGCGGTAGCGAGGCAGGGACGGGATTGCGGCCCGTGCTTCCCCAGAAGTCTAAAGGAAGGCTGCAGCACAAATGAAATGAGCGACTGCAGCCTTACCATAAAACCATTAAAAAACAAAAACTAGTCAATGCTCGGTGACGCCAGCCCTACAGGGGAGACATTGGTAAATGGGCCCGACCGGAAATAAGCGCCGGTGGCCCACAAAGTCGGTATACGGGTCGACATCATCACCTACCCAGCCCCCACAGGTTATCCACCGCCCGGTGGTGGCTCACCCGGCGGCGACGGGTAACAACCGCCGCAAGGAAGGTACGCACTCAGTTTGGGCGGAGACGACGTCTTTGACCGGGAATCACCAAAGACTCCTGCCACAACAAAAACAAAAAGGGAGTTTTAATGAATAACTCGCGAAAATATCAACAAGTGAGAGAAAAAAAAAGAAAAATAAAAATGAATATGAAAGAAAAACTTACCGCTAGGGCAAGAACTGCAGGAGACAGTTCCTCTCCGCGGCAGAGCACTGAGCTATCGTTCGAGTCCGTAATGATCTCGACGGTGGTTATAGTAAGAATGAGCCTAGGAGACTTCCTTGAGACGGGAGTGGCAAAGGCCAAAGAAGGGATAGGTTTTGCAGACTGAGCAATCCCTCGGCAAAGCAGCATTAATTAATGCACTGTCTTACCGTTACAGACCGGTTACCGTGCACGGTATCATCAACGCCGTTCGGCCCCAGCAAGATTACGAATTTAACACCTTCAGCAACCCGGGAATATATCATGAGGATATAGGAAGTCTCACGTTAACCCGATCGACGTGGCGCTTAGCTGTCAGAATGGACCTCACCGCGCTCATGCTCTGAGAAACAGACGTTAGCAAAAATTTGCAGCGTCGGTTAGAGCTATGCGACAAGGACACCCATGGCAACAACCTCTACCCCGTCATCGCTGACTTGGTATCACGAATGAGAAGAAAAAGAGAAGCAGGAGTAGTGACCATATTTGACTTCCTAGGAACGCGCCCTATAAGAGAGCGCCGAGGACTAGTCGATGGCCTGGGATCAATCATCAAAGCGATCACCGGAAATATGGACGCTCCAGAAGGCATAGCATCAGATTCTACAGGAAGGGCTGAAAAATCAAATACATGTCGTAAAGACCAATCTGAGCCTGTTCAACGAAAGCACGCACCATGTACAAGCGAATGAACAGGCTCTGTTGGCCCTAATACAGCGAATCAACCTAACACTCAACGACGACATATACGAAGTAGCAATGCACCAACACTTAGACAAAAGTCCAAATGCAATAAGTATAGCAGTAGAGGACTTGCTCAGGGACGTACTGGAGCTAGTGTGGTTGATAAACGATCAGCGTCAACACTTATGCGACCGGCGGGCATCAAGGCCTATGGCGAAAGCGATGCAGTAGTGCTCGTACTCGACATACCGCTGTTCGGACAACAGCAGTACAGCGTACAGAAGGCCTACCCTATACCAACTCGAGCACGCAACGATGCACATGCTATAACAGAGAGTCACGTTGTAATCGACATGGAAAATTAAAATTTCCTCAGGATGACGAACGATGATTTAGAAAATTGCCAGACATTAAACAAATTATATAACTGCCCGTCTACCCATCCATAAATTTCTCTTACGGGCGACGCCCGCAGCGAAGTCCAAATATATGCGAAAATCGACACGCGTAACGGCGAGCACTGCGCAAAACGAGTTATACACCTAACTTATACCCTCATCGTCACAATGCAGCCACCGGGACGATGAATATACGTTGCACCAACCCCAGAACCCATCGGAATAAATTGTAGAATAAATCCTACACGGCACGAGATTTTAAACAATATGGGACTACTGCCTTTGGTAGGCGTATGTCTAGTAACCTCCCGAGATTTTTGTATCAAGATCATTGAGCGAATAACGCAGATCATCCGAGAAAATTACCTTCCGCCATTCGATCTAAAATGAACAGACATAGAGGCCCAGGCATCCCTATAGCGTTAAGTCGAGAAGAAATTGCAATTATTAAGCGTGTCGCGAGATCCAGAAGAGCTTCGAAAGCTCGGAGCTCAAGCCGACCAAATAAAAAATAACCTCGACATCCATTGGAATAAGAACCACAACCTGAGTTTTTACGCACTGGGTGCCATAGAACCGACAGCCCTAGTCGGTTTCGCGCCGAGCGAGGTACCGACCCCGGCAGCAGTCGAGGTGAACATAAACGTCAAGCCACTTGGACGACAGCAGCCTGCACAGCGACTGCAATCCGAGCTGGCCAGGGCATGTATAACGCACCCGCTCAACAGAATGAGATTAGCGTACCCGGATCAACGCTAAAAATTCTCAAAATATAGAAATTAATACGACAAAAAACGGTCTATGTATACGATGAGATACATATACTGTAACGGTAATTTTCTTACGTTATATATTTTATTTATCGTGGGAATTTGGGCTCGATCACATAACTAATTAATTGAGGCTTCGTAGTGGTTGACGGTAAGGCTTTATTCCAAGAAAAATAGATTCATAAATAGATTCTCGATGTTAAGTAGTAAAAGTTCATTTTTTGGAAATTGTCGAGCTCTTTGATTACGGTGTCGGTATTTTGTAGCCGTTCATCCTTAAGAAAAGCTCGAAAATTAAAGATTTAAAGAACCAACGCCATCATTGGGCGCAACCGCTTGCATCGGTTGAAATGTTTCCCACTGATTAATCCGTTTACTGATCCACTTGCTAATAAATCACTTTCGACCATCATATAGGACAATCCGCAATCATCGATGAATTTACCAACAGCTTTGAAATATGCCATCATGATATGAAAACTGCTAACAAGGAGAGGCCGCCTACTCGTCATCACGGATTTCGCTCAAATTTATATCATATGTAGGGCTTGGCTAGAAATGAAAGTACTGAAAGTGGGAACTCCAGATGGCCAAGCGTTTAGAAAATGAAATGAATTATTTATCACTTCGCTTAATTGCGACATGAATATTATAAAAATTGGGAAAGAGCTAGAAAAAAAAAGTTTCCGCACGGGGAGTCGAACTTGCGACCATCGCATTACGAGTCCGAGCTCTTACCGCTACGCCAACCGATGCTTGGCAAGTATACTAACATAAATGGCTTTTACGGTGCCAGATCCGCATCAAAAATTTTATTTTATAAACGCTTGGCCATCTGGTGTTCCCACTTTGGATACTTTCATTTCTAGCCAAGCTCTACATATGCTATACCAGGTGTATGCATAAGTTTTTTCCGGTTTAACTAAGAGATGGCGCCAGCGAAAAGTACGCAGCGTATTAATTTGACACATACGTCATTTTGTTCGTCTGACATTAACCTACAAACACACACAAGTTGAGTCCGCCAAAAACTAGCGTCTTTGTTTTATCGTTCAATGATCATGTCGAGTTTTGTGCCTGAAAAAGAACATTTGTGGCACGCATTGCTTTTCTTATTTAATCAAAAGAAAAAGGCTGCTGAAAGTCAACGTTTGCTGGTAGAAACATATGGTGAACACGCTCCATCGATTAGAACATGTGAGACATGGTTTCGACAATTTAAAAGTGACCACAAAAATGCGAAGACGAGCAATTGTAGGAGTTATTGGATGATGACCCAACTCAAACTCAACGGCAATTAGCAGAAGCATTACATGTGTCACAAGAAACAATCAGCAGACGTTTACGAGTAATGGGGAAGAACAATAAACTCGGTAAATGGGTCCCACACGATTTGAATGAACGTCAAATAGAAAATCGCAAAGTCACTTGTGAAGTGCTGCTTCAACGCCACGAAAGGAAATCATTTTTGCATCGAATTGTGACGGGTGACGAAAAATGGATTTATTTTGAAAACCCGAAGCGGAAAAAATCGTGGCTTTCACCTGGCGAAGCCGGTCCTTCAACACCAAGGCCAAATCGCTTCGGCAAGAAGACCATGCTCTGTGTCTGGTGGGACCAGAGCGGTATTGTGTATTATGAACTCTTGAAGCCCGGCGAAACCGTTAATACACAACGCTATCGCCAACAAATTATTAATTTAAACCACGCATTAATCGAAAGACGACCGGAATGGGCCAGAAGACATGGCAAAGTGATTTTGTTACACGACAATGCGCCGTCTCACACAGCAAAAGCAGTGAAAGACACCTTGAAATCGCTTGAATGGGACATCCTTCCGCACCCGCCGTATTCGCCAGACCTGGCGCCATCTGACTATCACCTCTTCGCATCAATGGGGCACGCGCTCCCAGAGCAGCACTTCAGCAATTTCGAGGAAGTTGGAAAATGGCTCGACGAATGGTTTGCCGCAAAAGACAAGCAGTTTTTCTGGCATGGTATTCATAAGTTACCTGAAAGATGGGCGAAATGTGTAGGAGCCGATGGCCAATATTTTGAATAAAACAAAAATTAATTTCCCTTGAAAATTACGTGTTTTTTTTTACCAAAAAACCGGAAAAAACTCATGCATACACCTGGTACATTTAAGCGAAATCCGTGATGACAGGTAGGCGGCCTCTCCTTGTTAGCTTAATAGATAGCGGAAGTGAAGTTTTATGCATTTCAGAAGAATTTTTCCTACAAAACGAGAGAAAGTTTAAGAAATGCCCGATGTTGCCTGCCACCTCGACACACGATGTCGGGGCATTTGCGGGGGGTGGGGGGGGGGGGGGGAGTAATGAAATAGATTAAGACGACAAATTCGTCTTATAATTAAATATACCGCCAGAATGACTAGCCTAAACAAGATCCACAAACACAGGGATCCATACCATACAGCACGCACACCTATAGAGACCAACGATAAACTACCGTTACTGGAGTTATAGTTATACTACCAAGCAGTAAGACAATAGTCTCAAGAAATGTATGAAGAACAATGTAAAAGAAACACGCTAAACCACTATAACCAAGGAGAGGAAATTAACGAGACAAATGGGCTACAGGAGATGGGACACAGGACGACTTGCAGATATAGTAATCCCCTGCTATACCGGCAGAACTTAGAAGAAGAGCGGAGAAGTCGGTATAAAAGGGCACGACATACCACAGTCGGGAAGCATTCTGTTCACAGACTTTCGCCAACATCCGGAATCTACCAAAGGAGGACCAGCTAACCAGCTGACCAACCAAAGAGAGGACTAGCCATCCAGCTAAAGAAGGACCCCCTAGTCAACCCAAGGAGAAGCATCTTCAACCGAACAACTCCAAGGACCAGGCCTGATACCTTTGGCCCACGGAAAACGAACATCTTCCAAGGTCAACTACTGAGCCACCAGTCATCCAAGTAGCAGAGTACCCAAGCCAACGAGATCTCACCTCAAAAAGAAACCAGTGTGGTATGGATAAAATGATACTAAATCCATAAGGGACTTAAAAAACACCCTAAAAATTAGCTAGGGACGCTCCTGTCGCATTTCCGATGCGCCGATGCACCGAGGATGCACCGCGCTGACGCCTCCACCGGAACAGCGGCAGAACCAGCGAGTAGATCGCGTAGCCAGGAGAGCTCGAGCGAAAGCTCTGTCCCCACTACAGTCCACTCAATATAGGTATACAATAGGCTACCTCCGAAGGCGAGGAATAATAACAGAGCCGATATAGATATACTAACAATGGCAAGCCCAGCAGGCTGTTTCCTTATGTAGAAACTATACTACCAGATAACTAAAGAAAATATTTTAATAATTCAATATAAAATCTCCTACTTCGTGCGAACACGATTATAACGGCATGCGTAAGCCCGGGTAAGATTTTTGTAAGGTGCATAATCACCAAAACTAAAAAGGAGTATATTTAATCATCATACAAATTATTTTTCTGTCTAATGTGTCTAATAAATCATACTTTTACCTAATACTGAAGCCTACATTAATTTCCTCCCTGCTCGAGTTCGAACTAAAACCCTTTAAGGGTGATGATAACGTAAAATACCGTTACAAGATAATGATTGAAGACGAAACGTATCGCTTAACGGGACAACTACAGCCACGATTAGTGAGACTAGTGCTGATCGAAATCGGTGGAATGCTCGAGCTGCGAATATCTATCGACGCGCAGCAAACGATATTGGCCGTTCGCAACAACGTAGTGGCTCTATTAACTGATGGTTTGTGGCAACGCGTAAATCCCGAACATTTCAGTGTATGCGAATTGAGACTGATTTGTGCGGCGCTAGAGGGAGATTATATGCACGAAGGGGAAACAAGCAATAGCTCGACTGAGAAAGAATAATGTCAAGATCTGCAGCTAGAGATAGAAGAAAATTTAAGGAAATAGTCGAAGGAATAAAATAAATTGTTGATAAAATACCAAGGAGAATTTAGAGTGGTAAATCTATGCGACAATGTTTTGACCAGATGTTAAGATGGAATATTTTTGGCAGATCGCAACCCGGGTTGAGTCAGCGCCGCCTGGATTCCTGTGTTATCGATCTCAGAAAGATCTCTAACAATCGAATCATTAATTTTTAGTCAACACTGATTGCCTCACTCATTCATTAAGAATTAATGAGGCAACCAGACCTGACGATTTTAAACTTCTAAAGAAATCGTGAAAAATATATATATCAGGTCAAAACATTGTCGCATAGATTTACTGCTCTAAAGAAACATGAATGACCGCGTATTGATTAATTAATCTGAAAGTTTATCATTTGACATTAAAAATAGAGATCGTGAATTAATATTGCCAGAGCCGCGGTGGCGTAATTGGTAACGTACCAGGCTAGAATTCTGG
The DNA here is from genome assembly GCA_963942595.1 of Cylloceria caligata. Lineage (NCBI taxonomy): Eukaryota > Metazoa > Arthropoda > Insecta > Hymenoptera > Ichneumonidae > Cylloceria > Cylloceria caligata. The sequence continues at coordinate 51,507,466 of OZ012705.1, read as the reverse complement.
AGTTTCCGGTTCGAACCCGGGCTGTGGCAGTATTTTTTCCACGATTTCTTTAGAAGTAAAAAATCGTCAGGTCTGGTTGCCTCATTAATTCTTAATAAATGGGTGAGGCAATCAGAGTTGACTAAAAATTAATTATTCGATTGTTAGAGATCTTTCTGAGATCGATAACTGTTCGAGAATTCAGTTGTCGGAGAGGTAATGGACTGTAAATATTGTGTTGATTGAATTAAAACGCAGTACACGGATGTTAACAACAATAGCATTTATTTGCTCCACCTGTCAAATGACAGTTGACAACACAAATACACATAAATAGAACAAGTAAAATAGCAAATACAATAGAAAAAACGTATAGAGAAGAGAATAGATGAGGCGTTCGGAAAATAGAAAGTAAATGAGGCGTTCGTCTTACCGCACACGATTATATTAATCGTGTGCAATTGCTGAGACTTGCTGTCGCGATCAAGCTGATGCCGGGTCCACGACACGATGAGCCAAATGAGGATGTACCGGTGTGCCGACGTCGATATATCAATGCAGATATGATGGCTGGGTTGTGTAGACTATAGGTCGGCTGAGCTGGTGGTTGAGTCTGATTTTTATGCACTTAATCGTCGAGAGAACGCACGAAACTCGATGACGGTGAGAGCTGTACGAGAGCAAAACGCAAGATGGCTGCGTTATACGAAGCAGCCGTTGTCGAACCAAGCCGAAGAGCGCTTGCGCGCAGCGACCCGTTGCTCGGCACGCAGACCTAGTGCAGGACTTACAGCTCCTGCGTGGTGCTGCCGCTGAGTGGCAACAGCAAGCAGTTGCCCATGCTAGCCTGCAGTGCGCAGTCTCGCTACACTTGGCAGAACGTTCAAGCATTCTCAAACAATAACACAGGAATCCAGGCGGCGTTGACGCTACCCGGGTTGCGATCTGCCAAAAATATTCCATCTTAACATCTGGTCACTGCATTGTCGCATCGACTTACCACTCTAAAGAAACATAAATGACTGCGTATTGATTAATTAATCTGAAAGTTTTCCAAGGAGAATGACAATATATGAGCATAAATTACTGCTAAAAGATCCAAAATCATATTTCCATCGATTATAGCCAGTGTCTTTGCTGCACAGAGAAAGAGTGCAGAAAGAGATCGAGAGAGTGCTAGAGCTCAGCGTCATACAAAAACCTGAATTTATGTAAATCCTCCAATGCCCGTCACAAAGAACGGTGACTCGGTAGGACTCTGTCTTGATGCTTGGGAATTAAATAACTATCTCATCAGCGATTGTATTAATGCGTCATCGACAGATGATATTTTTCGGAGATGTGGAGGAAAAACGGTTATGTCCACAGTAGATCTGACTAGTAGTTTCTAGCAAATACCATTACACCCGGAGAAGCTACCAGCATAACGGGAAGTGTTATAAGTTTACAGTGACGCCTTTCCGATTGAAGGTAGGTACAGCGAGTCTAATCAGGGTACTCGACGTGGTACTTAAAGAGCTGGACTTTGTATTAAATTTTGTAGACGATTTATTGATTACGTCAACTTTACATGAAGAGCACCTTAGACATTTACAGATATTATGCGAGAGGTTCCGTGAACATGGAATGACGTTAAAATTTAGTTAATCCTATTTTGTTCGTCGAGAAGTGACATTTCTAAGACATATCCTCGCGACAGAGGGATTAAAATCAGATCCTGAGAAAGTCAAGACGATACAGGCATATCCACGTCCCAGGTCAATTAAACAATTAAGAGCATTCCTGGGATTAATACATTTTTATACTATATTCACGGACCGCCACACGCACAAGATAGCGCCACTACTGAAGTTACTGAGGAAAGGAGTCTGATGGAAATGGGATGAGAATATGGACAAAAGCTTTAAGAAAGTCAAAAAGCTCTTCTGTGAAAAAATTATGCTTAGATTCCCAGATCCACTGAAACCATACGTTTGGGCACTTTCGAATATACAAACGTATCGGAAAGGAGCGAAGATACAGATCATGACAGATCACAAGACTTTCATGTTTCTGAAATCATGTTGTTTCAACGCATAAAGGCTCATGGGATGGGTGCTCTCAATCCAAGATTACGATCTACAAGTCGAGCAAGCCGTGGGAAAAGCCAACATTGTCGCGTACACGCTGAACAGAACAATGGAAGATGACGAGTCACCGACGAACGATACAAAATTAATAATCGTCGTTGCTGCAGCACTCGCACGAAAAATATAGTCTTAGAGCCAGCGACAAAAGTAGTTAGGTCATTTGATATCGATCATTATTAGCTTTATTGTACTCTCCTAATACATATGATAATTGATTCGGAAGTCTGGCTAGCGTCCTGCGGTGGGTGCAGCCGTCGTGGACCCCCAAATGGGTAAAAAAATCAATACAAAAACGGGACTGCATATCGAATGATTTTTTGTGAGGTGGTAGCAAATAATGTTTCATACTCGTTTATAAAGATCCCAGACGTTTTGGTCGGTGATCAGGTAGTGCCAGACGTGACCTAATGGACGAAAATCGACCCTACTTACGTAATTTGATATCGATTAGGATAAGAACGATTATTTAGATTGGAACCTCAATAATGTATATCCGCGTTATCAGACGAAAATCTCGATGGATACTGCTAGCCAGACAACGTTGAAGACTGGAAAATTTGCATAGAAGAGCCGCTCGGGACCCTCCCAACGACGCGCTAGCGCAGGTACTGTAACGTATTTGCTTGAAAAATCCCGTTACAATATACAGGCATTGTATAGTACTTGGCAACGGGCCAGAGCTAAGAGAGAAAAAGAGAGAGAGAGCGCTAATAGAGAGATATATAATTCCTCGCCCCTCTCTTGACTAGGTGATAAATTCTATACCTGGACGAGGCGACACGAACATATTTTGTTGCTAACGGTAACCCAGTTTCAGTTTGCAGTTCATCCGAAACACTTCATCCGCTATATCGGTCGGTAGTTTTCACTGATATATTGTGAAGCATGACTGCGAAATCAGTAGTATGTGTGATTTGCCGTAAAAAAAGTGATGAAGTTAAATTATTCACCGCAAACACGTTGGAAAAATGTTATTAGACAAAAAAATACGCCTTGAAAATGGTTTGATATATGGTGATATCGATTTACCGTCTACAGTATGTGCCATAGAAGGATACCACACTGGGTGTTACAGAAACGGTATTGATGAGTCATTATCACGTTATTAGTTCGGGAGATTATGTTGACAAAGGCGAAGAAATGCAATCATCGACGCGAGCACGTCCGTCTACCGCTGCCGAAGATATTCTTAGTGCTGGAGGTAATGTTGAAAACCGCGAACAAACACAGTCATCGACGTCAGCGCAGGATACTATTATGAGCGATGCAGAACGTGCTAAGAGTGTATCTTTTACAGTAGATCTCGAATGAAACTTAATGCCGGAAATGATTTTCGTGATAAAATAACAGCAGAGGCAAAAAAAATTAATAATTTGGAATTTTTTTAACAAAATCAATTAAACAGATAACTTTATGTACCACTTGAAGAAAATTTAAAGAATTTTCTTGAAATTGAAGTCACAAATTCCAATAAGTTTTGATCAGCGATTACCACACAAAGTACTTGGCATACAACACGGAGAAATCACAAAGCAGCCTATGACGAAATTTGCGCTTTCGTTGAAGATAATATCATTTTTTAAAAAAGTTATATTCTGAATTTTTTGAGCAATTCATACAACAGTTATTTACGGAGAATATCAGAAGAGGACTTTGAGCTGGATGAGAAATTGTTCACAGCACAGGATTAGAGAGAAAAAAATATGAAAACATATAACGAAAGATTGTATTGCTGGTAAATGTCACATTCCAGATGATCTACATAGTTATTTCTTAAATCTTCTCGCTGGTATAAATCCTTGGCGCAGGCAAAGGACGGATTCTTTGAAAAAAGTAAAATCTCTTGCCGAAGATACTATCTACGCTACCAGGAATAGCCAGGTGAAAAGAGACTTTTGCAGCGACTGACCGTTCGAATCTTTATGCACAAAGTATTAGACTATCTCCAAATTTACGCGCAGGAATCGCATTTGGCAACTTTTACCGATATATGAAAACTTGCAGTGGTAAAGAAACACTATACGATACGGTCGAAATTATGCTTCAAAAAGTGGATGAGACCGTTGATGTCGGCGCGCTAGAACCGAATGAACATGATCGCAATGGGGAATCTCCTTTCATGAAAAGCACCAGCAAAAGAAGAACGTTTGAAGCATTTATTCCTGATTTAGAGTCATACCCAAAAAGATCAAGAATGCTTGACGTCTTACTGCCGATTGAAAATGAAAAACACCAAATAATACTAAGCAATCTGAAATCGATTGAACAAATAGATCTAATATGGATGCTATGTCATGTTCACGACATACCGAATACACCGAGTGGGTTGGATTCAACAGTAAAATAACACAAGACGACAGTAAAAGAAGTGACTTATTTGACTCCAATAAATGTTTCTCCAACGAAATCATCAGTCATGCTCGAGACAATGAATCAAGGTCAAAAAGCTGCTGAAGAATGTGAACAAACTTACATTCATATTACGTATGATTTAGCGATGGCCAAAATTGCATTACAAATTCAAGCTACCGAGCAGCCAAAATTCAATAATGTTTTCATTCATCTTACAAGGAGAGGGCGCCTACTCGTCATCACGGATTTCGCTCAAATTTATAGCATATGTACGGCTTGGCTAGAAATGGAAGTACCCGAGATGGAAACTCCAGATGACCAAGCGTTTAGAAAATAAATTTTTTGACGCGGCTCTGGCACCGTAAAAACCATTTATGTTAGTATGTTTGTCAAGCAGCGGTTGGCGTAGTGGTAAGAGCTCGGACTCGTAATGCGATGGTCGCAGGTTCCACTCCCCGTGCGGAGACTTTTTGTTCTAGCTCTTTCCCAATTTTTATAATATTCATGTCGCAACTAAGCGAAGTGATAATTAATCTATTTTATTTATTTATTTACACGCAAAAAGCATAGATATGGAAAAAAATTGGGATTGCGGACTTTTCAACAAGGGATTGTAATAACTAAAGCGCATACGAAAAGACTTTGTACATAAAAATTCAAACTTCTATTCTTTTACATACGATGATATACATTTATCGGGGTGATATTCATCGTAGAAACAGTAATTATTTCTGCATCTAGCACACGTTGTAAACGCTGCATTTTTGCAATTACAACGTTGGTTCAACGTCTCCATAGAAAAACAACTTTGATTTACATTCATAAAACATTCTCTCGCATCGCAAAGTTTAGCAGCAAACCACGCGTAACGTAACATGTCACCGAATATTGACGCGGATAGTTGATGATGAACGATCAAATGTATTTTTATACAGTCTTCTCGGGATGTTATTTCTTTTTCTTGCTCGATGAGATAAGAACAATTTTGTATGTTTTTTATAAAGTTTTTAACCTGACGATAAAAATATACATCGCAGGGTTGCACCAGTTCAGTACATTTGGGGGGAATTGCTTTGATGCTACACGTTGGCAATCCTTCTTCATCTTGGAAAAGTGCATCGTATAATTACGGATTTGTTTGTCCTTCCCACGCGCCAATCAGCAGAAGAAATTTGTTCTCTTGTACGTAAGGCTTCATCACATCCGTTAAAATTTTTTTGTACAACACTGTTGTAGGTTTGCCAGATTTTGAAGAAGTGATGATGACATTTTCGTATTTTGCCGCGTATTCATCCATCGCTCATCAAGCGCTCCATGGCTTCCTCCATCTCCTTCTCGAACTTGGCTCGAGTGATATGCTCGTCGCCAATTATATCTCGGTGGTCGCTATTCACCGCCTCCTGATCCCGTACAATTTTCAGACCGGCAGCCTCGATTTACCGATCAGTCCTTTCATTGACCTTGAAAATCCCACGTTTCACATGCTCATGTAATTTATCACGCAGTACTTTTTAAGCTCTACCTGAAGCTTTCTGAATTGCTCGTCTGTACTCTCCTTTATGGCACTGAGCAAGGCCATTATTTCGCCCATCCTCGCTGAATTAGGCACAACCGAGCTCGTCACACTCAATAAGGGGGTGGATTGACTTCTCAACAATGTCCCTGATACCTCTTTTAGTATCGTCTTGTCTTCTCTATGTTCCATCCCCTCGCACTCCTGCCTACGTTGATGTCCCAAGAGTGCATCCACCGGGGTAGACTGCCACTCTAATGATTGACCTGTCGCCGATGCTTCCATTATTTCATCACTTGCGTCTAACTTTGCCTGTCATACTAGACGATTTACAAATACCGACTCAAATCGTATGCCACGCTTTCCTACTTGGCACCCGCTACCAGATTTTGTGAGCAGTGAGAAAATTAATTGAGGCTTTTGTAAGAGGTAAAAGTAGGGTTTATTCATGAAACATAAAAATTCGTATAATCAGCTACATGTAGCATAAACTGTTATCTCCCGATAATTATAAATAGTTTTACTATTTTTCTTCCGGGTTCTCGCACGTCTTTATAATCATGTTCGAACGCGAAGATATTCACTCACTTACGCTTTGCTACCTCTGCTACCATCTTATCGACATCGACCGTCCATGGCTAGCTAGCGCTTGCTTGCCTGCAACGTCAGCAGTCTCCGCTCGACCGCGGACACCTCACAGAGTCGGGTAACGCCGCTTGGCAATTGAAATTTTTAAATCGCCGTTTACTCGACTTTCCGTGTAAGGATTAAGATTTGTATGGTACCAGAGGATGCATAATGCTACACTTCTTCCCTGATACCCTTCTCTTCCGCTTCCTCCTTCTACAATATTCGTAAGATCGATATCGCTAATCGCGTCGAATTCTGTCTCGTGGCGCGCCACGCTCTCCATTCTTGTCTCGCGCACACCTGGGTTGGACTCGCGACGTAGTGGTTTCGTTTGTCGACTACGCTGCCCGGTATTACGGCAGACGGACCGGACTAGGTGCGCTTCGAGTTTTATTTCAATAATTCACCAAATCTTTTATCGTTTAGAATAATTCCTGATAATTTTCGGAATTTCCCAACGCATCCAGTAATTCGTAAAATCTCTAATCGCTCACAATATGTTCAGTACTTCGTAAGACTTCTCGTGATCGCAAGCCTGAAATCATTCGTGAAATTTATCATTTTTTAGAAAATCCTCAATAATTCATACTATTCTTAACCCTTTGTTCTCGAGAGGTGACTCTCGCTCACCATTGATTGGGTAAACGAGACACCTCCCGAGTGCAAAGGGTTAATATTTTGGCAGCGATTTGACATAGGTGACGGATTCAAGAAGACTATCCCGAGCTCTACTGTCCCCAATTATTTCTACTGATTATGACTCATTCCTTCGCTGTCGCTCCCGTTAACCGCGTGTGCATGACTTGCATTTTTTTTTCGCATTCCTGCGATCCAGCTTCGATTTGTTATAAAAACTGTCGCTTTTAGCCTTTACATACCGCTTTGTCTTTATGAAAAATGACGACTTTTAGCTTTGGACATGCCCCCTTGCGCTTTTCTGAAATATTTGATTTAATCAAAAACGACTGACGCATTCTTTTGGTTTCTGATGCCGTCTCACCATTTCCACCTATCTCGACCGTTGGTCGTCGCAATACTTTACATGACAAAATAAGGAAAATGCCGTACAATAGTGAGCTCGGATGAGGCTGACTTAAATCGGTCTTAGACGAAGACTAAGCCCAATGTTTCTGCAAGTATTCTGAAAGACATTTCACGTGTCGATTTAGTGTTACAAATTAGAAAACCATAGAAACATTCATCCCGTTTTATACAGTATCGCTGAATTTCGCAAGATGAAAGGATTTATTCACAACCATTATGTATCATCATCGAGTTATTTGAATAAAAGTAGGGATTTTTAGAAAAAAACCCCGAGTAAAAAATGGTTTGTTTGAAAATATAAGCAAATAATTTCCGCTAATTGAAGTGTCTGCAGGTGTCGGCGATCGGTCTTTCGTATCGCCAATCTATAATTCCTCCTATATGCGTTCCCCGGACTCCAGCGGACACTGTTCAATTAGAGAAAGTTATTTTTATATTTTTAGGCAAACCATTTTTAAGTCGGTGGTATTTTACACTTGTAATGTCATTTTCTTATTGTATACTTTTTAAAGTGAAGGCAACGAATTAGTAATTACGGGTGAGAAATCATGAAATTTTATGTAACGACCTTTAAATCATGCCAGTGTTATTCAGCGATAAATTCGGCAGAACTTTTGTGTAAGTCGTAAATAGTGATCTCCGTGATGGTTTGCAAGTTATGGGGGCACAAACAGCCGAATGATGATTTCATATGGACGTGAAATGTATAAACACACGTTTTGGCAGTCGGGGATTAAACAATATTTGTACATACGACGGTCTTCAATACTAATCAGACAATTTAACACTAACGTTTGCGTACATACCCGAAACTGGACGTTTTAATTGCTGAGCAATTAAATATTCAGTATTGTAACGGCAATTTTTACTATCGTTAGCATTAGTTTTATTTCCCAGGGGAAATTCGAGCTCGACACCAGAATAATTAATTTCAGACTTCGAGGTAGGTAGACATAGGTTTTATTTATACAGGCAATAATAAATAAAATGTCAAAATTCGGTTTTGTGGCACCGATAGCCTGTACAGTGCATCCGGATTTTATATCTCGGGCAATTGTTCACAATTCTTGTTCGTGTGAATTCTTTGCACACCCGGCTCGGCCTTCTATTATCGTTCTGTGCGTTAGTAGTAGCCTGTCACTCGATACACACACAAATACCTACGTAGCATGTACGCGAGACCATTCTAATCAACTGATGTCTATCCGACCTATACTTCTTCCTAGCAGCTGCTATCAGCTGCTCGTCTCACTTTCTATTTCTGCTTTAAATCTACTTGCTTATGAACTATTCACTTATTCTACCGGTTCAAATACCCCAGCCTTGAATGCTAACTTCTTATATCCTATTCGCTTAAATGTTATTTGGTTAAATACAATCTTATACTTTGTTCTTAATCAAGCATCAGTTATTTTTCTTTCTATAAACTCGGTCACTCACCTGTTTTTTACTCCTCCTTCTGTTGGAATTTCACTGACATTAGATTTTTTTAAAGAAGAAACTGATTCTCACGATCCCTCACACACCTGTTGGACTTCCAGTTTATCACTATGCCGATTTTTAATATACAGTAGCGGACAAAAGTTTAAGACGGAGAGGAAAAAAAAAGTAATCGTTGATTTTTTTATGAAAAGAATTGACTCACAAGGAAAGGTTCTTTGGTGTCCCCCTCCGATTTTAATGCAACTCACGTATGTTGTAGAGCATCGAAAACTAAAAGACACGTATTTTTTTTTATCGGCGGAAAAACATTTTTAAGGGGTGAAATCGCCCTTCAAAAATAGGGGTGATTATGCAGTTTCACCCCTAAAAATGAATTTTTTTCTTCAACTCCACGTGGAATTTTTATTGTCTTCAATGAGGAGTATTTTGGTTTTTGTTTTATTAAAATCGGTTGACGCCTTCTGGGTGAAACTGCAAAATCACCTCTCGACATGCTATTTTTGAAGGGCGATTTCACCCCTTAAAAATGTTTTTCCGCCGATAAAAAAAAATACGTGTCTTTTAGTTTTCGATGCTCTACAACATACGTAAGTTGCATTAGAATCGGAGGGGGACACCAAAGTACCTTTCCTTGTCAGTGGATTTTTTTTTGTATTAGCTAATTAATCATTAATTCATATATTTATTACATAAATTCAATTTTGCGCGTAACAACATTAGATACAATAAACAAAGAAAACATAAATTTGTTTGATATCTTCGGGGACAAAAGTTTAAGACTATACGTAAAAAAATATTTTTTGGTAGAAAATATACAGATATTTTCCTCCCTTCAATACTTTGTCCACAGTCCATTATTTTTTATCACATCAGCACATCTTTGAGGCATTGAATCAATTAATTTTTTGCAGTCGTCCACAGTTGTTTCATTCCACGTTTTTTCAACCAAAGAGTACAAATCGTCAAAATTTTTTGGTTCATTTCTTTGAACCCTTCTTTTTATGGTACACCATAAGTTTTCAATTGGATTTAAATCCTGCGACGGCCACGGTCATAAAGTGATTTTTTCATCTTGAAAAAAACTTTTCACTACCCGAGCCGTATGCTTTGGGTCATTATCTTGTTGATAAATAAAATTATCACCCATATTTTCGTAGGCATACGGTAACATAGTATTTTTCAATATATCCAAGTATTGAAAACGGTCCATGATTCCATTAATTCGGCGTATTGGTCCAGGACCATTGCGAGAAAAACATGCCCACACCATTACGTTTCCACCTCCATGCTTAACTGTCGGTAAAACACATCGAGGATTTAAATCTTCGCCAATTCGACGTCTTACATACAGTATCCCGTCAGAACAAATTCGGTTGAATTTGGATTCGTCCGAAAATAGCACATTTTGCCAATCCTCACTTGTCCAATGCTGATGAGCCTTAGCAAATTGCAGTCGTAATTTTTTATTCTTTTTACTGAGCATCGGCTTCTTCCGTGGCTTTCGTGCTTTCAAATTGAATTCGTCTAATCGTCTTCGGACAGTTCTTACACTAATTTGTGCATTATTATTAGTGGATATTTCAGCTCTGATATCGACTGCTGAACGAAAACGATCTCTCTCGCTTAATCGATGAATCCGACGATCCAGCGTTGGCGTGGTTTTCCGCGGTCTACCGTTTTTTGGTCGATCAAAATAGTCCCCAGTCTTCACAAACTTGTACCACGCTTGCTTACAAGAAGTTTCTGATCGATTTATTTGAGTTGCAATTGAAGAAAATGTCTCATTTTGCTTCCGTAGAGACACGATTAGTTTTCGTTCAGTTAATGACAAATTACGGGCTTTACCCATACTCTTTTCGTACGTAATTAAACTTGAGACACTGGATGATACACCACAAACTATTTACAGTATTAATATATCAAATTATCGCGTGGATCGACTACGGGTATCTTGTTCGACAGATCGTCTTAAACTAATGTCCGCTGTTTACAGATGGTTGGAAGGAAAAAAAAATTGTATAATCTATATTGTTTACATTTGACGACCGAGACTTCTACATTATGAAGGTCAAACGTACACATGTATTGTAAAAAAACAACAAGCCGAAAGAAACGTTAGTACTTGTATGACAGATCTATGAACCAAATTGTAATTCATCGTCTTAAACTTTTGTCCGCTACTGTATCTGTAGGCTTAAATCGCGTCACTAACTCTACTTGACTGTAATTTAAGGATTTTATGCTTCGTGGGAAAATCTAATAACCGAATTTAGATTCTGAAATTGACCCTTTGAAAACTTTCTTATTCTTTTTAATATTCGAACGTAGCAAGCAAGGAAACTCAGAAGAAGATCCCCCTTTCTCTTCTCCCGGCTCTTTTATACCCTGCACCCTCGCTTCCGTCCCCTCTACGTCATTTTCGGATTTTATTTTTAATCTACCGAGATTTCATCATTGTGTCGGTGGACACTACCGCGCTACCCGTCTTCCCCTCGCCACACAGTAGACGCAGAGCCCGAAATCGTGGCAGAAAAGTCAGAAAAAAATTTTTACAATCGGGATATTTGAGCAGGCAGTCAGGTAGAGGACTAATGGCTGCGTTAAATTGTAAAAGGGGAACCTTTTTCACCGTATACCTTCGTCGCTGCGTCAGTTAGAAGTTAGCCTTCGAGACGAGTGTTCGCATCGCGCGCTGAACGAGCGAAAACTACCGTGACTTATAAAATCGATAACTTTAAAGTGAAGTGTTTTAAATCAATCCGGAGACATGGATACGACTTCTGGAGGTATGTAGAAGATATTTTTACATTGGTTGAGTTTAAAATAAATATGTAAATTATTGAAGTGTAGTATAAACTACTGCATAAATAAAGTGAAAGAATTTTGTAAACTTATATTTTCAACTATCGAAAAGTTATACTTTCTGCCATATTCTGCGACAGCCAATGTCTAGGCCTTTAGTTTATTATATAAGCTTGCGAAATTAACAGGAATTAGCTGCCTAGAGCTGCCTAACTTTGTCTGTTATGGTTTTTGGCAACGTAAAACAGGCGGTTGCCGACCGTGCACGCGCGCGCGGCGCCATACGCCATGCCATGGGGCCATTGAACAGCTGCTACTTGAGCAATAGGACTATATCCATACATATACCATATATAATATATATATATATACATATATATATACAAAATACAAATTCAAGTAAATCATTTATATATCTATTTTTGTAGACATACAACAATACATATATATGTAAGTATATACTAAAGTAATTAATTTGAATCGTCACATTTTATTTATATTTGATACATTTTTATTATATATATATAGGTATATATGGGGCATTCCACGCCAAATCGGACAGTTCAATTTTTTTTCCCTTGATTTTGTCATATTTTCATGTACTCATCAAAAATCGGCTTCTGGTACATTTTGAGATGTTTTTGGTCACCCGTTCAAAAAATATTTGTTTATGTTTTTTTGCTCATAACTTCTTTCATAATAGTCTAAATTCAATTTTTTTTTCATAACTGTTGTTTTTTATGTACTTTTCAAAAAAAAATACGAATAATTATTGCGGCTACTTATTTGTTACAATAATTAAAATTCATTAAAATTTTGATCTGATCCTTCAACACAAATTCTATACAATTTTATGTCTTTATTACAGGGTCCCATTACGAAGGAGTACATTTGACGAGGAAAGAATTATATCTTATTATAAAGGATAATTTGAACGATAATTTCGCTACGTTATTGAATTTCGTGGAAACTAAAATTTCCGAGAAAAGTGGACGTAAAGTTGTGGTGCCTGAGGACTCGAGAACCGCCTTTTCAATGCTGTTTAATAAAATAAGAACCAGGTGGCAAGAAGCTAATAGAACATCGGACATTTTCTTCAAGAAAAACAGTAAATGGCTTAGCGGGCAGGTATATTTTGCCGTACCTACAGACACTGTTGAGAAAGACCCAGGTAGTAAAAGAGGCCGCCCGTCCCTTGAGTTTACATCGGCAAGTGAAAGGTCAAAACGAAAGAAGACCGAAGATATTCGTAAATCCTCAACCCCGGAAGAATTAGCATACGCTACTCAAATGAGCCTTCGCGCTTCGGGACAATTAGACGCTTCGAAAGTTGTTAAGGACGTAACAATGACGAGTCCTTTAAGAGCTTCTAAGTATCGAAAAGCTTATGCAGTAACGGGTGAAACCTCTTTATCGGAAGAGGCTGCACTTTCCGCTTTGATCGAATGTAAATTGTCAAAGGGAGCTTACCTAACGATGAGAAAAATATCGTTGGCACATAACTGTCGTCTATATCCGTCTTACGAAAAAGTGGTGGAAGCAAAAAAGCGTTGTTATCCTCGGTCTGACGCAATTACCATTACAGAGACGAGTGCAGAAGTCGAATTGCAGGCATTATTAGATCATACAGTTAAACGTATTTTACTCGTCCAAACAGAAGTCGTTGAAACCTTGACTAACGGTAATGCTCGTAATATGGATTTAATTTGCAAATGGGGTTGCGATGGAAGCTCTGGGCAAAGTGAATATAAGCAGACTTTTACTGATGATAGCAAATCAGATGCGCATGTGTTTTTTACTTCGGTTGTGCCATTACAACTCATCTGCATTGATCAACAAACAAAAGCAGAAATCATGGTTTGGAAGAACCCTAGGCCCTCGTCTCCACGATTTTGTAGGCCGCTTAGACTACAGTTTCTGCACGAAGATACAGAGTCCACACTAAATGAAGTTGGAATTGTCGAAGCACAAATAAAGTCGCTTAGTCCACTCCAAACTGTAGTAAGTGGAAAAGATATCTCCATAACGTACAAGTTGGCGTTCACCATGATAGATGGTAAAGTTTGCAATGCTGTGTCATCGACGAAATCTGCTCAACGGTGCTATTTGTGTGGAGCAACCAGCAAAGATTTTAATGCCATCGACGTTATGTTGCAAAAGGAGGTCGTTGAAACGAATTTGAAGTTCGGGTTGTCGACACTGCATGTGTGGATACGGTGCTTCGAGTATTGCATACATTTGTCGTACAAACTCGGCATTGAAAAATGGCAAGCACGAAGTTCCGAAGAAAAAAAAATTACCGAAGAAACCAAGAAGAGGATTCAACGCGAATTCAAGAGCGAATTGGGTCTAAGCATTGATCGTCCGAAGCCTGGATACGGCAGCAGCAATGATGGCAACACAGCTCGGCGATTTTTTGAGAATTGGAAGGTTTCTGCTTTGATAACCGGGGTCAACGAAAAAGTAATTAACCGTTTCTACGTTATCCTACAAGTTATCTCGTGTGGCCACAAGATAAATTGTGAACTATTTGAGCAGTATACTATTGAAACGGCAAGAACTATCGTTGCATTATACCCTTGGTACCACATGCCTACTTCGGTACACAAGCTATTAATTCACGGTTCACTGATAATAGCTCATGCGCTTTTACCAATCGGCGAATTATCCGAAGACGCTCAGGAAGCTCGAAATAAAGATATTAAACGATACCGAGAAAACTTCTCGCGAAAAACTTCCAGGATAAAAACAATGCAAGATGTTTTCCACCGGCTGCTAATTTCTTCAGACCCGTACATATCTAGCATCCGGCAACTACCGAAGAAACCACTAAAAAGTTTGTCGCCGGAAGCACTCGCTCCAACTATCAATGCTGCAGCACATCAAGGTTTCGTCACAAATAACATCGAATCGGGTCTTGTGGACGATACAAGCTCGGTAGATGGTTCCGACATCGACGACGGCGACGGCGACTTCGAATCCGATGTTCCATTCGACTAAAAATTAAATTCGATTACACGATTTTGAGAATAATGTATTTTGAAAATAAAAATATTAATTCCGTAGAAGGCACGGCTCACGTTTATTTTATTATGATTATTATATTTTATATTATATCTCATCCATTTAACAGGATACGTTTTGTGTACCATAATTTGTCTGTCGGATTCGTGATCAGTGACCCTAAAAACCCGCGTATACCAATTTTTGTCAAGATCTGACACCTTTTTCCATCTATGTCCGCCATATTGGATCGGCCATTTTGTTCAAAATTGTTTGGCTTTCTGATTCGTAATCAGTCACTTTCACAACCCGCGTATATCAATTTTCTTCAAGATCTGACACCTTTTTACCATTTATGTCCGCCATATTGGATCGGCCATTTTGTTCGAAATTGTTTGGCTTTCTGATTCGCAATCAGTCACTTTCACACCCCGCGTATATCAATTTTGTTCAATTCAATTATAATAATTAAAATTCAAATAACTAATGCAAGTTATATATCATTGTATACGAAAACGTCATACTAAATAAGTAAATTATTTCATCCTTTTTTGAGTGGTACGGCAGGAGGGAGTTTTTTTGAAAATTTTTAATTTTTTTTAACATACTTGTCCGCCATATTGGATCAGTCATTTTGTTTACAATAATTTGGCTTCCGGATTCGTAATGAGCGACCCTCAAAACCCACCTATAGCAGTTTTTGTCAAGATCGGACACCTTTTTAACATTCATGTCCGCCATATTGGATCGGCCATTTTGTTTACAATAATTTGGCTTTCGGATTCGTAATAAGCGACCCTAAAAACCCGCATATACCAATTTTTGTCAAGATCGGACACCTTTTTAACATCCATGTCCGCCATATTGGATCGGCCATTTTGTTTACAATAATTTAGCTTTCAGATTCGTAATCAGCGACCTTAAAAACCTCTGCATACCAATTTTCATTCCGATCGGAGGTTATTTGTATTTACTGCCACGATTTCGGGCTCTGCGTCTACTGTGCGCCACCAAGCGAGGCCAGGCGGTTGCTGACCCGCTGTTTACAGCAACGAGGGAATTCCGGAGGTGTGACGTAGCAGGTTTTTGTCACATCTCCGGGTTCGATGACCCAGTGCTCGAGTTCGAGCAGTCGTTTGGACGCGATCTCGCTACTTATTGTAAAGAAAAATATTCAGCTGAGGTAGAGAGTGTGACTCATATCACAGTATAGACGAAATTATAACAGACGCTCTTGCTTGTAGTTCACATGTCGTCAGGACTACTTTCTCGTAGCTCGGAAACTGAAAATTTTAAAAGATCCTGAGAAATATACTAATCAGCTATTTTTAATTGAAAACCTCGGATTGACGACAATCAAGCATCCATATAATAAGAATGATGCTGGAATCCTTGCAGAGAAAACACGGCTAATCAAGAACTTCACCTGCGAAGAAAAAAAAAACCAAGACATTAATCGTAAGCTTGATTCGATTTTAGCAAACACATTTCGTATTTACATTTCGTAGTAGATCGTTTTGTAAAATCAGCGCACAATTCACATTGCTTCCTCATAATTTCCAAGAGAAATTGTAAATATGGTAGCAAAAGCGTGTTGATTGTCTGGTGAACTAAGTCAACTTGAATAAGGCCTCAGATCATTACGACACTGGATTTCTCGACATAGCATTCTCAAGACAGCGTCCATGAAATGTAGCAGCGACGATGACTTACAGGTCCCTCACGTATTGAAAAATCATGGTCAAATGGTATAATAATAATTATTTTTTCAACGTCATATGCAACATTCTGTATCTGTCTCTCATTGTCAACCCTGAGCGCCAGTAATGCCATCTCTGTCACACCCATCTATTATTTTTTAAAACTTTGTTATTCATCGATCAATCTATTATTCGTGAATACATTTTTGGATATTTTCCAATTTATTTTCAATCATTGCAATACTATGGGTTGATGATATCTTTCGAAAGCCATAATCTAGTAATTAAAAATAGACAAAAACACCCAGGTAACAGAACAATGCTAGATTGTCGGCAAAAACGCACTAAACCCTTCACCTTTAGGCTTTTGTTGTTTTGCTCGTATAAGTTGTATATTTTTCGAGAGGTAAAGATTTACTGCTCATAGTACTTGGAAATTAGCACACTAAAATATTAGTTGCTTGTTTTAGAAACCCCCGCCAAGACTTCTACACTGACCTGTGAAACACTGCTATGCGCAAGTATTTTTGATGCGACAGCTCCAGCTCCAATTCCTAACCAGATTACATCAAGTTGCTGCAATATAACAGCATAATCACTTCTGGTGTCCTTGCCACAGTTCCTGTTTCTCCAGTCCTACGCTAGGTCGGAGTTATGCTGTTGTAGGCGATCACCACTGGTCACCTTGCCACAACTCCAACTCAGATCATGTGCAAGAAATATCCGCCGATTAGCGTGTCGATCACCTTTGGTACACTCGGTAAGACAGAATCGTATTTCTAAATTAAAAAAAAATGAATAGAAGAAAAATGAATGAACAGAAAAATGGATAGAAGACGGATGCTATGGTGAGGCTTCATTTTTCTCTTTTGATTTTTGTTTTCCAGAAGCAAATGGTGATGACGTTCCTAAAACGAAGATGAGGAAAATTATGGTGTCAGGCGAAGGGTGTCGCTTCTGACCAAAATGATGTTAAACAAAATATACAAAGTCCCTGCAGGACATCGTTTAAAGCAATCACAAGGTGGATGTCTCGCTTCGCGCTCCGCTGTCATGTCTGTGATGTTTACATTATGTTGACCAAGAAAAAATATGAATGGTATTCTTACTATACATTCACCGTTGCATTATCGTGTTTCAAATATCAACTTGAGTTAAAAATGTTTTTAATTTAAGTAAATTGTGTAACGTTGGCTTTCCGTCTAGGTCGGAGCTATTTCTGGGTCGCTTCATTCGCCTCCATCGATCGAGCTATCGAGCATATGGAGTCAGCCATCTGTTGCGGCGCCGGCTAAGATGTCGGCCGTCGCATGTTCGTGGTTCATCGCCGGAATGTGCGTGTTGTTGCAAACTGAGTTTTACTAGTGCTTGTTCGTGTTTGTGCCATTCCTTGCATTCCAGGAAGTGCCGTTTCGTAATGAAATGGACTCCGGGCAACACTTTATGATACTCTTATGTCGTGAAGTGGAAACCTGATTTTATTTATTTATTTACCGGTATGTTTTCTTGTTTATTGACAGGGTGAATTATGCCGCGTCCTGCAGGTATAATTCGCTGGCCCTCGTCATTCAAGATTTTCAATAGAAACCAGATTTTGGTAAGTTTTATTTGATTTCTCTTTTACAGTAAAATTTTACACTAAAAATTGTATAACGGGCTTTAAATTTTACGCACTTGTTTTTTGTATTAAAATAAAGAGAAATTAAATTCCTTCACACGTTCCAATATAATGACCCCAAGTGTACATAAGCCCAAAAAAAGGTAACATTTTGATGTCATTCATATAGTTCTATTTAATTGAATGAGTCATAACTGTGTGGAAGAGTTTATGATCATTATGTTAGAAAATGCTATACAGATAAAAAACTATTTTATTTGATATTCATGGAATTTAGACACGACACGGACAAAACATCAGTGTTTTTGGTAAAAAAAAAAAGCCTTTTTTTTCAGGTAAATCTGAAGAGACACAGCGGCGTCTCGACGACAAGTAATTGAAAAATATTATATAAATTTTATAATAAAATAAAGGAATGGATACTATTGCTCAAAATGCAACTTTGTTGTTATTTTTTCAATCCATGATCATAGTCTCAGTTATCATAGTCAGAAAGTACGTTGTGAAAAACTACGTACTGAGATCATTTTACCCCACAGACCTGTAATAATTTACTCATTATATGTCATAGAACAATTATTTTATATAATATCAGCTCAGTATGGAATACAATATTTATGACGCTTCTGCACAAATAAATCACTTCTCTTTTAAAATACAAAAATCTGAGTCAGCAAAGCAGAATTCAAAACTACCAAGATAGGAATTAAAAACACCATCAGGAATAAAAGGAGGCCGAAAAGCAATCACATGAAGACACAGGTGTGGCAAAAAGCGGCAAACTTATAATCTAGACCACGGCCATCACAGCTAAGCCCCACCTTTACGCAGGCAACCACGAGACACGACCACTGGCCAAAAGCACGTATGGTTCACCAAGCACGTAGCAATAGATACCTGAGGATCTGTGGCTTATCATCTGTTGAGAAATCCGTCCAGATGTGGTTGGAATGAATCTGCGAAGATATTGAAAATCATGAAACTTCACTCAAGACAGGGTGGAAAAAAGCCAGACACATAGATGGTATACCGAGAAAGTGGTTTATTCTACTTCCAAAATACAAAAAAAAATATATCACGAAAATACAAATGAATATAAATTGAATTTAAATCACAGAACTTGAGGAGCACACAATTATATTAATTGTGTGCTGTGTTTGCCTTGTGCAGTGAACGTGATACAGTCAGCGCTGCAGAGCACGCCACGGAATGAGAAACATGAGAGCGTAGACTGCGTCACTTATTCCCAATAAATTCTCAGCATGTTTATATGAGAGAAATTACAGAGAATGAGTGAGAGCACTTGCAATTTTATTGCTTGAGTGCTGGAAGTGAGATGTGAGAAAACGTGACGTAGTCAGCACTGCGGAGCACGGTATAGAAATAGTTTGAGGATGCACAGATGAGAGGAATAAATTCACAGTACTTTCCCAGCAAGCTTGGTTGGGGGAAAGCACAGTGAATTAATAAGAACACACGCAATTATATTAATTGAGTGTGCAACAAGTGATGTGAAAACGTGGTGCAGCACACGCCACAGAGTGAGACCTTTTTGAGGATGTACCGACTTATTTACTACTTCTCACCGACATTGAATTATATTAAATTATGACGGTGAACGCTTACCGTTAATTTGAGTGCTGGTGAACACAGAAGGTTGAGAAGGTCCGGTGAAAAGGCTGTGAAAATGCGAGAGTCCCGAGGATGCGTGCGCTGTCCAGTGGCTTTCACGAAAAAATGTCTAATTTTCCAACATGGTTGCGTGATACGAAAGCGTCGTTGAGCGCTGGAGTCAAATGAGTGAGATAGCCGGTGAGCGAAGCCGAAGTCAAGCGAGACAGATAACCTCTCGCTTAACGCGGCATGCATGCAAGCTACAGCCTCGGCTCTGCGAGGCCCGGCCTCGGCTATCTCTGGTGAAGACGAACGCAGCGTGCTACACCGCAGCAACAAGTCGACGCACGGCGAATATCGATCGCCGTGCACCAGCTGATTATCCAACATCATCAAAAAAAGATAGTAGAAAAATCAAAAGATCACCATCGAGCCCGTACAAAAAAGAGACGCTAAGCGAAACAATAAACACCCGCAACGTAAAGGGTGGTTAAATTTTAAGGGCCGATGTTGATTTTGAATAAAACACAAATTATTTAGGAAATTATTGTCAATTCTTTTTATTATGATAATATGGTATGGTTCAATTATGTATGGAACAAAATATCGGCCAAATGGCCGCCGCGACCTCGGCGGCACACCTCCATCCGATGGTCCAAATTTTCGATGACGCTTAGGCATAATTGAGGTTCTATGCCGTTAATGTGCCGAATTATCTCATCCTTTAGCTCTTGAATTGTTGCTGACTTATCGACGTACACCTTTTCTTTCAAATAACCCCAAAGAAAGAAGTCCAACGGTGTCAAATCACATGATCTTGGCGGCCAATTGACATCGCCACCACGTGAGATAACACGGCCATTGAATTTGTCGCGCAAAAGAGCCATTGTTTCGTTAGCTGTGTGGCAAGTGGCACCGTCCTGTTGAAACCACATATCGCCCACATCCATATCTTCCAATTCGGGCCATAAAAAGTTCGTTATCATCTCACGATACATATATAATATATATATATATATAGTGAATTTAATTCTTTGAAGTGAAATAACATACGGCGAGTAAGTAAACTGAAAATATTTTTACTAAAAATATATACCACGTCGATTAGTTATACTATTAAAATATTTTGAGGCTGTGAACCGTTTTCATGAAAAATATCTCTCAAATAAAAAACTAAAAATAATTATTTTCAATTTATTTTTAAATATTTAATTAAAAAACTTTCTCATTAAAATCAATTTATTTAACTGAAAAATGTAATTGTTTAAAACACATTGTTCAGCTATACGCTTAGTATGGCGTTTTTGTGTTGTAAACCACTTTTATAAAAGATAACAATTTCAAACAGATTCATTGAAAGTTCCTTAATGATATACAAATTCATTACAAAAAACTGAAATTTAATATTTTTAACTGATTTTTTAAACTGAAAAGTAAAAATTTTAACTGATTATTGAGTATCTTTATACAAAAAAATCAACTTTTCCAAATAAATTAATGATTTCTCAAGGTTAATTATTTTACAATAAGAATAATGATATTAACAAATTGAAAAATAATTTGATTGAAATAGTTCAAAAAATGACATCTTGGCTTCATATATAAATAAAAATTGTGAAAAAATGAAAAATAATCATAATGATGTTATAATTTTCTAAGTAAATAATTTGTTAATTTCAGAAATGGGTAAAAATTCAGCAGAATACATGAGAATGTACAGGAAACGAAAACGTGAAGAGAAGTTGGCAGCAGGACGAGTAGAGCAGCGAAATCGCTCGCACTAACACTCAACGTACGCGAGATTTTAGAGTACATGTTGCCAATAAATTTTCTTAATTCTGCACCATCAACGAGTAGATTGGATAACATCAGAAGTATCGTTGATCATGCAACTTTAAGCACAGGATGCTGCATGTGATCAAGAAAAAGAACAACAAGCAGTTAATTATTTTGAATATAGAAAGCATGCCAAGGCCCACGCTGAATTCAGAAAAAAATTCCTCGATAACAACTTCGGTGCGATATGCAGCGTATGCGATCGGTTATGAACTGAAATAAACCTAAGAGCGCCGTCACCGTGTTCAAAGGATATTCTTGCAGCTGATTTTCCTGACATGAATTTCAAAACTGCGCTCGTCTGTGGTACTTGTTACGTCATACTACATAAGAAGAAAATACCAACGTTATCGAAATCGAACGGTTTTACTTTTCCACATTTGTTGAGCGAATTAAAAATGTGATTGAAGACGAAATATTTAAAGAAGGAGATGTAAAAAGACTCTGGATGAAATTTGCGGGTAATCCAAGGATAGGACAAAAGGCTAGACAAAGCGCAGCAAAATACATGCAAGATAAGAACATACCCGCAAGACTTGTACCAATTGCTCGACGAAATTCAACAATTTACCTGAACAATAACAAAACTATCACTGCAAAACGGAATCATTTTCCTCTCACCCCTGCCTGTGCCATGACACTTCATAAATCGCAGGGTAGCACATTTGATAAAATTGTATATATTCATACGAGAAAGGGCCAATCACTTGTATACGTAGCCTTATCATGAGTCACCAGTGTAGATGGATTGTTCATAGTGTCACCGACTAATGATCCGGTATTCTATCATGGAGTTCGAGATGCCAATTCAACGGTTGCTCTACGAATAGAATTTGAGCGCCTCAATTTAAATCCATTACGTACTGGTCAAGAAATAATAGTGAATATCATCAAAGATTAAATATCATTCTACAATTTCAATTGCCAGAGTTTACGAGCACATTCTAACGATCTTCATAAAGAAGTACCGCAAAACTGCACTGTGCTCATGCTCTCTGAGACGTGGCTTGGCGAAGAAGAAGACGTTGACATCCCAAACTTTGACTGCTGCGTTTAATTTAAACGACAGGAGAGACGTTCCGCTGGGGTAGCGATTTATAAAAATTAGAACAGCTCGCACGTTGTCACACCAAACATGGACATTAACTATCGCCAAATAACAGGAATAGGAGTAGCAGTACGAGATACTGGCGATATTTGTGCAGCTGAATGCCGTCTCACAAGTGGACAAACGATTCTTTCAGTCGTTGTCTACATCTCACCAAATCAATCAGTTCAGAGTATAATTGATTTTATTCATTTTGTACTACTGCCGTTCAGTGTGGGTGGTGCAGCACTTTTGAACAAGGACTATTACCTAATGCCCACGATTCTGAGTGGTGATTTTAATGTTAATTTTAATACTCCGGAAGTCGACCCTTTGATAACGTTTTTAAAAGGTACGTTTCAGCTAGAGTTAAATAGTAATAGAAACGTAGTTACAACACAATCTGGAACTGTAATTGATGCCGTTTTTCAAAGATATCTCGATTCTTTAGAATCGAGTGTATATGTATCGTATTTAAGTTATCATAAGCCGATCGTCTCAAGTACAGCGATTTTAAATGAATTAAAAATTTGCAAACGCATTAAAATTGAATTCAATTGGAATTATTTTTTCAAATAAAATCCGCCTTGTGCACAAATCCTCAACACACTTTCGTTCCGCATTTTCTCGCCACAAGATGTTTACACGTCAATATCTCGAGTACTAGCAGACTCGCTCATTTTTTTTTCTAAATGTTCGAGAATTCAGTTGTTGGAAAGAAGCGGACTGTAAATGATTCGCAAGTGAATTAGTAATCAGTACCAAGATGTTGTTTAAAGTAGCATTTATTGCTCCATCTGTCAAAAGGCAGTGGACACCAATATACATAAATAAACACTGGAAAATATAGAAAATAATATATTGAAAAGGCGTATAGAGGAGAGAGTAAAAGTAGGTGAGCTAATTACCACACACGATTATATTAATCGTGTGCAAGTGATAAGGAGATCTGTCACGACCGAGCCTTGCGGTGAAGCTGACACTGAGTGCGTGACAAGATGAGTCCAATGATGATGTAGCGGTGTGCCGACGTCAATATATCACTGCAGATATGATGGCTGGGTTTTGTAGACTATCGGTCGGCTGAGCTGGTCGTTGAGTCTGAATTTTATGCACTTAATCGTCGAGAGAACGCACGAAACTCGATGACGGTGAGAGCTGTACGAGAGCAAAACGCAAGATGGCTGCGTTATACGAAGCAGCCGTTGTCGAACCAAGCCGAAGAACGCTTGCGCGCAGCGACCCGTTGCTCGGCACGCAGACCTAGTGCAGGATTTATTGGTCCTGCGTGGTGCTGCCGCTGAGTGGCAACAGCAAGCAGTTGCCCATGCTAGCCTGCAGTGCGCAGTCTCGCTACGCTTGGCAGAACGTTCGAGCATTCTCAAACACTAAAAAAACATGTTAAATTCAGAAGAATGATAAAAAGTGCTTTATTCAAAGTATGCTCCATCGCTTGTTATACATTTTTCCCATCTTTCGGGCAATTTGTGAATACCACGCCAGTAAAAATCTTCCCCTTTTGCTGCGAACCATTTATCTAGCCATTTTTTCACATCTTCGTACGAACCAAAGCGCTGCTCAGCAAGTGCATGGCCCATCGATGCTAACAAGTGGTAATCGGAAGGAGCTAAGTCTGGTGAGAAAGCCGCATGGGGTAGAACTTCCCAGCTAAGTGATTCCAACGTGTCGCGGACCGGTTTTGCCGTATGTGATGGAGCATTGTCATGAAGAAAAATGACTTTGTGTTCCCTCTTTCGGTATTCTGGCCTTTTTTTCAAGCTGCGAACGGTTCAAATCGGTCAATTGTTGTTGGTAACATTTAGTATTAACCGTTTTCTCAGGTTTTAACAGCTCATAATAGACCACGCCCCTCTGGTCCCACCAAGCATGAGCATCGTCTTTCTTCCAAAGCGATTCGGTCTTGTGGTCGATGTGGATGGTGCTTTTGGGTCTACCCATGATTTCTTACGCATGGGATTCTCAAAATAAATCAACTTTTCATCCCCTGTAACTATACGATGCAAAAACGACTTCCTTTTGTACCGAGCGAGCAAAATGTCACATGTGTTTTTGCGCTTTTCGATTTGCCTGTCGTTCAACTCATGTGGTACCCATCTACCGGTTTTCTAAATCTTTCCCATCTCTCGTAGCCGATTGGAAACAGCTTGTTGACTAACGCCCAATTGCTCGGCGAGTTGTTTTTCTGTTTGCGAATCATCTTCGTCCAACCTGCTTGCAATTCCACATTGAAGTCACCACTTTTGCAACGCCGAAACCATCGTTCACATGTATCTTGCGATGGAGCATATTTACCATAAGCTTCTCGAAGTAATCGGTATGATTCAGCAGCAGTTTTCTTCAAATGAAAACAAAAAATTAATGCTGTCCGCGAATGCTTTTTGTTCGGTATAAATTTCGACATATTGAACACAACAACACAACACTATGCACACACTTTTCCAATTTATCACTCATGCGCGTCTTGATGATGACACAACAAAATGGCGCAGTGTCAAATCTTTATAGCACAAACTGCATTCGTGCGCCATCTGTTGTCTGAAATCCGCATTTCATACTTGTACACCTGGTACAATATTGCTACAGGGAAGGCAGCATCAGATATCATGACCGATTTCTTACTTAATATCGAAAAAAATGAATAGCGCGACAATTTTATTTTGGCATGTGCTAGGGTAAACGATCGATTCGAGAAACCCATCAAAACAATTATTATTTCCAATTTCTCTGGTGCTTTCGAAAACAGTGGTTAAAATTAGAAACAAAGTGCATGAAATCAAGGTGCAGAGAAATTTGTTTGGGCGCATGTTGGGATTATCAATGGATATATTGATATAGCAAAGGCACTGTCGTATCCTTTGACTCCTGTTCCGATGTCAATGTGCCATATAGATGGGACAATGTGTAAGACCGATAAATCTATGCTACTGAAATTGTTGGACAAAACAATTACGTGAGCTACCACAGAGTATCGACGTCGTAATCTTCGATGGATCTTTCATGTTACACCTGATGAAAAAAGTTCCAAAAAAACATGGTAATTTAAAAAAAAAAACTTCTGCAAATGATCACAAGATTTAGCGCATCAATAGATCTCGTTTTTGAGCAATACTTCTCACCCTCCATCAAAGATCTGGAACGTCGGCGGAGAGACGGATCTCAAAATGGTACGTAAGTTATTACCGGCCCAGTCCAAACAAGACCCGCCGATTGAGGAAAGAATTGAAAGATACATATTCCAAAGAAGGGTTCGTTCATTTTTTCATAGCTCATTGGACAAGCTACAAAATGGCACCATTCATTGGTACTAAAACCGTGAAATTAAATTTTGATAAATTCAAAAACATACGTTGTTGTCGAGAAATCCGTGAAGCAAATAGATGAAGATTTGTCTTGCGAATCTCACGAAGAAGAAGATACGAAAATAGTATATCATATCTGCAATATTGATTTCGACGCCAACGTTGTCATCAAATGCTCGGACACAGATATTCTGATAATAATGTTAGCCAATATGGGCCACCTAACTTACTCGATGAATATTTGGATGGATGTTGGCGTCGCGATTCACTAAAGATACATCAATATCACGAAATTGTATATCAAGTTTGGCGATTTACTATCAAAAGCTTTATTGGGATTCCATGCAATGACTGGATGTAACTACAATCCGGCATTTTTCAAGATAGCTAAAAAATAGGCCTTATACATTGCTACAAAAGAGCTCAGAATTTCTGAAAGCTTTCTGAAAATTCTCTGATATCAACTTGGTTGAGTCAAGAGATGTCTTTTCAATTTTCGAAAAATTCGTCTGCCGGATGTACAGCGTGAGACGCGCTGATAATATGAACGAAGGTAGATTCCAAAACTTTTTTATTTAACTAATGGTATTGCAGGACAGAATGCAAATAAAAAGATTATCACCAACCTTCTGCATCATCACGATAACTTTGGACTTGCTGTAGAATGACGTTTTTTTTTGCTACGAATCGTGGAAAGGCACCATGCGATAGATTTCGTGGATTACTTAAAAGGTTAGCAGCAAGAGCTCGTCAAAGTATAAAGATTTCAAACGGATGATTTGAGTGGGCAAGGACTAATATCTTAAATGTATACTGTATATATGTCGACAAAAATGAGTACAGCGATCACAAGAAAATATTGGAACCGCGTTTCGATCAAGTAAAAACCATAAATGGTACACACATCGATTGTGTTCAATTAAAATGCAAGAAGTTTCGCTTTCAAGCAAGTATTCTGTTTTAATTTAATAAAGTGAAATGTTATTACGCATTTTATCTTTTGTTTAAATAAAACCGACATTTGTAAAAAAAAAACTATCATTCATTGACGAATCCTATGCATCCTTTCCTAAGAGAAGTAAAAAACGTTCTAAATATGTCGACGCTCAACGCACCCCAATAGGGATTGCAGTCGGCACATGCGAGACCAGTGGTGCACCTTATAAATAATAGTATTTTGTGATACAAGTGCGAAAAAGCCGACTTTCGACTAGGGTGATGAAGTTGTTTGCACGAGCCGATGGTGAGTGCTGTCTGTGGTACGAGTTATAAGGGCGCGTTCCCTTTTTCGTACATGTGTCTTATACTGATTTTTGTAAGAAATAGACAAAAGTTCTCCCTGTGATTCATGACTGTGGTGCAGTGACATCGTGTGAAAAGTAACTAGTGTGATTTACGCATGTGGAGTAATTTTTCCGGACGCCTTACTAAAAAGCACCACTTTCGCAACACTTCACAGACACTCATAGTGGGACTTTTTGTGCATGTCACAAAAAAAGTTTGTTCAAATGTCCATGAAACGTATATCCTTTTACAAATTGTATACGTTACAGAATTGAATAAAAAATTTAATACAATTTAAAAAATTAAACAATAAAATGTGTATGTGACGAAAAAATTAATCAATTTTCAATTGTTTATAACAGTACGAATTAGCAATTTGATACCGTACTTAAAAAATAGTATATAAAACATTATTTTTGATTCTGAGATATTAATTTTTACCGACCTGAGTATCCTCACATCGCCAACCCCGCGAGAAAACATTGGGGTTTGGAAAGAAATTCGTTGAAATAATTGTTCGACAACTGTTGTGCCGCGGAATATTCCACTCCGTATTTCATATATTCGGGAATATTCCATAGCAAAGAAACATTGGAATTCGTTCAAGACAGGAAACGAAGTCCAATGCCCGATCGTACGAACGACCCCAAGAACGCCAACGCAGCATGAGCGACTCGCTTGGCGTTCGACGATAGGCTAACGCTAAAATTGCGAATTAAGGGATTTTCGTGAACACAGTTAGCAACTGCTTTACGAGAAACAGTATAAAGTTAGACTCAAGATAGAACGGGTTGGTTCCTCGTCAAATACTCGAAACAACATTATTGTACATTCTTACATTGACTTTCAAATAGACAACGGAAAGTTACCGTTGCCTATAATAAATACTTCCTTTTATATAAATTCGCGTTTTCATCGATAACTCGAAATTCATCTCCTTATCGGCAAACGATCCCAAAAATAATAACTTTTGTTTTAATATTAAATTCAGTCAATCTACGAGTGAGTTGAAAAATTGTGTACCCACGATGTGCGCGTTATTCTAATTCTCTGAGTCCCTGAGGCGGACTCGGTGGTCGCTGACAAAACTGTTGCAATATAATAAGAATACAAATAAAATACAATCGTGACAAAATTGAAGTGTATAAAAATAATTACTGCAAAGAATATCACACACAACATTTTTAAAAGTAGTAAAAAATGATTTGACTAACTTATAATAAATCAATTTAGTGGAGAATTTACTCGCGAATAAATATGACGAAATCTTTAGCAATTTATCGTTCTTATAACGAGACGACCTCGAGGACGCCTCGAATATTGCAATCAGTTATGGCCCAGACAATTCTAATTTGTATTGAGATTCGGTCGCCTCGTGGAACCGACGGGACTCCGATAGTTATAATACAGGAAGACAAAGAGGTCTTCTCATCTCGTCGCTGGAGATAGACCCAAATGAAACCAAGATTCCTTTCCAAAACGCTGCGATAAATAAAGCAGTGAGGGCTATTCTACCCACATATTACGCGTTGCCCCTTGGTGAGAAAATAGTATGGAAGTCCTTCCTTCCTCCCTTCCTCTCTTCCTTCTTCCCACTCTTCCATAAAATACGAAACTTACCAGGTTCAGAAGTTATTTTTTAACAAAAAAGACTGTCTTGCGTCGTGTTTAGCTAGCAGCTGAACATCGACTCGCGACATACCATATGCCGATTATTTGAGTGTTATGAGACGTTTGCGTCGGTTATTTTACAATACTAAGATGAGTTATTGGCGGTATTAGTTTCGGTCGGGAAGAAAATTAACAATATACATACGTTTGACTCTGATCCGAGACCTCTCAAAGTTTAATGGAAAAAAATAGCGCGGATGAAACAGAAACGATTCCTTTTAAACAATTTGTTCTTATCAGTATCTTTCATAAAACTGTATCGTATCTATTACGAAATATATTGATTGATATTGATTCCAATCCATTATTGAAATAGCCGACGGCCCATTAAAAATAAATTGAAATAATTTTTTTATATCCATTTGATATGTAGTATACGTTGTTCGCGTTATGCGTTTATCCTTTTCAACACAGACTAAATCACTATGCCAACCTATAGTTCCGTACGTATGGAATAAAGGATTAATCTCTGTCTGTTTGTTGCGTATTGTGACATAAGATTCCGGCATCACTCTGTCTGCTGTTTAACTTCATTCGTTGTTTAAAAATTTTAATGATTTCGTTCCATTTTCGATTTAGGAGTATATAACAATTGAAGGTCAGGTTCATTGTCTGTTTTACTCAATAATTGTTGTGCTTATTATTAGTCATTTGTATGTGGGCAAATATATTCCATTATCGACAGTTTCAATATCTTGTACAATATTTAGATTTAATTTAGAGTTACGACAGCAGCGAAATTCGTATTCATTTGATCCACTATGAAAAGCTGATCATAGCTTGAATTTTCGTCAAATGTCTGGTACATTAACATATTGATTTGGTGATATATCTAACCTTGCATTTTACAGCAACATGGTCCCCTTCGGTTTTTGCTGAAAGTAACTAAATGAGAATTAAATGACATGAAAAAAAATTAGTTATTATAATTACTGATTCGGTCAAAAAGGTGTTCAGAACTTTCGTATGTACTACCGAACAATTTACGTATAATTAGTGAAGAATTTCGTAAAGCTTGTAGTATACTCGTAATTTCACCGTGATTACAACAGTCGTTAAAAGATTTTTTTCTACAACTAAAGATTTTGTTCCACAACGTGGACATGAAACGTCCATTACACTATTGTAAAGTTCATTATAATTCCGTGAGACCCCGAGAACTTGATCGTTCTCGCTGTTGATATTCCGTGTTAAGGGGACTTCTATGTGAAAGTAAATTTGCTACTGAGGATGCTGATGGAATATTTATCGAAGCAGCGCTCTCATGGGAATAAACAGTACGATTGGGTTACATTGACAAGTCAACATTTAGTGAAAAAGGAGGTACATTTGATTTGACTACGTGATTTGTTGTCTTAGTACGTATTATTGTATGTCGACGCCGTGAATTTGCAGCATATTTTTCCTTCCGAATACTTTGAAATTCGGCTTCCTCAGCAGGTGCCCGTTAAATTTGTCGTAGTAGCATTGCTTTTCGTTCGTGATTTTTTTTCTCACTTGATTCGATTGACTTTGTTTTTTATTGTGATTTGTTATTTGCCGCTCCAAGAGCAAATAAAAGTCTGTTTCCAATTAAGAAAAAAAAATTCTTTTTTGTGAATATTACTCTGGAATATCAATGGTTTTTATCTTGTTATAGTGTTCTGATGCCCTTGTAAACAATTTTTGTTGATTAATTTTCTAATTTTTTTTGTATAATCTGTTTTCGATTTATTTTGTTTAATCTACTGTTCCAACCTTTTATAAAAAAAACTGTAATGTCTTAAGTGATCTCTTTAATTGGTTGTCGAGCTTTGGCTTAGAAATGAACTAATTAGATGTAATTAATTTAAAAGATCCGGATATTACAATTGTAATTGTTATTTAGTTGTATAGGTAAATGCAGGTTGATTTAGTAAATATAATATCAGATACACATAGATATCAATAAAAAGACCTTTTTTTAATGTAATGGTAGTAAATGAGTTAGCAATAATAGTCCCAGCACGACTGTACATTTTTATTCCAGCCTATTTCATATCACTATAATACGTTTTGGTTCGTAGAAGTAGCAACCGACTGTATGAACAGCACACTGATGTATTTTTGTCCCTTGAAGAACCGAAAAAAGCGTGCGAGTAAAAAATTTTCACATTGCTTCCTCGTGATCTCCACCCACCTATAGATTTCCCTCTGCAGATAATAGTTATCTCAGTTTTGACTTCCTCATAAAGGAAGTGGTATTAACATTTTCAATAGAATTGAAAATTTGGTAAAATTATAAATTTCGTCGAGCTTAAACTCCTAGGTGGATTCTTACAAAATTCAAGACCAAGTATCCTTGTCCCCTAGCCAATTTGTATGACAAGTTTCGGTGCAATAGGTGAACATTTACGAAAATTAATTATTATTACGCAAGAAAATCGATCTTTTTCTAAAAATTAAACAAACCGAAAATTCCATAATATCTGAACGCCTTGATTGATTCTTGCCAAACTCAACAACGAACAACCTTATTCCCTAGCCTATTCTTATAGAATATTTTAGCTCGATAGCTCAGAATGTACGAAAGTTAGAGAGATTACACCCTTTTTTTCGAAACATTCAAACTACCATAACATGAGACATCCGTTAGCGATTCAGGAAAAAATTGTAGTAAATCGACGGGGGTTCCGATCTGTCTCGTCTACTAACAACGAAGGATAGTTTGGTGGCCCCCTCCGATTTTGATGAAACTCACGTATGTTGTAGAGCATCGAAAACTAAAAAACACGTATTTTTTTTATCGGCGGAAAAACATGTCTAAAGGATGAAATCGCCCTTCAAAGTTAGGCATGTCGAAGGGTGATTATGCAGTTTCACCCAGAAGGCGTCAACCGTCTGTAATGAAACAAAAACCAAAATACTCCTCATTGAAGACAATAAAAATTCCACGTGAAGTTAAAGAAACAAATTCATTTGCAGGGGTGAAACTGCATAATCACCCTTAAGTTTGAAGGGCGATTTCACCCCTTAGAAATGTTTTTCCGCCGATAAAAAAAACGTGTCTTTTAGTTTTCGATGCTCTACAACATACGTGAGTTTCATCAAAATCAGAGGGGGGCACCAAACTATCCTTCCTTGTAAGTTTCAGGAAGATGAATTAAGCCATTAACACACACACGAAGGCGGATACAGACATATTTTCTAGATATTTTTTCTCGACATTCTGTAACTTTTTAAGTTCTCTGGTTCTAAAATCAAAGAAAAAAAATTATCACGTATTCTCTATGAGAAAGCGAAAGTGCAGTGTAAAAATATGGTATAACCAGTCTCCCGTATGTCTTTTTAATATTGCTGAAGTATCTTCGCTTGACCGCGTGATCCGCCGACAAATCGATGGATGTGAAAGCCACTTACGCCGTGCATGCCTTCAAACGCTTGTTTAGCAGTAAAGATGCCGCATATGATCAGTTGCCGAGAAATATATATCAAGTATCATTTTTATCTTTCTAATTCTCTAATTCTTACTCTATAAAAATAAAGGATGTAGCAAGACCAGGTAATTCTTAGATTAAGGGGTAACACCACTGTAACGGCCTAAAAAAACGCTTTTTTACGATTCTTTTTTGGTTGGAAGGAAAGGTGATACGAAAATAGAATTCAAGGAAGTTATTGAATGTATATTGAAGTATATTACAAAAAAAATTTATCAAAAAATATTTTAGAATGGCGACGTTGGAGCCCTTCTCCGCAGCCATGTCGAATTCGAGGCGCACCGCGGCACGCAGCATAATTGGTGCAATTTTGGACCTGGAACAAAAAACAAAAATTCTCCGTTATTTATATCGTTAAAGCTAGAGAAATACCTAGGGGATTTAAAAAATATTGATTTTGTAGAATTGGCGAGCAATGAAACAGAAAATGACAAATTTTCCCGTATCCCGAAAATCCCGTACGCAGTCCTCTTCCAAATGTTATTTTAAAGATATTTTCAAAAGTTCAAATCAAAAAAATAAAAATTGTTTAAGTTACGCTGCGTGCCGTTTTGAAAAATGACATTTCGAGAAAAACGCGTTTAAAATTTTGATGTGTGTTTTATATATGAAGAAATAAAAAATTCGATGACTAAAAAATGTTTACCGTTAATCTGCTATCCCAGGACCATGAAACTGTCCTTCTACGTTGGAAAATTCCTCCTCATTTGCTTTTCGCGACGATTTTAGGGCAGAGCGCGCCTCTTTTGCTGCATCCGTCAAAGTTCGTTCATCGTGTTCGATTCGCTTTGCGTCGACTTTGAGGCAAAAATTATACGAATGGACCCCTATATCCATCTGCAGAACTTTCATAATTCGCAAAATGCTTGTTAGACCATCGTTAAAACAGCACACTGCAATATCAGTCGCCATGTTCAACACTTTTTTTCCGCTCGAATACGATTTCGGTGTCAATCTCCAGACCGTTGCTTTGGAACTTCCGTTGCTGTTTTGCGTATATCCTCCTAAGCAACGATTCAGCAACTCATCCCGGCTCAGTTCTTCGTAAATTGGTTTTATCGCGTCGAAAACTTCTTGGGAAAGTGACGGCTTATGATGGAAGGTGTTCAAGGAATTTGCTGCTTGCGCCTTCTTGCTGCGGTTTTTGGTCGGTGATAATTTATGGTATAACGTCGCCCAGATTTCTTTTTTCATATCTTCCACTGAGTTGGCATTCCGACGAATTGCTAAGTGTTTGAGAAATCCGTCTGATGGTGTTGTTTGACAGATCTTGAACCTGTGAATATATTGGAAAGAAGATGAGTCTTCACTCACGACAGGGTGAAATAAAACCAGACTAGTAGATGGAATTTGGAGAAAGTGGTTTATTGCACCTTCCGCTTAACTACAAACAAATCATATAATTTTGAATAAAACACTGAAGTGAGAATAGATAAATGAAAGACCAAATTTAGAAAAAGTACAAAATAATATAAATAAATGCACCAAAATTCCAAGAATAATAAAAATGAATTTGATTAATTGAACTGCATTTGAGTGCATGAGCTGAGAACCAGCACACAATTATATTAATTGTGTGCTGTGAGTACTGAGAGTGATGTGCGCACCGCAGTCAGTGCTGCGGAGCATACAACGCAGTGAGATGTATGAGTGGGTAGACAAATTTACTGCCTGTCAGCAAATACTCAATGTGATGGTGAAATAGAATTTAAAGAGAGTGTGTGCTAGCACATGCAATTCTGACAATTACTTGGAATTCTATTATGACAGGCTGTGATGCGGTCTACGCTGCAGAGCACAGAAGTGTGAGCTTGAGGATGCACAAATGATTGGACTGAATTCACAACACTCTCCCAGCAAGTTTAATTGGGGGAAAGTGCAGTGAATTGGTAAAAACACACACAATTATATTAATCGAGCATGCTAATAATTGAGTGAAAACGTGGTGCAGCCCGCGCTGCAGAGCACGCCACAGTGTGAGACCTTTATGAGGATGTACCGATGTGTAGTTCACTCCTCACCGTCATTGAATTACGTTAAATTGTAACGGTGTACTCTTACCTGAGTTTTGAGTCCTGGTGAGCATGATGAGCGCGTCCTGAGCGAAAAGCCAACGAGAAAA
This sequence comes from Cylloceria caligata, assembly GCA_963942595.1. Taxonomy (NCBI): domain Eukaryota; kingdom Metazoa; phylum Arthropoda; class Insecta; order Hymenoptera; family Ichneumonidae; genus Cylloceria; species Cylloceria caligata. The sequence goes on along the minus strand of OZ012705.1, from coordinate 51,472,864 downwards.
GTCGAAGATGATGGTGCGCCGTTCCTCGATGTCGTCGCAAAAGTCACTGAATTTTTCAATATGGCTGCGGAATATGAATTTAACGTTGAGCGCTGAAGTCAGTTGAGCGAGATAGCCGGTGAGCGAAACCGAAGTCAAGCGAGAGAGACATCCTCTCGCTCGACGCGGCGTGCCAACGAGGCACATCCTCGGCTTCGCGAAGCCCTGCCTCGGCTATCTTCGGCTCAACCGAACGACGTGTGCTTGAGCACAGCAACAGGTCGACGCACGGCGAATATCGATCGCCGTGCGCCAGCTGATTATCCAACACTAAGCCATAATAAATTATGAGTTGATCGATCAAATTGGCAGTCAATTTACCTCTCCCTCCGAGACCTGACTTTTTGAAAATATATTTCTTCTATAAATAATAAAATACAGTCCAATATAATCAGATAAACAAAATAAAATAACTCACTAACCGTCGGTTAGACTGAACAATCCGCGACACGGTCTATAACGTTCTAATCCCTCATACTCGAACACACAACGGCATGACGTACTAACGCGCGCATGACTTTATAATAAACGAACAGTTACAATAAAATACAGTCCAATATAATCAAATAAATGAAATGAAATAAATCAAGAAATGTCAGTTAGTCCGAACAATCCGCGACACGGTCTATAACGTTCCAATCCCTCACACTCGACCACACAACGGGATGACGTACTAACGCTGCTCCGTAGAGTAGTCTGACGCGCTTGGGAAAAGGTGCGAAATTTGGGAGAAAAAAATTTTTATCCGGTAAAAACGGGTTTGTCCCATATTCTAAAAAGTTCAAAGTATTTTTTAAGCTAATAAAAAAAACGGTAGACTGCGCACTGCACGCTAGCATGGGCAACTGCTTGCTGCTGCCACTCAATGGCAGCACCACGCAGAAGCTGTAAATCTGTAAGTCACTGCGCGCAAGCGCTCTACGACTGGTTGGTTTGACAACGGCTGCTTCGTATAACGCAGCCATCTTGCGTTTTGCTCTCGCACGGTTTACACCGTCACCGTGTTCGTGCGTGCTCATCAAAGTTCTGTGCATCTTAATTAAAGTTCTCATCGTTCAACTCAGCCGACCTACAGTCCCTACAACTCAGCCATCATATCAGCAGTGATATATCGACGTCGGCACACCAGTACATCAACATTGGCTCATCTTGTCATGCACCCGGCGTCAGCTTCACAGCGAGGCCCGGTAGTGACAGATCTTCTCAACGATTACACACGATTAATATAATCGTCTGTGGTAAAAGCTCACCACATTTCATTCTTATATTTTTCTATCTTTTTCTGTGCTCATTTAAATCTATCATTTTCTATATTTTACTTGTTTATTTGTATATTTGTGTCTGCTGCACTTGACTGGTGAAGCAGTAAATGCTATTGTAATTAACACCTGTGTACCGATTATTAATACACCTTGCATACATTTACAGTCCACTTCTTTCCATCTACTGAATTCTCGAACAAACTTGTTTCGATGAACTTATGTTCTGTTTCCTTCGTTCACGCGAGTTTCATCTCCTTATTGACTTACGATTTCAATAACAACTGTAAAAATATACCGTCTACTGTACAATTTCGTGAACCTACTACCGGCATAACATTTTGATAGCAGTGGTAGGAACTGCCTAAGTTATACAAACGTGAGTGACTTGGTGAAATATGAGTTTTTCCAGACAATGAAGTGAACCCGTCGCAAGTGTTAATATTCACTCGCGCGGAAGCCACTTATATTGGTGGAGAAAATCCAGCTGAACCTGACATGTAGTCGTAAGGGTGAACAATCGGTACAATCGACACGCAGTTGTCGAATTATGAGGAGTTTGGTTCAGTTGAGTACGTCGACACGCGAACAGCACCACGTAACAAGTGAAGTGTGGCTGCAATAAAGCCGTCGCGCAAGTGTTGACGGCGCATCAAAGGACGAGAAGCAGATAACATCCGATTTGGAGAGTCAACGGCGTCAGTAGAGATGTAAACGACTGACAGCGGAATGACGACGTCACCGCTACCGGGATCCAGATCGAAAATGGGTCAACGACATCCCAAGGATAATCCACCATGGATAAGATTATCTTGGTGTACGTGGCGGTTACCATTATTATTACATGCTACCTAGTTAAAATCAAAAGCCAGCTAAATCAAAATACACATAAAGCAATAAAGAAATACACATAAAATGCTATTTGGGAAATACCTGAATAAAGTTAGTTTTTTTGCTAACGTAAAGTAACGTCGCTCATGGTAAACGCCACATGCCATGAGATAACGATACGAGACCCATACGAAGAAGTAATTTGTTAGATTCAACTTTGCCAGCTACCGGAGTAGATGTTGCGACCGGTCAAGAAGCGACGTTAAGCGACATTACCTATAAAACCTGTAAAGCGTGGCAGCAACTCCCGCCCACGGGACGAATTCTGACCAACAGATCGGCAGCCATTGCTGACCGCCTAGACTCTCAATTCGGATTTAATTCGTTAAGGGGGTTTTCGTTTGGAAACAACGACGACACCGTACTAGATCGAGCTTGCGACATGGTCAGCAGAAGGCAAACGTCGGTTGAGCGCATTATAGATTCGATGGTGATCGAAGAGATCAAACATCTCCGAACTATCGATCGTATAAGAAGATCGAGGTGATTACTAGAAACAGTGCTCAGGCCAACGTCGAAAATGAACTGCATGGGCAGGTCTAAATTCTGGTGGGCTCTCGAAATTGCTCCATCATCCACTATTCCGTGCCGGGCACCATCGAGATAGCAAACATGGTGTGGCCGAAGGGAGGTGTTGGGCAACAAGGGCATTGGAAATCATTGCCAGCACCGCCGTTGGGCAGTAAGATCTATTACACCTGCCACGGGATTACACACGGAAATCTGAATGAGTGTATCTACCCTTACCAAGTCACAATAGGACCCTGCACAAGGTCAACGTAATCTGCAAAAAAAAGGGTACGTATGGAAGAATTTCCAGATGATGCTGCAGCCGAGGAAGGACGCTTCGCAAAATCAGTCTGCAACGTGGCAACACCAAGAAAAGGACGCCAGAAAAGGCAACGCAAAGAACGCCAATGCAACGTTGGGCAATAGGGCGAGGGTCAGTGAACTCTAGGTGTGCTAAGGCTAAACACACTCGCCGCCAATCAAAAGCCTAGGATTGAGAACAAGAAGATTGCCGAGGGAAGAACGCTATGTGTACTACAGGCGATACTGCCGGCACCCAGCGCCACTGCTAGCAACTTTGACATAGTCGCGCCGCTCACATTATTGAAAATCCTTACCCTAAAGACTGACACCGGGACTCAGTGCACCATAATCAAGGAAATTTGCTCGAGGTCAGAGACGAGGATCATCGAGGATACCGACGCGGAATTGCAGAGCGTACGGAGCGACAAGCACATTCCTTTATTTAAGGTTAAGGTCATCCTCTAGACGCATGCGATATAGTTTACGCATTGGTTCTATGTCGTGCCAGTTAAGATACCACTGGGGGTACACCGACTGCATGGAATGGAATCTATAAAGAAAAATAAAGCAGACGTTCTCAGCGGCGAATTTTTCAAGCTGTACGAGCATAGCATGACACTGCTGGATGGATCGTCGAGAATCACCTTGTCACGGTGGGTAAAATAATCACGTACGCAGCCCGAAAAGTAAATTTGTCGGGATACTCTCTAAAACAGATTAGCAGAGGCGTAATTATGGGCTCTTGAGTTACGCCGCCGCATAGTCATGGTTGTATTGTAAACCTCGTCAGCAGAACGGAGCACAGAGTATAGGTGCAACTCCCGTCGGTGACACTCGAGCCGCTCGAGATAGCACCGGTCGGTCGCGAGGGCAAAGCTGAAGCGGTAGAGGTATGCACTTTAGACGCGGAGAGCGGGGCAGTCCGCCTCTACAGACTGCAGAGTGAGCTCGACATGACTCATTTGAATAGCGAAGATCGACATGTTCTCACCTACTAAAATACATACAGGGGGATAAGTTGCCGTGTACCTACATGGTGAAATACTTCATACCCCTCAAGGAAAGGGTACAGCCGATGAAGGTGGACCCATATCGGCTACCCGAGACCCACCAAAAAGAAGTAGAGAGGCAGACCGAGGAAATGCTGGCAGAAGGCATAATATAGCCCAACAGAAGTCAATAAAACGCGCCACTGTTGGCCGTGGCGAAGAAGCCTGATGCCGCAGGGGTGCGAAAGAGTCGTGGTCGATTTCAGAAAGCTCAAGAGTAACGGTTGTTGACTTGTACCCATTGCCCAACATTACGGAGATATTAAACCAGTTTAGGAAAGGCACAATATTTGTACTACAAAAATTGGTAACTAATACGTAAGGATACGAAGTTCGAGTGAAAGGCGCTAAGGGATTTGGCGTTCGAAGACTTGAAGACGGTATATCAACGGCACCAGTGCTGCAGTACCCGAATTTCAAGAAGCTGTTCATAGTCTCGACTGGTACCTCTGACAAGACAATCGGCGTGATTCTCTCTCAGGGAGAGCTTGGAGAAAAGTTGCCTACATGCACCGTGAATCGCACTTTGTCAAAAGCAGCGCTCAATTATACGACAACGAAAAAACGTTGCTCGCGATAGTATAGGATATAGCGAAATTCCGGCCCTATATATATGATGCAAGGTCGTGACGGACCATCAACCCTTACCTGGTTGTTCGGGGTGAAAGAGCCGGGCTCACGACTCATGCGATGGAAAATTAAATTGTCTGAGCATGAATTCGGTATCAAATATAAGGCAGGGAAGTGAAATATTAACGTCGATGCTCTAAGTGGCACTTGCACGACTACAAGAGCACAAGAGCGAGAGGGAAAATGCATTAGTATACACGAAAGCGACGACGTACTGAGATAAACCTTCAGTACGGTACCACAAGGAAAACCGAGGAGACGGAGCGTCCAGTCAAGAAAAAACGCGGTAGCGCTGCATAGAAAATAGCGACGAAAAGCGGGACAGCGAGACCCTGGCCGTGCATGCTAAACGCTGTTCTGATCTGCCGCAAAGCCGTGTGTATGAGATAGAGGTAGCGCAAACGCTCGCACAAATTATCGCTACCAGAAGTGGTTGAGCAGAGTAGAGCAGAACAGCAATAGCACTGCCGCACTGCAGGGCCAGTGTAGGAAGTGAGTAGAAAAAGAGGGAGAGTCGCAAAGCTTGCAGAGTAAACGGCAGATCAGCAAGTAATGGGCGACCCAAGGCAAGGGACTTCGGCTGGCATACTGCTCGGTAGAGCTGAGAAAGCGAAGTACGCTGGGGACCACAAACCGTGCTCGACGACTAGATCGAACAAGTATAGCCTTATCAAAGTTACCAGTAGCTGATGCAGTGGCGTAGCTTACTCTGCGGTAGAGAATCAGCAAAAGATGATCAATGCTGTCGAACCAGGGGACGAATTTTTTGAGCGCAACCTTTAAGGAAGTGTGCAGACTGTCGCGAGTAAAGAAGATTCATCCGACGACATTTCACCCACACTCACCGAATATCTGACGAACTATATCAACAAGCAATCAGAACAACTGGGACGAATGGTTGCCCTATGCTATGCTTACTCATAACACCACGCCGCACACAGGGACGAGACTGTCATCGTATATGCTGATGTTCGGTCGCGCAGCGGAGCTGTCGACTGTTGTGAAGTGGGAGTCGCACAGCACTTACACGTATGACGACCATGTTCGCGAGCTACCCGAGCGGTCACGTGCTGCATGGAGTGTCGTTCGTAGAAAGATACAACGTGCGAAAGATCCGAGACCGCGTACGACTATAACGCAATGGTAAATGCGGACTTCGTAGGCGACAAGGTCCTGTTACATGACGAGACCGTGCGTCGCAGGAGGTCAGCTTCCCTGAGTGGATGGAACCTCACGAGATAATAGGGCAAAGGTCACCCGTCAATTACACCGTCCAGAAAGGACGGTAAATGCCGACGGTCTAAATCTCTTCATAGAGTATGAATGCTACCTCTTCACGCTAAAGAGAATGAAGGACAGGAGCTTCTCGGAGCGCCAGAGTAACAGATGTAAAACGAAAGTGAAACACGCAACAGGGACCAACGGGATTGACGTAGTTTATTAACCCTTTCTGGAGTCTACGAGCCTCTACGAAGAAACGTGGAAGGGGACATTTTGGCTGAAAAAACATTCCTCTCAAAAAACAGCTTTCAATCACGTTCTTACAGGTTCACGCTAGTTGCGGTGTCGCTTATTTCGGCCAACTCGTCTGGAGGCGGACGAGAGAATGAGGTGATAACCTTCACCAACAACCCTGAAATCTATTATGACGGCATAGGATCCCTCACCGAAGCCAAGGCAACGTGGTGATTGGCCATAAGGTAGATTTTACCACGTTAGTAAAACGGGAGTCCGATTTCAAGGCCACCCTTCAGTGGTTAGTAGCGAACTACAACGAGGAGACCATAGCTAATTGCTTATGTCCCGTTTATTCCGACTCCGTGGCTCAGGATGTTCGGAAAAATGGAGAAAGAGATGGACTTTCATGACCTCCTCGAGTTCCACACGGAATGAAAAGGAAGAGGATCAATCGATAGATTGGAATCAATTATTAAATCTCTCATGGGAAACATCGTTGCAGCAGATGCGAAGGAACTGCATGATGAGATTACCACTGTACAGGCTTCCCAGCAGACCCTGAGGAATGGATTAAGGAAGCAACTCCAGATGGTTGAGTCGGCATTGAACATCTTCGATATCATCGACGAATAGGTCGATGCTTGTGACGGACGCCATTGAAACGCTCAACGGAAACGTATGCTGGGTGGAAAGATGTCAACCCTTAGACGAGAGTCTGATTGCTATAAGTATAGTGGCGGAGACCCTGCTCAGTGACGTAAATGCGTTAACGTGAATTTTTTTGTGGATCATGAGAATCGAGATTTTTTGTGGATGACGATTGCCGATTTGAAACGTTGCAAAAAATTTGATAACCAACACATCTGTACTTTACTACGCCCACCGATGCCTCTCAAAAAAATGCACCCTACAAGGTGCAAATGTACGCGAAGCTTGACACGGGCAGCGGCCGGCACTGCGCGAGGCGGGTTATGAACCTAACGCGTACTCTCGTCATAATCATTCGTCAGCCAGGAAATTGGCTATACGTAGCGCCCACCGAAGAGCCGATAGTATACGATAAAATTCCCACGCAACACCGGATGCCAAAAAATCCTCGTATACTCGCTTTGGTAAGTGTATGTACGGTAACCGCCGCGGACTTCAGGATCAGGGCCATTCGACGGATCATGCAGACCACCAATGAAGACTCCCTTCCACCTTTAAATTCATCGTTAACAAATATAGAAAAACATTTTCTTCACAGGTGAGAAGTGATAGTGTAACAACCTATTTTTAAATGTGCTACGGGACCCCGAGGAATTGCGAAACCTTTGAGCGCGAGCGTATAGTATCAAAGATGCATTGGACCTGAAAATTGACGAGCCTATATTATCGCAACAGTATTATAATAATATTATGTTTTACTCACTAAGTACTATAGCGTCGATTGCATTGGTCTGCTATACAATATACCGGTGTCACCGGTATGAACTGTGACAAGATATTTTTCGTGGCCTGTCACAAAGCCGGGCAGAGTGGGGTTGACAGGTGTGGACCTCCTCGTTCGAACAAGAGTCCTCCCCCAAGGCGATCCAACAAGACAATTATGTAGCGTGCGGTGACTATAAATATTAATTTCGTGTTTAAACATTTTTTTAATAATAATACTCCCGGGCGGGCGGTGTCCTTATCGCCGTATTCTAAGCATCGACGAGAAGGTGAACATCGGGAACACGAAGGAGCCTGTTTTATCGATGAGAGGAGAGATCTCGAGTCTCCGCAGTCGTCATGCTGGAAGGCCGTAGCCACAACTATGACGTCAGCGCTCTCGTAGAGAGGACCACGCTGAGACCATCCCCGCAGCATCTCATGAGGACCGGAAGATGCAAGGATCCTGGCGGCATTTGAATTTTCGCTGCGCTGTCGAGTTTCATTCGCTTCAGGCTGCTGCACCATCCCCGCAGCATCTCATGGGGACCGGAAGATGCGACGATCCCTGGCAGCATCTGAATTTTCGCTGCGCTGCCAAGTTTCATTCGCTTCAGGCTACTGCTACGTTCGAGGCACCTAGGTTCTCGCTAATACCGTTGGCGGCTCGTATATTCAAGCGGTGCGCAAGTATCCTTGAAATAATTCGAATTTTATTGGTGGCTAAGATTCGGAGTGTGGGAGTTTATCGGCTCAAACAACGAGAGCTAACGTTTGTCGGGGACTCTTGCGCCGTATTTTGCACAACGAGGACATCTAACCGTGTCCGCTGCCGTGTCTGTCCGACAAAAAACGACGCCTGGCCCCCCCGATTCTGGACCACTGCGAGACTATTTCTCGAGAGGCTCCCGATACTACAACCTTTTGGTAAGGTCGTTGTTCGTCTGTGGTTTGAGTGTGGGAGTTAACTCAATAATTCGCTTCTCGAGAATTAACGGATCGCCGAAGGAGGTCCATTTCTTTGTTATTGTTAATATTTTATTATTGTAAAATTTGGGCGCGTTAAGAGTTGTTGTGTGTCGTGTGCGTGTGCCCGTAAGATCGAGAGCAATTTTGTGTGAAAGAGATGTGCTTCGATGACTTTGATAGTAGCGTTGAGAGAGCCGTGCTTTCGTATGAATTATTGAACGGTTGTGCTGTGTGTTTGATGCAGGGATCGGACCTTGGGTTAGTTTTGTTATTCATTTGATTTATTTATGTTATTTCTTTGAGCAGCTTATCTGGTGTTATTTGTTCTATTTTATTTATTTTGTTTTCTTCCTTTTATTTTATTTATTTAATGACGTTGGCTTCCCCCTAATTTTACTACTCGACGGTTTATGATATCGATTTTAATGCCCTAATGACATTAATTATATTTTATTTTATTCTTGTTTGGGGCAATCCAGGCCGATCGGGCGGGAAAGTAACCGTATGTGTGTGCAGAGTGAACTGTACATTTCATTGTTGTTATCAGTCCGGAATTCTCCTCTTTAATGGGTGTTTCAAAATTTTGGTTTAACGGGAATCTAGCACGCTGTAATTTGTCGCTTCACGACCGTGCTACCGGGAGTGTTAACCTGGCCCCCGATTAATATTACCAAAAATCAAAAAATTGATTATTCTCTTCTTGATTCCCTAAATGTCGTGTTGAGATTTTCTTCGCGAAACACCTCTGACTAACCCATCCGCTCTACCAATCACCAAGGTTGCAGCAAAGCCGAGCCTTGCCCCGTGTATTCCGCGTGCAAATTAAATCTCTCTCGTGAAATAATTTATTTCTCGGGACTGGCGCCCAGCACACGGGGACACGAGCTTTGGTGCGAATCCACGAGAGCTGGAAGTGATGGAGCTGGAAATATTGGTTACAGATCGTAATTTGATGCCAGACGGGACGACCGAGTCACAACTCCCAGATTGTCCACGGTAACCATAAATTTGGAGGCACTCGCATCGTGGCAGGAGCAATTGCGAGCAGAGCTGAGTAGGGCCTGCTTATTTTCATCAGACAAGCAAAACCCTAGTAAGATGCACATACCGAGACGAATGCTGGGTTAATTATGATTTAACAACCGGTCAGTCGATCAATCGGTCCGTCAGTTAGTTAAACAGTTAGTCTCCACAGAGAGGATGAATAGATACGACAGAAAGAAACACAAAGAACATAAATTGAGAAAAAAGATGAACCAGCAGTGGTTCACCTTGACCTCATTGAAAGCTCTCAGATGAACATCGATAAATGTCAGGATTCACAAGAAATCGTTTCACAAAGCGAACACGTTATCGAAATGGCCGAGTTTCTGTCTACGACTTGTCAAAAGAATACTTTAGACTAATGTCGGATAATCCGTGGGAATCGTCGGCAAAAATCCCTCAGGCGGAAGTTTAAGAAGATCGAAGGTCGTTGAGACGAATATCGAGAATTCTAAAATTGATAATAAAAATAGATTATTATTATATAGACCGTATTATATAGACAACCATGAGACCGCTTCAAAGAGTGTCGCAGAAGTCTTAAGTGCTAACAAAATTTGTGGCCATAAGCTATGACTGAAGAGCATCAATCTTTGCTCGAAAATGAAACTTGGGATTAGGTAGATCCACCGACCAGCTGAAAAACCCTCGACACTAAACAAGTGTATTGCACCAAATGAGACTCAGCAGAAAAACTCGAACATTACAAAGCGCAACTCGTGGTATGGGAATGTGCACAAATGGCTGGTGTAGACTGCAACGACGTATCATCGCCGAAAAATTAAACGAAGAAATTTTCGCAAAACCTCCGAAGGAGCTTAAGAACGAAGCGACCGAAACGAAAGTGTGGAGATTGAAAAAGACTATGTACCGTCTCAAGCAAAGTGGCAGATAAAAAAAAACAGAAAATCAAATGAAGTGTTAGAAAGCTTAAAATTCAAAATATTTTATGCAGACCAGTGAATTTTTGAGTTGAGAGTCCGTGCGGTGTTGCCACCAGGCTGCACGTATGACTGCCAAGCACAGCGAGGCACAGGCAGTGACAAGCACCACGCAGCGATCATAGTCGCAGCATACCAGCTGTTTTCTCAATAATGACACTCAATAGCCTGACAAGAAACACTATTCAAGAACTCGACACGAGTGCTGACGTAGACCCGAGAAAGACATTTTCTGAGAAAAGAACAATTCGACTAGCTGAAATGTCAGACTATCGGCAGAGGACTAAACACACCGACATACGCTACCATTTATTGAAGGCACACGTCGAGAAAAAGGAGATCCATACCTGCGAAATGCCTCCAGAAAGAATGATGGCTGACTCCCTCCCTCGTAAAGGCTTTATCGAGCCCAAAATGACATCGCTGTTGCTATGGGACGGGAATAACCAAATAAAATTTTTTAAACGGGATTATTGATTTTCAATGTTTGTTGTTTGATTTTTGCGTGAAACACATGAATTGTAACGGGGTCACATGCGAAGCGAGTATTTCATTACCTCGAACGGCAAGTAAGAGCCAAAAGTATATTCGAGCATATTAATTCGAGCACAGTTGAGCGATTATTTTATTATTTCAAACGGCTACAAGAGCCGAATATATATTTCAAGCGTCGTGTACAGCGGACGCTAGGCCGACAAGCCCGGACCTAGTATGAAAACGGGTGACGTCGCGCCTCTGGAATTCGCACGTCACCGAAAACAGCAGGTCAGCGACCAGCTGGCCTTGCTCGGCGACGAGGGAGAGCCAGGGGGGCGTGACAACGGTTGCTCGCATAATCGAGCGAATTTAACGAATCTTAAAACCGAAGTCTCGGATGACGTAGAGGGAACTAGGGTGGGGAAACATCTATAAAAGCGCTTGCACCGCAAGGAAGGCTCTCTTATATTCGGTAACACGAGTTCAACTTAGCTAATTCTGAATGCACAAGTTTTCAACACTATTAATCTCAAAAGTAAGGAGGAGAAATATTGAGAAAACTAATTAGTCGGGAGTTTGAAAGCGAAGTAATACTAGAGGTAGTTAGGAATCATAATATAGGATTAAGTGAATAAATATAAGCCGAGAAATTCAGTGCATCGGAATAAGAAAATTGTGTATGAGAAAATAAATTAAAGAGTGCGGCTTTTAAACCAGTAGGGACCATAGGAATCGCCTCTCCTGCGAGAGAAAGCAAGAAAGGGCGAAAAGTGAGATAAGTGTGAGAGAGAAAAGAATTGTAAACAGAGTTGCTACACTCTGTCCACGGAGAGTCTGAGGCGTACGAATGTGTGTGTGCGGAAAACGGTGATAATACCAAGGCATAAGTACGTGTCTGAAGCACGAGCCCGAGAATACCGGGAATTTGCGGTCGGATAAGAAGAAAAAACGTCGAAATAATCACCGGAATTCTCGAATTTAAATACATCGATGATCGTAGAAATTAGTTCTACTGAAGTGAAAAGGAAACGAGAAATAGATTAAGATAAATGGTGAACATTAAATTTAGAAGCATAGGTTAATCGATACACATTAGCTAGTAGTAAAGGGTGGTTAAATTTTAAGGGCCGATGTTGATTTTGAATAAAATACAAATTATTTAGGAAATTATTGTCAATTCTTTTTATTATGATAATATGGTATGGTTCAATTATGTATGGAACAAAATATCGGCTAAATGGCCGCTGCGACCTCGGCGGCACACCTCCATCCGATGGTCCAAATTTTCGATGACGCTTAGGCATAATTGAGGTTCTATGCCGTTAATGTGCCGAATTATCTCATCCTTTAGCTCTTGAATTGTTGCTGGCTCATCGACGTACACCTTTTCTTTCAAATAACCCCAAAGAAAGAAGTCCAACGGTGTCAAATAACATGATCTTGGCAGCCAATTGACATCGCCACCACGTGACATAACACGGCCATTGAATTTGTCGCGCAAAAGAGCCATTGTTTCGTTAGCTGTGTGGCAAGTGGCACCGTCCTGTTGAAACCACATATCGCCCACATCCATATCTTCCAATTCAGGCCATAAAAAGTTCGTTATCATCTCACGATAGCGAACACCATTCACAGTAACTGCCTGACCGGCCTCATTTTGGAAAAAATACGGCCCGATGATGCCGCCAGCCCATAAACCGCACCAAACAGTCACTCTTTGTGGGTGCATTGGTTTTTCGACAATCACTCTTGGATTATGATTCGCCCAAATGCGGCAATTCTGCTTATTGACGAATCCACTGAGGTGAAAATGTGCCTCATCACTGAAGATGATTTTCTTCGAAAATTGATGATCCACTGTTGCCATTTCTTGCCACCATTCTGACCATTGACAACGTTTGGAATGGTCAAGAGGCTTTAGTTCTTGAGTCAATTGCACCTTATAAGCGTGTAAATGCAAGTCTTTATGCATAATGTTCATCAACGACGAGCGTGAGAGGTGCAATTGTTGGGCACGACGACGAGTTGAGGTGGACGGCTCTTCAGCCACACTATCGCGAACAGCAGCAATATTTTCTGCAGTACGAGCTGTACGAGCATGCACTGGTGTTTTAATATCTCCTACAGACCCGGTTTGCTCAAATTTTTGCATGATTTTTCCGATTGTACGCACATTTGGACGATTAAATTGACCGAAAAAATCACGAAGTGCACGATATGCATTTTGATTTGAACGCCTATTTTCATAATAAGCCTGAATAACTTTAACGCGTTGCTCGATTGTGTATCTTTCTATGGTTCAAATTGAGTTAGTCTGAAATTGAGAAATGTCAAATGAAATGCAGAAAAAAACTTGACGTTTAGGTGTGGTTCACATTCAACATCGGCCCTTAAAATTTAACCACCCTTTATATAAGGAAATAGGATTAAATAACGTGAATTTTAGGTCGGCAGTGCAAACTAGAACTGCCCGATTGGATGAGAGAGAGAGAGAAAGTGTAAAAAGAATAAAAGAAAAAGAATTGTACACAGGGTTCATACACTCTGTACAAAGAGCGAGGCGATGCGTGTGACAGATCGTTTGAGGATGTATGTGTACCGAACGTACAGCAACACTGCTGTACGAAAAGAATAACAGACCTTCGAGGATACCGAGAATAGATGCAGGCCAAATAAAATTATCATCGTAGAAATAATTGCTGAGATTACGGAATTAAAGGGTCATCCTAGAAAAATTCGAATGACCGAAATTAAAAAGTGACATGTTATGAAATTGTTTCGATTCTGAATAAAGCCTTACTGTCAACCACTACGAAGTCTCTATTAATTAGTCATGTGATCGAGCCCGAATCCCCACGATAAATAAAATATATGTGAACGTTAAAAATTACCGTTACAGAATATTTCGTTAACATCGTATATTTTTCGTCATTACATACAGAAATGAGATGCCAAAGAAGGAGAAAAGAGAATATTCATTACATTGTTAAATTATAAAAATGAAAAGAAATCTTCGCGAATATGACGGGCTGTTGAAATATTATTTGTAATCGCCTTCTGACAACAATGCGTATACGTCGTACATAATAAATAACAGGAAAATAAAGGTGGCGCCAATCTCCGCTGCCCCATGGCGTCGCGTCACCAGAAAGCGCGCTTGCTCTAATTTACCTTCCTTTATCGTATCCATTTCCATCAAAAATGAAATTCTGTTGCAATTCCAATTATGAATCCTTGCAATGTGAGTAGAAAGACTTGATGTAAGGTTCAGGTCGCAACTGAGTATATATTCTGCGCTAGAACTTGAAATAGAAATTCCTATACGCAGACTTGACAATATTCGTACGAAGAGAATGAGACCGTGCTAAGCCAATTTGGTCTATCGGTGCAACCTAGATCTGACGATAAGTTATAAATGGAAAAAGTATTTGCATCAATGAATGTATCAATGATGATTGCATGGACGAAAGAAATATGTCACTTATAGAAAAGTTTCAGTTTTTTCAGATATGCTATTATAAAACAATTTCATTTTCATGATTTTGTAGATGACTCGGCCCCTTCCAGATATGCCAATATCTTGAATGCTGCAGTAATTTTTTTTGGCATTCTACGTAGAGAACTTTTTATGACTCCAAGCAAGCTGACTTTATAAGGTAACTTTGTAAGTGAATGTTGTCACAGGGAGATTCAATTAGTAAGGATGGATATCAACATTATTCATTGGCATTATTATATGGCAGTTGGAATAAGAAAATTTTTTTAAATAAATAACCCACCTGAATGAATATTTTGAAGAAGACAGACACTTCGAAATTAGTTAATTTTTTTACTAAATTGGTATCGAGATTTATAAAAAGCGGCAATGGTGGTCGCGCACGTTCATAATTATATATTATATATTCGAGGTGTGTTGAAAAAATAATGGAATTTTTGTAATTTCCCGTGTTGTATTAGTTTGGTTCGGCCGATTTTTTCGTTGTTGTATTGATAAACTTGTCTGAAAAGTTGTAGCACTGTATTAGGTATATTGGATATTTAGTCTATTGTCAGCTGTAAAAAAGGTAGCATGTGTTTTGGGAGGATCGGCGATTTTGAAAATGGATCGGAGAATTTGTATTAAATTTTGCTATAAGAATGAAATAAAGTGCAGCAAAGTTTTCGAAATGTTTAATATTGCTTTTGGTGAGTCTGCTATGAGTAAAACAAGGGTTTACGAGTGGTATAAGCGTTTCCAAGATGGTTGTGAAGACGTTGAAGATGAGCGCCCTGGTCGCCCCAGCACATCACAAGCCGATGAAAACGTGGAAAAAGTGAAAGAAAATATTATAAATGATCGCCGAATCATAATCAGAGAAGTAGTTGATGGTATTGGCTCAAGCGATGACATTTTTTCAGAGGTTTTGGGTATGATACGTGTGGCAGCAAAATTTGTTCCAAAATTGTTGATTTTCGAACAAAAACAGCGGCAAATGGAAGTTGCTCAGGAGTCGCTAAATGAAGTCAACGATGTAGAACTACTGAAACGTGTCATATCAGGTAATGAAACATGGGTTTACGGATATGACGTCGAAACTAAGGCTCAATCGTCGCAGTGGAGGCATTCTGGATCGCCAAAATCGAATAAAGCTCAACAAGTGCGGTCGAATGTGAAGGTTATGCTCACTGTGTTCTTTGATTTTAACCGCATAATGCACCATGAGTTCTTGCTACAAGGTCAAATGATCAATAAGGAGTACGACTTACAGGTTCAACATCGTTTATGTGAAGCAATCAGAAAAAAACGCCCGGATTTATGGCGAAACAATTCATGGCTTTTGCACTTGCTCACACTCCATTTCTTGACCGTGATTTTTTCAACACTGTAATGATGTCCCAGCCTCCATATTCACCAGACATGGCTTCGTCTGACTTTTTTCTGTTCCCAAAAATAAAGAGAACCTCAAAGGGCCGTCGTTTTGCAAGCCTAGATGAGATTAAAAATGCATCGCTGAGAGAGCTAACATCTATCCCAAAGAACGAATTCGAGAAGTGTTTCAGGGATTGGATAAAGCGCTGGCATAAGTGTATAATATCTAATGGGGCCTATTTTGAAGGGGATAACATTGTTGTAGACGAATCAATAAAATTCTTTCCAAGAAACGAAAATACCCGTTATTTTTTTAACACAACTCGTACATATAATATACTAGCTGATTTACCCGGCGTTGCCCGAGTGCTACATCATACGATGAATAACAGCTAAATCGGTCTTTAAACAAGATGAAAAAAACCACATTACTTTCAGTGGGGGATAAAGATTGTTTTCGTTGGCGGTGGTTTTATGGGGTGAGATATATAGAGTGAGTGAATTTCTATTTTGTTTGTGAAGTTTTGTTTAAATCGGTTAAGGCAGAAAAACTAACTATTTTTAGGGGATGAAGGCGCGATTTTAAGGGGTGAGCTATATTTATACAGTGATCTTCTATTAGAACTTATCAAAATTTGTGTAAAGTTTGGTTGAAATCAGTCAAGGGGTGTGGATTTTTATACTAAATCTTTTTTTAGGGGTTTAAGTCGGTGGATATGTATAGAGTACGACCTTTGTCGTACCCGTTTTAGATCCGCTATAATATTTGTGTAAGGTTTGGTTGAAATCAGTTGATTCGCGTGAATATTTTTAAAGAATCTTTTTTTAGGGGGTGAAGAGGGTGGGGTTTAGGGATGAGATATATCCAGTGACCTTCCTTAGGCTCTTAACAATATTTGTGCTTGGTTTGGTTGTAACCGGTGAAGGCGTGTGGATTTTATTAAGATTTTTTTTCAGGGAATGAAGGGGGTAGTTTTCAGGGGTGAAATATATCCAGTGACCTTCCTTAGGCTCTTGACAATATTGTGCTTGGTTTGGTTGTAATCGGTGAAGGCGTGTGAATTTTATTAAGAATTTTTTTTAGGGGATGAAGGAGGTGGTTTTCAGGGGTGAGATATATACAGTCGCCTTTCTTTGGTCTTCAACAATATTGGTATAAAGTTTGGCTGAAATCGGTCAACGCGTGTAGCTTTGCATAGCCGGACAGACAGACAGACAGACAGACAAACATTCATTTTTATATATAAGATGTTCTTGTTTTTTTTATAGGTAGTAAGGTACTTACATTCTGCAATAGAGGTTCAGGAAATGGCCGTCAATTCAGGTTGTATAACCAGAACAAGCAACTAAAACCTGTAAGGACAATTAAGAAAATATATAACCAGATAACAAAAGAGCTAAGTTCCTAACACGTGGAGTATTTGCTAAAAAGTCTTTTTGTAGGTTTCGTTAATTAGTTTGTTTGTTTATTCACTATCTGTTCATATTTTTTAATTGTTGGTCCTTATGCGTTTAAGTCACATTTTTTTTTGTTAATTAATTATGAGCGACCGATACAGTCAACTGGAATAAATATTTAATTCCACCCGCCCCTATCCATTTCTTTCCAGACACTTTCGAGGTGGCAGGAGTATACCAAATATTCACTGAATTATTGAATTCAGCGATTGAAAATCGTAGCTGTACGTTGTATGGATCTAATTTTTCATCGTTTCCTCTAATTCTGCTTCTGTTCGCCTCCGTCAATCGGCGCTTCGGTGCGCTCACGTGGTCCGTGGCTGCGCTGGTGGCTCTTAAGGCAGCACTGTGGGCACCTCGACTCGGCGGCCTCCTAGTGCTGTGTTTATCGGCTGTAGTAGGTTACCGTCGAGTCGACTTTTCATCAGTTTTCCGTAGGGTTGTGTTCATATTTATCTCTCTATGTTATAAAAAAATCTCGCCTCCGTTGCCATCGTTGACATGCAGGAGAATCGAGAGGTGGGGACCAGAAATGCTGTCAAGGGAAGTCAGAAAGTGGGTCAAGAGGGATAAAAAATGTGGGCGGTGGTCCGCGATGCACGCAACGTGCAAATTCCCCCTATTATATACATATATGTGTTATCATTTTTAATAATAGTATAGTTTATATGTATTATGACGATGATTTGCAATTGTTGCGTCCCGATTTTCAGTTGACATTAATTCTGGGTTATTGCGCCTCGCAAGACTGCTCGACCACATGCAGGAATGAGCTGAGGCAGCGAGGACCGACCTGCTTAGCGGTCGACGTTACGCAGATTTCAAGCAGAATGCAATTGAACAGCTGCTTTCACAACAATTTTTAAGTTTTCACCTCAATCTGAACGGTTCATCTCAGGTCGGGCTCGCCCAAAATACGTGAGTAAGGGGCGCATATGCCCCGGGCGGTATAAATAGCTAATTAACTAGCTCGCTCGTTTGCTCATAAGCTGTTTGTATGAACTACCGGGCCTGTATTAGCTTGAAGGTAGCAAATCAGCTTATATCGATGTGTGTCTACTACGTTGTCACCATCGCTACCGCCGCTGCCGCAGAGAAGCTAATCGAGGAGGGAGTAACCATGAAGACGAGGTATAGCCATTAAGTGTAAAAGCGAACGTAAGTCGTGAGGTGAAAATGTAAAAAATGAACTATTTAAAAACACGCATCAAGATCCCGTAACGAAAACTACGAGTCAAGTTCTCAAGATCGAGTTTCACAAAACAAAAAGAGAGGCCGATATTTCGCACGAGCACCGATCGGTAAACGGCAAGCTGCTCTATTCAATGCTCTGTCACGCTCGTAAGGAACAACAAAAAGCGTTGTACTGCTTCTCAACTGCTGGACAAATGTATATGTGAATGTGCCTGAAACGTTCTACAGAATGTAAGAATGTTTTACGACAACTAGTTCGGTGTCATTTATTACTTACCTATAACGAGACACTATGGAGGTGGATTACGCAGCGCCGGTGGCGCCGCCAATTGCGGGCGGCGTATGTATAATAGAAGAGCGAATAAACTTCTGATGATGAAAAAAGATGGTGCAGCGTTTATTACCGCTTTTATTTGTACCCATTACTACAGACTTGTTTAGTAGGTTGTTTGGTGGCAACGGTGAAGGAACTAGTGCCAATTAGCGGAAATCGTAAAACGTGCGCCCCACCCAAAAAAACTCCACAACATGTAATGGAGCACGAAAACGAAATCATTTTAGTTCGGCAGAAAAGGCTGCGAAATGGAATGAACCGATGATTGGCGACGGCGGTGGAGTACACAAACAGTCAATCGATCGGATAAGTTTACAGACACCTGGTGACCCCACATCGAGTCTCCATACAGAGCTTGCTGATATTTTGACTCAAACAAATACCGTAACGAGGCAGACAAGTGGAAACAATATCTGCGGGTACTACAACGATATTTGCTTCTTCGTATCATAGCACGTGTCGGCACGTTAGATTAAATGCTATCTGGGACAATTCAAACGCTAATGAGGAAAGAAAGAGAGCTCACCGGGACGATGCTGCAGCGAAGTTCTTTGTAGATCCGGAAAACCTCGAGTATCGTCAAAAGCCTCGTTCCTCAAGTCCAGATAGTATAGCGGCAAATATAGGTTTTAGACAGGCTGACTTTAACTTTTCAGAGAGACAGCGCTCCTCTTCCTCGCCTCAACAATTTTCTCGAATAATGTCAACGGTAGAGCGGGACAAACAAAGAACGCACGCTAGGTCCTGCTCGCTCGATAATAACCGGGAAAAAGCCCCGAGGTCCTGCCGGCACGCGTGCCCGTGAACTATGATCCCCTCCTAACGAGCCAAACTCAGTTAATTGGAGGAATCGGCTAGATGACCGCGACTAGCGCCTCAGCTGGACAACGCATAAATTTACAACAGATAATAGCGATGTATAGCTCAGTCTGGCCGATGAACCTCATGGGATAAATTGGTTACTGCTAGTAGATCATGGCCGAGGATAGATAGTAGCATATTGGTTGTAGATAAACGTCGAGCGGGACGGCTGTATATCCCGACAGAGAGGTGTAAAATGTATGTATCCTTTTTCCTTAAAAGGAGTTATTGGATCCCGAAGCCGACAATCGGTGCGTGTGGTGCTCTCATTCTCTTCCTGTCTCTCAGTCCACCCGGTCGTACAAATAAAAAAATAGAAATACAAAAAAATTAAATAAAGTCTGGCGATCTTATTATAGAGCCCTGCGAGATCGTGCGGAAGCCGTAGTGTGAGGAGGACGCAGCGTACGAATATTTTGCCACGTTAAAACATATATAATTTAGTGAAGATGGGTAAAAGGATTCATATTTTATAGCAATTAGAAGTTTCAACTTCTTCTGTTTTCGAAATATTTGACAAAACGAGCTAAAACTTCAAATACACACGTGAACATTCATGTAAATAAAATTCAGGGGTGTTATGAAATTTCGTAAAAATTGACAGAAGCGTTTAGATTTTATAGAACATGACATGTTTTTAAACAAGGATGCAACCTAGAATTTTGCTTCCTCACTATGACCGATGGCTTCCACAATTATGTTTCATTTTTCCAAACAGCCTCTTCTATGAGAAAGCCAACTTTGATCAACATACTTTCTCATAGAGGTAGCATTGTAAAAAATAGAAATATTGAGGAAGCAATGTGCAAGGCACTCTTTGGCATCCTGTTTTTTCTTTTTTTAAATTTAAGATTTGGTGTGCAAACAAATTTTTTTTATGCAAGGGAGATTGTTTTATCTTTTTTTAGGTGTACGTACGACTAAATCATGTCTCAGAGTGTAACTCCGATCGGAATGGAGCGAAGTATTCACGAAATGTTGAAACACTCGCCTCCTCTGAATGAGAGTGAGAACGCCGTTCATACGGGGAGTCCACCACCTCATGAGTCTACGAGTTACAATGGTAGTGATAATCAACCCAAGGCAATGACTATGCATCTTGACCTCAGTTCTCCATCGACTCCAGTTTGTACGGTCTCACTTCGTCTGTATTCAATAATATTATCACTCAACCTTTCCCTAAAATTTCTTTCAGGAATAAATATTTACAAAACTTTTTATCAATTCAGCTGGAGTGTTTGTCCCTGGAATCCCTCTACAAAATGGTGATATTCAGACACTGCGATCGGCTCAAAGTAAAATTGAGAGTCTAAAAAACTGGAGTATCTCGACGTACAAGTGCACGAAGCAACTCATGTACGAGAAACTTGGAAAATCTTCCCGGACTGTTGACTCTGGTAATATTTTATTTATCTTCTTCAAATTTAATTGTATATATAGATAGATTTATTTCTACCTTGTGGCGTTATTCACCTTATACAAAAAGATAACCTTGACTATATATATTTTGCATTAAGCCTAACATTCTTTTCTTCTTTCTCCGTCGATTTACTCCGACAAAGTCGTCAAGCTGTTCTACATCTCGTTTCTTGTGTTAGTCAATCCTAACGCACTCTACTTAGCAAACCTCATTCTCTCTCTCTCTCTCTCTCTCTCTCTCTCTCTCTCTCTCTCTCTCTCTCTCTCTCTCTCTCTCTCTCTACTCACCTACAACTTGTTCGTCCATATCGTTTCTCTTGTCTTAGCCCCCTCTATCCCTTCGGTGTTGATACGTTTCTTATCCCAGCTCTCTGGTTACCGTGCTCGTCCCGGTTCTTGACGTTATCTTCACAGCCACCGTGTTAAGTCATCTTCCTCCCTCTGTCCAGCTTTTCCACTCACTCTTCCCTAATCTCTTCACGCGCTTCCTTGCACTGCCCGATGTACTCCAACTTCGCCCCCTCCCCTCGCAAACTCTACATTCTCCCCCCTCTAAACTGCTTCTTGTATGGTCTTATATAATGAACAAAAAGTGAATCTGCCTACCTTTACCTAGTCTCCCTGAATATCCAGCTTCTTTCTCCTTTCAACCCCCGCCTCTAGATATCCTTCTATAACTCCTACCTTTTCTACTGCTTTAATTTTGCAAGCTATAATACCTACCCCTTCTGCTTCTATCCATATTAACTATATTACCCGCTTGTACCCCACATACGTCTCGAAATTCCACATCCCAGCTCGAAGGGTTCCCGTTAAATATTTCCCTGATTTCCTCCTTAAATCATACTTTCAACCATCTATCCTCTTTCATCTTTACCACTGCCACTATGGACCTTCCCGCCCTACATCTTGCATCTACCTCAATGCTTCGCTACCTGACCTCTATCTTCCATCGGTAATTCGACGTTATCGTCCTTTAGAACTATGAATCTATGCGTCAATCCCAACCAAATTGTTTTTCTAAGATGGCATTTTTAGCATATCGCAATTCGGGGTGTGAGGCAGCGCCACCTGGATACCTGCGTTATCGATCGTTTTCGTAGACATATCTCTAACAATCGAATCATTAATTTTTTTCAGTTGTGATTGCTTCACTCATTCATTTAGAATCAATGCGGCAACAGACCTGACGATTTTTAATTTCGAAAGAAATCGTGAAAAAACCCTTCTTTTTAAACCTCATGCCTCTATCGTGCTTATAGTGACCTTATAACGGTCCCCATTTCAGTAGTGACTACATCGATTATAATCTGTCTTTCTGTTTGTCCACCTAGGCTTGCTTTGTCACTTTCCGTAGTAAACTCTCTTCATACTCTCCATACTCCCTTCTGTAGATTCGCTAGCAAATGTCGTATATTCATACCCCCAGTATTCCAGATGTTAAATTTATTTATTTCCTGAATTTTTTCCTGAAACGCCCATTTCGACGCCCTTTTTCGTCTTCCACCCCTCCTGAATATTGCCATGTTTGTTTTTTGCACATTCATTTTTATTTTCCCTTTTTCCCATATCTGTCCAACTTTTTTTCTAATTCTCTTGCATTCTCCGCTACTATTGCTAGGTCATCCGCATACTTTAGAGCAGTGGTTCCCAAACTCTTTACGCCCACGGACCCCTTTTCATAGTCAACACTTGCCCACGGACCCTGGGTGAAAAACTACATAAATGCATAATAGAAAAATTACAAATTTAACTTTGATGTCTTGAATGGTAAATGGTGACGTAAAAATAAAATATAAATAAAACATTTCGTCGAAGAAGTATTTATTGAAGTTATAACTTTTGTTTTAACACGTTGACGGACAGTAGAAACAAGACGGCTGAACGGACGGTTGAACTTGACGGCTATAGACGCAACTGTCCGTCAACGTGTTAAAATACAAAAAAAATTAATGACTTGGATGAACCTGATGGAATGTTATGAGTGTATTTATGTCCGGCTGAATGTTTGTGAGTAGCAACCGCAAATCCCCACGAGTACTAATTTCTAGTCGGTTTCTTTTTTTTTTGTGATGAGACTCATAACGGCACTGAATCCACGTTCTACCAAATAGGAAGACGGAAAAGCAATCGACAGCTTCTGTACAATAACCCATAATGTTGGATATAAAATTGGGATCTATTTTTGTAACCAGAAGTTGTCGTATCCTTGTTTAAAGATTGGTTTCAGCTCCTCATTTATGGATAATTCAATAAGTTGCTCCTGTATTAGTATGTATTCATCTGCATTTGTACTCTGAGTTTGACTACTTACAAAAGGGTTCAACACCCAGTCGGGAATATCCAAGTGAAGAATGTCTTCAAATCTTTGGTTAAGGTCCGAATGAAGCGCCGTTAAGTGTTGACAATAAGCAAACACATCTTCATCTCTATTTTGCAATTTTGAAAGATTTGGAAATTGAGAACATTCTACTCTTCCCAAGTTTTATTTGTATAGCAAAAGTTTTGCAACAAACGCAGATATTACACTTTTAATTTTGATTAAATTTAAGGTGTCACCTTGTAGTTTCAAATTAGTCTCGTTAAATCTGGCAAATAAATGAGTCATATAAGCAATGTCATTTTTTGAGATAATTAAATTGTGCCGCAAATCATTGTCTTTACTCTCCAGGAATTCCAACACCGAATCAAAGAGCGAATAGAAGCGATCCAAACATACACTTTTAGATAACCAACGTACTTCTGTGTTAAGTAGTAAACGATTATAGTCATCATCATTTTCCAAACAAAGTTGAGCAAATAATCTCTCATTTAAGACATTCCTTTTGATTTTATTAACTGCACTAATGACATAATGTAGTGATTTATGTAAACGTTCACTAAGGTTTTTTGCGACCAAATGATGTCGATGAATAACACAATGTACCGATAATACATTTGGTATAGCTTGTTTTAAGTATGCCAGAAAGCCTCGGTGTCGTCCTACCATTGCCGGAGCACCGTCAGTAGCAACGGAGATGATATTAGTCAAGAGTATAGCTTTTACATCGAAAAATCTTTTTAATTCAGTAAATAACGTTTCACCTTTCGTATCAGTTTCCAAACATTTAGAAAATAACAATTCTTGGGGATATTTTTTCTTCTTTTACAAATCTCACATAAGCTAAAAGTAAAGCTTCGTTTCCTGGTAATGTTGATTTGTCAAGCTGTATAGAGAATTCAGATGTTTTTAAGTAGTCACATAAAGAGTTTTCTATACATTGAGCCATTTCGTCGATCCTTCTTCGTACAGCATTATTACTCAGTAGAATTCTTTTTATAATATCGAAAGCTGGTTTGTGCAACACGGTGCGTATTACCTCACTTACAGCTGATAGAATAAGTTCTTCACCAATAGTGTGCGGCTTTCCGGACTCCGCCATCATTAAAGAAATATTATAAGAAGCACGCAGTCCATCGTCATCTCTCTTAGATGTTGTCCCTATGAGTTAAACCTTGCGCGGACCCCCTGACGTTGTTCACGGACCCCCTGAATGATCCCGGAGACCCCTGGGGGTCCGTAGAGACCACTTTGGGAACCACTGCTTTAGAGCATAGAATTTCTCGGGATCGAGGAGAGAATGTTTCAGGTGCCCGCCCACAAAGAGTGCCGGTTTGGTCAATGAAGGGAGTAAGGGCGACCAAAGAATTGCTCCGTGGGAGTGATGCACTGCGTGAGATGGCCTGCAATTCAGCAGAGAAGTGTGAGGCTTGACCGAGGCGTAGCCACAAGTGTTTTGCCTCATCGAGATCTCCCGGAGTGAGAGGTGTTGTGAGAAAGAACTGTAGAGTCCGTTTAAATCGTAAAACAGAATAGCTCGTTGGCATATGGCTGTTATCCGTAGAAGCCGATCGAGTGAAGAGTAACATTCGAGGGGTTCCCAACTCGGAACGACTCGAAACGGCGGTGAAGGCAAGCCCGGACGTTGTTCGAGAAAAGTATCAGTGTGATTGCTGAATGAGAAGGTTGACCAGCTAGAAGGTGGCTGAGTCAGCCACGGTGGTCCGTGCTACCCGAGAGAATGCCGTAAAGTTGTCGTGGAGTGAGGCCGCAAAAAGCTCAATCGGCAGGGTTTGCCTTACCTGTGATGAACCGCCATGTCCCATGTGTTGTAAGTTCTTCGATTGACGTGAGCCGATTCGAATGAAGTACTTCCATCGTGAAGGATGAGGGGTGATTCTGATGAATACCACTGATGAATCGGTCGAGAGGAATGCTGGGACGTCCTGAAGTTCGAGAGAGTTCGAAGAGCGAAAGAAGAAAAGCTGACGTTAATTCGAGCCGAGGAATCGTTAGTCGTTTGAAGGTGCCACCTTAGTTTTTGAGCATATGTGTGTGACAGTTGAGGCGCTGTCCGATGAAGTTGAACGAAGGTAGACCACGGCTGACATTACTAGTTGTGAAGCGTCCGAGAATCCATGAAGGTCGCAATCGAGGAAGCGAAATGAGGGAGAGATCAGCTGAGTTTTCCCAGAATTGAATCCATCGATTTCGAAGCACTATTGAAAGAGGATCGTCCCATTGAAGTTTGGCAAGTCACAGCTTTTGTAGGAACATCTTTGCTGTAACAAGAATTGGTGAAATGAATCCCAGAGTATCGAAGAGTTCGGCTGTTTCTGAGAGGACAGTCCACTTTGTGATGGATTCACTTGATGAACGTTGAAGAGTGAAGTGGAAGTGGTCGTCTTTGGAGTTCCTAACCAGTCTCAGAAGTTTGACGCTTGTGTCATCCGCCGGGATGACGACGATATCCGGCCATGAAAATGAAGTCTGAAGGTCTTGAATAATCTCCGTTGGTTGCCATTTCTGAAATAGGAAGCACCCTCGTTTGTATAATTCCGTGAGCTGTTATGCTGGAGATCAGAGTTCCGTAACTATGTTTGCGTCACCGAAGATATCGTCGATGTATCGTCCTTTTGATAGAGGGAGAACGACTAGAGGGAAGTTATGCCCCTCATCCTCAACCAGCTGAAGCATCACCCGAATGGCGAGGAAAGGCGCATATCTGAGACCATAAGTGACGGTGAGCTGGTATGTGACCATTTGTTGCTTTGAATCCAACCAGAGAATCCGTTGGAAGTCCCAATCGTGGGGATGAAGTCGAATTTGCCGGTACTTTTTGGTTATATCGGTTGCGAAGATGAAGCGATGCCGTCTGATCCAGAGAAGGACGTCTGAAGTGTTCTGTTGAAGTTTGGTTCCCGTGTGAAGGACGTCATTAAGAGAGACACCAGTGCTCGGCTCGCATGACCTGTTGAAGACGCCATGATGTAGTAGATAGTAGACTGAACTGGATGTTGAAATTGTCGGAGCGTGAGTCATGTGTAGAAGTGATTCGTACTCTTGCGGAAAGCTTGTGTAGAGCTCACGGTAAGTGTGGTTTCGTGAGAGCCGCTGTTGAAGAAGCTGATGGAAGTGCCGTGCTGCCATAAAAGATTCACCGAGGGAAGAGGTTGGAGTCTTGAAAGGAAGTCGAACCGTGTAGCGTCCGTTGCTGTCTCTTGAGTGTGTTGCTTTGAAGTGAAGTTCGCAAGCAGCCTCGTCGGGTTTGAGTGCCGTAGTTGATTCTGAGGGAATTTCCTCTTAGACCCAGAACTTTTTTAATAACAAAGAAACGTCATTCTCTGCTGAAAAAAGAAGAGTCCTAATCGGAGAAGATGTTGAGTAATCGACCGGCCCGAGCACGATCCATCCGAGATGTTTCCGTTGCGCAATGGGATCGCTTTGTCGGCCTTTGATGACTTCAGAATTAATGAGGAGCCTGTATGAATCGGCGCCAAGAATGCAATCAATTGGCCCTGGCATGATGAAGTCTGGGTTGGCTAGAGTGAGACTTTCGAGATGCGACCATTGTCCAAAGGCTGTGAATGACGGAAGGTATCAGGTGTACAAGTATGAAATGCGGATTTCAGTCAACAGATGGTGCGCGAATACAGTTTGTGCTATAAAGATTTGACACTGCGCCATTTTGTTGTGTCATCAACAAGTGTCAGACACGCATGAGTGATAAATTGGAAAAGTGTGTGCATAGTGTTCAATATGTCGAAATGTATACCGAACAAAGAGCATTCGCGGACAGCATTAATTTTTTGTTTTCATTTGAAGAAAACTGCCGCTGAATCATACCGATTACTTCGAGACGCTTATGGCGAATAAGCTCCATCGCAAGATACGTGTGAACGATGGTTTCGGCGTTTCAAAAGTGGTGACTTCGATGTTGCAGACAATGAACGTGGAAAGCCGCCAAAAAAATACAAAGATGTGGAATTGCAAGCATTGTTGGACGAAGATGATTCGGAAACACAAAAACAAGTCGCCGAGCAATTGGGCGTGTAGATGGGTACCACATGAGTTGAACGACAGGCAAATGGAAAAACGCAAAAACACATGTGACATTTTGCTCGCTCGGTCAAAAGGAAGTCGTTTTTGCATCGCATAGTTACAGGGGATGAAAAGTGGATTTATTTTGAGAATCCCAAGCGTAAACAAGATGTGAAAAAATGGCTCGATGAATGGTTCGCAGTAAAAGGGGAAGATTTTTACTGGCATGGTATGCACAAATTGTCCAAAAGATGGGAAATATGGCTAACAAGCGATGGAGCATACTTTGAATAAAGCACTTTTTATCATTCTTCCGAATTTAACATGTTTTTTTTTTAGAAAAAAAATCCCCATTCCATACCTGCACACCTGGTAAGAAGTGAGTTTTGTGAGGATGTAGGCGGTTACTGTCATCGTTGAAGCTGCATCATGAATTGATGATAGCTTGAAGATTACTGCTCCCCGCGTGTGGCAGGCTGAGTGGCTGCCAATGCCGACGATGTTAATGGAATCGGAGGCTCGCTCGAGGTAAAGGAGCTGGATTATTCACTCAGTGAGTGAAATGACAACTCTGTGCCAGGGTCGATGAGGACGCGAATTTGAAGTGATGAGCCAGAATCTGAAGATAGGATGGCTTAACAGGGGGCTAGTAATAATGAAGGTCGGTTGACTGGCCTTCTGGGAGAGTACTCTGTGTGAAACAATCCGCGTTTGGAAAAGCAAGTGGAAGAAGCTCTGAAAAATCGAAGAATGCATAGTTATGGTTGAGATTCCTGTGGAGGAGGTAACAGAGGGCGTGCTCAGGGTGTTCCTATCCTGAGAGGGCGCTGCTGGAGACTCGGTCAGGAGGTGAATGAATGTATGATGCTTGTCGTTGCACTCCCGACAGCAACCGGTTATGAGGCACGTGGCCGCCGAGTGGGGTCCTATGCAGTTGAAACATTACAGGTGCTTTGTGACGATTTCTGGCCTCTCCGCTGGCGACTTTTGTTTGAAGAGTGGGCACATGGCGATGTAGTGTTCTAGGCAGAAGTGGCAATGTTTCATGGCGGACCCACCGGGCCAAAGTGGTCCGGTAGCCTCTACGGCGATTGCCGTGCAGGCCTGGGAGATTGGCGCTGAATGTCTGGTAGAGGAAGACGCAGCCGACTTCGAAGTAGTCCGTGAAGTAGAAGCGGTGCTAGAAGAGAGTGACGGGCCCTTGGGAAACCCAAGTTCTATGCTTACGAGAACCCTTGCTCGAGTCGTGAGGGATAGTCGCAAGTCCTCGAGTTTAGAATGGGAAGCTGAAGCTCCTTGCTTCACTTCCCACTGCTCGCGGAGGTTGAAGTCGAGCTTCGACACGATGAAGTGTACCAAGATGGGATCGCAGTGATTTACTGAAACGTCTACGGCTCGGAGTTCGTTTAGCACCTTAGCGATGGTGTGTGTGAGGATGTTGAGTACTTTCGAAGATCGTGGAGGAATGCACTGGATGCTGAGCAACTGATGAATGAATCAGAAGACACCGGAAGATTTGCAATCAGTTGCTCGGCTTCACCTTGGAGAGATGTCCGTAAGTAGTACATCTTCCCTACTGCAGTGATGTCCGAGTTTTGGCCGATCATGGAGATGGAGAGGTCATAGAATGGCCTCCATGACTGGAAGTCACCATTGCAGTTGGGGAGTTGAATATCCGGAAAAGCGCGTCGTAGGATCGACGCTTGAGCGACAGCGGATATGTCAGCTAGAAATGCACCGGTGGACTTAACTCTGTCGTAATCCTCTTTTAGGACGAGAAGCGCCACTCGTGCTTCTTCGTATGCCTGCTGACACGAGGCTTCAACCGAATCCTGGAAGTAGGCATGTTCTATGAGGTTGTCGCAATTCATGTCGAGGAGTAGGACGTTTTCTTGTTGAAAGCGTTCTCAATTCGAATCGAAAAGTGCCAGTCGAGTTGTCACATGCGTGCATGGTTGAAGGTGTGGCGTCGAGGGTTTTTCCTGCGTACTGATCAGCCCGACGATAGGTGGTTTCATTTTTGAAGCGTTCGATGTCAACTTAACCTGATAATGAAGACGCAAGATGAAGCGAGCGAAGCACTGACAGAAAGCCGCACACTGATGAAGAGTCCGAGCGAGAACACGCGAGAGAGAGAGTACGCACTACGAAATGACTGAAGAACTGTTTGTACATTTCACACTGTCGAAGAGTCCGCAGAAGCAAACGCGAGTAAGTAAGAGCGCGCTATGAGTCGAGGGAGGCAGCGACTGGGCCTCTCACACCGATACAAAGTTCGAATATCGCATTGAAAGAGCGAGAACGAACTGTTACGCGAGTGAAGAACCGAGAGCGCGTCTCACACAGTTGGAGAGTTCAAAGAAGCACCCGCGAGAACGCGAGACCGCATAATGAAGCGAGTGAGGTAGAGTCTGTGCTTTTAACAGCAACACGACGTTTACATATGGCACGCGAAAAAGCACGAATATACTGCGACACTAGCTCGAGTATCACATGCGAGAGAGCGAGAATGGCTGATGACGCGAGCGAAGGAATGAGATTGTGTCCCGCTGTTGGAACGTCTGAAAAGACGCATGCGAGCAAGTGAAAGCGCACTAATCAAAAGAGGGACCGCGATAGAACGTCTTGCAACGACGAAGAGTTCCAAATGTCTACACGAGATCGAGCCAGAACGCACTAGACACTAGGCAGCAAGCATTCGAGAGAGTCCGATAAACAGCCCACGCGAGTGAGTGAGACCGCACTATGAAGAGATCAGGTCAGCGGCAGAGCGTCTCTTACCTATGAACAGTCCCGAATCACACGCGTATGAGTGAGAAATAATACCGCACGAAATCACTCGAAGTCAACGAAAACCCGCACAAAGAGAAGACCATTAACTGCGCGTTTGCTAATATACTGTGTACCAGAGAAAGCGAGACGTATGACGTGCACTGAGCAACGAGTTTTTCACGCGAATTAATGCAGCGATTTGCCAATGTCTAGCTAGATCTCTTCAATTCCGGCTTGAAGGACCAATGTTGTGAAAAGGACGGGGAACTTTTGCTCCTAAGGAGATCTAATAACTGAACCGCGTATCGACGCACTTTGTCCGCATTCAAACACGCGCACCTTTTGTCTTCTCTATCACAATGGCGTTGTCGATCGAAGCTGCCGTTGTTCTGTTTGTTTGAAGTTGTGAAGAGATTCGAGACGATGAAATCGGAACGTCCGGGTGTAAATCGAACGTTCGTCTAGAAACGAAGACGGATACCGTTAAACGATGAAGTGGTCGAATTGTAGATGTTGAGAGGTGTCCGTTAGAAAAGTGATGAGTCGCAGAAATCGATGAGGTCGGTTAGGTGTCCAGAATGAAAATAATGGTTGAAGAAGAAGCCGGAAGGAGCCCGAGTCGAAGGGGGGTGGAATTCGGAAGTGACCGAACTTGTAGAATGATCAGCTAAACGTTCGCCTGTTAGCTGAGGGCCTCTTGAGGGAGCTGAAGAGATGATAGAATTTTCTGAACAGATGCTTTATCACCAGACGCCATACCGCCACTCCACCCTGCTTTACCTTCCATTGCATGTCCCTGGTCGGAGTTAGGCCCGTTTTCTACTCCGTAGCTTTAGCACTTTCATCTTGCTCACCTTTCTTAGACCCTATTATTACTCGACCCACCTGTCTCCGCTGCCATCACATTTTTTTCGTGCACGCTGTTTTGATTTGCCCCATCCTCCTCGACTACAAATCGCCTATGCGACTCACCTCATTTTTGCTTTCCACCTTTTTACCTTTCGTGCCTCTACTTACAAATTGTCTGTCTATCTTTGTACCCTCTTCCTTATTGATCCTGGGATTCGATGACCTTCCTCGTGTGTAACCCTCCATGTAACATCTACTCTCGTCATGTAACTCTCCATCATTTCTATCAACCCTCGAGGATTTCCACCATATTTCCCGACATTCACCTGTCCAATCCTAACCTCCTTGCCCTTGTGTCTCAACTTTGCACTCCAAGCTTTTCCTTCTTTAATCTCCACCTTATTGCAGCACATTCTCAGGACGTCTTCATAACAGCCAGCTAACCAGAAGTCCTCGTCGTATACGTAAATCTAATAAATACTTTACAAACGTTCGCTATTTAATACAATACATTCTACATTATGGTAAATATTTTTCGAATTTTTTATATTTTGTTATACGAGATACGAGAATCTCTTATATGAGATTCAATATATTATTCGAATTGTTCTCGCTTCTCAGCGGTCCTTGAATTTGCAAGAGCTCGTGTTTACTTCACCAAGGCAATCGATATTCCCGCGACACATTCACACATACATACCTTTGTACACATACATAATGTTCGCTCTAGTTACCGAAACGACTAGTCAGGTGCTTGAAAATATTCGTACAATCCATGTCGTGTGCTCTAAATGTATCGCTTCAATAAACGTGTCTCAAATATTCTACCCTAGCAAAACGTCACGTATTTTCTTAACCCTACCGCATTTCCCCACAGTATTTTTGTGTCCTCTCGCTACAAAAACTGTAGTAAAAAACTTCAAGTTTGAATATACATCTTTAAAAATCAGTAGTATCAAGTTTCAATTGAACATTTAAAAAATGTTGTGCTCATTACCAAGATTTTGAATAAATTCGTTTATAAGAAAGCATATCCTTATATGCATAATATATGACATAAGCATATATCTAAAGGGGGGTTGACCAATAAAACGGAAGGGTTGTGCGTCAAAGTTAAACTTGCAGTCTTCGTAATGTGAGTTTTTTTTCAGAGCTCGAAACACAAATCGAATTGTTGAGAGACACGCAGAGAAAATACTGTAACATTCTGCGTCTTTCCCGAGCACTGACGTCGCATTTCTATCATGTCGTCCAAACGCAACACGCACTTGGTGAAGCATTTTCCGACTTGGCCCAAAAATCGCCAGAACTGCAGGAGGAGTTTTTATATAACTCCGAAACCCAAAGGAATTTGACGAAAAATGGTGAAACCCTCTTGGGTGCCCTTAATTTTTTTGTCTCGTCGGTTAATACATTGTGCAACAAAACCATAGAAGATACGTTATTGACCGTTCGTCAGTACGAAACAGCAAGGTAAGATTATTCAAATTTTGTATTTAAAAAAAACTTGGTTCAGACAAATGTTAACGTTAATTTTAAATCAACATAAAACGGATCTTCATGGCAATATAAACTTCAGACAATGCGAAATATGTATGGGTGCGAGTGAAATAGAACCAATCTTTCTATCCCCACCTTCTCCGCTACAAATCAACCGCGACCAAGAAACTGTGATGACTATTTATGTTAATGATTTAGTATCGCATCGTTTTAAGGTTATGTAACATACCGCATTCGTTATCAAAACCGACTCACCTATTTTTTCATGGACGCCGAAAATTTCTGGTTAAAAGCAAACTAACTATCTCTTCATTCATTCGTTACCCACATCAACCTAATTTGCTTTTGTCCAAAAACATCCTCCACCCTTGAAAAAAAATAGGTAAGCAGTATTTGATACCGAATGAATCCGGGATGGATCAGGGGAGGATGTGTCGCATTCCCTTAAAAGGAGACTCAAGTCACGTGATTAATGGTCCAAGAATCCGCAATTGCAAGAGAGACAAAGCTTCATTGTTAACACATTTTTCTCCGACCCAGATTTATATATGAATGTTAGATTTGTTGGGGGTCCCTCCGTACCAAGTTTACGCAGTGGGCCAAAACTTCTGACATCCCTACGAAAATCTGGGTCCTAGAAAAATGTGTTAACTATTTCGAGGTTAAACTGGCGGTATTGAGCCTCACCGTAAGATGATAATTAACAAAAATTGTAATGTTTTGAATAACGGAGGAGAACGGCGTCTGACAAAAATACAATCCACCGTTCTCGTCTTTTATCCCAGAGATCAATCGTGGCGTATAAATTCGCGGTAGAAAAATGCTGCTATCTCTCTCGCACAACTGAGCTGCCATCAGTGTATATAGACATATGCGTGGGATAGCGCCATTGGCGATCGTGATGCAGCGAACGATCCTGACAGAAATATGTAGCTCATCACGTTATGTCGTGGCGCAACATGTAAGGGTGTAAACGTAAATCTTGATGTTTAGCCTCGTCCTAAGCTGTGATTTATCAGAAACTCTTTATATATAGAGAAAAAATTATGTTAAAGTTAAAGCTTAAATAGACGATTATTTGTAGGTTTAATATATTTGTGTTGTGTAGGATAGAATACGATGCCTACAGAACGGACCTTGAATTGTTTGCACAAGACGCAAAAAATGATGGGAGCAGCGCGACTCGGCTCGAAGAAGCTCAAACCAATTATGACCAACATAAACACAACTTTGAGAAGCTACGCTCCGACGTTTCCATAAAGTTGAAATTTTTGGATGAAAACAGGGTAAATATATTTTTATAGTGACGACAGAAAATTAATGTAACCCTTCAAAGTATATTTTACATGTGCAAAGTATCATTACTTTACGTTTGATAATATTAAAATGCTTACTCGACCTTCATAATCAGCGATAGAAACAATATATTCATCAAAGCTGTACTTCTGAACTAAACTTCTCAGTTGTCTGATAATCAATTGGATAATTTTATAACTTACAGATAAAAGTGATGCACAAACAATTGTTGCTGTTCCATAATGCAGTGTCAGCGTACTTTTCGGGAAATCACACTGCGTTAGAGGCGACTTTAAAGCAATTCAACATCAAAGTAAAGTCGCCTAATTCGACATTACCGTCATGGATCGAACAGTAGAGTCGATTTCTCTACCCTGACCCGCTGTTAACCCAACAGACGCTCGACTCACATTATCCCCGAGTCTAGATATAATATTAACCGATGTTTAATCATAGCGTAATAATAATGATGATGATGATTATGATGATAGCAAGAACAATTTAATTCTTTCATGAAATATGTAAGTTCTACGACGTGGGTCATTTCTCAGAGACTCATGTTGTCATGAAGATTATCGGAGAAATCTCGAATCGACCGATTCTTGTGTGTCTTTGAATTTATTTATCATCTTCTGTAAACTTTCTAATAGACGAAGAAGTCTCCGAATTTATGTAATTGAAAATATAAATAATGTGCAAGATAATCGTGACACACCGTTAATTTTAGAATTGTCCTGGTATAAATATTTTTCAAAATATCTCAGATATCATTCTCAGATTTTTTCCAAACTCTCAGGGAAAATCCTCGGATGTTTTTTCTAATAGTTTCTCAGATTTACACCGATTTTCTCAAAGTCATTGGAATATGGTCTCTAAATTAATCTCATTACCATCGATTTTGTTTTCCTTTCCTTCAGTTTTTGGAATACGGTTGATAAGATGGGTCAGGATCCCTGTTATGTCCGGACAAATGATTAAATTTGATTTAAATTACTCGATTTTATTTATTAACATTCCGAACATTAACATTACAACTGAACATATATTTTTTTATTTTGTACCTACCAGTAACGGATGCTAGTAGTGCTCATCACTGCTGCACTGGGTATGTTCCATTTTGCTTGCCAGCAAGTAAGCTGTCGCAGGTAAACGAGGTACAGCAAGAACTCAGTTATTTACATTTTGATCTTTATATCGTTACCCGACCAACTTGTACAAGTGCGGTTGTTGTGCCGCGGAATATTCCATTTCACGGTATTTTCTGGAATATTCCATAGCTGACACAGCTAACGAAACATTGGAATTCGTTCAAGACAGGAAACGAAGTCCAATGCCCGATCGTACGATCGACGCCAAGAACGCCGAAGCAGCATGAGGCGACTCGCTCGGCGATCGACGATAGGCTAAAGTAAAAATTGCTAACAAAGGGATTTTCACAAACACAGTTAGCAACTGCTTTACGAAAATCAGTTTTTAAAGTAGACACACAAAGAACGGGTTGGTTCCTCGTCAATTACTCGAAACAACGGAATTATTGTACATTATTTTATTGACTTTTAAATACACAACAGAAAGTTACCGTTGCCTATAATAAATACTTCCATTTATATAAATTCGCGTTTACACCAATTACTCGAGATCCATCTCCTAATCCGGAAACGACCCCAAAAATAATAACTTTTTAATATTATACCGATTACCGAGTAATCTAATTACGCGGTACCGGCATAACATGTTTATAACCCATCAGTTCCGAGGGCGTCATCGCTCACACTATTTGAGACGTCGTGTTCGAGTTTGGGCTGTTTTCCTCGCTGCTGGTGGCGTGGACTGTAAAATATTGTATAATAAGGATGGGTCGTGGATCGAGACTGGTGGTTACACAAAAAAAAACAATCAAAATATTGTACCGAGTTTCTGAGAATGAGTTGTGAAGCAGATTGTATTAATCTGCACTCACGTACAAGGATTTTAAGCATGAGTCACGAAACCAAGCCACAAAACACCGGGCACTTGACCCACACACTTTCAGAGTCCGTTAATGAGTTGCATAATGTTGAGATCTGATAGGCACCCACTGCCTTTGACTATTTATTCAAATACACTAGGTTGCCTATCCTCACTGAGTACCGACGTGACCGCGACCCTTCCGAGTCGTTCTGAAAGTTTTTAAGAGAGGTTTTGACATGAGGTGATTGCTTAGCGTCCCGTTAGAAAAAGTTAAGATGTCAGCCAGTTCAAATGTAATGTTACGCGAAGCTACCGATGAACGCTAGTGCTCGGTGAGAGCGTGATCGTCGTCCACTGTACGACGAATGTGGCCGTGCAGTACTGCCACCCGGCCGCACGCACGGATCCCGAGTGCAGCAAAACATCAGCAGAGCTGTACTACAATACAGCGACCATTGTGGCAGCAAAATGAGCTGATATCTCAACACGTCGCCTGTTCCAAAATCATTCACTCACCCTACGACAATCGAGTTCAGCAAATTGGCAAGTACTGCAAATTATATTACAACAAATGTGTGCGTCTAAATCCCATGCATGAAATAGTAATTTATTAAATTAACAAGTAACCGATCTACGTCGCTCCGCATTCCTCCTGAAACGCGAGCTGATTATATCGCGTAATGCGTATCGAACTCCATCACGTGTTTCCAACTTCGTCTATATAGCTTCCTTCTTATGACCTCAATACGTAGTTATTTAAATTATATCTTACTCCTCTTCCCTCCCCCAAATTAGTAAAAAACAGGTGCGCCTAGTGCATTAGTGGTTTGTCAAAATAAAAAATATATACTTTGCCCTCACGGTTTCACTGTCCGGCATAACAAACTGGTGGCAGCAATTGGATACCATTATTGTTTTCTGTTATTTTAGTAATGTAACGTTACGAACACAGGCCTCAGAAATTTTCCGATACCGCCCTCGCCTTCCGGACTGACATGCGGTGTAGCCCTCTCTTTTTCTTGGCTGGAGCAACGCGCGAGTTACTTGAGACTATCGCGCGGCGGACTCTGGATGAGAAACAGCTCGGCGGAAAATAATATGTTCCCTCCTCGCTTCACCTGAGAATGATATCATCGTCAGGCAGGAATAAGGAGGGGACACTCCGGAGTTTGTACTGTTATGCCGGTATTGCATAATTGGATTATTACGGTAATCGGGATTATATTGAAAGTTATTATTTTGAGGATCGTTTGCCGATAAGGAGATAAATCTAGCGTAAATAACGAATACGTGAATTTACGGTAAAGTAATAGTTGGTCGTTTACTACAATTAACGGTTACTTCCGCTAACTATTATATGGCAAAAAAAGAATTGTACAGAGTTTCATTATGTTCTCGAGTTCAAGAGAACCAACCGTTTGATGTGCATCTATTATTCAGACTCTAATATTCCGGGTAAGTCCGACCCGCGATCAACGAAATAATTACACTCGAATAATTCGCGGCAAAACACCTTCACCCATCTTGGGACGTAACAAATTGGGTGTAGCGGTGGGATACGCTGTTTTTAATCTCTCGAAGCTGGTGGTTACGAAATTCAAAATATAATATTCCGCACCAAATCTGTACTTTAATTTGGTAAAAAATAATTTGCGTAAAAGTATTGATAAAATTCGCCAGTTACCATACCTAATGACACCGGAAATGGGTCCGGGGGGCCAATCGATACCATTCTTCTAAACGCTACGATTGGCGCCACGGTTGTAATGACTACTATGTCGGGAATGGTAGAAAATTGGTTGTTGCAAAACAGAGGTACGAACACTCCCATATTCGGCGCTATCAGAACCGACGTGCCTTTAAAGGATTTCCTTAAGGACATGAGAAAAGCACTTTCGTTCCTCCTGGGCCTGGGCCCGAGTACTTTTGTACGGTGATTTCGTGTTTACGAGGTGATGTCCGAAATTGCGTATACGATGAAACGATCAACACAGTGGAAGATATAATCACGCCGCTAAAATCACATTTAGCCCGCAGTAAAACCATCGACCGCTATGTGAGGGAGATTACGCACGCCCGTATGAAGCAGAGCGAGACAATCGGGAAGTTCTACGACCGGATCTGAATTCTGGTTAGTGGTTCTCAGAGCGCGTAGAGACATGAATACGGTGTTGACCCCCTTAGAAAATTATCCGCTGTCTAAAATCGCCCTACGCTCATTTGTAGACTCGTTACCTTCATAAATAGGTGACACGGTAGACATATGGTACGTAAGCCAGCCACACGTGACGACGCGTTCACACTGACTGAGAGACACGACGGAAAACAAATAAGCTGGCGGTACTGTTCGCTAGGGATGACGCAAAATACAGCCGATCGCCTTTACCCTCGCCCTCGTACCGTCGAACACCTTTTGCCGATGGGCAGCCTAAAATCAGGAACATCTTATTGGGAAAGAAGAATGAGTCCCCGTAATGAGGGAAACAGTGCAGATTAGGAGCAGC
Organism: Cylloceria caligata; assembly: GCA_963942595.1. Taxonomy (NCBI): domain Eukaryota; kingdom Metazoa; phylum Arthropoda; class Insecta; order Hymenoptera; family Ichneumonidae; genus Cylloceria; species Cylloceria caligata. Next base: position 51,434,537 of record OZ012705.1, on the reverse strand, counting down.
TCTATCGCTGTCTTCGTGGCACAGGCTGTTCTTACTGTCCGTGGAATGCTCGCACCGTTCCTGCTGTGCGAGAGGGACGGGTTGTGCGTGCTGTCCGTGTAACCGCTGCCCCTCCCTCTCCACGGAACGCTTCTCCTATCCCATCTCACGCTACAGTGTTCAAAACTTGTGCGAGCATTAAAACTCGCAGGCGGCTCGCCTTGGCTAATTTTTAACAATTCGAAAACGACGGTAAAGTTTCTGGCAACCACCGAGTGGCGATTACTTGCGGTGTAGAAAAAAGGTTGAGACCGCAGTAGTAAATATATCGGCTCCTGAGCTCAAAAATGGCTCCCTTAATTTTTACTACGATATGGGATCCGATCGTGACCTTATTAATTTATCCGCACTCGGCGAGGAAGTTTTCGTAGACCTGAGCGCGAACACGGACTTCGAAGGATCGACAACAGTGAAGGCTCTGACTCTCGGAACAGTGGAAGTCCATTTCAGCGACGAGCTAACGAAATTCCATGTTGTACCCGAGTTTCCCACTCAATGTAAAGGGGTGCTGGAAAAACCTTATATGCACCAGAATACAGCCAAAACCCTTCCTCCATACGACGGAGGAACTCATGGTTTTTTTTATTCGAGGCACGCTCGCGAACTCCGGTACCCCTGTCCAACGTCAATTGCGATTTGCCGGAGGATTATTTACCGCATATCAAGGCACTGAACGGCCTATTCACACATTGGACGAATGCGAGTCAGCAGACGGCGAAGCGCCGTCACTGACGGATCGTAATGAACTCGAAGAGAACCACATTTGTCGGCTTGTCGAGAAGTACCCTGAGAAATTTAAATGACCAGGGAATGAACTGCCTTACACAGACCACGTTTTTTATCATATACCCACGGTGAACGAACTACCGGTCAAGATTCGACAATGTCGTTTTCCCAGAATATCATATATCGGAAGAAAATCAAGACTCAAGTGAGAAAAAAACTCGATAACCAGGTAATAGGGAATTCACTATCTTCATACAAGGCCCCGGATGCGTAAGATAATTGATTTTCGAAAACTTAACGAGAAGTCAATCTCCGACGCATATGATCAGTCGAATATAATAGATATTTAGGATCAGCTGAGAAAAACTTGAAGGGCCTTGTTCGATAATGATTATGAGTAAAGTATATCTGACTCGAAGGACCAAAAAATGTATGATTATTGATGGATGAATTTATCTAGTATGATTAACCAGCGAAATTGAAATAAGTTAATGAGTGCGTCGAGTGATCGACTGGTCAGCCTGAATCAAGATAACTAAAGTCGACGAGTAATAATATTTTGAGCAGTTATCTAATAATAATTGATGAATAATAATATGATGAATGATTATCTCAATTCAGTGACCGGAGAGCAATGTGAACAGTACGTGAGCACGGAATACGTCGAGTTGACAGGTGAGACTGGCTGGATATTAAGGATCCTGATGACAAGTATACGAAATTAAAGGCACTCAATTTTTAACAATAATAAGTCAATGTTTATGGAATTATTTAACATGGATTAAAAGAATACCTGGTGAATAAACAAAAAATGTAACCGATTTGGTCTGGTCTGTGTGTTGATGTACTGGTGTTAGATGGGTTCTCAGGCTGTTGAGTTGGCTTGTTGAGTCGTGTGGATGATCCTGGTGAGGTGGTTTAATGTAGAGCTCTGCAGCGAAGCTACACGACTGGCTGGTGAGTGGGCTATCGGCGATATGTGGTGCGAGGCTGAGTGGCGTCTATGCTGCCAACGATGCGTAAAATCGTTGAGAGTTTTGTGAGTGCTGTTGAGTTTGTGGTGAAGTTACGTGGTTTGCACTCACCAGGTCTATAAATATGAAACCGGAATTTTTGTATAGTAAATACACGTTTATTGTATGAAAATGATAAAAAATATTTTATTCGAAGTATTGCCCATCGCTAGCTATACATTTTTCCCACCTGTCTGACAATTTGTGGATGCCACGCCAAAAAAACTGTTGCTCTTTTGAGGCAAACCAGTCATCGAGCCATTTTCGTACATTTTCGTAATAAGTAAAGCGCTGCTCAGCAAGTGCGTGTCCCATCGATGCAAATAAGTAGTAATCGGACGGAGCCACGTATGGTGAGTAAGCCGCATGCGAAAGTATTTCCCAACTAAACGCCTCAATCGTTTCCTTGGCCAGTTTTGCTGTGTGTGATGGTGCATTATCATGAAGCAGAATCACTTTGTGTTGCCTTTTTTGATATTCTGGTCGTTTTTCACGCAAAGCTTGATTTAAATCGATCATTTGTTGTCGGTAGCGTTCAGTATTAACGGTTTCGCCAGGTTTTAGCAGCTCATAATAGATCACACCCTTCTGATCCTGCCAAACAGAGCACTGTCTTCCGTCCATAGCGATTTGGCCTTGCAGTCGATGTCGATGGTTCGCCTGGAGTTACCCATGATCTTTAACGCTTAGGATTCTCAAAATATATCCACTTTTCATCGCCAGTCTCAATTCGATGGAGAAATGACTTTCTTTTGTACCTGGCGAGCAGCATTTCGCAAGTGGTTTTTCGGTTTTCCTGCTGTCTTTCATTCAGTTCATGTGGAACCCATTTTCCCATCTTCTGGATCTTTCCCATGGCTTTCAAACGTATGGAGACGGCTTCTTGTGTCACATTTAATTGATCCGCGAGTTGCTGTTGCGTTTGAGTGGCATCCTCATCCAACAATGCTTGCAATTCGCTGTCTTCAAACTTTTTCGGTGGTCTTCCACGTTCTTCGTTTCTCACGTCAAAATCGCCACTTTTGAGTTTTTTAAACCACTCAAAGCACTGTGATTTACCAAGAGCATACTCACCGTAAGCTTCGACAAGCAAACGATGCGATTCTGCAGCAGTTTTCTTCAATTGGTAACAGAAAATCAATCTTGTCCGCAAATCGTAGTTTCCAGGCACAAAATTCGACATGTTCAACGCTATTACAAACTATGCTGTTGTATGAAACTTGTATTGTTGTGAGTTGAAAATCTTTGTCAGAGATGTCAACAAGGAAATGGCGCCAATGACGCGGTTTGACGGTAACTACATTGACAGCGAGGGCCATTGTTCAGTTTTCGCACCTACCAATCACACACTCAACTCATGCACACACTACACTCACAATCATCTGACACCTCGCGTCATATGGTATAGCTCGCGGGTATACTATATCGATTTATCGACCGCGCACTCAAGCACATTGTCCATCAGCTCACATCCTCGATCGAAGCTCACTCAAGCGGCCAACGCTGCTAGCGTGGCCCCAGTGACAAGACCACTTACAAGGGTCACTTTCCATCGCTGGCGGCGAATCACAACTCAACCAAGCTGTGATGCACGTCCGCCCTCTTGATACTCTGCCTCGTGGTCGACGGACGTGGCCATTGTTCTCACTCAAGTCGTTCCACTCACTTTGGTATGCATTCAGTATTATAGTGTATTACATTCTTGGTCAAATCACCCGTGTTTCAACTCAGTGTCAGTGCGAATCACAGTAAACTAACAGGACTATTACAACATTCATATAAACGTCAACGGCGTGGTTCGTCGTTGGCAGCAGAGACGCCATTCTGCCTCGCATCGCTCGTGGCGTTAGCTTACTCACCAGCTTGTCACTCACGACAACAAGTCAACTCAGAGGCCTGAGAACCCACTCGCCGCCAGTACATCAACACACAGGTCAGACAAATCAAGTTACATATTCTTGTATTCAACAGGAATTTTTTATGCAACCAATGTTAAGTAATTGAATAAACATTGAATTTATTATTGTTAATTACTGAGTGTGTTTGAGAAATCCGTCCGATGGTGTAGTTTGACAGATCTTGAACCTGTGAATGTATTGGAAATAATGAGTCTTCACTCAAGACAGGGTGAAATAAAACCAGACTTGTAGATGGAAAACAGAGAAAGTGGTTTATTTTGTACCATCCGCTTGCAATTTACAAAGTATATAAAAAAGGAACAAATAATATAAAAAATGAACAAATTGAATTTTGAATCTAAATGTGAGCAGCACACAATTATATTAATTGCGTGCTGAATTTAAACTTGAGACAGCGGTGCGTGCAACGTAGCGAGAGCTACGCAGCACGACACGCTGATACCATTGAGTGCGAAAATGTTTGTGCGTAATTCACTGCAACCACTCAGCAGTGTATTGCAAAGTGGTTGCAGTGAATTAATGAGAGCATTTGCAATAACCTTTGCTTGAGTGCTATTGCGGTGTGAACTCAGCTACGCAGTCAGGACTGCGCAGCACAATACAACATATATTGAGGATGCACAAGTGAGCAGTGTATAGTCACTGTGCTTTCCCAGCAGATTTCCGGGAGGAAAGCACAGTGAATATAAACACCAGCATAATTGTATTAATTATCTGGCAAAAGAATTGATGCAAAACGTGGTGCAGCATGTGCTGCAGCGCACGCCAAGAGTGAGGCCAAGTGCTGATGTACCATATTTTCTCCGCACTGGTATTGAATTACGCAGAATTGTGCCAGAGCACTCTTACCTTGAGCAATGAGTCCTGGTGAGTGTTGTTGAGCGATGCCGATGTAGAAGGTTGGTGAAAAGGTCCGAGAAGTTCAAAGATGCGCGTGCTGTCCGAAGGGATGTGTGTCGCAAAAGTGCCGAATTTTCAAGATGGCTGCGAGTATGAAAGTTTCGTTGGGCGCTGGAGTCAGTTGAGCGAGACAGCCGGTGAGCGAAACCGAAGTCAAGCGAGAGAGACATCCTCTCGCTTGACGCGGCGTGCCAATGAGGCACATCCTCGGCTTCGCGAAGCCCATGCTTCGGCTGTCTTCGACTCAACCGAACACCGCGTAGCAAAGCAGCGCAACAGGTAGGCGCACGACGATTATCGATCGCCGTGCGCCAGCTGATTTTCCAACAGAGTGCATTTAATTATTTATACTTGTCACCAGGATCCTTAATCTTACTATTCGTATCTGTCATTCGACATGCTACATGTGAATGCATCGACTTGCTGTCTGTCGACAGATTAAAAATATTTCAAACTCAGTCTCACACTCATTATCGTACATTTTTGGTCCTTCGAGCCGGATCTAATTTACTCACACTCATTACCATACAGCCATCTGTGGGCAAATTCCGGTTTCATATTTATAGACCTGGTACACTGAGTTGAACTATACGTGATTTGGCCATGAGTTTAATACACTACAATTCTGATTTGGTCGAACTGAGTGAGACTGATTGAAAAGAAAACGTGAGGTGACGCGTGGTTTCTTAAGCGAACGATTCGAGAGTGAATAATGGCTACATCCGTCGACCACGAGGCAGAGTATCATGAGGGCGGACCTGCGTCACAGCTCGCGTGAGTTTTGATTCGCCACCAGCGAAGGAAAGTGAGTTCTGTGAGTGGTCTTGCCGTGGGGCCACACTAGTAGCGTGGGCCGCTTGAATGAGCTTCGATCGAGGATGCGAGCTGATAGACGTCGCGCTTGAGTGTGCTACGTCGATACATCGATAGAGTATGCCTGTGAGCTGTACCACATGACGCGAGACGTCGTATGGTTGTGAGTGTAGCGCATGCACGAGTTGAGTGTGTGTCTGATCCGTGCGAAAACTGAACAGGCCTTAAGAACGTCTTCAAGAATGTTTTAAGAAAAGCCTGCAACCTAGCAGTGTCTTATGGATAAAGTGCTGCGGGATCTTCAAGGCACGGAATTGTTTGTGTACCTGGACGACATTGCAGTTTTTACCGGACGTTGGAAGAACATACCAACAAATTGCGCCGCCTTATGTGTAGATTACAAGAGGCGAACAACGTGCATGAACCAGATTGAGACCCGATCCAAGGTAATTAATTTGTGTGCAAAGGTTTCCAACACAAGAAAATCAAAAGAATGTTCGACCCTTTTTCGGCCGTACTGGTCATTATCGACGTTTCATTCTCGATTTTTCAGAGAATGCGAAACTCCTATCCAACTTAATAAAAAAACAAGCGCCCTTTGTTTAAACTAGAGCGGGGTGCGGGAACTTCCGATGCCTTCGTAAGCTCCTGTGCGAAGAGCCCGTATTGTAATATCCATATTTTTACCGGCCTTTTGTCCTAACCACCGATGCTTCTGACGTAGCTGTCGGGGTAAGTGCCGAGTGAAGGACAGAATGGACAATATCGACCAATTGCTTATTTCTCGGAAATTCACAGCCCCAGCGAGGGCAACTACGGCACGACGGAAAAGATATGCTTGTCCGTAATCAAGGCTCTGGAAAATTTCCAACCGTACTTTTATTGTCGAAAATTTAAACTCGTCACCGATCACGAGCACCTTAAATGCATTGGTCCTATAAACGATCCGCGTACGAGACTAATGCGATGACGACTTAAATGCTGCGAGGTATACACAGTTCCCTTTATGTTGGTTTCTGCTTCGCATACGCGAAGAACAAGGAAGAATGACGAACCAAGAGCCGAGGCCTCTAACGGCCGGCTCCTCCGGTGCTCCCCCCCCCCCCCCCCCCCCACCAACGATAACGCTATTTGCAGCCATAATACCTAGAGCTATCACCCAGAAATTTAATTGCCCTGAAGATGCATTGCATAATCATTGACTCGATCTCTTCTCCGAAGCTAATACAGGACAAGGATAGGTCAATAGAAAAACATTCGGAGACGAACGTCCTCCCAAGTGGTAATACTGACGAAGTCGTAAAGAATACCTCCGTTGTTATTGGTACTTCAAAAAGTCTAAGTTATAAGCGCGATAATTACACCCACTGCATTAAAGCGGATGGAGAACTGATGGGCCCTATTGGGAAGCTTTTAGCCGATCTAGGCCTAATAGATGTATCGGCAATAAAAGCTAAGGGCCTCGTTTTGGGCTAAATTGCCATTACAGCCAACGGTAAATATAATATTTACAGCATGGTCGTGAAGATAAAATACTATGATAAATCATCAACAGAACAGTGCAACAGTGCTTAAAGAATTTGAATAGTGTCCTGCACCAACAGCATGTAGACGCTATTTGAATTTTCAGGCCAGGGGATATTACAGACGAATTGTCCAGCAATCGATACATTACGATGATACACGAGCTGTTAACGGTTCCCGAAACTACTACCCCCACGGATACAAAGGCCCGGTATATTCTTAGAATACCATAAAAGCCTAATAGGTAGTAATTCGTAGTGACCGTGCATGAGAACGTGCGAGTCCGACCATTGCACGGTCAGAGTGCCTCACTTTTTTACGACGTTGAAAACGAAATTACGGAACTAGGCACGCGTAAGAGCGAGAAAGAGTAGGCCTAAGCTATTCCTCGCAGGCTTCCTCTCTTAAGGGGTTATACGCAGTTATGAGGCAAAAAAAAGACGGTTTTTCAAGGGTTTATCGTGAAGAGACTTTTAAATTTATTAATTTGAAAATGTTTGTGGCTATAAAAGCATCCTTCAAGAACGTAAACAAATTTTTTATTTATAAAAATGTTGATTATAGAGGGCGCTGCAGGCGATTTCTGGAACCTCCTCTAAAAAAAGACGATTTACGGTGTACATCGTAACTCAAGATTGGATTATCTGAAATCAAAAAACCAAACAAATTTCGTTAATATATTAGATTATCTAGTAATTAATCGTTCGGCTAATCAAAATATTGAATTTTCACAAAATGGCGGCTTCTCAAAAAAATGGTTTCAATTTTTTATGTAAAATTTGGCCTTAAATTGTTTATAAAATGGAAAATAAGTATCGGATTGACAAAAGGAACGATTAATTACTAGAAAATGTATCTAAGAAGATTGTGTTAAAATTTTAGACCGATCGAACAAGCCGTTTTTGAGATATCGTGTACACCGACTTGAAAAATGCTGTTTTGAAAAAAACGCGTTTAAAGTTTCAAAACCGGTTCACACATAGAAAAAAATTTTTTTTTTCAACTTACATGGTGTCGTCTATTCCAGGGCCATATAATAAACCTTCCATTCCTTCAGCAGCCTCCAGCAATTCATTTTGGTGCTGTCTTCGAGCCATCCTTCCCTCTCGTGTCGTTTCGTGCGCTCTGCGCTCGGATAGTTTGTATAAGAATACAATACACAGGTATATAAAAGGAGCAACGGTCCAGGTAAACAGCTGCCGCTTGAGCCTCTGCCCCACCTACTTTCAAACGCGCCGAGGCGTCTCTACATATATAGGTATAACTCCGAAAGTATTGCTCGGATCGACTTGAAATTTTGTATGTATACTTTTGAATATATGTACATTACAAAAATGCAATAAAAAATCGATTTTTTAAAAATCATAACTGTGTACAACCCCTTAAGCCAAGATTTTCACAGCAGCGTGTGCATACCTTGTAACAAAATATTGTTACCAGTTCTGCCGGGGCCTCTGCTCGAGCCCGCTACCACCATCGGAATAAGCGGTACAGTATTTTAAGCATTGTATTATCATTTTTAACTTTAACAACATTTCCTCCCCCCTTCTTAAATTTATCGCGCGAGGCTCGAAGACGAAAAGCAACACCCTTCAATAGATACGACGACCTAACATGGACCCGAGGAACCGAGAGATGTTGTGTTGAAGCTACGGAAGGCAAAAGGAACGTGGGCGAGGGGAAACTTGCCCTTCAATACAGCCAAAGCCGCCGACAGCGCTATTAAGAAATCGCCAATGCCCGCCAAAACGCCGCCTGCTAGGATCTTACTTCCACTTACAATTAGTTACACGCTATCGAGCGACGATCCATCGACACAATTGCCGTTACCTACCGTTACATTGCCGAAGCCACCCAAAGTTCTCTTTGTCACCCACCTCAATCAATCACCGACGACCAGATACGGGGAAGAACATGACGACGAGGATCTAGAGTGCTTCGAGCCAAGCATTGGATGCCTATTGTAGAGAGTGTAGAGAATATGTAGTGAACTCTTCCTACCCGTTGATACCCGTTTCTCTCCCTTTCGATCCGTATTAGTTCTAGATTATCGATTTCGAGTATTGACTGCCACGTGTTACTGGCATGGCCATTTTAGTCTGTTAAGTAACGATGGTTAGTGCGCATGATGAGAGGTGATAGTGTAGATTTAATTATATCATTGACAGTTCTGTTCCCTTCGAATCCTCCTTTCCGTACCTTTTTTGTTGAATTATCAATTATCTCCTCCCCCTTTCATCTAACCAATTCACGCTTCGGAGTTACCCCCTTGTGCCACCCCGCTAACTAGTCTCAACCGTTATCGAGTACATGTAGAATTTTGTGTTAATGGAGCTATTGTTACGTCCCCGTAACTCCACCACACTGCGCCTAGCATCCGACTACCCTTCGGGCACCAGAGCACACCCTGAGTGGTGGCCCTGGCGCTAGAGCTAACGGAAGGCGGATGACATGGACCTCTAACGTATAGAGATAAGAGCGATTCTCCCCAACTCTCTGGAAAATTTGGAAAGGGAAGACGGTAAGTTCAAGCCAATGGGATGCCAAAGAACTTGCCCTCTCCAACCCCTAATTTTAGACAAGGATAGCATCAACACTTGTATAAAAGAGCGGAATTGTGCTCTAAAAATCAGTTAGTTTTCAGTTTCAGTATCAGTTTTTGTAAAATATTCAACGACACCGGAACAAGCTGAAACCTTGTACAGCTCTCCGCTATTTTTCAAATCTCTAGTAAAGAGTAAGTGTAAAAATCAGTCTTCGAGATTATCTAGAGTTGCGCGGACCACCGCGAACTCTAACCACCTTCTCTCCTTTTCACTATAGCGTCGCGCGGTCCGCGGCGGACTCTAACTTCCGTCTCTCCAATAGAATTGCGCGGACCACCGCGAATTCTAAATTCGTCCTTTACCATAGTGTTGCGCGGACCACCGCGAACTCTATTTTCTGTCAAATATTAACCAGGGAATTGCGCGGACCACCGCGAATTCCTATCCTCCCCCAAAATAAGGGTGTTGCGCGCACCACCACGAACATCTCTTTTCCTTTCACTCGAACTTCCGGTTGTCGAACAGGAACTCACAATTTACATTTTTTATCAAATATCATTTTCAAACCCCTACGTAAATTCATTGTTTTAGTGGGCAAATCAAGATCAGGGGCAGGAAGAACCATTTGCGGAAACTTAAAGCAGAATACCTTGGATACTCCCGTGACCAGAAACACGGCTATTGTACTAATGAGTACCTAGAATCCGTCAACTTCGACCTGGTTACGAAAATTATTCTTTACAACCACTGGAATTTACCATTAAATTCTTACACCCGAAGTATATCCCAGAGAGCGACCCTCGCAGATCGTTCTATGAAGCAAGGTTAACAAAATAATAATAAAGTTGAGCCCGATGATGAGCAAGGAGACACGGAGGGCAATACAAAAAAATAATAAACGAAAGTCTAAATTCAATAATTCAAATTATTAACGATCAAATCACCGAGCCCGTATCCCAGACTAATTAGCCGTAGCTAAGGTCTAAAACAGGGCAAGTTCTCGTGTTACTTGGACGTAACACTATGCCGTCACGTAGCTTGCGCCCAGTCTAGCTTCTTTCTATTTTTTTGTTATTATTGATGTTTTTGAGTTATTATTTTGTGCTATTCTTTTGGGATTATTTGGTGTTGTTATTGAGTTTGTTATGCCGGTACCAGGTAATTGGATTATTCGGTAGTCGGTATAATATTAAAAGTTATTATTTTTTGGGATCGTTTGCCGATAAGGAGATGGATCTCGAGTAAAAGATGGAAACGCGAATTTATATAAAAGGAAGTATTTATTATAAGCAACGGTAACTTTCCGTTGCCTATTTATATATCAAAGTAAGAAGTACAATAATGCGTTGTTTCGAGTATTAAACGAGGAACCAACCGTTCTCTTTTCAATCTAATTTAATACTGTCTTTTCGTAAAGCAGTTGCTAACTGTCTTCACAAAAATCCCTTAGTTTGCGTTTTTAGTGTTAGCCTATCGTCGAACGCCAAGCGAGTCGCCTCATGCTGCGTCGGCGTTCCTGGTGTCGATCGTACGATCGGGCATTGGACTTCGTTTCCTGTCTTGAACGAATTCCAATGTTACTTTGCAATGGAATATTCCCGAATATACTAAATACGGAGTGGAATATTCCGCGGCACAACATCCCTCCCCCCTTAAAAGGAAAAATTTTTTCTTTAAAAAAAATTTTTTCTTCGATTGGTTTCTCGTATTTTCTCTACAATTTTACTGTTTGATGTTATATAACAATACAATAAAATGTTTCATTTTTTCATTCGTTGACGATTAAGTTTTCCTCTGCTTCTCATCGTCTTTCGTGCCGAGCGAGTCGTTCTCGGTTGAGGGGACGGGTGCATACTCTGGCCAGCTCGGATCGCAGTTGCTCCTCTGGCTGTTGTCGTCCGAGCGGCTCGAGGTTGATGTTTACCTCGGCTGCTGCCGGGGTCGTTGCCTCGCTTGTCCTTGTTGGTGTTCGGTTTCGTTGATACCTATAACATTTAAACAGAACATAGCCAACCAAGGCTATCGGTGCTACTGCACCCAGTGAGTAGAAACTCAGATTATGGATGCGTTGCATCCCGTCTCCGTCGGTATTGAGGTTGTCCAAGATTTGGTCGGCTCGAGCTCCGAGCTTTTGAAGCTCTTCCGGGTCTCGCAGCACGCTCTGCAGTGGACTTGTCCTCTCGGTCTGCTTAGGGGGTGCCTGACCTTCAATTTCCGTTAATTTTAAATCGAACGATGGAAGGTAGTTTTCCCTGATGACCTGCGACGTTCGCCCGATGGTTCTGATACTGAAATCTCGGGCGGTTACTATACATATGCCTATCAATGCCAGTATGCCTGAATTTTTCTAAATTACCATTACTATCATTTTAGTGCTCTATAAAGAGCTTCAGGCGATTTGCATGCACTGCCTGAGTTTTTCGTCCCTTTCGGATGACGTAATTGACGGGGGGCCTCTTTTCTACTATTTCGTGAGGTCCCGTCCACTTCGGGGTCAGCTTAGCTGACCGCCCCCTGCGCACCGTCTCGTCACGGAGGAGTACGCGTTCGCCGACGCGGTACTCCTGCACCTCTGCGCCTTGGTCATACGTATTCTTTGACCTCCTTTTCGCGACTTCCAGGTTGTCGCGTGCTACTGTCCATGCAGCGCGTAACCGCTCGCGTAGCTCGTGGACGTAATCATCGTAGGCATAGGTGCTGCGGGGCTCCTGTTTCACGGCGGTCGGCAACTCAGCCTCGCGTCCGTACACCAACACGTGGGGAGACAGTCCGGTCCCCGTATGTGGAGTGGTATTGTACGTAAACATTGCGTACGGCAGCCACTCGTCCCAATTTCCCTGATCCTCATCTATGAAATTTTTCAGGTACTCAGCAAGGGTGCGATGTGACCTCTCCAAAGCGCCGTTCGATTCGGGATGATAGGCCGTAGTTTGTATTTTTTTAATTCGCAGCAGTCGACACATCTCTTTGAAGGTCGAGCTGAGGAAGTTCGTACCCTGATCTGATAATATTATTTCCGGCGTTCCGTGCCGGCAGATTAATTCTTCAACGAGCGCTCTAGCGACTGTCGAAGCCTCTTGGTTCGGCAGTGGAATCGCTGCGCTGTACTTGGTCAATGCGTCTTGGATCGTAAGTATGTATTTTTTTCCGTTGACGCTCTCCGGTAGGGGTCCTACGATGTCGACCGCAACCTTTTCAAACGACCTCGAGGGGGTGTCGGTTACCACCATCGGTACTCGTTCTCTTTTCCTGATTTTATTCTTTTGACAGGATTCGCAAGACGATATATAATTCTCTAGATCTCTTCTCAGGCCGGGCCAGTTGTATTTGGTCCGAATTCGATGTAACGTGCGCCGTATACCTTGATGCCCTCCTATGGGGGTGTCGTGGTATTCTCTAATTATTTTCTGGCGGTCATCGGCAGAAGGAGTGGCTACGCCACTGCGGCAGTCGCTATACTCTTTTATCGCGCTGTCTTCATCCGTGCTGCAGGAAGTTCGCGGGCTACGGGCCCCGCCGTGCCTCGCTTCCTCAGCAGGCCTTTGCGGTGCTCTGTCCGCAGTTTCTTCGCTCGGTGTGCCCACCGGTGGCTCCGCCGTTGGGTCTCTCTCTCTCTCGAGCGGCCTTGCAACGTTTGCCTTTCGCGGCCTTCCGCGCTTCGCGGGTCCGCCATGCTGTGCTGGGCCCGCTCCATCCTTGTTAGCGGTGCTCGCAGTCTTACCAGTGGCTTGCGTTGCTTGCTTGCGTGGTCTGCCCCTTCCCCGACCGCACGGCTTTTCGGCGGGGCTGTGGGGTTCAGTAGAGCGTTCTGCAGGCACGCTGCGAATCTCTCTGTCCTCTTCTGGCGCGTTGGCCAGCGCGGCCTCTCTCTCTGCCGCGTTGCTAGGCTGGCCCGGGGTATTCTCGGCTCTCCGCTTTGTGCGGCTGTCCGTACCCGGCAGCATGCTGTCCTTTTCTTTCTCGTGGGCGAGCTTGGTCCCTCGCTCCGACGAGCTACCACGGCTGTAAGGGGTATCCTCGGCCCTCCGCTTTGTGCGGTCATTCGTTGTGCCGAGTTACCCCGTGGTGCCGTCCTTTTCCGATCCACGGATTTCATTCTCTGCTCTCTCTTGGAAGACTCCGCGTGGTCGCGTATATGCGACTCGGAGCGTCTACATCTGTATTTCTTTTTTCGGCTTTATTCATTTTACCGGACCCATGCCCCGATTTTACTTTCTTTCCAGGCAAGGGTTGCAATTCTTGGTCCTTCGATCTGACCCTAAAGGGTGTGCGATACTGCACCTCGTGCGTGTGCTGTCGCTCGTTCCCTTGTAGATAGAATACACGCTTGTATTCGCACATTATTCCGGCGCGAGCTGCTTGCTTTTCGCTGCCGGGGGGCACCAAGTCGGGCTTCCGTCGTTGCTGCGCGAAGCGTTTGGCCCCCGTGCTCGTTGAGCGTACGCGTAGTGCCTTGACCTGCCGGCTCCGTACGGCCTTCGCTATCTCCGACGGCTCGAGTGTCGCCGACGGCTGTTGCACTTCTCCGTCGTTTTTATAACCATATAAACTCACTTTATTAGGTTTTGACGGTGTGACACGGAATCTCGCTACTTTTCCTCGGCTGATTCCGCTCCTCATAGGTAGTCCGACAGATTTATTCTCCTTGGCGGCATCCGTGTTAGACCCGTTTCCGTAAAGAGAATTTGTCTTCGTAAGCAGGCCTATGTATTTGCACGTGGCTGCAGTTCTACCGCGTGGTGACGAATTTATCCTCGTCGCGCCGTCCCTTAGCGGCACGCAGTGCCCATACAACTTGAGCATCTCGCCATGCAGGATGTCCGCTTTATGCTGCTTGATAAAGTCCATGCCAAGTAATCCGTTGACCTTCAACGGCACATTGTTCGGAACGATGTAGAACCAATGCTCTACATTTAGAGCCGGTGTCTCGAGTACAATTTTAGCTATCCCGAGGGGGCTGAATTTTTCACCTGCAACACCCTGTAATTCCACGGAGCACCTGCTCACCATGGTCTCGGGCTTGAGACAGCCTTCCTTGATTATGCTGCACTGCGCTCCGGTGTCCGCTTTGAGGGTGAGTACCCCGGTCGTGGCCAACGGTGCATCGATATCGAAGTCGCTGGCGGTGGCACTCGACGCCGGCAGCGTTACTTGTAGAAGCTGCAGCGTTGTTTTCTTCTGCTTGCATGCAGGTCTCTGCTGAACAGTTAGCGTATTCAGTCTCAGTGCGCCCAGCGCGTTCACGCCTGCAGTGGCTCGATCTGGCCCCGCAGTTACCGTATTTTTTGCATCTTTGTAGCCTGCGTTTCTTGGCTGTCGGGGCGGCTGCGTTGGCTCGCTTTTATTCTGCGACAGTCTCTTCCGGCATTCCTTCCACATGTGGCCTTTCTTCTGGCAGTAATTGCAGGTTATTTCCACATTGTGGATTGACTTGTTTTCACTGGGTACTGGTAGGCTTACTCGTCCCGTATTCTGGGTGCAGTCTCGAGCCATGTGTCCAGGTTTTCCGCAGGTGAAACAATTTTCGCCCTGCCGGGGTGATGCGCCTTGGGACCTTCTGGGGTGGCTTAATACTCCACCTACCCCTCCCTTTGGCTGCACCATATTCGTGATTTCGATGGCGCCTGTAACGGACTCGTGGAGGGTGGCGTAATTACGAGATCTCACCAGAATTTGGACCTGCCCATGCAGTCCATTTTCGAAGTTGGCCTGGGCGCTCTTCCGTGTTATTTTTTCGACGATGCGCATCTCCAACATCGAGGTGGCTTCCTCGCAGAGTTTTTCTATTATATCGACGGTGATACGCTCAGTCCTGGCGGCGTATACCGCGATGTCCTCACCCTGGCCCTGCCGGAGGGAGTTGAACTCTACTTGTAACGCAGGCAACGACTTCCGCTTTCCGTACAGGGCCTCCAGCTCGGTTTTAAGCTGCGCTACCGAGAGGATGACTTTATGCTTCATCTCTCTGGACGCCCTTCCCTCGAGCTTGCTGCTGAGCACTAGTTCCAACAGGATGTCTTGATCCTGGGGCGCTACACGCTTAAAAACAGTCTCGCATGATCGTAAGAAGGCATCTAGTTCGTCAGCGTTGCTGCCGTCGAAGCGCTTTATATTTTTCAAGGCCAGCCCCAGGTCGAGTGTCCGACTCGGTGTTTCCGACACCCTCCGTTGTTCCCTCTGGAACACGGGATCCGCAGGGGGATAATCCGATTCTTCAAATCGGGTTTGCCTCGACCGCGGACGTGGTATTGGACGTTCTTCCAACCCTGTATTTCCCAGCCTCCGCGATAGTTCGGCGTTTTGCTCTCGTAGGGACCGGATGAGTTCGTACTCGTCCGCACCTACCTCGTTGAGCGTGTCCGCCAAGTTCCGTCTCGCCGACGGTGTTTCGGCCTCCCTGAGTTCGCGATCGAGTTCGCGTTGGCCTCTATCGTGCTCGCGCTGCAGCCTCTCGCACTGGCGTCGCGCTCTTTCCAGTTCGCGTTGGCTTCGGTCGACCGCTTCCAACCGATCGCGTACTCTCGCTGGTACCGACCGGGCTGTCGTACCGGTAGCTGCTGAAAAACCTACACGATCTATGGTTCGCATGTTTTCTATTTCTCGCTCAACCATGTCCTCGGTGATGCGTTCAGGCGTTTGCTCGCCAGTGGCCATATTAAGCAAGTCGTCGCTAACGTTGCTGTCATGATCCCCGAATGACGCACCCCTACGTGGGTTTACGCCAAACTGGGCCGTCAGTCTGTCCGCCAGGGCCCCTTGTCTGGACGAAGGGATTCGCCCCGACGGCGAGAGCTCGAATAGCGCCCTGCGCGCTTCGTAAACGATGTCTCCTACTGCCGCAGCTAAACCGGCTGTAGGGTCTACTTCTTCGCCGCGCAACGTCGTCTCTAGCGAATTGCCCCTATTTCTTGGTCGGGCTCCTCTAGGATCTGACATGCTTGCAAATTTCTCGGCTAACTCTACTTTAGAATATTCCCAAATATCTATTCTACACTGGCTTCGGCAAAATTATTAATTTTGTTTTTTTTAAATTTCAAAATATATTTTTCCCTGACTGGCTTTGATTTTTATCGGCAATATGTACTAATAACGTAACCGCCACTTACAGTATGATGATCTGGAAGGCGGTCCTTTCCATTGCGATGTCCTCGGGTGCTGTTCCTTCGGTGCTGTAGACCCGTTGTCTCTTAGCTTTCCTCGAAGGTTGGTCCAGTTGTCCTCTCTGGTACCGTTGACCCGTATCTCCGTTGGTTCCTGGGTTCGTCCTTGGTGCGTCGCCAACGATTGCGCGACGGCTTCTTTTCGAGTAGCTGCTGTGCGTACTCGGTTGCACACTTTGTGCGGTTTTCCGCGACTTGACGTGACACCGTCAATCGGGACTTTAAACGGTTGACCGATACGTCACCCCGCACCGACGTTCACTTCACGGCTTCGCGTTAGATTAGTCGGGTTTTCACGAACTACACTGGTGTCCTTGCACGCGTCGTAGTCGTCACTTCAGAGTATTCTCAACTTTGTCCAAAACACTTTTGTCCTAATAAATCACGAATCACTTAACTTCGGCAGATCCCACCGCTGCCACCAAATGTTATGCCGGTACCGAGTAATTGGATTATTCGGTAGTCGGTATAATATTAAAAGTTATTATTTTTTCGGATCGTTTGCCGATAAGGAGATGGATCTCGAGTAAAAGATGGAAACGCGAATTTATATAAAAGGAAGTATTTATTATAAGCAACGGTAACTTTCCGTTGCCTATTTATATATCAAAGTAAGAAGTACAATAATGCGTTGTTTCGAGTATTAAACGAGGAACCAACCGTTCTCTTTTCAATCTAATTTAATACTGTCTTTTCGTAAAGCAGTTGCTAACTGTCTTCACGAAAATCCCTTAGTTTGCGTTTTTAGTGTTAGCCTATCGTCGAACGCCAAGCGAGTCGCCTCATGCTGCGTCGGCGTTCCTGGTGTCGATCGTACGATCGGGCACCGATACCCCCCCTACTCCCTTTGTTAATTGCTATTATTTTGTTATAATATTATCCTTCCCCCTTATTTTTCAATTGATATTATTGCCTTGGCATCCCCCCCCCTTCCCAAAAAATGTCTGAGCGCTCCAATTTTCATAAATTTTGAGATTTCCCGCTAATATTTGATATATAAATAGAGTATCATAAAACGACGGTTCGTGATGAATTCGGGAAACATCGGCCGAACGGTTCAAATTTTATAAATCTTGGAATTTTTCGATAAATCGTCAAATGCTTTAATTTTCTGCATATTTCAAGGTATCGTGCGGATTTTTTTTTTTTTTTTTTAATAGTGTTGAGAATTCCTTTCCTGATGTAGTTGAGCGAATCTGTGAATATATTGAAAATGATGAGTCTTCACTCACGACTTGGAGAAATAAACCAGACTGAAAGATGTTTTATAGAGAAATTGGTTTTATTGAACCATCCGCTCTGCGGTTACAACATATGTAAAAAAATAATAATAATAACAAAGATATAAAAATAAATACAAATAAATTTGAACAGTATTGACTTTTGGTTTTGAGTGCCCAGCACATAATTAATATAATTAATTATCTTATATTGAGTGTAATGTACGTGGTGCAGCCAGCGCTGCATCGCACGCCACGGAATGAGAAATGTGAGAGCGTAGAATATGTCACTTACTCTCAACAAATTCTCTGTAAGTTTATATGAGAGAAAATACTGAGAATAAGTGAGAGCACTTGCAAATATATTGCTTGAGTGCCGCAAATTTGATTTGACAGACCATGATGCAGTCAACGCTGCAGAGCACAGCAAAGTGAGCTTGAGGATGCACAAATGAATGGAATAAATTCACAGTACTTTCTCAGCAAGCTTAGTTCGGGAAAAGCACAGTGAATTAATAGAAACACACGCAATTGTATTAATTGAGTGAGCAACAGGTAGCGTGGAAACGTGGTACAGCCGCGGTGCAGAGCACGCCATAGTGTGAGATCTTTATGAGGATGCACCGATGTGTTTTTCACTCCTCACCGTCATTGAATTATTATAAATTATAGCGGTGCATTCGTACCTGATTTTGAGTCCTTGTGTGCGAGAAAAAACTGAGTTGATCCGGTGAAGGCGGTGAAAATTTGTCCGAGCGATGCTGAAATGTGTGCGCTGTTCGAGCGGGTTTTCACGTAAGTGCAAGATTTTACAATATGGCTGCGTTTTACGAAAACGTCGTTGTGCGCTGAAGTCAAATGAGTGAGATAGCCGGTGAGCGATGCCGAAGTCAAGCGACAGAGGTAGCCTCGGCTCTGCGAGGCACTGCCTCGGCCATCTCCGGCATAGCCGAGCGCAACATGCTACACAGCAGCAACAGGTCGACGCACGGCGAATATCGATCGCCGTGCGCCAGCTGATTATCCAACAAATAGAGTATTATACAAGTAAAGTTGGTAAAAATTTTGGAGAGAATCGGTGAAATGGTTCGGATATTAAAACAAGCTGCAAATTGATTCCGGAATCTCGAGGAAGCAATTTGCAAGTTTCAATTTGCCGCTCGCTTCGATTATTGTAAATTGAGTTGTATTTTTTGTTTGTTTTGATTTCTATTAACTTAATCATATTATTTTTCTTGTTTTGGTCGTTTGCTTCTTAAGTATCTTGTAATACGGGGACCAAAATTGCACATGGAAAATTGTAGTCAACGACCCCGAATATTGAATACACGAAACTATTCATTTTACGAAACCAACGTGTTAACATTTAATTTGACTTGTTGACCCTGATTCCTACCATTAATTGCGAGTTTCGGTCACAACATCTGTAGAGCCTAGCTATTTTGTCGGGTGCGTGAGTATGCCACCCGACACCGGCGCCGAATACTCTATAAAGGGACTGCGATAGACGGTGAACAGCCCTCAGACGGCACGCCGCGGCCTCCTTAAGTGTTATTAGTCGGAAAAGACGCTAGCAATAAAAATATGCAATCGCCAACAGTTTCAGGACACAGTAATGAGGCTATTCGATAGCCTATTGCTTTGTCTACGCAGACAGCCATCTTCGTCCTTAACCTGGTGCCGCCACAGCCGGTCGTCACCCAGGCGGCCACTCCAGCTCGGCTACGTACCAGCGGCCAATGTAAGTGAGGTGACAACTCTTAACCTGGAGCTGCCACCACTGGTTGTCACCCAGTAGTCAACCATGAGCACGACCACGTTGACCATTACTGAGTCGACGGTCCAGGAAAAGCCGCCAATATCGATTGGCTTATTTCGGGCCCGACGTTGCCTAAGCCCGAACACCAGAGAGGAAACACGTTGTCTCCTTTGACTATTTTAGCGCAATCCAGAATGTACCACGAGAA
Source organism: Cylloceria caligata (assembly GCA_963942595.1). Taxonomy (NCBI): domain Eukaryota; kingdom Metazoa; phylum Arthropoda; class Insecta; order Hymenoptera; family Ichneumonidae; genus Cylloceria; species Cylloceria caligata. The sequence goes on along the minus strand of OZ012705.1, from coordinate 51,414,710 downwards.
GGTAAAGTCTTTAATATCTCAAGCGTAAGTGTGCGTGTTATGTGTGTACAAGTGTGAGTGTGTGCGCTGTGCGTATGCGTGTAGAACATTCATAAGGATTTGGTCTCTGTGGTTCGTTACTTTCGCAGTATTTTTAGACTCCAAACCCTCCAAGTATGGGGCGGGGGCATCAAGAAGGACCTCAAAACCGTTACCACATTCGCGTTCGAAAACTTCTAACGATTAGAAAAAATCATTTTCTGTCTCAAAGCGACTTTGAAACTCCCAAAATTTCTTTTCGAAAACGAAATTTTAAAAAGTTATAAGCCTCCAAATTTTATATGGGGGACCATAAAAATTCGTAATGTTCTCTCCATAACCAGTTTACAGAAAAATTCCAACAGCAACAAATTCAAGAGAAAAAAATCCAACAGCAACAAGCCTCCTCAATATGATTTTAAAAAATTAATATTCACGGCGATTCAACAATGGTTTATTTCAATCCCAATGAAATCGTTGATATGCTCCTTATTTTAAAGAGATATAAGGGTAGTTATTTACGAGCCAAAAATTTGTATCGACGCGAATATCCTCATCGTCGTCACCCATCACGGCAGACATCTGAACCCTCGAACAGAGAGCAAGGGCAGATCGGATAATTTGCCACCGTCGACGTCGCCAAAACGTCACCAATGATTTTGATAGCCCGAATGAGGCTTCAAACATGGCTATTTTAGCCATGATAGCAATTGACATTCATTTGAGTGTTCGAGTGATCTTGGAACGACTGGGGTTTCCCAGATCCACAGTGCACCGAGTTTTGAAAGGTGCGAAACTCCACCCATACCGGCTACAATTCCAATAAGACACGCCTAATCCTGATCTGTTGCGAAGGATAGCGTTTTGTCGGTAGGCATTGAGACGAATCGATCGATTTAGAGACTTTTTAGGTTCGTTATGTTTAGTGACGAAACCACATTTAACAACCGAGGTCAGGTAAATCAATAGAACTTCCGGTATTGGGCTGGTTAGAATCCAGATCTTGATTTAAGTCAATAGATGTGGTTTTAGCAAGACGGTGCACCCTCTCACTGGACTTGTATTCGAAATGATCTGAATGCAACATTCGGTCGACGGTGGATTAGTCGTCACCGGATCTTACCTCTTCTGATTTTTCCTTTCAAGCTCTAACAACACAAGAGATATGAGGGAGCGGATAAGAGCTGCCTGCCGTGCAATCCCGAGAGATGTTCTCTTAAGGAGGGGTATGGTCCAGTGATGCCAGAAGCGGGATTTTTGTTCCCGTTTGGGTACCCTCTCCACTGGGTCTGCTTTAGCGCCCACTGCGCGCGCACCCGGCGCACCGACCAATCAGCAGTCAGACAGCGTGTGACGTCACACACTACGCCGTGCGCAGACTCGGCTCACCGACCAATCAACAGTCAGGCAGCGTGTGACGTCACACACTACGCAGACCTGGGATGTGAGTAGAGCATTACAATTCCTTTTTATTCAATAAATTGTAATGAACCTTTCGTGTAAAAGACTACAATTTGGTGTTGGATATTGTAATGCACTATTCATTTGCTGACGGCTGCAAAATTAGTGAGCGTTTTATATATTTCTTCACTTTCATCATTTATTTATTTATATATATAATATTTATATATATTCATTAAGAAATCTTCCATAACTCATTTCATAAAAGCCCGCGCAGTGGCTGTTGTGAAGTGGGTGGGGCGAGACAACGTAAAGTGCAATCGAGACGAGAATTGTTACGAGCGGCGCAAGCCTTCCCCTAACGCGCCTAGCACGGGCAGCGTGGTGAGGTTAGCGAGATAGGGGCAAAAATCCCGCTTCTGGCATCACTAGTATGGTCTTGAAACGTTTTTTTTTTTTCATTTTTTTCTTATTTTATTATTTGAATGCACATCTCAGGAATGTTGTATCAAAATTTTAGAGCAATTGGAGCAAAACTAACGAAGATATCGAATTTTAACCATCCGAGGCTCTGAGTCGCTCCGCTCTTTTGCGAGTTCTAGTAAAGACGAGTGTAGTAGAGACGGAGACAAAGGCTGAAAAAAAAGTTAAAAGGAAAAGTCTTTCTGGTACAGGAAAACTTACGGCTAAAATGATCGATAAGCTAACCGTATATTATGGTTTAGCTATTCGTCGCAACCATAATTCTGTGGATAAAATGAAAAATGCCATTTGGGCAATATACGACCACTACTCATCAACTGACGAGAATCCGCAGCATAATAAATGCCCGAGCGGCGACGACTCTTTGTGCGAATTTCAGAAAGCTGCAGCGGCAAATAATTTGCAGACATTCAAACACAGTTATACTGCGCTTCCTAGTGATGTTCTCAGTGCTATAAACCCTATTTACAAGGATTTGAGCAAGGAGGCTCTTCTGCAGCGAAGCTCGGCGGCTTTACCCAAAATAACAATGAAAGCCTGAATCAACTTATCTAGAAAATTTCTCAGAAATCAGTGAGTGGTACCGCAGTTCTGGTTGATATTGTAGCTAATGTAGCAGCATGCACATTCAATGAAGGCTGTTTTGCTCTGCTAACCGTGGACCAAGTTCTCACGAATGGGCGCGCGCAGTCGACAGATTACGCATAAGTCGAGCGGAAGAACAAGCTGCAAAGAAGTTCCAGTTCGCCGAAGACATGAACAAAAACATGCTTTGGACATCATGAGTGATAGCTATTCGCTGTACGGGCCTGGTATCGATGATTTTGTGTAAGTATATAGTGAAAAAAAGAAAAAAATTTTGGATTTTTTAATGTAAAATACTTTATAGCGATTTTCCCACACTTCACGTTTTCAAAGTCGGTGACGGCTGTAGTTTAAAATCTATTGCACCGATCCTTTTCAAACTTGGTACACTCTTTCTCTGTATAATTCATGAGTTAACGCTGTCGAGTTTTTAAAAAATTTGTTGTTATTTTTTATTTTACAATTTGCCGATTATTTGAGCGAAAATCGCGTTTTTGACTTTCCAGTGTTACCAAAAATTGAAAAATCATTAAAAAAAAACTCGGCAGCATTACTTGGGGAAACTTGTAAACTAATAAAATCAATTAGATGAAAGCAGCTTAATTCCATTAAGAGAGTTCTGCAGGGATCGGAATAAGTGATAGTCAGAGGGTGCTATGTCTGGACTATACGGTGGATGCATCAAAACTTCACAACCGAGCTCTCGCAGTTTTTGACGGGTCATCAAAGAAGTGTGTGGTCGGGCGTTATCATGATGGAAGTCAACACCTTTCCTATTTATCAATTCGGGCCGTTTTCTTTCAATTGTTTGCGTAATCTCTCTAGTCGTCCACAGTAGAGTTGAGCATCAATCGTCTGACCAACTGGAAGTAGCTGTTATGGTGATATGGTGGACGATTCCCTTCCAGTCTCACCACATACACAGCATCACCTTTTTCGCCGTCAATCCTGGCTTCGCGAACGCTTGTGACGGCTCACCATCCTTTGTCCATGATCTTTGAAGCTTCCGATTATCGTACGTGATCCATTTTTCATCACCGGTTACGACACGTTTCAGAAATGGCTCGATTTCATTGCGTTTCAGCAGCGCATCGCAGATGTTAATTCGGTCTATCATGTTTTTCGCGCTCAACTCATGAGGAACCTATACATCGAGCTCCTTTTTTTAGCCAGCTTTGTGTAAATGGTTCAAAACAGTTTTGTGGTCAGTGCCTAGCTCCATACCAATATCGACACTCCTGATATGCTTATCTTGCTGGACTTATTCAAGAATTTCATCAGCATTTTCAGTGATTGGATGACCAGAGCGTGACTCATCTTTCACATCAAAATTACCAGAACGAAAGCGAGCGAACCATTTCCGCGCAGCAGATTTTGACAAAGTACCTTCACCGTACACAGCACAAATTTTTCACAAGCCTGCTCAGCGTTCTTCTCTTTGTCGTAATAATATTGCAAAATATAGCGCAATTTTTCATTACTTTTCTCCATTTTCAAACGCAAACAACTTTCCAACCACTGCACCAATTTCGATGTTTATACACTTCAAGTAACGCTCGTAGTGTCACCATTCTAACGAGCGTTTAGTGGTGTCACTGCGATCTGTGTTTCCTGACTTATTTGCAATTGATGCCATCTATCGGGAAAAACGCCACGAACTTTTTCTCAGATCCAATATTTAGAAAAAATGTCCGGATGTGTGTGTATGCGCTAGTGTGGATCAATTCCTCAGTGACTTTTTGAATCTCCCGCGTTGTAACTTGAATAGCAACACTGCTCCCGTCAACTGCTATTTGTCTATAGACTGCTGTGAAATTTTGAGCAGGCTGCGGCTCTCAGTTTGTATTTGACAGCCATTGAAAGCAGACAAGCACGTACATTTTTGCAAAAATGGAAAAAAGTGAATTTCCTGTGCTCATCAAGCATTATTTTTTGCGGAAAAAAACCATCACTCAAACCAAGGATAAGCTTGATAAAAACTATGAAGACTCTGCACCATCAATTTCAATGGTAAAGAAGTAGTTTACTGAATGTCGTTGTCGATCACACAAGCATGAGTGACGCCGAACGTTCTGGATGCCCAATTGTCATTACACTCGAAACAATTGAAATAATCCACGATATGGTGTTGGCCGATCAGCGATTGAAAGTGCGCGAGATTGTAAAAGCTATAGGCATATCACATGGCTCAGTGGTTTCGATTTTAAAACATCATTTGGGTATGAGAAAGCTATCCGCAAGATGGGTACCGTATTTGCTGACACCTGACCACAAACGCATTTGTGTGGCAACTTCAAAGGGGTATTTGGCGTTGTTCAACCGCAATCCAGACGAGTATTTGCGCCGTTTCAGAACCGTGGAGGATACATGGATCCACCATAACACACCTGAGACCAAGCAGCAGTCGAAACAGTGGGTTTTTCTGGGCCAATCGGCGCCGAAGAATGCCAAGGTGGGTCTGTCGGTCAACAAGGTAATGGCGACAGTTTTTTGGGATGCATGAGGCATTATCGACACCGATTACCTTTAAAAGAGAAAAACAATCAACGGCAAATATTATGCCAACTCATTGGACCGGTTCAACGTCGATTTGAAGAAAACACGACCGCATTTGGCCGAAAAGAAAGTGCTTTTCCACCAAAACAATGCACGGGTGCCCACGTGCGTAGTCGCCATGACAAACGTTCATAAATTAGGGTACGAATTGCTTTCTCATCCGCCACATTCTCTGGATATAGCCCCCAGTGACTATTTCCTGTTTCCAAACCTGAAGAAATGGCTCGGCGGAAAGATATTTGGTTTCAACGATGAAATCAGCGCTCAAACAAACGCCTTTTTTGAGAACCTCGACAAGTCTGTTTATTTGGAAGGGATAAAAAAATTGGAGAAACGTTGGACGAAGTGTATTGAGCTTAAAGGAAATTATATTGAGAAATAGAACGTTTGTTTGCCGAAAAAACTATCTTTCATTCAAAATGATTCACCCTCGTATATACTATAGTATGTTGTACGAGGGTGGATCAATAACTCAGTGACTTTTTGAATGAAAGATAGTTTTTTCAGCAAAAAAAACGTTTTATTTCTCAACGCAGTCTTCTTTGAGCTCAATACACTTCGTCCAACGTTTCTCCAATTTTTCAACCCCTTCCAAATAATAAGATTTATATACTTCTATGTTCCTGCACTATAATATTGAAACGTCTATAACTCGAGACCGGTTTGAGCTACGGCGCTCTAGTTTCGCACAGACGTTAATCTATACAACCTCTTTATCCACTGCATTTTTTTAAAAATTACTAAAAAACTACAAATTGTACGCCATTTTAAAATTTTCAAAAATAGACTGTGAACGCTTTAATTTCCGTGAATTTTAAGATTTCCGGCTAATTTTTTGAATATAAATAGAGTATCATAGAAGGACGGTTCTTATTAAATTCGGGAAACATCGGCAAAACGGTTTAGATTATATAAAGTTTGGAATTTTGCGAAAAATCGTCAAATCGCTCTAATTTTTGCAAATTTTAAAATATCGTGCTGATTTTTTTTAAATAGAATATTATATCAGTAAAGTTGGTATAAATGTTGAAGAGAATCGGTCCAACAGTTCGGATATTAAAAAAACCTGGAAATTAAAACTTGCAAATTGGTTCCTCGAGATTCCGGACCCTGCTCACAGTTTCGTCTGAAGAAGCAAAAGTTAAGAAAGATAGTTCCTCATAAAGACGACTTTAAGCATCGTGCGGAATCTCGAGGACGCAATTTGCAAATTTCAAATTGCAGTTTTTTTTAACCAGTGCGTTTGGAAAATAATATTGTTTTTGCGAGTTTTCGATCTTTGCTGTTGTGGGACGTTATGAGTGACAAAGAGAGAGGATAAAACTACCTCGTTTGAAATAGTCTGACGTTTGAAGGAACGCATTAGGAGTGCGTTGGTTCGGATTAAAAATTTTTTTTAGGATTCTTAGTTGTTTTTTTTTCTGATTTCCAACTTGTTTTTTGGAATTTCCAATTAATTAAACTTGTTGCGCCGCGGAATATTCTACTTTGGATTCCGTATATTCGGGAATATTCCATAGCAAAAAAATATTGGAATTCGTTCAAGATAAGAAATGAAGTCCAATGCCCGATCGTACGATCGACACCAAGAACGCCGACGCAGCATGAGGCGACTCGCTTGGTGATCGACGATAGGCTAAGCTCAAATTGCGAATTAAGGGGTTTTCGTGAACACAGTTAGCAACTGCTTTACAAAGATCAGTTATAAATTAGACTCAAGAGAGAACGGGTTGGTTCCTCGTCAAATACTCAAAACAACATATTGTTGTACATTCTTACATTGACTTTTAAATAGACAACGGAAAGTTACCGTTGCCTATAATAAATACCAACAAATAATAACTTTTAAAATATTATACCGAATACTGGATGGATCGCAAACGGAGGTACGAGCGTACGGTCGCGGGAAACAGGGCTTTGTGAAAAGGCATGTATTAGAGTTATTGCTGTGAGCTAAAGTGGCCGGAAAGTCTGTTGAAGGGTGGAACGACGTGAGTGGAGTTGGTGAAATTGGAAACAGGTGAGGAGGTGGTGTAATTTGTGTATTTTTCACCACAAAATCTTAGTGCATAAAGGAGTAAGAAGCTGGGGGCGAGCGATCGGAAGATGGCCGCGACTTGAGTAAGACGCCGTCGGATGTCGACAGCGGGCGCTGTGTAGGGAATGCAGAAGAAATAATAGCTGGCAGACCAACGAAGAATAAGCTGGTTAAGAGACCCAGAAGAAGACCTCCAAAGAAGAGAGAAGGAAATGTTAAAATAGATCAATACCTTGTGGATCTGAATGCGGCTCAAGGAACAGATAAAGAGCTGATGGAATGTGAGGTGTTTGAAACAAAAAGTAAAGTGTATCACACACCGCGCAAAAATATAGACGAAAAAGACGAAAGTGAGAAAGCTTATACAGAGATAGCGGCGGGCAAGGAGAGTGTGATGGAGTGTAGTGAGGCCGGGGGGGGGGGGGGCACCGGACTAAGAAGCACAGACGAAGGAGAGTGTGAAAAGACAAAAGAGAAAACACACATAGAGACGGAAACAGCCTGTGTTGTGACAATGGAGGACAATGCGAGTGAGAGTGAGGTCGAAGAGCCTGAATTGGATATGGTGAAAGTGGAGGACGAAGGACAAAAAGAAAACGAGAAAGTGATGCAAACAGAAATTATAAGACACATAGAACAAGAAGGAGAGGTAGATAGGGCGCTGTATGTACCAGAGAGAGAGAGAGAGAGAGAGAGAGAGAGAGAGAGAGAGAGAGAGAGAGAGAGAGAGACAAGGAGAGGCTCTACGACTGGCCGATCGATTGGCACGAGCAGGCGACACGGCTCATCAGCGATGCGGAAGAGAGACTAAAGAGTCTCTTCAGAAGTGAAATAGAGACAATAAAGAAAGAAATCTCACCGCCACCATGCCGATGAGAGGAGATGAATAGGATAATAGGAGAATTGTTAGTGGAAGCAGAGCAATGGAACATGTCAAAATACAGGGAACATGCAAAAAGACACGAGGAGAAAGAAAGGTATGAGAGTGATAGAGCAAGTTACGTGCAGGAAATTCAAAGACTAAGAGAAGAGAGAGATGAAGCGCGGAGACTGAGAGAAGAGAGAGAAGAAAGGGATGAAGCGCTGAGAGAGAGGGAGATGGACGAAGGTACGAACGCACCACTGTTAACAGTGGATGAGTATGTGTACGAACTAAAACAAAACAGTGTAGAGTCAGAGCGCGTGAGAAAGGAGGAAAGGGAGAGGGAGACAAGCATCGGCGCAGAATCGATGAGTGAAAGAGCGCGCGCGGATGCGCCAGACAAGTGTGAGAGAAGGAGAGAACCGGGCGAATTATCGCGGACCTTGCCGGATAAAACAAGTAGCTCAGGAACGGGAAGTAAGCGCGAGACCAGAGGGCGCTCAACGCGACCGGATCCGCTTACCGCGGCTGAGTGGGAGTGGGAGTCCAAAGAGAGAACGAGAAGGAAGAAAAATATCGTAGTGAGGGGAATACGAGCAAACGATAGAGATACGGTGATTGCCGAAAAAATAAGGCATATCATATTAACAAAAATGGGAATAAAAGTGAGAATAACAAGAATTCAAAAACTTGGCGGAGGGCCAGTAGCCACACTTGTGACGATGGCGATGAAAAAAAGAATCATGAGAAGAAAAAGAGATCTACGAGGAACGGGAATCTGGATAGAGGACGATTTGACAACGAGAGAGAGACAAGTGCAGGAATGGCTGGACGAACACGAGAAGAAGAAACGTGGGGAAGGCAAAAGCGTATTGAGAGGCCACCAAAAACTTTGTGTAAATGGAGTGTGGTGGTACTGGACAGAACTTGTGGGGGGAATGGAAAGAATGCAGACTTTTCATGAGAAAAGAAAGGAGTGGATATAAAATGATAACATGGAATATTGCGGTCACGGGGAACATATGGGTGGTGTAGGACTTTTTAGAAAATTATGACATAGTGCTACTACAAGGAACGTGGTTGGAAAAGAACAAAGAAAGTTACATACTGAAAAGACTAAGCAGTGAATTTAAGTGGTGGGCAAAAGCAGCGACGCGAGATTGTAAGAAAGGACGCGCAATTGGGGGGCATTTAGTAGCGGTGCGAAAGAATGTGTCTACGCGATGTGAGCTGGTTGAATGGAAGTATGGACTGATTGTGAAAATACGTGAAAAATCGTCAGACAAAGACTTATGGATAATAGAAGTGTACAACAATGTAGGATGGGAGGAAATAGAAGAACCGATAAAACAACGCATAGAAGAAGGAGAGGAAAGGGGGGCGGGGATACTGATAGCGGATGATCTAAATGCGAGAATAGGGAAAGAAAGGGGTATAACGGAATGTGAGAAATTAGGAGGATTATCCTGGGAACGAAACTCGGAAGACAAGGTGCTTAACGCAGAAGGGCGTCAGCTATTGAATTTTCAGCTATTGAATACTCAATGGGAGGACAAGAGGAGACGAAGAAGGGAGAGTAACTTTTGTGGGAGGGGGGGGCAGGTCAGGGGTCGGTGTTAGATCTGTTGATATGGATGGAGGATAAGGAGAAGATTGTAGAAAGATTAAGGGTAATTCCAAGAGTGGAGTCGGATCACTTGCCGGTGGAGTGGACTTTAAAAAGAGGACAGGAACAAGAGATGGGGAAAGAGGACAAGAAGAACAGTCAAGGGAGGAGGGAAGGTGCAGAGACGAGATTAGTGTGGAGAGATGAGATGAGCCAATTTTATGAAGAAGAGATAAAGAAAATGAGAGAAAACGATTATCATGGTGTTACGGCAGGAGTACGATGGAGAATGTTAAAGGAAAAAATTTGGAAAGCGGCAGAGATAGTCAAGATGATAAGGAAAATAAAAAAACAAGAAAAATAATAACAATAGCTGGTACGATAGGGACTGCGAGCTCCAAAAGAAGAGAGTGTGGCACTGCCTGAAAAGGTACTTGGCGAAGAGAGGTGTGGATGAGCAAAAGGAGTTAGCAGAAGAGAGAAAACAATGGAAGAAACTGGTAGAAGAAAAAAGAAAAGGGTGGTTTGAAGCTCGATGGAGAAAAGTGAGAGAAAGCAAAGATATGGCGGAATGGTGGCGAGCGATAGGGAACTTCAGGACTAAGAAGAAAAGAGCGGGCGAAAATATAAGAAGTAACGACTAGGTCAAACATTTCAAAAATCTGTTAGAGGCAGAAGAAGAAGATGAAGTGACAAGAGAAGAGAGCTCTAGACCATGGAACGTGAGCGAAGAAATGGTACTCTCAAATGATGAATTGTTGGACCAGGAAATTTTTTTAAAATCTGGCCGAAGAAGAGAAACAAGAGTTAAGGGAAATACTAAATATGATATGGAATAACGGAGAACTACCCGCGGGTTGGGAAATTGCAAGGATATTTCCGATACACAAGGCGGGCAACGAGGAGCTGGCTAGCAACTATAGAGGGATCTCGCTGTCGGACATTGAATATAAAATAATCTCCAGTATAATGGTAACGAGACTGAACAAATGGCTAGAAAAGGAGGCCATGATGAGAGAAAGTCAAGCAGGATTTAGGGCAGGAAGGGGTACGCGAGACCATGACTTCGTGCTCAATGCTCTTATCAACAATAGACTGAAGAAAAAAGGAGGGAAATTATACGTAGCGTTTGTAGACTTTAAAGCAGCATTTGACAAAGTGAATAGAGAGCTGCTGTTCAAGAAACTGTGGAAAAAAGAGATTAGAGGGAAAATGCATGCGATGATCAGAACTATATACAGGAATACGAGGAATGACATCATCACAGGAGAAGGAATCTCAGAAAATTTTAGAACAAAGAAGGGTGTGAGACAAGGCTGTCCTATCAGCCCTACACTTTTTAACGTCGCGCTAGATGACGTGGACGAAGACTGGGAGAGGAAAGGAGAAGGGGGAACAGTCATTGGGGGTGAGAGAAAGTCAAGCGGGATTTAGGGCAGGAAGGGGTACGCGAGACCATGACTTCGTGCTCAATGCTCTTATTAACAATAGACTGAAGAAAAAAGGAGGGAAATTATACGTAGCGTTTGTAGACTTTAAAGCAGCATTTGACAAAGTGAATAGAGAGCTGCTGTTCAAGAAACTGTGGAAAAAAGGGATTAGAGGGAAAATGCATGCGATGATCAGAACTATATACAGGAATACGAGGAATGACATCATCACAGGAGAAGGAATCTCAGAAAATTTTAGAACAAAGAAGGGTGTGAGACAAGGCTGTCCTATCAGCCCAACACTTTTTAACGTCGCGCTAGATGACGTGGACGAAGACTGGGAGAGGAAAGGAGAAGGAGGAACAGTCATTGGGGGGGGGGGGATTCTTCATGTTGAAATATGCAGATGACATTGCGATCATAGCTGAAGAGGCGGGAGAACTTGCAAAGATGCTGAAATCACTGGAGAGATCGTTAGAAAGACAAAAATGGAGGTGAATGTGGACAAAACAAAAATAATGGTATTCAGAAATGGAGGAAGAATAAAGAAAGGAGAAGAATGGAATGTACAAGGAAAGAAAATAGAAGTAGTAAAGGAATTTTAATATCTGGGATATTGGTTCACAACAAAGTGCACACTGAGGGTTCACATAAACAAATTAATTGGGAAAGCGAGGAAAGCAGCGAATGCAGTTTGGGGAGTGATGAAAAGGGCCAGGCTAGATAAACTAAGAGACAGGCTACAGCTAATGGACTCCCTCGTTAAAGCATGGGCACTGTATGGGATTGAGATCTGGGGATGGAAAAGGAGAGAAGAAACTGAGAAGTTACAAAGCAGAATGGTGAAAATGGCCTTGGGGGTGTCGAGAAATACACCGGATTATTTATGGAAAATGGAAACAGGAAAGCGAAGTATCGAAGTTGAAGCAAGAAGAAGAAGAGGAAATTATCTGCTACAAATCCTAAAGATGGAGGACTTCAGATGGCCGAAGATCTGCCTTAAAGAAGAAATTAGGGTGATCGTAAATAAAACACCGTCGAAGTGGGGGAAAGAGTTAGAAGAAGCAATGAGATAGGTGGGAGAAGGTAGAATCATGGGACTGATGAAGGAAGGGACTCAGATTAGAGCGATTGAAAGGGTGTTAAGAGAAGCGGTAGAGAAAAAAAGGGACCAGGACTATCCTCGTCCAAGGAGATTGGACGAGGATAGACAAGTCTACCTTCTGTAGCTGGTACAAAAATATCAAAATAGGCACAGAGCGAGAAAAATACTGGGACGAGGTAGTAATGAGAGGAGACTTGAAAGAAGAGTGGGCGCGATTAAGATGTGGAAACATCGGAATGGCTGGGAAGAAAGGATTTGTGAACTGGATGTGCGTGCTCTGTAAAAAAGAGGACGAAAATGTAGAACATATCTGGAAATTTGAGAAAGCGAGGAAAAGAATAAAGAAAGAATGGGTTATGGGAGTAGACAAATGGAAAGAAGGAAGAGCAGGGAATGAACTGCGACAGCACCTGATAGAAACGCTGAGGGGGGAAGTAATTGAAGAGCTGTGCGAATACCTAATTCGTTTGGGAAAATAAAAGACTCTATAAATAAAAAGAATATAACTAGTCAAGGAAATAGCACTCAAGAAAGCGGTGATAAGGGTTATCTTAGCAAATAAGATTGTGCAAACGGAAAGTGCCAAAGGCGCAAAATCGAAATAGTAATACGAATGAGAGGAAAATATAAATGAGAGAGAAGTATGGCTGAGTGATGACAAACGGATTTTGGAAGATAGGGATGAAAAGGAGAAAGCATATATATATATGCATAAAAGGAGAAAGCATATATATATGCTTTCTCCTTTTCTGATGATGATATACTGGATAGATGTAAGTGACTGTTGGTCGGCAGAGTAGTACCATGACCACGATGAGAATGCACAGAAACTGTGAAGAAGTACATGATTCACGAGCATGGTCAGAGACGTGCAAGAGCAAAAACAAAAATAGCTGAGATATTCGAAGAAGCCGTACTCGCCGAGCTGTCGAAGAGCGTGTGCGCGCAGCGTCCTGTTGCTTGAAGTGCCAAGCAATAATATTAATATTATATAGACGTGTGTCCGATGCCGAAATAATTATTGTTTTCCATGTTTTTATGATCAGTACCACCCTAGTTCTTGTCGTTGCGATAACCAATGAAACGTTTATAAAAAGATTGGTTATTCTTTTAAACTCGTGTATCCATTTGTCACAATGCTTTCCCTACCTTTCAACCAAAAAATAAATAAATAAAAAAAGCTGCTCGTTTTTCCTTATAACACCAAAATGATCCACAATAAAAAATATTTATTCTTTCCTTTACGGAAATATTAATATTATCGCATAGTAGTTGCCGTAGAAATGATTAAATAATAATAATAGTAATTTTTTTTTTAAAAGTCTGCGCCCGGATTCGATTCGACGATCCAGCACTTTCGAAGCGGAGACGTTGCCGACTACGCTACGCGCTCTTGTTGAAAATGATTTAACGCACAGAGTATGTAGAGAGTATATGGACGCTCGGAAATTTTAAATATTTTATATCTCAAAAACGGCTGAGAAGCGGGTCCTATTACTTGCACCTATTGCACCCCTGGGTGCAACCTACCTGTAAAAAAAATTTGGTCCGAATCGGTGTTCCACGTACCTGGAGGTCCCCTTGTCAGTCAGAGTTAAATGTATCACGCGACAGCCCGAGCACTAGCAACAGTAGCAGCGCGAGCAGCCCGAGCCGAGCGAGAGCGAAAGAGACAGACAATCATATGTCTGTCTCCTTCTATTTTCCGAGGCTCCACGAGCTCGGGCGGTCACACGTACAAGGGTGTGCGCTTGTGTGCATCATGCTGCTGCGGCCGCTTTCTGGCATCACTGCTTGGCACGCTGATCCAGGATCCAGTGCGATTTTCATGCTCCCGTGAGGTGCTGCCGCTAAGCAGTAACAGCGAGCGGTTGCCCACGCTAGCCTGCAGTGCGCAGTTCAGCAACGCGCAGCAGAATGCTAGAGCATTCTCAAACATGTACATAAATAATTTTCAGAAAGTATAATACTATCAAATCATTTTTTATTTTACATCATACTAGATAATTTCACATTTGCCGTATCACCTCACTTTGCAAATTTACTGAGCCTGAAGCAATAAACAGCACAATCCAAGCACTCCAGTAGTTCACTATCTACACGTGTATGAATCTCCACAGATAAAAAATTTCTTTTGCGGTTACTTACTCTTTCCACATGTATTCTGAGATTGGTAAATTGTTTAGTTAGTCTTACATCACTTTTGTAACTCTGTGTGTTTTTACTCACTGATGGTGGTCTGATTAAAGTGCAGTTTTTTTGTGACCTGCACATTTAGCTGTTTAAAGCCTTGGTCTGCCATCACTTTTACATTGTCTGGTAAAACATCTAAATATCCACAATTCTCCACTAATGACATATCAGTATACTTTCCACAAATTTTATCTGATATAAAATAGAAAAGTCTATCGGTAGTCACTAGTAAGATCCTCAGCCGTATTACATTTCTTGTAATCCGACCAAGTCAATGCCTAATTGCATGTATGCGATGGTTTTTATATTTCTATTTCGAAGCAGTCTATGATGCTTTCACTGTTATTATATATGTATCAGAAATTTAGAGGAAGGTTCAACATTCTTTGCTGCTTGCTTAGCCAAATAAGCTGTTTCAATTGTAAAGCTATAACCTTCACACTTTTCTTGGAAACTGCATGATTGAGGTTCCGACGGCCCAAAATCATATTCTATAACAGAAAATGGTACATTCAGCATAACTTTCTTCAGTGTCCAATAGATATCTCTAACACTAATGCCACATTCTTCATGTAATAAATCTAGAATGTACAGTGATTCTTTGCATATACCTAAATACAACAAAGGATTGTTCTGAATTATTCTTTTCGTAGAGCTTTCATACACCACTTTGGCCAACAATTTATCCCAAAGTTTTTCTTCATTGTTAGTACCCGATGATTTACAACTCATCTACCAAGATGAAATAGTATCAAGGGTATTGAAAGATGAATCCATTTATTTTCATCAAGCTTCTCATTCACTGTAAATTGTCCAATTGCTTTACCAAATCAGCATCAAAATTACAGCCAATACAGACACTGCGAGATTCAAAAACTGCTTGTGAAGCTTTGTTTTCATTTCGAATGTCGGTTTGTGACCATTTATTTGCTGTGCTTGGATCAACTTGTACAAGCTTACTTTCATACAGTTTCACCGGTGATTACAATATACGTGGATTGGAACTGAAAATACTTTATATACTACACTCAATAAACAATCTCCATGGTTTTGAATCTCAAACTGATCATCTACGTTTACTGGACTATGGACTGGGTTGGTTGAAATGTACAAAATGAAATGAGAAACAATATCCTATTTTAGAATTTTTCTTCCTCTAAACTGTTGATATTCAATGTAGTTTTTAAAATCATTTTCAAGCTACGAAGAATAATACAGTTTGTTATACTGATTTGATATGACTTTCATTCAAATATGATACATAAGAAAGTACTGTAACCTGGCAAAAGTACATGCTACCTCCTCCTCACTCGACAGCTCCAGGACGATCTCTCAGGTCTGCACTGCACTGCATCAGAGCGATAATTCATTATTTTCGATATTATTATTTTTGTATTATCTATGTATGACTGACTCAGAGGCAGAGAAAGAGTGAGGCATCGCACGTCGATTGTCAAGATTTCCATACCACCTTTGGCCTTTGGGACCTCAGATCAGTGATGCCAGACGAGGGAATTTTGATCCCTTTGGGGTACCCTCTCCACTGGGTCTGTTTTAGCGCCCACTGCGCGCGCACCCGGCGCACCGACCAATCAGCAGTCAGGCAGCATGTGACGTCACACACTACGTCGTGCGCAGACTCGGCTCACCGACCAATCAACAGTCAGGCAGCGTGTGACGTCACACACTACGCAGACCTGGGACGTGAGTAGAGCATTACAATTCCTTTTTATTCAATAAATTGTAATGAACCTTTCGTGTAAAGGACTACAATTTGGTGTTGGATATTGTAATGCACTATTCATTTGCTGACGGCTGCAAAATTAGTAAGCGTTTTATATATTTCTTTACTTTTATCATTTGTTTATTTATACATATAATATTGATATATATTCATTAAAAAATCTTCCATAACTCTTTTCATAAAAGCCCGCGCAGTGGCTGTTGTGAAGTGGGTGGGGCGAGACAACGTAAAGCGCAATCGAGACGAGATTTGTTACGAGCGGCGCAAGCCTTCCCCTGACGCGCCTCGCACGGGCAGCGTGGTGAGGGCAGCGAGATAGGGGCAAAATTCCCTCGTCTGGCATCACTGCCTCAGATCGTTACCTGTCCTTTGAGGGGTTATAACCATCTTACGTCTTTTACTGTCGAGATCTCAAGCTGTCTCGCTCGATAACCACTTGTTACGGTAACCAAGAGTAGCCTACTTGCCGGACCTGGGGGGTGATTGTGTATCTCAAAACCTAGTGAAAATGACAAAAGTGAGCATTCGCATGATTGTGTAAATTTCACTATAGTGAAAGTACGAAATATTTCGCGTGAGATCGTTCGACAAGAAATTTTATGTCGAATACTGTCATTTAGCACAACTTACGTCGATGTCTAACATCTAAAGCCAGTATTTTTCAGTTTACGTTGCTGAAAACGTTAGGAGAATTTGTGTATTTGTTCAACACATTTAGGTCACAGTAAAAAAATAAAAATGGAATATCTTATTTTATTAATACATTGCGATAAGGAGAATGAAGTTAGAAAAAGACAGCAAAATTTGAATATTAACAGGAGAAAATTAAGAGACACTCAAGATCCACTAGACCTCGAGGAAACTGCATTTAAAAAATTATATAGGTATGTATTTGTTATTAACATATTTTATAATACATATTTATTACACATATTTATGACATATTTTATTTATTGTAATTTACTTATAATATATGAAAATGATTCTCTCTTACTCTATTTCTGGTTATCTTCTATTTCTTTATGTAACTGTATTATGTAATACAAATGCACCCAGTCAGTACGAGCTCTAAAAAAATAATATGACGTATAAAATAACTTTAAGATGCCTTTTATATAGTCATCATTATGAAACATCTTTCAGACGTGTCATAAAGTTAACTAAAAGTTATCGTAAAGTTATCTTATGTGTCATTTTTAGAGTTCGTGCTGACTGGGCATAAACCGACATCATATATGTATTTGTTTTTTCTTATTTTAGATTATCGAAAGAAGCCACCATGCAATTGATAGCAGAACTAATACCTAATATGCCACCTAAATCCAGAAATACATTGATACCTCAACATATCCAAGTAATTCTTTTTTTACATTTACTTATGTTTTATTCGATTTTAGAAACATTTCTCAATATATAATTGTTTGTATAATTGTTATCAATGTTTATAGATATTTGCAACTTTACATTTTTTGTCACGGGGTTCCTATCAAAGAAAAGTTGGACAAGATTTTTTTTCTTGTATGTGTCAAACTTCGATCTCTGTTTCTATTCATGCAACAGTAAATGCATTAAATAGAATAATGGGACATTGAATTAAATTTCCCACAGAAGAGGAAAAAAAGCAACGGATAAAACAAGAGTTTGTATGTATATATATAATAAGTATCTAAAATAAACAAAAATTTGTACAGAGGATGTATTTTACGTAAATATCTTATAAATTAGTATTTATGTCATTTTAGATTTTTTGAAAACAGTGGAGTTCCAGGAGTTATTGGAGCAATAGGTGGGACTCATGTAGCCATCTTTCCTCCTGAACGTGCAAGAGAACATTTCTTTATTAATAGGAAATGATATCATTCCCTGAATGTTATGATCGTAAGTGCAATGTGTAAAAAAATTAAAACAAAAGTATTTTACAATACTATCAACTATGATAATATTTTTTATTGTAAATATTTTGTTAATTGTAAAATATATACTTCTAGGTCTCTTCATATGATGGTGAAATATTAGCAGTTAATGCAATGCATGGAGGAAGAACACACGACTCAAGAGTTTTACTTTCTTCACAATTATATCATTATCTACAAAGACAGCAAGAATTAGGCGAAAGCGGATCATGGCTTATAGGTATGATATGCTTTGATTATTCTATTTTTGTGTCCGTGTATTATTTCTTTCTTTATGAAAAAAGAACAAAAATACATTCAATACCTGAGTGTTCTTTTCTTTTTTTGTAAGAGTTATTTAAACGTAATATTTGTTGAGATTAATATAACAAAATAAAAATGTTATGATGTAGTACCTATATTATTGTGTACATCATGTATCTTAAACTTAATTGTAGGTGATTCTGCTTACCCACTCATGCCGTTTCTTTTAAAACCCTATATAAATCCACCTGTGGAATCACCAGAAGCTAGATTTACTAACCAAGTAATTCAAGCTCGATCAGCAGTAGAAAAATGTATAGGAGTCTTAAAAGGACGATGGCGATGTTTAAGGGGTTATACGCAGTTATGAGGCAAAAAAAAAACACGGTTTTTCAAGGAATTCTCCTGAAAAGACTTTTGAATTTATTAATTTGAAAATTTTTGTGGTTATAAAAGCATCCTTCAAGAACGTAAACAAATTTTTTATTTATAAAAATGTTGATTATAGAGGGCGCTGCAAGCGATTTCCGGAACCTCCTCTAAAAAAAGACGATTTACGGTGAACATCGTAACTCAAGATTGGATTATCTGAAATCAAAAAACTAAACAAATTTCGTTAATATATTAGATTATCTAGTAATTAATTGTTCGGCTAATCAAAATATTAAATTTTCACAAAATGGCGGCTTATCAAAAAAAAAATTTCGATTTTTTATGTAAAATTTGGCCTTAAATTGTTTATAAAATGGAAAATAAGTATCGGATTGACAAAAGGACCGATTAATTACTAGAAAATGTATCTGAGAAGATTGTGTTAAAATTTTAGACCGATCGAACAAGCCGTTTTTGAGATATCGTGTTCACCGACTCGAAAAATGCTGTTTTGAGAAAAACGCGTTTAAAGTTTCAAAACCGATTCGCACATAGAAAAAAAATTTTTTTTACAACTCACATGGTGTCGTCTATTTCAGGGCCATATAATAAACCCTCCATTCCTTCTGCAGCCTCCAGCAATTCAATTTGGTGCTGTCTTCGAGCCATCCTTCCCTCTCGTGTCGCTTCGTGCGCTCTGCGCTCGGATAGCGTAACGCGCTCTTCGTCCTCCTTTTGTACATATGCATGCGCGTTGGGCCCCAAAGACAGTCCCATTGCATTCATGTGGTACAAAAGTGAAATTGAACCTTCATTAAACATACCAGCGGCAATATTTGCGGCTATTTCAACAATTTTTGAGCCACTCGGAATGATTTTCGGCGTAATTTTCCAGATGATTTGGTTGTAACTCTCGTTATTATTTTGTGTAAAGCCGCCTACACATCGTTCCAATAATGTCTCGCTGCTGAGGTCTTCGTAAATTGGACGCACAGCTTCAGCAACATCCGTGGGTAATGGCTGGTAATCGTGCTCAAATTCGGTCAGTTTTTAATTTTTTCGCAGATGCGCTGAAGCTGCTTTCGTCCGTCTCAGCTTTATTCGGATTAAAAACGTTTTTCCGTTTTCGATTTCTTGATTTGTTCGCGCTTGTAACAGAACGCCGTTCTCTACTTACTTTCATATTGAATTATTATACTATCAATATATAATTCACAATTATCTTAGAAATCCGAACGAAATATTGCAGAAAATACGGAAACGAACGCACGACTTCACTGCTTGCCTCGGCTGTATATACTGAATAAGCGTCTAGAAACCGTTGAATTTTGCTCTCAGGTACAAGGAAAACACTACTACACTCTCACACAATGTATAAGAATACAATACACAGGTATATAAAAGGAGCAACGGTCCAGGTAAACAGCTGCCGCTTGACCCTCTGCCCCACCTACTTTCAAACGCGCCGAGGCGTCTCTACATATATAGATATAACTCCGAAAGTATGGCTCGGATCGACTTGAAATTTTCTGTGTATACTTTTGAATATATGTACATTACAAAAATGCAATAAAAAAAATCGATTTTTTGAAAATCATAACTGCGTATAACCCCTTAAGGAAAGAAAGAGCGTTACATTATAGACCGGAGTTTGCTGGTAAGTGCATATTTTGAAAGGACAAATGTAATACACAATATCCAGAGCGTCCAACGCTGAAGTGATCATTCTAAAAAAAACCAAAGTCATTTTGCAAACAATCACGTATACTTAACGAATAATGAACAAAAACATTTGGATGAGAGAATCAGCGCGAGCGATGCGGTAAATGGCTTGATTCATTTCTTTCAACTTAACGTTTTGTGTGCATTTTTAAGGCGGTTTGCGTTAAACACCTTATAAACAGATTAATATATGCCGTTTTTATTTTGTAGCTTGCATTATAAACGCATGTTGCGTTTTACATAACATTGCTGTCAAATGGAGATTACCGCCAGAAGAAATATATGTCGACAATATAGATGAGGAATTGCCAATACTATATAATGATGATAATAATATACGTAACGCTTAAGAAATACGAAGCAATATTGTTCGATGGTATTTTCAACACTAATATTTTATTTCTTATATACATGTACAGTTGTGTATGCATGTTTTTGTTAACAGAAATATCAAGTGTACTTACAATGCATATATACATTTTTAATGAAGATGTTAAAAATAAACTATTTCTATTATGCCCATGTATTATTCAAAATAAAAATATTTACGTATACATTGTAACTTATTAGAAACCTTAATACCTGGATTTGTCATTTAAAATTAACTGTTTTTGTTTATGTATGTTTATGTATGTATGTATGTATGTTGTGTATATAATCGGTAAAGCAAAATTAAATGTTACATATAAAAACACATACACACACAAAACTACACCTAACTCAGGTACGTATATTGCATACATTGCAAAACACATTTGTTGTAGAAAAATATTACTCTCATATTACTCTCAAACAACTCACATATCTATGTGCTTTTATAAAAGTAAAAAATTACTTAATATTATCCTTTGGTTAACGTAAATAAAGATATTAATATCGAAAAATAAAAATAAAATGTTACCAAATTTAAATAACACAAGAAACATTTTTGTATTAATTGTAAGTTCCTCCCGTTTCCATTGTCAGGTACTGTCCGGCAATATCATCTCGTTAGGATGACAATGTTGTATCAATATTTTGCAAGACACTTAATGTATCTTTACGAACATCTAGTTCTTCTTTTTTTAATTTCAATGTTTCGCGTTGTACTTCCAACAATTTTAATTTAATGTTTTCAGATGTAGACGTTTTTTTCTCTAGTAAATTTATCGCGGTCGACATAAGTTTTGGTTTCTTGATGTCTGTAAAAAGACAAGAATTGATAAATTAATTAATTAATATGTGTCATAAATATTATCATTCTAATAAAGTAACAGAACTATTTTGATTGAAGAGAGTGATTAAAAGTCGCCAAATATGAAGAAAAACCAATCAAAGAACATTGTAATTCATGTAAAACGGTTCATATAAATACTTTCCACACAAAATAAATATATAATAAATAAATACATAAAACATTTTGCAATTATATCTTTTTTTATATCTTTGACAAATTTTTATATCGTAATTACCTGGAGAATACTTTATATCTGCACCTTGATATTTCATGGTATTTGTTGGAGTCATATCATAATCTTTGTTCTATAAATAACATAAAAGAAAATGCAATTAATCTATCACATATCGAAAGCTTAATATATCTAAAAAACAACAAGAGCAGACCGAGGCAAATTCGATCAATGAGTGAATTAGAAATCAATATTATTTTAAGACAGTTATCGTTAATTGTTTTGTTTACACAATGCTGTTTTATCCACCCAGTTATTAAATTGGCATGATAAAACAAGTTTATTTAAAACAAAAAAGTAACGAGAACTGTCTGTAAATTTATACACATGTCAGCACACGATCCCCCAGGAATGTCCTGAGGATATTTTAAGAATATTGAGATGTACTCAGAACATCCTCAGAGCATTCCCAGGATATTTGTGCTGTTAGGGATTGATTCGATTTGCTTTGTGATCCGATTTGTCTCGGTCTACCTTGTATTGTGTCTGTGTAAATATTTTTTTACAAATGTTTTATACATACCTGTACATTTTCCTTGTTTTCAAATATATTCGGTTTATCAATATCCAAACTGGAAACCAGTGTTTCACATTTATTCCTTATTTCCTTTCTGCGCATAACGGGGAATCGCATTTTTTTGGTTTGTGACGTGCCATATATTATTGTGTCTTTCCTTCTCTCTTCAGAAGAGTCACTTAATTATATTTTATCTGCATTACTTTCGTCACCAACAGATGATAAAATAGATGAATAATATTCTTCTTGGCTCTTCTCTTTTTGAACAGACGAGTATTTTGACTGTGGATAGTACTGATCTTGTGGATTATCTCTTAATACTATATTTCCAAGTCCACCGTCGGATATATTACTTAAACCTGTTGCATCTGGTGTCAAAAAAGCAATCAAAGCGTTCTCTACTGAACTTAATTGTAAATTTTTAGGTGATCCGCCTCCTGTTCCCATTATATGCCCTTTATGTTTGGCAACTTTTTTAAATATATTACTTTTCCAATCTCTCCAGGTCTAATGAAATAAAAAATTTATACGTATATTCATAAAAATTAAGAATACTGCCCTATTATATGAATATAATTGTGTTAATTGTTATATATATATAATGATGAATAATTTAATACATTCATATAATAGCCCTTACAACTAAATTTGCGCTAACAAATTTCGAGTAGAGCTTGCTATAAATATTTGACAGCAAACAGGCAATAAATATAACATAGGATTTGTATTAAGATTACCATACCATTAGACCATTCTTTTTCTGATTTCCTTGGTCCATATCCAGATGTATTTAATTTTAATGCTAATTGTTCCCAAAGTTTATCCTGGAACATTTATATAATATATATATGAGCGTGTATACTTGTATATACAGAGACATAAATTTATTAGCATAATAAAACATCAGGTTGTTAAGTAACGAGTTACGTGTAACATAGTTACAGTTACATTTTTTTTTCTCCAGTAATTGGAACGAGTTACTTGTAATATAGTTACAGTTACATTTTTTTTTTCTCCGGTAATTGTAACGAGTTACTTTTATAAAGTAACTTTAAAAATTCTGTAAAAAGTATATGTGCAATACATAAACACTTACCAAAAACATAACATTTATAATAAATAGAATACTTACCATTTTTCGTTTGTTCTCGCTATTATATCTTAAACGACCTCGTCCAAAATCTGGATATTTGGACATAAATGCTAATAATATCTCCTTCAGTTTCTCGGTTACATTAATTATTTCGTATTTAACCTTCCGTTTCACCACATACATAAACTTATACTCTTGTCTGTCTCGCCGAGTTTAGTCCTTGGAAATAATATATACTGGACGAGAAACGCATACGCATAAAACTTTCGACAAAATGATTCACTTCGTGCGAATAGTGCTCCCGTGAGCATAGGGATGTCGCTTTTTCACTCTATCCATAGACAATCGCACGAATTTTTTCACGTGAAATGAAGGTGCGAGAAGTGAACATTTTCGACGGAGTTACACAATCGACCCCCTGCACTTAGTTACTAGCAGTTACTAGTATGGTTACATGAGTACGGTGTGAAATAGTTGGTTAATTTATTGGTAAAGGCGTGACCAGGCGTGACAGTAGATGAAGCGCCAAAGTTACAGATGGTGGCCACAACACTGACAGAAGCAGCGCTCGCGGTGTTTGGGGTAATCACTAACCAAAAATCGTGACAAATTCTTCCATAAGACGTGCGCTTCCATGTAATATATCTTATCTGCTCTCGGCTACCGCATGGAGAGTGGAGACCAAGAGAAAATCTCCAGTCCATGGTCTACTGTTTGAAGTCGAGAGAGACTGCAATTAAGCGAATATGAATGCGCCGCCGACATTCGAGTCGTTTCTTCTCTACGAGGGTGAAAAGAAGTGAGTGGTTATTTTTATTGCCTCGTTTCGACTTTTGTAACGTACAAATCTATTACAGGATTGTCAAGGAACAAGACACAAAAGTTCCGAATGCCGCTATATTTACGGTTAATAAGGAGGATCACACTTTGGGTAACATGATTAGAAAGTGAGTGAGAATTTACTGTATGTTAGAGTTAAAAATGTGTGCTATATCAACCGATCCACCATGAGTATGTTGCTAACAGTTCAATAGTTCATTGTTCTTGTCTTGTGGCTGAAAATTCGTAATAGGTCAATTTTGTAATCGCTTTCATATTGATAGCGATTACATCGCTATCGAGCTTATGATGAGAGTGTGATAATGTGTAACACATAACGTAAAAGTGATGCTCTATACAGACATTTTACCTTCAACTCCTGAACACATTGTTCTCACCAAGATTTTTTTATGGATGTCAGAGAGGCTCACTGTATGAATGTGGAACAGAGTGCAAATCTGATATCAGAAATATGGGTCTCAGAGAAATGTGTTTTTTAGCTCGTACTAGTGAATACTTTGACTATACCTCATGTCTTAAGCCTCCTCTTAAGATTATATGACATACCACAGTTGGCATAAAAAACTGTACACCTTATTTTTCAAGGGTTTACTTATTTTGTAGCATATTTTTGGACAAAAACAAGTCAGCTTAATTTGTTTGTATCGAATGAACGGAGATATATCTAATTTGCTTGTATCAAGAAATCCCTGGCACCTTTGAAAAAATAGGCACAAAAACAGTTTTTGATGCTAACTCTGGTATGTCCCATAATTTTAAGGTGATGTACTTTGAGTTCAGATTGGTAATCAGTCACCCACAAAACATGGGCAGGTAAAGTTTTATGCAAATTGTTGAAAATTGACAGATATTCATGGTGCTAATATATGAGTCATTACCACTTGTCTTACTTTTTTTGCCCATATATGAGTCATTACGTGTGAACTGGTTCATTGTTAATTCATAACTAGAAAATTGAAGGTCTGGTCAAATTCAACGTGAATTATAACCAACACGTTAGGTTTTCGAAAAATTGAAAGTCCCATAAAATCTTAACACCTTTTCTGATTTTGGCTAAATTCAATACCAAATATCCTTGAGTGTTACATGATTCCAAATATTTGTTCTAAACCACTTTCTTCTACGTGTTCAACGTTTTTCTTATCCTGACATGAAAATCTTGAAAAACAAATTTTTCATAAAAATAAAGTTCTCTATAAAAAAGAAAAATCTTTTTAACCAGTTTTGTCGATTTTGTTTAAATTAAATAGCAACAAACTTTGGTTTCAATTTTATTTTCATGCAATATTGTAGTTTGATTACTTAAAAATTGTTCCAGTTATTGCGTTTTCCAACATTTTTTGAGAAATACAAACTATGGAACTTCAACTATCTTATTACATTGAAAATCACGTTAAATAAGAAGCAATGTTTGAGTGCAACATTTCGCTACCCATAACATAATGGGATGCTGATGATTCGTAATATGGTAAATTCAATTTTTCTTTCTTGCGTTTTTGATTAATAAACATGACGTTGTCCGTGAAAAATGGACACAAAAATAATATCCAAAGTGAGATTGAATACAAATTGCCCGTGTGGTATATAAAATTATATACCACATCATAAACGTTTTACTTTTGAAACATTTGGTACGCACATACACACTAGGGTGATTTTTTCTCTTAGAAATTAATATTGCTGTGGCGATTCTTTTACCGTTTTTTCTGGTTATTGTCTAATACTATTTGTTTGAAAGTTTGTTCACTGTTACAGTTTGCTGCTAGTAGTAACAGTAATGTTCATTGTTTAAAGACGTATAAAATCATTGTGTTCTTTGGCAAAAGTAATATTAGTCATCACTTCCCCATTGGAAGTGATCTTTCTGTTGGACCAAGAAATAATATGAACTTTATTATTTATTGAATATGATTGAGACAACATTTACTGTTTGTTTGAACCAGCATATATTTCGTGCACTTCTAGATTTGAATGCCTCACTTATTTAATACACAAGTGATACATCTAATAGATAATTAAATATAGCGTAGTCCGGTGATTCAATCGAAGACCGGAGGATGTAATTTGTGGCCAAACAATTTATTATAACTTACATAGGTATTGAGCTATAGGTCACAAATTGATGAAATAGTTTATGTTTAGATAAATCACGCCGTGAACCATGAATGCGGAATTATACGGGACAAACAATAAGAATCTTAAGAGTGATAAATCTAAGCGACAATGATTTGACCAAATTTTTGATGGAAAATTTTTGGCAGTTCGCAACCCGGTTAGAGTCAGCGCCACCTAAGATCCCTGTGTTATCGATCTCAGAAAGATCTTTAACAATCGAATCATTAATTATTTTTGTCAACTCTGATTGCCTCACTCATTCATTAAGAATTAATGAGGCAACCAGAACTGACGATTTTTTACTTTTTAAAGAAATCGTGAAAAAATATTGCCACAGCCCGGGTTCGAACCGGGAACTCCAGAATTCTAGCCTGGTACGTTACCAATTACGCCACCGCGGCCCTAGCAACATCAATTCACGATCTCTATTTTAATGTCAATTAATGCACCTTTGTTATTTTATTATACGCGGTCATATGTTTCTTAAGAGTGATAAATCTAAGCGACAATGATTTGACCAAATTTTTGATGGAAAATTTTTGGCAGTTCGCAACCCGGTTAGAGTCAGCGCCACCTAAGATCCCTGTGTTATCGATCTCAGAAAGATCTTTAACAATCGAATCATTAATTATTTTTGTCAACTCTGATTGCCTCACTCATTCATTAAGAATTAATGAGGCAACCAGAACTGACGATTTTTTACTTTTTAAAGAAATCGTGAAAAAATATTGCCACAGCCCGGGTTCGAACCGGGAACTCCAGAATTCTAGCCTGGTACGTTACCAATTACGCCACCGCGGCCCTAGCAACATCAATTCACGATCTCTATTTTAATGTCAATTAATGCACCTTTGTTATTTTATTATACGCGGTCATATGTTTCTTAAGAGTGATAAATCTAAGCGACAATGATTTGACCAAATTTTTGATGGAAAATTTTTGGCAGTTCGCAACCCGGTTAGAGTCAGCGCCACCTAAGATCCCTGTGTTATCGATCTCAGAAAGATCTTTAACAATCGAATCATTAATTATTTTTGTCAACTCTGATTGCCTCACTCATTCATTAAGAATTAATGAGGCAACCAGAACTGACGATTTTTTACTTTTTAAAGAAATCGTGAAAAAATATTGCCACAGCCCGGGTTCGAACCGGGAACTCCAGAATTCTAGCCTGGTACGTTACCAATTACGCCACCGCGGCCCTAGCAACATCAATTCACGATCTCTATTTTAATGTCAATTAATGCACCTTTGTTATTTTATTATACGCGGTCATATGTTTCTTAAGAGTGATAAATCTAAGCGACAATGATTTGACCAAATTTTTGATGGAAAATTTTTGGCAGTTCGCAACCCGGTTAGAGTCAGCGCCACCTAAGATCCCTGTGTTATCGATCTCAGAAAGATCTTTAACAATCGAATCATTAATTATTTTTGTCAACTCTGATTGCCTCACTCATTCATTAAGAATTAATGAGGCAACCAGAACTGACGATTTTTTACTTTTTAAAGAAATCGTGAAAAAATATTGCCACAACCCGGGTTCGAACCGGGAACTCCAGAATTCTAGCCTGGTACGTTACCAATTACGCCACCGCGGCCCTAGCAACATCAATTCACGATCTCTATTTTAACGTCAATTAATGCACCTTTGTTATTTTATTATACGCGGTCATATGTTTCTTAAGAGTGATAAATCTAAGCGACAATGATTTGACCAAATTTTTGATGGAAAATTTTTGGCAGTTCGCAACCCGGTTAGAGTCAGCGCCACCTAAGATCCCTGTGTTATCGATCTCAGAAAGATCTTTAACAATCGAATCATTAATTATTTTTGTCAACTCTGATTGCCTCACTCATTCATTAAGAATTAATGAGGCAACCAGAACTGACGATTTTTTACTTTTTAAAGAAATCGTGAAAAAATATTGCCACAGCCCGGGTTCGAACCGGGAACTCCAGAATTCTAGCTTGGTACGTTACCAATTACGCCACCGCGGCCCTAGCAACATCAATTCACGATCTCTATTTTAATGTCAATTAATGCACCTTTGTTATTTTATTATACGCGGTCATATGTTTCTTAAGAGTGATAAATCTAAGCGACAATGATTTGACCAAATTTTTGATGGAAAATTTTTGGCAGTTCGCAACCCGGTTAGAGTCAGCGCCACCTAAGATCCCTGTGTTATCGATCTCAGAAAGATCTTTAACAATCGAATCATTAATTATTTTTGTCAACTCTGATTGCCTCACTCATTCATTAAGAATTAATGAGGCAACCAGAACTGACGATTTTTTACTTTTCAAAGAAATCGTGAAAAAATATTGCCACAGCCCGGGTTCGAACCGGGAACTCCAGAATTCTAGCCTGGTACGTTACCAATTACGCCACCGCGGCCCTAGCAACATCAATTCACGATCTCTATTTTAATGTCAATTAATGCACCTTTGTTATTTTATTATACGCGGTCATATGTTTCTTAAGAGTGATAAATCTAAGCGACAATGATTTGACCAAATTTTTGATGGAAAATTTTTGGCAGTTCGCAACCCGGTTAGAGTCAGCGCCACCTAAGATCCCTGTGTTATCGATCTCAGAAAGATCTTTAACAATCGAATCATTAATTATTTTTGTCAACTCTGATTGCCTCACTCATTCATTAAGAATTAATGAGGCAACCAGAACTGACGATTTTTTACTTTTTAAAGAAATCGTGAAAAAATATTGCCACAGCCCGGGTTCGAACCGGGAACTCCAGAATTCTAGCCTGGTACGTTACCAATTACGCCACCGCGGCCCTAGCAACATCAATTCACGATCTCTATTTTAATGTCAATTAATGCACCTTTGTTATTTTATTATACGCGGTCATATGTTTCTTAAGAGTGATAATTTTCACTCTTTTAATAATTTTCACGATTTCTTTAAAAAGTAAAAAATCGTCAGTTCTGGTTGCCTCATTAATTCTTAATGAATGAGTGAGGCAATCAGAGTTGACAAAAATAATTAATGATTCGATTGTTAAAGATCTTTCTGAGATCGATAACACAGGGATCTTAGGTGGCGCTGACTCTAACCGGGTTGCGAACTGCCAAAAATTTTCCATCAAAAATTTGGTCAAATCATTGTCGCTTAGATTTATCACTCTTAAGAAACATATGACCGCGTATAATAAAATAACAAAGAAAATAAGAATCTTAGCTACAAAAATGCACATATGGTTGGTCAAAACCATTGATGTTGTTGCGACATTAAATAAAGGCTATTTAAAAATAATTAATAAATACATAATACACACATGAATATTTTTTGACAGCTATTTATGGCGTGGTTGTCAGTAAATTAATATTGTGTACACAAGGGAGGCAAATATATTTATTTTGTAGTTGAAAGGCTAACTCGGCTCCGAAGAGCGGTGATAGGAGGCGAATGATTTGGTTTACACTTTGTATTGTTATTGACGTTTATTACGAGTATTATAACGGACAGATAGAAGGTTATCTGATGAAGTTTGCTTAAGCCCATCCTCAAGAGTGAGATCCAAACGAGTTGGTGTTTGTCATAAAGACTTGTAAGAAAGCAATATTAGTGGGAAGGAAATTTCGCAGTAGTCGAGAATGTCTGGAAGGAAAAGGTTCATAGGTTTTGCAGAATTTCGGGAAGGCATCTAGATCGGGACTGAGTATACAAACAGCGTCGGGGGAAGCAACGGAAACTCAGAAATGTGTCATGGCTACTCAGAAGATGGAATGCCGGCTCAACTGTAGTTTGGGAAAATAGTGTAAGGAGAAGGTAAGAAGCCGAGTAGCAAATCTAGCTAGAAGAAGGAAAAGAAAATGGTATAGGACGAATTCTAGTTACAATATTTTCAGTCAAAGTATTACGTCCCGAGTCTAATAAGGTTTGGTAGCGTGTCGCAACAGATGCCTGGGTGTAGGGTTATTATTATTTTTTCCGAGGTTGAAAAGGTTAGAGAAATTATAACAATTTAACAACATTATAATACTCATAAATTAAATCTTTGTTCTTGTTTATTTGAAACGTGAATTTTGTTATTGGATCTTAGCCATAAACGTTGGCAATTGTGGATTTTGTTCGCAACATTATTGATAGCTAATAAATATTTATACGCGCAATCATTCAGTATCTGAGTTTTTACTCTTAATCAGACAACGTATCCCATCCTTAATAATAATAATAAATAAACTATCTCGGGTTCACAAGGGGAGGGCGCGAACTTGGCATCGTCGATTTCTAAGTCCCTTTGGCAGAGCAAAGTATTTTCCAATAGTAATATACCATGTAAAGGAGAGATCGCAACTCTCAATTGTATTAAAAAAAATAGCAGATCAATAAACCGAACACAATTTATGTTCCAGTAACGTTAAATAGGAAATCGCTAGTTCGCACCCTCCCCTTGTCAGTTAGGCCGAGTCGTAACACCGTAACTTATTTTTTTTGTCCGAGTGTCTACGCTTAAATAACTTGGCGTATTAATATCGACGGTACAAACTTAATCATCTTCCATATAATTGTCGTCTCATGATTTCTTCCTCATCGATCTCCTAATCATTTTGCGATATTGTCTCCGTAAGATTATCCCATGATCCCAGATGGTCTTAAATGGGCTCATCGTATTCTTCATAACATTCATCGTCATTGATTAGCTCAGTGGCAATGGCCTGAATGTTCTGGCAGTAATATCCGTGGCAGTTATTATACCCTTTGGAACAATGCAACCCTGCTCGTAGGCATCCGCAGGGTTTGCTACAATATCCCTTGCACCCGCAAAAAATTGTATGTAGCAGTTTTTATGGGACAGATGCATATGTAGACGTTACATGCAGGTAGAGCTTTTCCTTTCGCTTCCAACACCTGTTACACGGCAGAGCGACATTACTACGCCATTGTTCGATTTAATAGAAAACGCGGAAGGCGTGCTGATGTGTAGCCGAAGATGACGGTGGGAGCATCGCCAATCGAACTTCAGCCTTAGCTTTATTCTGGGGTTTTTCATCGTTCGAAGCGCCGTTAAGGTCAACATAATTCTTTCTCCCTGATTGGCTATGGCATTTCAAGTACTCGCTGGGTTATAAAAGCTGGGCTTTTTTCTCTTGTTAAACAATGCAATTGTCATATCGCAGCCGCCGAATGCATGTGAGAACAGAATACTTTCTTCCAAATACTGACTATTGGCAGAAGAAAAAAGTGGATTACCTTGTTTTCCTTGTCTCTCTTTCAAAGAGTAAACATTTTTTTTTCCGGCGTCAACCTTGTCAGGAAGATCATAAGATATCCTGACATCCATTCCAACGACGACGACGTTAGCGTGGTGGTGAATATCTTTGATAGCCGTTATTACAATAAAACGATTAGCATCTTCTTCAGCCTGATTAACGGCAATCCCAGAATCTTCGTGGTGCGATTTTGAAAGATCGACGAATCGGGCTTCGTTTTTATCGTTCCCGAGGAACTGTCTTTGACTAAATGCCACAATCAAATCCGAAGGAAAGTTTATTTGTATCCAACGTTCTTTGTCGATCTTCTATATCTGTCATACGACTTCACGCCAACTTTTTCATCTGAATACCCATTGAATATGACGATTGTGTTTGCAGTGAAGTGTTTTTTGATAAATATCTTATATTTATAGCAAATTTGCTCGTAAGTTTTGCCGTAATCCCATAATACCTTGTGCAAAAGAAATCCTCCGTCAACAACAAATTTGCAATTTTTCAATATTGCATCATCGAGTGGCGATGATTAACCCCGTTTCATCAAAAAGAGTAAGCGGAACCGGGGCGAGCGAGATTTTCATCGTTGGTGATCATTACAGCAATCCGCTGAAATAATTATAAAATGTTGATCGGCACTTGTTCGTTGTTTATTGTAACCCCACTCTTCGTTGATGTTAAGGTTTTTACTCTTCTTGAACGTCACATTTGGATAGTTTCGACATCTTGTTGGCCATTAATGCCATACTGTCTTTTCCAATGGCCATAGTGAGGTGACAATTGATAACAATGTTACTAACTATCCCCGTAGACAAAGACATTAGCTTTTCATGTTGTTCGTAAAAATTGTGAGTGGATAACCATTCTCTGGGTGTCGCTACATCTTCTTCGTCGTGATTGATTCGGCTCTCCCTTAAGTCAGTATGTTGGTCAACTGACTACGATCGAGTTTGCAGAAGATTTCAATTGGTCCATTACACTGTAAGCTCGCGGCATCCCTTGGATATATTGAGCGAGAACACTTGATGTGACTTCTTGACCGTGAGTAAGACCGCCACCGAGCTTCATCAATCGCATAAGTATCTGCTCAATCGTCATATCCGACTAAACCCCCGCCCATTTTTTATCAGATCTTCTGATCATAAAGTATCCTTCGACCGAAAATTTCGGAAATACCGAAGGATCCATCGACCTTTCGAACTCAGCCATATCTTGAAGGTAAATTTGAGCAGATTTTCGATCGTTCCTTGCAGTGCCAACGTTTTGGCTGAGAGCATACTAGAATATTCATTAGAGGGTTATATCTATCAGGTGGGCTGAAAAGTTCGTAGACTGACACATAGATGGCGCTACTAGTATTAAATCCATATGATTTTTAGTTAGCCCTAACCTTTAAAAGACACGTGTATAAATTTAACAGCTGTCCCACTATTAGTTTGTGAGATATAGCATTTTGAGTGAAGCAACTTTTGTTAGTTTGAAAAAATGGATAAAAAGGAATTTCGTGTGTTAATAAAGCATTGCTTTTTGGCGATAAAAAATACTGTTGAAGCCAAGGCTTGGCTTGATAAACATTATTTGGACTCTGCACCAGGAAAATCAACCGTTGAGAAGTGGTTTGCTAAATTTAAACGAGGCGAAATGAGCACCGAGGACGACGCACGCAGTGGACGCCCCAAAGAGGCTGTTACCGATGAAAACATCAAAAAAGTCCACAAAATAATTTTGGATAACCGTAAAGTGAAGTTATTCGAGATAGCTTAGTCCCTAAAAATATCAAAGGAACATGTTGGACATATCGTGAAAGAATATTTGGGTATGCGAAAGCTCTGTTCAAAGTGGGTGCCGCGCGAGCTCACAATCAACCAAAAACAACAACGAATTGATGATTCTGAGCAGTGTTTGAAGCTGTTCTATCGTAATAAACCCGAATTTTTGCGTCGATATGTGACAATGGATGAAACAAGGTTCCATCATTTCACACCGGAGTCCAATCGACAGTCAGCCGAGTGGACTGCATGTGATGAACCGACTCCAAAGCGTGGAAAGACGCAACAGTCGGCTGGCAAGGTTATGGCATCAGTATTTTGGGATACGCATGGTATAATATTCATCGACTATCTTAAAAAGGGAAAAACCATCAACAGCGACGATTACGTAACGTTATTGGAGCGTTTAAAGGACGAAATCGCGGAAAAACGGCCCCATTTGAAGAAGAAGAAAGTGCTGTTTCATCAAGACAATGCACCGTGTCACAAATCAATGAAAACGATGGCAAAATTGCATGAATTGAGCTTCGAATTTCTTCCGCATCCATCGTATTCTCCAGATCCTGGCCCCCAGCGACTTTTTCCTGTTCTCAGACCTCAAGAGAATGCTCGCTGGAAAGAAATTTAGCGCCGATGAAGAGGTAATCGCCGAAACTGAAGCCTATTTTGAGGCTAAAGACAAATCGTACTATAAAAATGGTATCGAAAAATTGTATGACTGCTATAATCGTTATATCGCCCTCGAAGGCGATATTGAATAATAAAATCAAATTTTAACAAAAAAAAATTTTTTCCTATGTTAGCCTACTAACTTTTCAGCCCACCTGTTAGTTGTTTGGGTTGAAAAAATGGAACATTTTTGCATGAATTTTTTCAAAGTACATTATCTTAAGAATGTTTTCCCAAAATATTTTCCCAAAATAAAAAGGATCTAAGCACTAGAACGAATAGATTTACGCGCGCTACCTGAGAGTGCAAGTCTCCGAGCGCAGCAATCGACGAGCGGTACCGTTAGTTTGCTCGGCAAACGGGCTTCTAATGTGCTCAGGGATTTTGGGGGACACGTAAACCTGAAAGCACATTGGTATTAATGTTTTGAAAAATTTACTCCATTATTGAATCTTCGGAATAGTTGCATTCTTGCTTTCAAAGTAGCAGCATCGAAAGTACGTTTACGGTGCGTGTATTTTGTTTTGCTCAATATATTGGGTCTGGGAAAAAGTTCGTGGCGCTTTTCCCGATGGATGGCATCAATTGCAAATAAGTCAGAAGACACAGATCGCAGCGACACCACTAAACGCTTGTTGAAAAGGACACTTCGAGATTTACTTTGAGTGTATAAACATCGAAATTGGTGCAGTGGTTGGAAAGTTGTTTGCGTTTAAAAATGGAGAAAAGTAATGAAAAATTGCGCTATATTTTGCAATATTATTACAACAAAGGGAAGAACGCTGCGCAGACTTGTGAACAAATTTGTGCTGTGTACGGTGAAGGTACTTTATCAAAATCTGCTGCGCGGAAATAGTTCGCTCGCTTTTGTTCTGGTAATTTTTATGTGAAAGATGAGTCACGCTCTGGTCGTCCAATCTCTGAAAAAGCTGATGAAATTCTTGAAAAAGTCCAGCGAGATAAGCATTACAGCAGTGTCGATATTGGTATGGAGCTAGGCATTGACCACAAAACTGTTTTGAACCATTTACACAAAGCTGGCAACAAAAAGAAGTTCGATGTATGGGTTCCTCATGAGCTGAGCGCGAAAAACATGATAGACCGCAATGAAACGCAATGAAATCGAGCCATTTCTGAAACGTGTCATAACCGGTGATGAAAAATGGATCACGTACGACAATCGGAAGCGTCAAAAATCGTGGACAAGGGATGGTGAGCCGTCATAAGCGTTCGCGAAGCCAGGATTGACGGCGAAAAAGGTGATGCTGTGTGTGTGGTGGGACTGGAAGGGAATCGTCCACCATGAACTACTTCCAGTTGGTCAGATGATTGATTCTCAACTCTACTGTGGACAACTAGAGAGATTACGCCAAGCAATTGAAAGAAAACGACCCGAATTCATTAATAGGAAAGATGTTGTCTTCCATCATGACAACGCCCGACCACACACTTCTTTGATGACCCGTCAAAAATTGCGAGAGCTTGGTTAAGGAGTTTTAATGCATCCACCGTATAGTCCAGACATAGCACCCTCTGACTATCACTTATTCCGATCTCTGCAGAACGTTCTCAATGGAATTAAGCTGCTTTCAAAAGAAGCCTGTGAAAACCACTTGATTCAGTATTTCAACCAGAAACCACAGAAGCTCTTCACCGATGGTATCATGGGTCTACCCGAAAAATGGCGAAACATTGTCGATAATAATGGAGCATATTTGGTTTTAAAAAATTCATATTCACACTATAAGAAAACCGGTTGAATTTTACTAAAAAAACGCCACGAACTTTTTCCGAGACCCAATATTAGCGTTTCATGGGACTTTTTCAAGCATCAATATGAACAACGCATGAAAAAATCACCCGTAAAACTAGATCTGAAAAGAAAATGTAAAAAATCAAGGATGAAAATAAGGAAGCAATGTTTTAATACCAAGACAGCAGAGATCGACGAAAGTAGTTTTAGTACGTCTCGAAAAAAAATCAAAACTTACTGATGTGGTTAATGTGCCAGTTAATCATTCGAGTGAAAATCGAATTATTAATTTTATATTGGTGCTCAAAACTCTTTCGGTGTATGTAAAGTGCAAGAGTTGTGACGGTAATGTTAAACTTGCACCAATAGAAACATGATGATTAGGCTTCAAACTTGCATTAACTTGCTCTTGTCGTTAGCGTCACCGCGTGACGTTCTGCACTCAGGACTGCTCAAACACACCGATTAATATAATTGTGCGCGGCATCGGTACTGCTCGCATTTAATTTTCTTCTTTTTTTGTGTTTAAAACTTATATTTTTGTATGTTAAATATATTATTTTATGTATTGCAGCGTCCATTGCAAGTGACAGGTGGAGCAATAAACGCTACGTATTATATTTAACATCAGTGTACCGCTTTTAACATTATTTGCAAATCTTCACAGTTCACTTCTTCCTACCAACAACTGCATTCTCGAACAAATGGACATACCACCTTTTTTGTTTCAAAGTACTTATGACATCATTGCGAAACACATATGTACTTGTTTGAGAAATCCGTCTGATGGTGTTGTTTGACATATCTTGAACCTGTGAATATATTGGAAAGATATGAGACTTCACTCACAACAGGGTGGAAATAAAACCAGACTAGTAGATGGAATTTGGAGAAAGTGGTTTATTCTACCTTCCACTTCTTACAAGAAAAATGTCAAATTTTTCGAAAATATTTGCATTAAAATAGATTTAGAAAAAATACAAAATTGATATAAAAAATAAATACACCAAAAAACTGAGAATTACAATTATAACCAAAAATGCCTGAATTGAATTTAATGTCGGAACTGAGAACCAGCACACAATTATACTAATTGTGTGCTGTGAGTATTGAGAGTGGTGCACGTACAGCAGTCAGTGCTGCGTAGCACACCACGCTAAGAGAAAAATGAGTGCGTAGAATGTCGAAATTATTCACTGCAAGCTCTCAGCAGTTTTGTCGACGAGAAGTTGCAGTGAATAGATGAGAGCACTTGCAATTGAATTGCTTGAGTGCTGTGAAAGGATGTGAGAACAGCTATCTACGCTGCAGAGCACTGAAGTGTGAGCTTGAGGATGCACAAATGATTAGACTGAATTCACAACACTTTCCCAGCAAGTTTAATTGAGGGAAAGTGCAGTGAATTGGTAAAACACACACAATTATATTAATCGAGCATGCTAATAATTGAGTGAAAACGTGGTGCAGCCCGCGCTGCAGAGCACGCCACAGTGTGAGACCTTTATGAGGATGTACCGATGTGTAGTTCACTCCTCACCGTCATTGAATTACGTTAAATTGTAACGGTGTACTCTTACCTGAGTTTTGAGTCCTGGTGAGCATGATGAGCGCGTCCTGAGCGAAAAGCCAACGAGAAAAGTCGAAGATGATGGTGCGCCGTTCCTCGATGTCGTCGCAAAAGTCACTGAATTTTTCAATATGGCTGCGGAATATGAATTTAACGTTGAGCGCTGAAGTCAGTTGAGCGAGATAGCCGGTGAGCGAAACCGAAGTCAAGCGAGAGAGACATCCTCTCGCTCGACGCGGCGTGCCAACGAGGCACATCCTCGGCTTCGCGAAGCCCTGCCTCGGCTATCTTCGGCTCAACCGAACGACGTGTGCTTGAGCACAGCAACAGGTCGACGCACGGCGAATATCGATCGCCGTGCGCCAGCTGATTATCCAACAGTACTTCTGTGAAAGAAGTATTCAATCAATTTATAAAATATGCTGTGCGTGATGAAATTGAAATGACTAATGGACCAAATAAAAACCATATATCGGTATCTGGCGACGGTACATGGAAAAAACGCAAATTCACTTCATTGTACGGAGTTGCTTCCTTGATTGGATATTATACAGGCAAGATTGCGGATCTTGTGGTGAAAAGTGCATACTGCAAACTGTGTCAACAGTGGGAGAAAGAAAAGGGTACAGTCAAGTACGAAGAGTGGACAAGAAGCGCGTGTCGATTACCTTACAGCGCGCGGAAGCGACCACTAGAGAGGGCAGAATGGCTCACAGACAACATCAAGTCGATGTCCTGGATGCTGCTGCACACGGAAAAAGGATTCTTTATGGTCCTGGAATAGATGACTATGTAAGTCTGACAAATTTTATCTTATCTGTGAAAAACCTAGATTTAAAACTTGAAACGCGATTGTCTCGCAATCATGTTTTTTAAAAAGTGCTGTTGCGGTGAGCACGATTTCTCAAAAGCAATTTAACCGATCGATTTGAATCTTTCACGAGCTTGTTTCTAATTATAATGGTTTGTTCGTGAATGAAGGAATTTTCATTTGGACCGAAATTTATATCTTTTTGGGTCAAAAAACCTCATTTTTAAAAAATTAAAAATATAATTTTTCGAAACATCGACATTTTTAAAAAAATTAAAATTTCACTAAACCCTTCGTTTACTTTTTGGTTTTTTGATTTCAGATGAGCCGTTCTAGAGGTATAATGCTCAAAAAAAAAAATCAATCATATTTCCCCCAGTATTGAAATTTTTTTCAGAAAAAAATGTTTATAAGTACCTGAAAATATCTAGTAGTTTATGCTGTCTAGTGTATTTTAATAAAATGATGTTAAATATGGCTAAAAAAAATCATGAAAATCTTTTAATTTTTCCGAACACAGCTGGATATAACCCCCTTAACCCGTTTCAGCTGATAATCCCGATTTTTGGAGTAATACCGTAAATTTCTCCCATGTTGTGGAACGTGTTCAATCCATGTAATGTGCACACATTGTGATCCGCTTTGTCAAATAAGTATTGTTCGAACGTTCCTGGAGTAATTGAAGTTTATGGATGCATTATTGACGACGCTTTATATAGAAGATCGGCGTTATAAGACCCGAACACATACCCCACCACGTCCACATTGTCGTTAGTCGCACACTGGGCGTGCGACAGGCTCCTCACCACCACCCCGTGCAATAATTCGTAGGAACAACACATTGACTCCAGGCGTAGTATCAGGTCAGAGTCGTCAACCCGATCCAACCCGTGCAGAAGTTATCAGCAACGACTTGGAATTCCTTTTTGCTAGTTCCTCGATGTGATATTCTTTGTAAAATGGAAATATATCCGTTACGCTTTGAATCTGTCTTGATTCTTCTATGAGGGATTTCTCTGTCAAATGGAAGCTTTCAGTAACAGCTTGAATTCCATCTTTTCTATAACCTAGATAAGATTAATGCCACAAAAGCTGAAAGAACAGGTTTATATTTTAAATTGGTTAGTTTATCATTCTTGACTGTTACTAAAAAGTGAATCGATTCAGGGGAAAGCAGTAAGTGCAAGTTTCGAATGCATTCTTCAAAATTGATCTTATTTGGAATTTCATCATACGATGAGATGCATAAATATGTAAGACTTTGTTACTTTGACTCACAAACCATAATTTAGGTAAATGTGAATTTAATGTTATCGATGAGTTCAATCACGCGATGGAAAAATATAATTTATTTTGACAGAAAATTTTGGGCTTAACAAATGCTGATGGAAAGCATTAATAACAAAATTCAGATTAATCACATTCAACAAGTGTTTGAAAACTCAGATGTTGGAGGTAAATTGGACTGTAATATATTGCAAGTAAATTAGAAGCGGTACACAGATGTCACAAAAGTTGGCGTTTATTGCGCGACCTGACAAATGCAGTAGACGAATTAATACATAAAATAAAATATAAAATATACAAAAAGTCAATGTTCATATAAAAAAATGTAACAATTTAGAAAAGATCTATACCGACACTACACTCGATTGTATTTTGAGGAAGTCTAGTGTAATAATGCCTGGCGGTAACGCCGGTGACGCGTGAGCACGTCACAGCACAAGGTGAAACCTATTTACGAGGATGCACCAATGAGTCGCACAAAATTTATAGATTCTTTAGAGTTTGATGTCCACTGAATTTATAGCTGTCCCTTGATACTAATTAAAACGCGATTTGAGTAGCGAAAAACTGAAGAGCAGAGATGTACGCTCCACGAAGTAACACCGTACCGTTTCGTCAGATTTTCGCAAAAAAAGATGGCTACGATTTTAAACCAGCCGTTGCTACCGACGCCGTCGTAGAGAGCTAGCGCGCGATCGCTGTCCTACGGCATGCTTACTTCGTGTGGTTTCACGCTCCCGTGACGTGCTGCCGCCACGCAGCAGCAGCGAGCGCTTGCCCACACTTGCTTGCAGTGAGCAGTCTAGCTATGCGCAGCGCAACGCTCGAGAATTCTCAAACAAAGATAAATATTTTTAAAAACCCTGAACTTTTATAATAAATAGAGAAAAAAAATCAACCTATCCCTATCTATGCTCAAAATGTTCGTACTTTCGGGTAGTTTTTTTTAAAATTATTTGAAAAATGATAAATAGTCCTAGTTTCCGAAAAGTTTACTTTGCGCTCTTTCATCCAGTGCAAGGACTTTGGAACCGTCCTCGCTCTTGACTTACAAGGGGACCTCCAGGTACGTGGAACACCGATTCGGACCAAATTTTTTTTACAGGTAGGTTGCACTCAGGGGTGCAATAGGTGCAAGTAATAGGATGTGCTTCTCAGCCGTTTTCGAGATATAAAATATTTTTAATTTCCGAGCATCTATATACTCTCTATATACTCTCTACGCTAAATCATATTCAACAAGAGCGCGTAGCGTAGTCGGCAACGTCTCCGCTTCGTAAGCGCTGGATCGCCGGAACGAATCCCGGTGCGGACTTTAAAAAAAAAATATTATTATTATTATTAAATCATTTCTATGGCAACTACTATGCGATTATATTAATATTTCCGTAAAGGAATGAATAAATATTTTTTATTGTTAATCATTTTGGTGTAATAAGGAAAAACGAGCAGCTTTTTTTATTCATTTATTTTTTGGTTGAAAGGTAGGGAAAGAATTGTGACAAATGGATACACGAGTTTAAAAGAATAACCAATCTTTTTATTAACTTTTCATTGGTTATCGCAACTACAAGAACTAGGGTGGTGCTGATCATAAAAACATGGAAAACAATAATTATTTCGGCATCGGGCGCACGTCATAAATGCTCATCGGTGAAAATCTCGTCACATAATAATGGATTCGTCTGGCCGCCCCAGGAATCAATGAGCAACTGCGATTATATTAATATTTCCGTAAAGGAATGAATAATAAATTAATTAATTAATTAATCTGTTAACCGGGGAATTATATTATATTTCAAGTATATTTGACGTATTTATACGTCATTTATGCGCCCGATGCCGAAATAATGATTGTTTTCCATGTTTTTATGATCAGTACCACCCTAGTTCTTCTAGTTGCGATAACCAATGAAAAGTTAATAAAAAGATTGGTTATTCTTTTAAACTCGTGTATCCATTTGTCACAATTCTTTCCCTACCTTTCAACCAAAAAATAAATAAACAAAAAAAGCTGCTCGTTTTTCCTTATAACACCAAAATGATCCACAATAAAAAATATTTATTCATTCCTTTACGGAAATATTAATATAATCGCATAGTAGTTGCCGTAGAAATGATTTAATAATAATAATAATAATAATAATAATAATAATAATAATTTTTTAATGAGCGCCGGGATTCGATCCGGCGATCCAGCTCTTACGAAGC
This sequence comes from Cylloceria caligata, assembly GCA_963942595.1. NCBI lineage: Eukaryota > Metazoa > Arthropoda > Insecta > Hymenoptera > Ichneumonidae > Cylloceria > Cylloceria caligata. The sequence continues at coordinate 51,373,121 of OZ012705.1, read as the reverse complement.
GGAGACGTTGCCGACCACGCTACGCGCTCTTGTTGAACATGATTTAACGCAGAGAGTATATAGAGAGTATATGGACGCTCGGATATTTTAAATATTTTATATCTCGAAAACGGCTGAGAAGCGCATCCTATTACTTGCACCTATTGCACCCCTGGATGCAACCTACCTGTAAAAAAATTTTGGTCCGAATCGGTGTTCCACGTACCTGGAGGTCCCCTTGTTAATGCCTGATTCTGTCACAGAGTTCTTCCCATTTTTACCTATCAGACTGTTTAACAACCAGTGCAACCAAATTTTTTTGACAGTACAAGCCTTCCCAGGCAAAAATTAAGGATTTTTTCGTTACCATTAGTTATTACTCATAGCTATATCTAAGACAATCCATTTCAGTTCAGCCAGTGTACAAAATTTTCTCAAAAAAATCTAGAACTCAGAATATATGATTCCTACAAATTCACAACAAAATTAAAAGCTTCTTTCCTCTAGAAAAAAATATTTTTGATGATTTAGCTGTGAAATGTGGTTTTAAATTACTCAATTAGAACAAATAGGATCGGTATAACAACGCGTCTCCTTACCAGCAGTAGCAAATTCACTTAAATAAACCACAACGGTACCATACCAATTGAGAGATATTCAATTAACTTCAATTCACATTTCTTAGCAGACATGATTATAGAGGCATGCGTGAGCCCGGGTAACCCTTTCTGTGAGGCGCATAGTTGCCATAAACTTTAAACGTAGGACCATTTACAAAATTCTATTTTTATCTGTATCGCTAATGTGGATATCGATCGACTAGGTAAAGATCCGAGGATAGTCAAAGCTTCACGAGCAGGTGCCGGCAACTTACGGACAGTACGCATGCTCGGATAAATGATCTAGCGAACACGGCAGGTGGAAGGAATTATCGACCGACACTCATAATTTCACTCTAAAGCGCATCGTATCATAAAACATTTTTTAATTCTCCACCTCAGCATACACGATTATAGAGGCATACAAGAGCCCGGAAATAACCAATTGTAAGGCACGCGGTAGCCAGAAATACCAGAAAAAGGGATCGAAGTAGTACAACTGAACTTTATATTTATTCTTTGTCGCTTATGTATCGCACAATTAACGTCATGTTTTCATGGATAAACCTTACTTTTACCTACTACTGAAGCCTATTTTAATTTCCTCCCTGCTTGAGCTCGAACAAAACCCTTTCAGGATAATGTTAACGTTAAATACCGTTACAGTACATAAAACGCCTAATACCCCTTCTTTTGGGGTCAGGAGTCAATCATGGGAATTTAGTATAATAATTCCTCACAAAAAAAAACAAAATATGCGACAATACATTTTCTACACGTGACATATATTCGGGCCAGAAAATGTACAATTGAACGATATCCCTCATATATTTTCCAAATATGTTATTTCCAAACATATTGGCTTTCCATATCAAGACTTCATATTGTGATTATCCTTAGTGAGAGCTTCTGTATGCATACTTTTTTCTCGGATAAAACAAAAACGTAAACTCTCACGTTGTTGACTAGTTTATCGATCTAATTATATTGGGTCTGGGAAAAAGTTCGTGGCGTTTTTTTAGTAATATTCAACTGGTTTTCTTATAGTGTGAAAATGAATTTATTTAAACCAAATATGCTCCATTATTATCGACAATGTTTCGCCATTTTTCGGGTAGAGCCATGATGCCATCGGTGGAGAACTTCTGTGGTTTCTGGTTGAAAAACTGAATCAAGTGGTTTTCACAGGCTTCTTTTGAAAGCAGCTTAATTCCATTGAAAGAGTTCTGCAGAGATCGGAATAAGAGATAATCAGAGGGTGCTATGTCTAGACTATACTGGTACAACCAAGCTCTCGCAATTTTTGACGCGTCATCAAAGAAGTGTGTGGTCGGGCGTTGTCATGATGGAAGACAACACCTTTCGTATTAGTCAATTCGGGCCGTTTTCTTTCAATTGCTTGGCGAAATGTCTCTAGTTGTACACAGTAGAGTTGAGAATCAATCGTCTGACCTACTGGAAGTAGCTCATGGTGGACGATTCCCTTCCAGTCCCACCACACAACCACAGCATCACCTTTTTTTCCGTCAATCCGGGCTTCGCGAACGCTTGTGACGGCTCACCATCCCTTGTCCACGATCTTTGATGCTTCCGATTGTCGTACGTGATCCATTTTTCATCATCGGTTATGACACGTTTCAGAAATAACTCGATTTCATTGTGTTTCAGCAGCGCATCGCAGATGTTAATTCGGTCTATCATGTTTTTCGCGCTCAACTCATGAGGAACCCATACATCGAGCTTCTTTTTGTAGCCAGCTTTGTGTAAATGGTTCAAATCAGTTTTGTGGTCAAGGCCTAGCTCCATACCAATATCGAAACTGCTGATATGCTTATCTTGCTGGACTTTTTCAAGAATTTCATCAGCTTCTTCAGTGATTGGACGACCAGCGCGTGACTCATCTTTCACATCAAAATTACCAAAACGAAAGCAAGCGAACCATTTTCGCGCAGCGGATTTTGATACCGTACACAACACAAATTTTTTTAGAAGCCTGCTCAGCGTTCTTCCCTTTGTCGTAATAATATTGCAAAATACAGCGCAATTTTTCATTACTTTTCTCCATTTTCAAACGCAAACAACTTTCCTACCACTGCACCAATTTCGATGTTTATACACCCAAAGTAACGCTCGAAGTGTCACCTTTCTAACGAGCGTTTAGTGGTGTCGCTGCGATCTGTGTTTCCTGACTTATTTGCAATTGATGCCATCTATCGAGAAAAACGCCGTGAACTTTTTCCCAGACTCAATAATTCTGATTTGAACAGAGCTAAATCAACATTAATAATTAAAAATTGTTCGATAATTCGACCGCACTGCATAATTACGCCACAGTGAAAACTTCCAATTATTCGTGCTTATTATTATAACATTCAACATACACTTATTATTCAACAATATAGTCTCTAGGGTCTGTCTTCAGAGTTCACCTTGAAACTTGCAACATATGTTTCTCAAATAAAAAATTTGTTCCTAAATTTCGGTTCGACAAAAATGTATTAGTCATTTTGTTCCGCAACCGCGGATACTCGAACCATCGATCACATGATTTCAGCTTCCCCTTTAGGTGATATGATACTCGATCGGTGATAAAAACTATAATGCTCATTTTTCGTCCACGGTTAATCTGTGTACTAAACGTCGAAAACAATGAATTCCGTCTTACGATTCTGCCGGGCACGTTCTTATCTTTTATCCGACATATAATCCGTGGCGGAGTATCTCAAGATAGGAAGATTAGTTCTATTTCTCTCGCATCTATATATGTTTGACGTCGTCTTAAGGTGAATCTTAATACCGACGGAAATCACAAGAATGCGAGAAAAACAATACACTAAAGGGGTCGAGTAAATGCGAAAGTGAGACTTTGAACCTCAAATTAAAAAAGGAGCAAGAGTTAAGAGTACAGCGGTTTCTCGCTATTAATTAAGATGAGCTGTATGCTCTAAGTTTTTGCTGTATTCTTATTGGGGATTGGGGGGAGGGGGGTTGATGAAACTGAAAAGCTTGGTGTATTTCGGTAAATAGTCACTGGCCTTTTCCTAGTATTTATCATGCCAAAAAGGTTCATAAGTATACGCTACAATGCTTTTCAATTGTATAAAATTAAAAAAAACATGTTTTAAAACTTGGTGCTTCAAGGGAGTTCGACTATTACTTTGGAGCCAGGTACGAGGTCTGTTCAAAAAGTATCGCGAATTTTGTGTTCTTTCAAAAAGTATTTATTTATTCATTAATATCTATTTTGTCCCCTTCAAACTAATTCCCCTCGGATATAATACATTTATGCCAACGTTTTTCCCAATCCTCGAAGCTCTTAAAAAATCAATTTTGTGATCTTGATCAGCTCCTCCTTCGATGCCGTCTTTATCGCTTCAATTCTGGCGTAGCGTCGTCCTTTCATGGGCCTCTTCAGTTTTGGGAACAGGAAAAAGTCAAGGGGGCCAGGTCTGGGGAATACGGTAGCTGCGGCATCATTAGAGTGTTTTTTTTTGGCTAAAAATTCGCGCACAAGCAGCGATGTGTGAGCAGGGGCGTTATCATGGTGAAAAAGCTAATTTTTGTTCTTCCACGAATCCGGGCGTTTTCGGCGGATTGCTTTGCGCATAACTTGCAGGTAATATTCTTTATTGACTGTACGACCCTGTGGCAAGAACTCATGATGCACCACGCCCCTGCAATCGAAGAAAACTGTGAGCAAAACCTTCACATTCGACCGAACTTGGCGCGCTTTTTTCGGTCTTGGCTCATGAGGCAGCTTCCGTTGCGATGATTGAGCTTTGGTTTCCACGTCATAACTATAAACCCATGATTCGTCACCAGTTATGACCCTCTAGAGCAAATTTGGGTCGTCGCGGACCGAGTCCAACAGCTCCTTAGCAATGTTAACGCAACACTGTTTTTGTTCGAAATTGAGCAATTTTGGCACGAATTTCGCGGCGACCCGTCTCATGCCCAAATCATTGGTAAAAATCGAATAGCACGAGCCAATCGATATGTTTAGGTCCTCAGCAACTTCTCTAACGGTGATTCGACGATTGGCCAATATTATTTTCTTCACTTCATCAATGTTTTCGTCTGTTGTTGATGTGCTCGGGTGTCCGGCACGCTTTTCGTTGTTCGCATCTTCTCGGCCCTCTGAGAACATTTTGTACCACCGATAAACGTTGCTTTGGTCTAAGGTAGCTTCACCATATGCCACAGTCAACATTCGGAATGCGTCCGCGCACTTAATTTTGTTTTTCACACAAAATTTGATACAGATTCTTTGATCCATTTTTTGGAATAGGCAAAAATCGAAGACAAGCCAAAACACGTCCAACCAAAATAGCTGTCAACAATTAACTAAACATTCAAAATGGCCGACTTTGTCAGCATAAGTGAGGGACATGAGTACCAACCTAACGCCACAAATAAATCGAAAATCGAATGTACGTAGCCCGCGGAAATTCAAAATTCGCGATACTTTTTGAACAGACCTCGTATGTGTTTAAAAAAAACTAACTGCAGCTATTCTGGATTACCTTCAATATTAGTCTTTTTAATTGCGAATACACCTTCAACAACTCCGGAAACGTTGTCAGTCATTCCAGTCCAGCACCATTCAATCGACAAAATTTACATGAAATGAACATATAAAGACACAAGGACAATAAGGAATGAAAACTATGGATCTAAGGCAATAAACTGGTAATTTCAATTTCATAAATATATGGTAATTTTTTCTTATAAATATATTGTTAGCGCGGAAACTCCATTGATATATCTAACGTAAGGTTATATTCGATGTTTTGAACATAGCTGTTGACCCTTACCTCAGAATATTACGTCATCATTACCTTATCGCTCCTTACGACTCCGTAAGGAGCGGTATTTTGACCGTAAAAATAAACTTTGCTTTCGCTTAGTATAAACGAGTAGAATTAAATGCAAATTTCATATTTTTAACATGTTCTATTGTGATCTACCAAGTGCGATGTTTCGAAAGTTTAAAATTGGCTGTCTCTGTATGATAAGTCAATGAATACTGTACCCAGAACGAGTGTCTATATATATGCAATGCTTTATTCTCCTCGAAATGATTAACTCTTATATTATATTACTAAAAAACAAAACGGTCAATATACTTCAAATTTTAGAAATCGTATGAAGTTCTTGTTCATATCATCATAATTATCCAGATCTCAAAGTTAGATATGAGCTGAAAGCCGTATCTCAAAATGTACGAGGGTCGATCAATAAATAGTCGGCCTTGCGTCATCTGTGGGTCAAGGAAAGAAACTAATACCGACGTTTAGTAGTGCCATCCTTCACATGACTGTTGTCAAAGTTTCAGTTCGCTGCGATGTTTAGTTTGCGTTTGACAGCGTCGAAAGACAAACAACTTTTGTGTTTTCACAAAAATGGAAAAAATTTAGTATCGTGCAGTGATTCGATTTTTGTTTTTGAAAAAGAAAACGAACAATGAAATCAAAGCGGAGCTAGACGAAGTTTATATAGACCTTGCACCTACGTTATCAACCATTAAATATTGGACAGCTGAATTTAAACGCGGTCGTACGAGCATTGTTGACGATGAACGTCCAGGTCGTCCAAATGAGGTCGTCATACCAGAAACAATTGAAAAAGTCCACGATATGGTGTTAAATGATCGGAGACTAAAAGTGCGTGAGATTGCTGAGGCCACAGGCATATCATATGGCTGAGTGATTTCAGTCCTGAGTGATCAGTTGGGTATGAAAAAGTTATCCGCAAGATGGGTGCCGCGTTTGCTCACTGTCGACCATAAAAGAGAACGTGCAGCTGATTCAAAGGCGTGTTTGGCGATCTATAAGCGTGATCCTGTTGAGTTTTTGCGTCGTTACGTAACCGTGGACGAAACATGGATCCATCACTATACACTAGAGACAAAGAAACAATCGAAACAATGGACTTCACCGACCGAACGTGCTCCGAAGAAGGTGAAGACGGTGCCATCGGCCGGTACGGTCATGGCCACAGTTTTTTGGGATGCACGCGGCATAATATACATGGATTACCTTCCGCCGAAAAAAACGATTCATGGCGAATACTATGCAGCCGTACTGCCCCGATTCAACGACGAATTGAAGGAAAAACGTCTACATTTAGCGAGGAAAAAAGTGCTCTTCCATCAAGACAATGCACGCGTTCACACATGTCCAGTTGCCATGGCCAAAATTCATGAATTTAAATACGAATTGCTTTCGCATCCGCCGTATTCTCTAGATTTGGCCCCCTCCGACTACTTTCTGTTTCCAAACCAGAAAAAATGGCTTGGCGGAAAGAGATTTGGTTCCAGAGATGACTTCATCGCCGAAACAGAGACCTATTTTGAGGACCTTCCGAAATCGTATTATTCGGAGGGCATCAAAAAATTGGCAAATCGTTGGAATAAGTGTATCGAGCTAAAAGGAGATTATGTTGAGAAATAAAAAGATTATTGTCCAAAAAACGCGATTTTCTTTACCAAGCCGACTATTTATTGATCGACCCTCGTATCTTACGTCATATTTTTTGTCCTTAGAGGATCCTGATTATTTTACGATTGGATAATAACTACCCGAAAAAAAAACCATTAGTTATTAGAAGATCACTTATTTATCCGAAATAGACTAAAGCCTGGAATCTGGAATTTTTAAATAACAATAATGAATAACATTAATAATGATTTTGCAGTCAGTTGCTGAAGGATCCTCAGGTTCTTTTCGCCGGATACAAATTACCGCATCCTTTGGAGCACAAATTTGTTATCAGGATTCAAACAACCTCGGACTACACACCGCATGAGGCCTTCATGCACGCCATTACGGATCTTATCGCAGAACTGTCCTTGTTCGAAGAAAGATTTAAAGTACAAATCATGTTTATTTTCATCTCTTGGAAGACAACTTTGGAGTTTATTCGTGAAATTGCTAATTACTTCGTTTGATTTTTCAGGAAGCGATAAAAGAAAAGAAGGAAGGATTAGATTAAAGATATATTAACTTTTATATTAAATCAAAGCACATTGTACATACTACGTAATAGTTCACGGGTGTATGACACAACCCGTCCTCGCGTTATACTTCTCACGGATTACGAATTTCTGTTATAAATTTATATTACTCATACGTACGTTTCTTTTATTACATATTTTCCATTACCAGATATAATTTAAAACCCTTTGCGGGTTGCATATTATGAATCCCAGGTCAAATTTAAAAAATGGCGGACTAATTACAAAATACAATATTTTATCCTTCACTTTAATTTGTAATTTTTTATTCAGATTCATGATCAGTGACCTAAACAAACTTTCAATTACCAAATTTCGAGCTCATCGAATAATAGTTTAGCTTTTTAATGTGGAGATATGTGTAGAGCAATTAATATTTAGTAAAATATAATAATGTAGCAGTAAGTAACGGCAGTGTAGCCGAAAATAAAAAGTAGTAATAAGTTGCTATTCCACACTCAGCAATGTAAAATGTTATGTAACGTCGTATATATAGATTATAAAGGGTGATTTTTTAAGAGCTTGAGAACTTTTTTAAAAAAAAAAACGCATAAAATTTGCAAAATCTCATCGGTTCTTTATTTGAAACGTTAGATTGGTCCATGACATTTACTTTTTGAAGATAATTTCATTTAAATGTTGACCGCGAATGGACCCTAGAAAAGTTGGCAGAAAATCCGCTTTTTTATCGACAAATTTTGTTCAGCGATGAGGCTCATTTCTGGTTGAATGGCTACGTAAATAGGCAAAATTGCCGCATTTGGAGTGAAGAGCAACCAGAAGCCGTTCAAGAACTGCCCATGCATCCCGAAAAATGCACTGTTTGGTGTGGTTTGTACGCTGGTGGAATCATTGGACCGTATTTTTTCAAAGATGCTGTTGGACGCAACGTTACGGTGAATGGCGATCGCTATCGTTCGATGCTAACAAACTTTTTGTTGCCAAAAATGGAAGAACTGAACTTAGTTGACATGTGGTTTCAACAAGATGGCGCTACATGCCACACAGCTCGCGATTCTATGGCCATTTTGAGCGAAAACTTCGGAGAACAATTCATCTCAAGAAATGGCCCGGTAAGTTGGCCACCAAGATCATGCGATTTGACGCCTTTAGACTATTTTTTGTGGGGCTACGTCAAGTCTAAAGTCTACAGAAATAAGCCAGCAACTATTCCAGTTTTGGAAGACAACATTTCCGAAGAAATTCGGGCTATTCCGGCCGAAATGCTCGAAAAAGTTGCCCAAAATTGGACTTTCCGAATGGACCACCTAAGACGCAGCCGCGGTCAACATTTAAATGAAATTATCTTCAAAAAGTAAATGTCATGGACCAATCTAACGTTTCAAATAAAGAACCGATGAGATTTTGCAAATTTTATGCGTTTTTTTTTAAAAAAAAGTTCTCAAGCTCTTAAAAAATCACCCTTTATAACTGCAATATTAGAATTAAAGGTAATAGTTGACTGTAATATTGCAGTAATATCAATGAAATACTGCAGTTGATCTCCTGTAATCTTTATTGAAATACTAGGGGTTTCGCCCCCCTGCGCGCTTCACACACTAACCCCTGGGAACACCCGGGCTTCACCCCCCTGACCAACATTACTCCCCTTTCTTAATTCCACCCTTTCTTGATTTGCTGTACCCCTATTCAGCTAAGTCTACTTATGAATTTCCCCTCCTTGTGCTCTGAGGAGCTCCTGCTCCCAAATTATTCGTTATTTTTAAGTTCGTAGATTAATAATTTTGATTGATAAATTTATTAAGATTATTAAAACTTAAAAAGAGTGATAAATCTAAGCGACAAATGATTTGACCAAATTTTTTTGATGGAACATTTCTGGCAGTTCGCAACCCGGTTAGAGTCTGCGCCACCTTAGATCCCTGTGTTATCGATCTCAGAAAGATCTCTAACAATCGAATCATTAATTATTTTTGTCAACTCTGATTGCCTCACTCATTCATTAAGAATTAATGAGGCAACCAGACCTGACAATTTTTTACTTTTTAAAGAAATCGTGAAAAAATATTGCCACAGCTCGGGTTCGAACCGGGAACTCCAGAATTCTAGCCTGGTACGTTACCAATTACGCCACCGCGGCTCTAGCAAAATCAATTCACGATCTCTATTTTTAATGTCAAATAATACACCTTTGTTGCAGATTAATTAATTAATCCTTTTTTATACGCGGTCATATGTTTCTTAAGAGTGATAAATCTAAACGACAAATGATTTGACCAAATTTTTTTGATGGAACATTTCTGGCAGTTCGCAACCCGGTTAGAGTCAGCGCCACCTTAGATCCCTGATTTATCGATCTCAGAAAGATCTCTAACAATCGAATCATTAATTATTTTTGTCAACTCTGATTGCTTCACTCATTCATTAAGAATTAATGAGGCAACCAGACCTGACGATTTTTTACTTTTTAAAGAGATCGATAACACAGGGATCTAAGGTGGCGCTGACTCTAACCGGGTTGCGAACTGCCAGAAATTTTCCATCAAAAAAATTTGGTCAAATCATTTGTCGCTTAGATGTATCACTCTTAAGAAACATATGACCGCGTATAAAAAAGGATTAATTAATTAATCTGCAACAAAGATTAAAACTTAAAGTTTCTTTATTCGGGATTTTTAATCTTCGATAAAAAGTTTTATACGGTTTGCGTGTACCGTTAGCATCTTTCATTCTTTCCGGGCGACGTAGTTGACGGGGGGTCCTACCTCTTGGATTTCATAAAGTCCCGTCCACGTAGGGGTAAAGTTTGCTGACCTGCCGCGAAGCATAGCCTCATCGTGGAGGAACACTTTGTCGATCACGCGGTACTCCTGTTCCTGAATTTTGCGTCGTATGAGCTTTTTGCGTTTTCCTTGGTTAGCTACAACTTCCCATGGGCGACGGTCCATGCTGCGCGCAGCCGTTCTCTGAGTTCTTGCGCGTAGTCGTCGTATGTGTATGTTTACCGCATTCCTACTTTACCGCCGTCGGTAACTCGGCTTCGTGTCCGAATACCAACGCATGCGGGGTCATACTGGTCCCAGTACGTGGCGTCGTGTTGTATGTAAACATTACATACGATAACCACTTATCCCAATTTCCTTGAACCTCTTGTCTGAAATTTTTCAGGTATTCTGCGTGAGTCCGGTGTGATCGTTTTAATATGCCGTTCGACTGTCGGTGGTATGTCGTTGTCTATATATATATTTTATACGTAGCAATCGGCATACTTCCTTGAAGGTTGTGCTTAGAAAGTTCGTTCCTCGGTCTGACAGGACTGTTTCTGGTGTCTTATACCGGCAAATAATTTCCTCCACCAAGGCTCGCGCAACGGTTGCCTCTTCTTGATTTGGTACAGCCATTGCTGCGCTGTCCTTGGTGAGCATCCTGGAAGGTTAATATGTATTTTTTTTCAAATGCTGTTTCGGGTAACGGTCTCGCCATATCGACCGCGACTTTCTCGAAAGCCTTGCATGTGGTGTCAGTGTGGACCGTTGGCACCCATTCCTTCCTCCTCAATTTGGTCTTTTGACTGCTCTCGCACGTGATGACATGCTGTTTGACGTCGTTTCTAATACCGGACCAATGATCCTTGGCACGGATCCTCGATAACATACGTTTCACCCCCTGATGCCCTGCTGGAGAAGCATCATGGTACTCTTGTATTACCTGCTGTCTGAATGTAACCGCAGGGCAGGCTACGCCACTGCGGCAGTTGCTAGCCTCGGATGTGCTAGCAACTGTTGTCTCCTTCTATGTTGCTGGGGAAGTGTGTGTCTCGATCATCTCCGCGCCTCGCTTCCATAGCACTGCTGTGTGTCGAGCTCCCCGGGGTCTCCTGCCCCGGGTCGCCCACCACTCGCTGCGCCACTGGCTCGGTCTTTCTCGACCGGTCTTGCGTCCCTCTCTTTTCTCGGCCTTCCTCGCTTCCTGCACTGCTGTTCTGTTGCTGTCTCTGTTTTCGGAGTTTTCCGTCTCCTCGCTACGTTGCTTTGTGTGAGCGTCCTTCATCTACTCCAACCACACGGCTTCGCGGCGGGACATCGCGTTTCAGTAGCACGGTTTACGGGCACGCTGCGAATCTTTCCATCTCTTCCTCTGCTACTCTCTGTGTCTGGTGCGCTGCAGCGTTCTCCTACGCTCTCCGTCTTCTCGGCTCTCCCTTTTGTACCGTTGTTCACACTGCCTGCGTGCTCTTGTAGGCTATCCTTTTTCTTCCCTTTAGAGTCTTTGGCCTCTCTCGATCTTGCTCGTGTTATCGCGTATATTCGACTTAGAGCGTCAGCACTTGTATTTCTGTTACCGGCCTTATATTCAACGTCAAACTAATGCTCTGATAATTTAATTTTCCTTCGAATGAGACGCAAACCCGGGTCCTTCACGCCGAACAACCATGTATGTGGTTGAAAGTCGGTCACGACCTTGAATCGGGTTCCATAAATATATGGTCGTCATTGTGATACGGCCCAAACTATCGCGAGCAGCTCCTTTTCCGTTGTTGTATAATTCACTTCGGCTTTTGACAGTGTGCGGCTCGCGTAGCATATAGGTAAATCTTCACCGACTTTACCTTGAGATAGAATAGCGTCAATTATCTTGTCTGAGGCATCCGTTGTTACCACAAATTGTTTTTTGAAGTCCGGGTATTGCAGTACAGGTGCTGTTGTCCATGCCTAGAAGGCAGTGTCTCAAACGGCTGTCCAATCGGATCTGGTATTTTTCTGCAACCACTCTTTGAGTGGTTTGGAGATCTTTGATGAATTTTCGGTAATATTCTGCCAATTTTAGGAACGATTGAACCCCCTTCACATTCCTGGGCACCGGAAATTCCTTCACCGCTTCGAGTTTTTTCGGATCGGCTCGCACTCTTATTTTCGAAAGCATATGTCCTAGGTACTGCGTCTCTTTGCATAGGAACCGGCACTTTCTGGGTTGTGCTGACAGCTCGGTCTCACGTAACCGCGGCAATACTTCTCCGAGCCTCTCGTTGTGCTCTTTGAGACTTCTACCATGTACTACGATATTGTCTAAATATACGTAGCATTGTACACCCTCCTGGCCTGTGTGCACAGAGTTCATCAGTCGCTGAAACGTTCGCGGCGCGTTTTTCAACCCGAAAGGCGTTCTGTTTCATTCAAAATGTCCCCGAGGAGTTGAAAATGCTTTTTTTCCTTGTCTTTCTCCGCCATCGGGATTTGATAAAATCCTGAGGCAAGGTTCAGCGTTAAATAGTATTGTGATTTTCCCAACTGGTCTAATATCTCCGTGATATTAGACAGTGGGTACGAGTCACCTATTGTTGCTTCGGTGAGTTTTCTGAAGTCAACGACGACGAAGTCCGCCTTGAGGGTGAGTACTTCTGTTACCGCCAACGGTGCGATAATATCGAATTCGCTAGCGTCAGCGCTCGGTGCCGACTGGGTTACCTGGAGTATTTGCTGCGTTGCTTTGGCTGCCACTTTCCCTTTTCCTCTCTCAAGCCTCTGCTGGGTGGAGATAATGTTTAATCTTCTCTATGTATTATATTATCGCATCTGCGTGTTGGGCTTTGCGGTCGCGCTGACAGGAGCTGCGGTCAACGTACCTTTTACGTTGGTTTTTCCCGCGTCGTTCACCCGTCGAGGCTGCTGAACGGACTGTGTCTGCCCGCTGTTCTGTGACGAACTCTTTCGGCAGTCCTTCCACTGCTTTCTTATAAAAATTGCAGACGATGTCCATCTTGTGAATCGTTTTGTTTTCACTGGGCATTGGCAGGCTCACTCGTCCCGATCTCCGGGCACAGTCTCGTGCCATGTGTCCAACCTTTCCGCAGATGAAACAATTTTGCCCTTGCTGTGTTGGTGCGCCCTAAGACCTCCTGCCGTCTGTCCGCCACATGGTACCTTGGTTTGTACCATGTTAGTTATTTCAATCACTCCGTCACCAACTCATGGAGCGTGGTGTTATTGCGTGATCGCACCAGAAGTTGGACTTGCCCATGCAATCTATTGCCGACATTCGCTTGAGCACTATTTCGAGTGATCCTCTCAATTGTTCTGACTTCTGCCTCCGAGGCAGGATCTTCACCTTGACTCTGCCTGGTATCGATCTCTGGAACTTCCTACCAAGTCTCGTAACATCTGCACCGAGTCTAGATGTTTTTAAGAATCATTCACATGTTCCACTACGTTGAGCAGAATTGAAATATTATTTTATACTTTCATCAGAAAATATTTTGTTTCTACTACCAACTGTGTTGTAACGGTAATTTTTATATCGTTAACGATTATTTTTATTTTTCGTGGGAGTTCGGGCTCGAACACAAAACTAATTAATTTTAGACCTCGAAGTACGTGAGAGCAGGGTTTATTTATAGGATGAGTCAGTTTACAACAAGTTATTTCACAGTTTCTGGCCTCTATTATATAGAATGAGGCATTTAAATTCGGAATTCCGGTGATTATTTCATTATTATTTCGTCGTATCCGTGCATCAATTCTCGGTACTCTCGAACGTTAGTCACTCCTGGTGTACAGCAGTATTACTGTATACTCGGTGCACAGATATACCACACTACTAGCTGTTCTGCTTCGCATTCGCTCTTTCGATAGAGTGTATTAACTCTATTTACAATTCTTCCTCTTCCACTCTTATTTCGCTCGAACACCCTCTATCATTTATATTTTCCTATACGATATTTGCTTATTCATATTTATTAACCCTATGCATTTTAATTCTACCTATGTCTATCCTCTACATTTCCTAATTCTATATTCCACTCCGTATCGAAATTCGGGAATTCCGACGATTATTTCTATGCTATTTCTTAGTGTTCGAGCATAAATTTTCAGTATTCTTGGGCTCGTACTTCGATGACGTGGTATTACCTCGTTACCCGCACACACGCCGCCCCATGCATACGCTCATTACTTGAACAGAGTGTATCAACTCTGTGTACAATTCTTTCTCACTCACTCTCGTTCCACTTTCTCTCTGTCTTACTTCCACGCACACGATTTTTGCGACTCTTGTTTATATCGTTGGTTTAAAAGTCCATACAATTTAATCCTATTCTCTTACCTTCTACGCTCCTATTTCGATGCACTTATTTTCCTATAACTGATTCATTCTCTTAATACAAAATACTTAAAATCTACTCGCTTAATCGTATTAATTAGACCTAGACGCGTGTTCTATTCACTTATAGTTTTGTTGAATCGCGATATTTGACAAACCTTCTCACTAATTAACTGATGATTTAGATTTATCTCGAGATTTCTCGCCTGTCTTTTCTTTATGTCCTCTAGATATTATTCACTCGTTTTTTTTTTTATTTTCGAGCAACCACCGACTCTACAAATCGTATTTTAGACAAATCACCATATTCCCGCTTCTAATTTTCCGTTATAAATTTTACTGTTCTCTATTCACGGTGCATGATGCCAAAAAACCAAAAGAGCATGAGAGCTCCTCTCTCCCCGCACCGGCCTTTTATAGACCTCCCCTCGCCTCAGTCCCCTCTGCCTATTCATCATAATTTTAAATATAACGCATCTTGCGACTTTTCGTTTCGCCGCTGCCGCGCTCACCGCCTTCCCCTCGCCGCCCAGCAAGGCCAGCCGGTCGCTGACCTGCTGTTTATGTCAGCGAGGGAATTTTGAAGCTGCGACAGCTCTAGTTTTTGTATTAGGGGCGATGGCCTATTGCCCGCAAACCTCGGTACGCTTGTACCGAGTCTGTCGCTCAGGTGTTTCGATACTTCTTAACTATATTCGGGTTCTTCTAGCCGTTCGAAATAAAGATCGATGCCGAGAATATAACTCTCCATCAATTATCATCGTATTCATCTCTACGCTTATGCATGTAACCATGTTACAGTGTATTGTTGTTATTGTTATTATTATTATCCCATACTTAAAAATGTTTTTGTAGCTATTTTTCACACTATTATTATTATTGTTGTCATTACTAATTTTTATTTTATTTTTAGTATTCTTTGTATTCTTTCACACCTGTATTATCTTTTGCCTAAGGTTACCCATGGCGTAATAAACAAATCAATCGATCGATCTCTCAAGTATACACATAAATGCACACGAACATACATACATACACCCGTGCTCGCTCTCTCATGTAAACATTACATATAATATTCTCTCAATCATCGGCCGCGCTTCGGATTACGGACTCATTCCTAGGTTCGGCCTCGGCACCAATATCATACCTAATGTTTTGATCAGACCATGAGCGCTGCAGTGACCACCCAACCTATATCCACGCGGTCTTCGTTGCACAAGCACATGACGCGCGATCGTGATATTACGATGCCGATCTGTTTGAGAATCCGTCCAGATGTTGTTGGAACGACCTGAGAATATATAGAAAATTATGAATCTTCACTCATGACAGGGAAAAAGAAGCCAGACAAATAGATGTTTAGAGAGAGAAAGTGGTTTATTTCACCTTCCGCACTTCAATTACAAAAATGTGTTAAATTTAGAAAAATATAAATGATATAAAAATAAATACAAAAATAAATAAAATTGAATTTTGTGTGGTTGAGAGACCAGCACACAATTAGATTAATAGTGTGCTGTCTTTTATTACTTGAGTAGCACACAGTTTAATATAACTTAATAAAGTGTGTGCTGTGTTTAATGTGAGTAGTGTACGTGCTGCAGCCAGTGCTGCGGAGCACGCCACGCAATGAGAACAGTGAGTGCGCAGATTGATTTTATTAATTCCAGTAACTTCTCAATAAGGTAGAAAATTTGAATATACAGAGAGTGCGTGGCACATGCAACTCTGGTACTTGAGTGCTGGGATTCTACTATGACAGACAGTGAAGCAGTCAACGCTGCACTGCACAGCAAAGTGAGCTTGAGGATGCACAAAATGAGTGGAATAAATTCACAGTACTTTCCCAGCAAACTTGGTTGGGGGAAAGTACAGTGAACTGATATGAACACACGCAATTGTATTAATTGGGTGAGCAACAAGTGGTGTGGAAAATTGTGGTGCAGCCCGCGCTACAAAGCACGTCAACGGGTGAGACCTTTATGAGGATGCACCGACTTATTTTCTACTCCTCACCGACATTGAATTACACTGACTTGTGACGGTGTACACTTACCTGAGTTTTGAGTCCTGGTGAGCACAGAAAGTTGAGAAAGTCCGGTGAATGCAGTGGAAAAGTCCGAGATGTCCAGGAGATGTGTGCGCTGTTCCCGTGGTTGTTCCGAAAAGTGTCAGATTTTTACAATATAGCTGCCTGATACTAAAGCGTCGTTGAGCGCTGGAGTCAAATGAGTGAGATAGCCGGTGAGCGAAGCCAAAGTCAAGCGAGAGAGACAACCTCTCGCTTAAGGGGTAACACCACTCTAGAATTTTCCAAAAATCGATTTTTTTTTTTTCGCCTAAAAGGTGCCTAAGGGTCTTAAGAATAAGACACAACATCATTTATAAGGTGTACAATCGTTGAAGTGCCTGAATTTTGATCCCGACCGTAGCCACCTGCTGCGCGCTCGGAGCAGGTATAAGACTCGGCGCGACGCGCCATTTGGGACGCTTGTAGTATAGTTCAATCTTCAGTGTTAGTGTAACCATTGAACTATTCGCACGACACGTGGGTTTTTTCGCTGCATTTCGTTAAATGTTGTGGTTTTTTGTCGCTATTTTTTCAGTGTACTAATAAAAATTTGCATCATGAGTGGCGGTGAAGTGAATCGTATTCGAAAAGGGACCAAACTTAGCAGTGGACATGAAAAAAGACGAAAATCATCAAGTAGGCGACCGTTGAACCGATTCGAATTGGAGACGCCGAACGATGCGAGAGTTAGTACAAGTGCAAAAAAATTGAAAGACTCCTGTGATGACTACAGCATTGAAGTCGATAATGCTATTAGCTACCGCATCATAAACTTTCCTACAGTTTTTACTGATATTTCGAATGCTGTTGTGTGCAAAGAGTGTAAATCAAATGTAACATTTACAGAAAATGGAAAACGTGGCTTAGGCTTTAAAATCGTCATTTCTTGTGCAAACTGTGCTAAAAAAGAAGTGCCAAATTGCCCATTTGTTGACAAAAGCTACGAAATTAATCGCAGAATTATTCTGGCAATGCGGATGCTCGGCATCGGTTTGAATGGAACGATGAAGATTTGCGCGTTTATGGATTTACCAAGGCCGATTTTTCAATCATTTTACGACAAGGTAGTAACAACGATTTCGATCGCAACAGAAGCCGCTTGTAAGAAAAGTATGAATATTGCAGCTAACATTGAAAAGAACAGATCAATTGAAAAAGGACAAGAACATGGAATAAGTGTATCTGGTGACGGAACGTGGCGAAAACGCGGGTTTTCATCGTTATTCGGTTTAGTAACTCTAATTGGCTGGTTTAGCGGAAAAGTAATCGATTTCGTAGTAAAATCCAAATATTGTAAACAGTGCGAATACTGGAAAAAAGAATTACTCACCGAAGACTTTAAAGACTGGCATAAAAAACACGCAGACGAGTGCAATGCGAACCATGACAGATCTGCCGGAAAAATGGAGGTCGACGCCGTGATCGAGATGTTTCATCGTTCAGAAGAATTGTATAATGTTAAATATGCCAATTATATAGGAGATGGCGATTCCAAAACTTTTAAAGGCATTTTAGATTCTGAGCCTTATGAAGATTGTCCTGTTACAAAAAAAGAATGCATTGATCATGTGCAAAAGCGCATGGGAACTCGTTTACGCAATTTAAAAACAAAAACAAAGGGCCTAGGAGGAAAAGGAAAATTAACCGGAAAATTAATTGACGAATTATCGATTTATTACGGCCTGGCGATACGTCGAAACCACGACTCAATCGAAAAAATGCGGAACGGCATTTGGGGGACTCTTTATCATAAGATGTCTACGGACGAAAACCCGCAGCACGAACAATGTCCGCCCGGTGAAGATTCGTGGTGCTCGTGGCAACGAATGAATGCCACCAATACATTGGAAAATCATCATCATAAAACACCACTTTCCGAATATGTATACGAAGCAATAAAACCAATATATGAAGAATTAAGCAGTGATGATCTTCTCACTCGGTGTATCGGTGGCTACACACAAAATAGCAACGAGTCCTTCAACGCAACAGTGTGGGCGATGGCTCCTAAATCAAGGTCTAGTGGTAAGACAATTCTGGATATCGTCACACATATTGCTATTTGTGTATACAATGACGGAATGATCTCAATTATGGAAATTATGCAAACACTCGGAATCAAAATCGGACCAAATTGCTACAATTTCTGCGGCGAAGCCGACGAACACCGCGTATCAGTGGCTGAAACGAGACTGACTGACGCAGCAAAATTGGCTAGGCAGGCTGCCAGATCGACTAGGAAGGACGAAGAACAAGAGAATACCAATTTAGAAGGTCAATTATACGGGGCAGGCATCGCAGATTAAGGTATACAACAAATTTCTATGATTTTTTCATAAGGAAAACTTTAAACGGGTTTTTCTCAAAACTACTTTTTTTGACACGGCCGGAAACATAAGTCGCTCAATTCTTTACCGATCGACTCGAAATTTTGACAGTATCTTTCAAACAAGATTATCCGGAGGAAGACGTAGGGATTTTTTTTTATGTTGCATATTTCATTTGTTATAAACATTTTTAGTGCATATTTTTAGGCAAAAAAAAATTTTTTTTTGCAAATGTCCACTGTTTCTTAAAAAAAGTGATTAAAAAAAAATCCCTACGTCTTTCTCGAGCTTTTTGTATGTGAAATTGAAAAAATTTTGGGTTTTTGTTCCAGAGTCACAATTGGAGGAAAAACTTTTCCGGCCGCGGAGCTCTACATTGATGGTGGGCGTTACGTCAACCACCTGCTCAGCCGCCATTATGTTTTAGATTGCCATAAAAAAATTTATATACGTACTTTAATGTATAGGCAATAAAGAACCTTACACATAATTTTAATTTTTTTCGTTGTTTTCCCGGAAAAAAATCTTGAAATTAGGTAATTTTTCGACCTCCTAGAGTGGTGTTACCTTTTAACGCGGCATGCATGCGAGGCACAGCCACGGCTCTCCGAGACTCTGCCTCGGCTATCTCCGGCATAGCCGAACGCAGCATGCTACACCGCAGCAACAGGTCGACGCACGGCAAATATCGATCGCCGTTCGCCAGCTGATTATCCAACACGATCATTAATATGTCGGTACATACCTCTTCTAGCAGAGACAGCAGACACTTCACGCGTAACGCCGACACCATAGCACACGGGATCTGGGTGGTATAGCTGGTTGGAATTCAATAACATTGAGCTACCAAAGTCAGTAAAAAAAACCTCCGGGAACCAATCATCGTCCGAATACAAAATCCTACAGCGAGATGTCCGGCCTTGCTAAACCACTACGCACGACATCCCGGTGTGTAGCTTCTCGCGCGTAACTGCCCGTCCCCTGCGCTCTGATACATGCATCGCTTGCCTTCTATTCTTGAGTTTGACAAAAGCACTCCACATCTCACTACGTAAACGTATGGTTAAGTCACTTTCGGCTGGCACTATGCGACATCAAAAAGCCACTCCCAAAATACCGTCGCTATAACATGGATACATTTACGCGTTTGAAGTTAGTGAACCGGTAGACGGAAAAGTTAAAGAAAGACTAAATGCTCAGGGTGCCGCAAGAGGGTATCATGAACTTAAAGATATCAACCTGCTTTGAATCATAACTGGGTGTCCAGCGCATTGAACGCATCGACAGTGGTGTGGCACGTGCGTATCACCTCCGACTCTTTACTTACTATACTTACTACTTACTACTCAGAGATACCTTCATCGTTACATTTATTTTTATCACTGTCCGATCGTTGAAAGTTAATAGCATTGCAAAATTCGCGTACTATCGTCTTTCTTTACATTCTCGCCAAAGAGATTGTTACATCGCGACAAGGTAAAACCACACGATGTAAAATGCACGAATGCGGTACAAAATTGTCCGCATACATCCAACGTATTACTTTGTAGTTGCTTGAGGCCGTGTCGGTAGAACTTGCAGTTTCTTCGTAGTCGTCCGAGATGCTACGGTATTATATAATTGGCCGTAGACCGTAGCTATCAAAGTACCTTCCTTTTTCACGAAGGTCAACGTAGATAGCGACTCAGTATTTTCCAGGCCCGTCGTGGTTATCCGTAGTTAGCAATGAGTCTAGCTGATTACGACCATACAAAAGGTGATTTCGTTAGCAGGGTACACTCCGACGATTGAAAGCGGTAGATACCGCAGACTCATAGATTTGTCTGGTGTTCACGCTGAACCCTTAGTCAATGATTGAGGGATAACCCACACGCTTTGATAGGCTTGTAAATGAAAAATTTATTTCACAGCATCATCGATGGTATCACGTCCGCATGAAAGATATTTTTTCTCTTATTCCCTTCCTCCTTGACTGCTGACCAAACATCCTTGTACGACTCTCCTTTAAACAGGTGCTCTCGAAGCTAATTTTTTATTTCCAAAGTCTCGCGAATTACGCAATGCGTAGATAATATATCGTTTATCACAGCGTGACTAAAACATTTTCGGAAAAATGTTGGCATAAATGTGTATGACGGTGCGCCCTCTTCACCCTCTAGGTTGGAATTTTGACGAAGAAGCATAGCTTTTTCGTACTCGCGGTTCGTTATTTACAAAAATACTTCTCCGCGGCCTAACACAAAAAAATTATGTCGCGACTTCAGCAGATTAACTCATTTATCCGGTTAAGCCCACCATTACTTCGCGAGAAGCGACGATTTCAAAGACATTATCATATTCTGCGTAGGCAATACAATTCAGCAAGCGCCACCTTTAATCGTACCTCTATTCTCACACTACCGTTCTTTATTAAGGGCTAACACCACTGTAACGGCCTGAAAAACGCTTTTTTTACGATTTTTTTTTTGGTTGGAAGGAAAGGTGATACGAAAATACAATTCAAGAAAGTTATTGAATGTATATTGAAGTATATTACAAACAATTTTTATGAAAAAATATTTTTAAATGGCGACGTTGGAGCCATTCTCTGCAGCCATGTCGAATTCGAGGCGCACCGCGGCACGTAGCCGGTGCAATTTTGGACCTGGAACAAAAAACAAAAATTCTCCGTTATCTATATCGTTAAATCTGGAGAATGACGCAGGGGGTTTTAAAAATATTGATTTTTGTAAAATTGGCGAGCAATTAAACAGAAGATGTCAAATTTTCGGCAAAAAAAGGCAATCATTTGTTGATAAAATATGTTTCAATTAACTTATCGAAAATCCCGTACGTAGTTCTCTTCCAAATGTTATTTTAAAAATATTTTTAAAAGTTCAAATCAAAAGACTAAAAATTGTTCGAGTTATGCTGTGTGCCGTTTTGAAAAATGACATTTCGAGAAAAACGCGTTTAAAGTTTTGATGTGTGTTTTACGTATGAAGAAATGAAAAATTCGATGACTAAAAAATGTTTATCGTTAATCTGCTATTCCAGGACCATAAAGCTGTCCTTCCACGTTGAAAAATTCCTCCTCACTTGCTTTTCGCGACAATTTTATGACAGAACGCGCCTCTTTGCTGCATCCATCAAAGTTCGTTCGGCGTGTTCGATTCGCTTTGCGTCGGCTTCGACGCAAAAATTATACGAATGGATTCCTATATCCATCTGCAGAACTTTCATAATTTGCAAAATCCTTGTTAGACTATCGTTAAAACAGCACACTGCAATATCAGTCGCTATGTTCAACACTTTTTTTCCGCTCGAATACGATTTTGGTGCCAATCTCCAGACCGTTGCGTTGAAACTTTCGTTGCTGTTTTGCGTATATCCTCCTAAGCAACAATTCAGCAACTCGTCCCGGCTCAGTTCTTCGTGAATTGGTTTTATCGTGTTGAAAACTTGTTGGGAAAGTGGCGGCTTATGATGGAAGGTGTCCAAGGAATTTGCTGCTTGCGCCTTCTTCCAGTCGCACCAAGATTCTGAAAATCCATCCTGCTGCGGTTTTTGGTCGGTTGATAATTTTATTACGTATAATAATTTATAACGTCGCCCAGATTTCTTTTTTCATATCCTCCACTGAGTTCGGATTCCGACGAATTGCTAAGTCATAATAAATTGTGAGTTGATCGATCAAATTGGCAGTCAACTTACCTGTCTTTCTCTGTCGAGTGCCCATTCTTTTTTGCACATAGTCGATACACTCTATTTTTGGCACTTAAAAATTTTCGTATGGATTTCTATCCATGATGGCTTTGTAGGTCTTGCAATCACCATCACCGATGTAGTTTTCATATTTCACGCCGTGCAAAGTTCGGAGCGTTCCAACATCTCGACGACAGCGTCTACCTCCATCTTACGAGATGAACCTTCGTGATTCGCCTCACATTCGTCGGCGTGTGTTATCTTCCATTCTTCAAACTCCGTTGTATCTAATTTATTTTTCGAGTGTTCGTAAGCCTTACAGTATTTTGACTACACTTCGACGTCAACAATTTTGCCTGTTAGCCATCCAATCAATGAGGAGATTCCGAAAAGCGACGAGGAATCCGCGTTTCCTCCACGAACCATCACCGGAAACTGTTATACCTTCACAATGCCCATTTTCTTTATTTCTCTTTTTCTCTTCTTCTGCTGCTTGTTTTATACTGGCGTCTTGTACCGTTGCCGTTGCGATCGAAATCATACCAATTAACTTTTCGTAAAACGATTGAAATATCGGTCATGGTAATTCCATGAATGCGTAAAACTTCATATTACCATTTAGCCCTACTCCTAGCAGTCGCATTGCCAACACGATTCGACGGTTGATTTCATAGGCATTTCGGATGAATTTACTGCTCGGAATAACAACTTCTGGGCATTTCGGGCAAGCAATAACTATTATAAAGCCTAAGTCCCGAGGACTTCTTTCGTGAAACGTGATGTCTGAATCGCACGTTTTACACTTCACGTGTTGCGAAATAACCGAAACAACGGCAAAAAAAATTATGATTCTATTGCCAATTTCATAATTCACATCAAAATCTTCATCAGGAGCTTTTGATTTCTTGGAAGAAGCACTGACTCCTGTTGAATCGCTCTCAACCTCAAATCTATTCAATGGTCGTCTCGATGACATACTGCTCCGACGCCGCGTTGGGTACGATGTTTTTGTCCGTTTTTTACCCTCATACTTTTTTTTGTCACTCATTGTGATGCGTATGCACTCGGGGATAACAAATAAATTGTTCACATTCAACACTACCCACAATAACCGCGTTGTTTGTATACGTACCGACGCTGTACTAACTGTGTTTACACTTGTCTAGTAATACTGACGCTGTAACGTACTTTTGGTTGGAAGTGTTTCTATCTGTACGCAGTCAACTCTAACGACATATACTGTGTCTTGGAGAAATTCGAAAATCGAGGGTATAGCAGGTATTTGGAGCCGGCAGTCGGTTCGGAGCAGCAGCTGCTCCATAGAGTAGTCTGACGCGCTTGGGGAAAAGTGCGAAATTCGATGGAAATTTTTTTTCCCCAGTAAAAACGGGTTTGTCCCATATTCTAAAGGGTTTAAAGTATTTTTCAAGCTAATAAAAAAAATCGATTTTTTTATAAACTTACAGTGGTGTTAGCCTTTAATAGAACTACCGGACCAGTAAAAATTACAGGTTTTACGTTGGTAGTTCCAGTGATCAATTCCAATGTAAGTTGCTGTTCGCCGAAAGATCGAGTGTCAAATTAAAAGCAAACATAGTAACCATCGCAGTAATTACCGCAATCGATCGAATTACCATCATTCAAGAAATGTATTTCAGGTTCCGAAAACAGCGTTTGAAAAGCATCAACGTAAAGATCATTTTTCGTAAATTCCGGTCGTAACGGTTTAGAAAGTTTCTGAGCACCATCTACAGACAACGAAAGATGATTTATTTTGTAATTTTGAAAATTAAATGGATCCATACTAAAGTCACCATTAAACGCTTTGTTATCGACAAAACCGATAATTATACGGTTTGGCAATTGTCCTAGCACAATGTTGTCGATTGTTTCTCCACGAACACCGGAGTGTATTGCAACGGCCTTTACCTCGACTCTCGTAAGAGGATATTTTACCGTAGATTTCGACAGAGTTCTTGCATGCGAGAGCCACACGCCAGAAGCTATTTTTGTTCTACGAACGAGAAGCGAGGCCTCGAGAATCTTTAAGTCGCATTGACCATTCTTTGTGTCTCCCACAAGACAAAACCAATCTCTAGCACGCACCAGCCGCAGACGCATCTCGACACCGTTTAATAAGAAGTGGTTCTTATTGATTACATCGCGATTCCAGTGACCAATCAAGTCTATAGTTTTTTCAACATTTAGAAATTGTTTTCTCTTTACAAGAACTGCATTTTCTGATGTCATACCATCCATTTTCCGGGGATATTGTCGTACTAGAGAATGCTCGTGAGATAAAAATGTTTGGCAGCTGGACCGAACTTTAAAAGCGTTTCTATGTACGCTCGATAAGCGTAGGCGTTATTTGGAGGTGAAACGTATTTGAATCAAGTCTACATATACCTGATTAAACATAGAATTTAGGAGATCATTCGCATGGCTCGCTCTTTATTTTGACGTTGTTGCCGTCGCAATTTTCGTAGGTGTTATATTTACTCTCACGCTACACGTTGTATGCGCGAGATCGATATACTCATCGACTTTTATTGGAATAACAAATTCAAGCGGTAAAACATTCGTTAACGAAGAAATTGGTTTATAATACGCGCAATTAGAGACTTGTTTGAATCGGTGGAAGTGGAAATAATTTAAGCTTCGATTTTAGGCACTCGAAAGAGCGTGTGTGCAGACAAGCCATTTTGTTCTAGTATTGAGAAATCCTGATGTTCAGATCTGAAATATATTCAGGGAGGATGAATACTGACTCGTGGCAGGTGGAATATAAACAGACAAAACGACGTTTGTAGAAAAAGTGTATATTCGCTCGAAAAACTACAAAAAATAACATTAAATAAAAAAAACTGAGCACTGAATTTACAGGCTGAGCTGCACGTACAATTATATTAATTGTGTGCCGATTAATAAAGGTGAGAGAGTGTGAAACAGCTCGAGCTGAAAGTCACGCTACGAGGTGAGACAGATGAGGATGCACACCAGCAGGGACGAGCTATCGTACAGCGACTATAGTAGCCGTGTGCCAGCTGTTTTTTCAACATTTAGTCATCCAAAAATATTTGCAACAGTTCTTTGACGAGTCTTATTCTTCATCTTCTTCTTTATTATTTCTTTCTTTATCATGCCTTTCTTATTCTCGTAGATTCATTGCGGTTTACGTTCGTTCAGTGAATGAGCAGTTCGCGAAAATTTGCGTTATTTGTAACTGGCCCATGAGAGCTACAATTTTTTCAGCGGCCTTGCGTTTGAGATTACTGCCAAATTCTCGTAATCTCTCGCGCATAGCATCTTTCACAGCTATATTTCTATCGACGATATCGGCGGCTACGTTTACACCAGCACGCAATGCCTCTGTTGTAACTGCTTTAGCACCCTTCTTTAGAAGCCGTAATACTCGACGAAACAGGTTCTCAAGACATATACCGATTCTATCTTCTCGATCCCAATATACTGTAACATAGTTACCGTCGAGCGATTACATTATATTATCGAACGACTATGAGAGCCGAAATTATATTTGAAGCGTTGAGTACAGCGGACGCTAGGCCGACGAACCCGGACCTAGTATAAAAACGGGTGACGTCACGCCTCTGGAATTCGCTCGTCGCCGAAAACAGCAGGTCAGCGACCAGCTGGCTTTGCTCGGCGACGAGGGAGAGCCAGGGGGGGCATGGCAACGGTAGCTCGCATAATCGAGCGAATTTAAAAAATCTTGAAGCCGAAGTCCCGAGTGACGTAGAGGGAACTAGGGTGGGGAGACATCTATAAAAGCGCTTGCACCGGAAGGAAGGCCTCTTAATCGGTAACACAAACCCAACCAAAGCTAATTTCTGAGTGCATAAGTCTTAAAAACGATTCATTTCAAAAGTAAAGAGGAGGAATATTCAGAAAATAAATCAGTCGGTAGTTTGAACGCGAGGTAACACTAGATGTAGTTAGGAATCATCATATAGGATTAAGTAAATAAATATAAGCCGAGAAATTCAGTGCATCGGAATAAGAAAATAGTGTATGAGAAAATAAATTAAAGAGTGCGGACTGTAAACCAATAGGAACCATAGGAATCGCCTTTCCTGCGAGAGAAAGCGAGAAAGGGCGCAAAGTGAGATAAGTGTGAGAGAGAAAAGAATTGTAAACAGAGTTGCTACACTCTGTCCACGGAGAGTCTGAGGTGTACGACTGTGTGTGTGCGGAAAACGAGATAATACCAAGGCATAAGTCCGTGTCTGAAGCACGAGCCCGAGAATACCGAGAATTTGCGCTCGAATAAGAAGAAATAACGTCGAAATAATCACCGGAATTCCCGAATTTAAATACATCAATGATCGTAAAAATTAGTTCTACTGAAGTGAAAAGGAAACGAGAAATAGATTAAGATAAATGGTGAACATTAGATTTAGGAGCATAGGTTAAATCGATACACATTAGCTAGTAGTATATAAGGAAGTAGGATTAAATAATTTGAATTTTAGGTCGGCAGTGCAAGCTAGAACCGCCCGATCGGATGAGACAGAGAGAGAAAGTGGAACGAGAATAAAAGAAAAAGAATTGTACACAGGGTTCATACACTCTGTACAAAGAGCGAGTGCGATGCGAATGACAGATAGTCTAAGGATGTATGTGTACCAAACGTACAGCAACACTGCTATGCGAAAAGAATAATAAACCTTTGTAGGCACAGAGCATGGATGCATACAAAAAAAAATTATAATCGTAGAAATAATCGTCGAAATTACGGAATTAACTGGTCGTTTTAGAAAAATTCGAGTGACCGTAATTAATAAGTGACATTTTATGAAAGTGTTTCTATTTTGAATAAAGCCTCAGTGTCAACCACTACGAAGTCTATTAATTAGTCATGTGATCGAGCCCGAATTCCCACGACAAATAAAATATATGTGAACGTGAAAAATTACCGTTACAATACACATGACTAATACTGCCGTAGCCGCGACTACCCCATCCGTTTTGCGTGCCATCAATATCATTCATAGCGAAATAATCAATTGTGGAGCCTCTTGAAATGTTCAAATGATATTACCAAACTTCTTTTTCGTATCGATCTCAATTGTGTGTAAATTGTGGCGCAAGAGAGTTATATATCGAGGTGCCGAAAACGATTGAATTTTTATTGAATCATAATGAAAGTTGTCAGCATCAATGGGGACAATTCGTAAGAGTGGAGTTTGTACATCGACCGTGATATAGGCCTCGCAGATATCAGTGTATACTGTATACGAACATGCTGCTTGGCATAGCATCGGTTAGAGATTCAGGCCTCGAGTCCATCTACCAATTAGACGGTAACGTTCGAAAGCCCTGCGGGGTTTAACTCCGCGGGTACTATGCTCCGGGTTGGAATTGCGTGCACGAGTTGTGCCACGTGCGCTAGATTTCTCCCCCACTGTTCCTGCTCAGTGCGTTTCCGGGTTTTGCTCATTACTAAGGGGTTGGATTGAGAGGTAAGGGGTTTACCTGGTCACCTCTAGTGTCGCTGACAAATCATATATGAAGAGATAGGAACCCGCGTGTAGGATCCTAAGATACCACGTGAGTTCGTGAATTAAAGTTTATGAGACAAATATGCAGTTTGTACTGACACCTGCTCTGGTAAAATATCCCCCAGCGCGAGATTCCAAGCGCTACCAGGGTGTGAAGTACCGTGGATTCGCAACATTTGCCCGTTGCGGGTCCTGGCGGAACGCGACATAGAGGTGCGACGAGGGTCGCGTTTCAGATCACCCAGACAAGAGATGGAAATTACCAAGGGCCTCGTGATAGACATACGGTCTAGTATCGTCTAAGTAGCTGGCCCACGAGGCAGGGATCGCGGCAAGCTCACGACTGAAAACAGTGATGAATGAGTAGTACTCGTGATTCGTGGGAGGTTGTTTGATAGGCTCACGAAACCATACTTTTAGAATATACCAGTACGAATATTTATTAGCGAAACCTTACGGTTGCGTGAACGATATACTTATATTAAATTGCATGAACAATAGATGCGCGAACAGTATTGTTAAATCGCGTGGAAAATGTGTATTAAATGCACGAACATTAAATGATGAGTATTAAATGCACAATAGAACCGCGAACAATGTTTATTAAATGTGCGATCGAAAGAGGCGCGAACAATGTGTATTAATGTGTATATATATTGAATGCGTGACAAGTTAAGTGCACGAATAATCTATGCGCGAGTAATATATTGTAACGGAATGCAATTAGAGTGATCCGCTACAAATTACAGAGGGATCAACCTCCATGACGAAGAACTAAATACGCCAATTAATATAAAATATAAAAACTCACGAAGGGAACAATACCAACAAATAAATAGTTCCCAATCGATAAAAATCACGTAAGTGATCAATTACTGCCTCCAACCAATAATCAAAGTTGCGAATAGACGCCCGACGGACCAAGGAAGCAAGAAGTGCAAGTAGGTACACCGCGAGCAACCGCAAGTACCCACCCGAAAAAGGACAGTGCGTAAGCATCAGGCAGGACCGCTCGGTGAAGCCACACATCCGCTAAGCGGACACCTAACGTAGCAAACTCCACCTTCGCGCTAAGACCATACGCGAATCACAAGCGCGGCATGTGAGAGTATCACCCAAAAAGGGATAGCACAAGGCAGTAGGCAGAACCGCTAGCGAGACCACACACCGCCCCAAGCGAACACCTAGCACAGTACGCCCCACCTTCCCACCAAGCCACACTTCCAACACAAACCCGGAGCGCCAAGACCGCCACACAACGGGACAAGGCAAAAACTTGTTTAACCCCCGAGGTTCTACAAACTCAATCAACCAAATAGTAAAGGGTACCGTCGCATGAAAGGATTCAACCGACGACCCCCACTCACTAATACAACATTAAAACCAGAAAAAGACCTTAAACAAAGACATTGTCCAACAAATTAATTAGAAAATCAACCCTCAACACACCACCAACATCTAGAACACACCAGAAAAAACTAGAAGATTGCAAAATAAACGAAGAATACACAAAAAATTTAAAAAAACACGAGTTTTAGGGAAAATTAATTAAAAACTAAGACAAACCAAATCGGACGAAATAAGTCGAATACAAATATCGAACCGAAACATAAAAAATACGAACAACTACACAAAAACCTAACGAGAAAGACTGACCTTACAACCGGTAGGAAACTAACATAGAAGCGAGAAACTAAATCTCGCCAGAACTTCGTTTAAAACTCCAGATAGGCAAAAACTGGCTAAACGAACGAAATTCAAAGACCTAACGGAACACTTACACACCACCCCACACCGCTCTCACCTAGTGATTAAAATGTGACAAACATCACGTGACCTACCCGAAAACACCCCTTCGGGGCGCATCAGCAAAAGTTCATAAACCACGACAAGACAGGCCTTGTCGCTCTTGCGAATCCCATTCCGCAAGACGAAGTGCTGCTCCACATTTAAATTTTATTTTTATTTAAAAAAAGGTTTGGTAAAAGATTGTTATATTATTGTGTTCTTCCGGTAAACCGGTTCCCCTGCATTGCGCCTGGCCGTTGGTTAATCGAACGAACTGTATAGCTAAACCCTGTGAGTAGTAAGGTTCCCCTGTATTGCGCTTGGCCGCCTCTACGTCAGGGCATCTCCCATTAATGGGTCCCCACGCATAGCGCTGTGGCTATCTGTCTCTTTGGAGGGGAAGAAGTACGTGTGTCGCAAGACCTTGGACAAAAAATCCTGGCTTGCTGAACCGCCCACGCTCGACTCGGAGGGTGTGCCTGCATGGGTGGCACCATCCAAGGACCAGTGTCCAACAAACCCCTGTTATACACTAATACTTCAGCATAAAACGCATTTTAAGAAACCAAGTCGTAGGCCTCTTAAAGGCAACAATAAAGTACTTTAATATGATGAGTTTATTCGCTTTAGTGTCAGGAGTACAGGATGCGTGAGTTGGTGAACACTGCCAACCCCGTATCTGGCGCGAACAGTGAGCATATATACTCATGTACCAGACTCGACGTGACAACATTCGCGACTTTATGCTAATAATACAAGACTCGAAACTCGCCCGATAAATACCCAACGATAAGCAATTCCCGAGAGGTAAAATTATATCTGCACGTTACACGTAATATTTGCATTCGTAAAACCAATACCTAATAGGAAGCCGTCATCCGATGATTATACTAGAGCCGCCCGGTAATTCACAAGAATCTACCCAGGGAGGCCATGTGTGAGGATGAGTACAAGCGGCTAACTAAAGTAGAGAAAATATGCAAATCGCGTAGCAAAGCGTACCCTAGCATCGCCCATAATAGAACAATCGTTAGAAATTGAGTGTTGAGATCCGTACGAGTGACAGCCATTCACCGTACGAATATTAAATTCAGGCCGAATAAACAAATCAAGAATTATCCTGCGTACGTAGGATTAAGGAATCGCGAAAAACCAGCGCGATAATCATCATCTACAACGAATTGCGGGATTAAAAATCATAAACCTCTAGCATAGGTCACTGATTTTCATGCATCGCGCGCTGCCCGTCAAACAACTCGTTAAAGAAGTCAACCATACCACCTACCTTACCGACCTACGTCCCATTCCTACAGATTAAGAAACACCGCAAATATACAAGAAGACCAATGATGGAAGGGTGATAGAACGCACGCCTACCACTGACATGCGAAGTCAATAACCAACCTGACGTCTCTTAAAAAAAAAAAAATTTATTAAATAAATAAATAAATAAATAAACAAAGAACTAAAAATCGTCACCAGTTTAAAATTCTGCTTCCAAATCCAGCCCGGATCATAAATCCTTTCCGAGCCGAAGCGCTGATACATCTCCATCATCCAGTAGTATGGGAGAGGAACTCGCTCGGAACAACATTAATAACGCGAATTTGGCCGAGACTTATTAAAAATACACGAAATCAACAAGAGACAAAGTTGACGGGGTTATGTTATTCATAAACTCAACGCGTCAAGAGAACAAAATCGCGAAACGGCTCAATATATCATATTACATTCCAGTAGTATGTGTACACCTTTGCTCCATCCCCACTCCTTCACCCACCACGCGTCTACCCCCACCACCCCACTTTTCCTCCGCCGCGCTACCCACTCTGCTTAGCCAATGTCGGTAACGTGGAGATGGTAAAGATGGTATAGCCATCTCGTGATCGCGTGTATGGATACGTCTTAATTTTTGCGATATTTCACGCAAGTTAGCGTTTGCTTGTTTACAGCTCACATCGCCCTCGTACCATTCAAGACCGTGAAAATATTTGGATAGAAAATTATTCCGGCTGCTCGAATTCTGTGGTAATTCGATAAAGTGACACGGTGGTGCGACAACCCAATGAGCAGAGTACGGTCTATCCACTGCTACCACGGCAATTTCTTTTAGAATAAATTCCGAGTCTTTACCACGCATTCCCTGTATATCCACGACGACATCCATTTTCACGTCTAATCTGTACAGATGCTCAAGCTCGACTGATTAGCTACTCACAAAGTCGGTTCTACGTCTCTCAACACGGAACAATTTTATTCCGACATCAGCACATTTTTTCGCTTATCCGGTAGAATCCACTATTACCTGCCGAGACGCATCGATTTCAAGGACATTATCATATTCCGCGTAGACTACACAATATACCGTTAAAGCAAGCGCATCCTCAAATCGTACCTTTATTCTCACACTACCGTGCTTTATTAAATTCCAATGAGAATTGCTGTTCGCCGAAAGATCGGGTGTCAAATGAAAAGCAAACAGACAGTATCCACCACAATAATTATCGCGATCGATCGAATTATCATCGTTCAAGCAATGTATTCCAGTTCCCGAAAACAACGTTTGAAAAGCATCCACATACAGATGTTTTTTCGTGAAATCAGGTTGTAACGGTTTCGAAGGTATTTGGGCACCATCTACATACAACGAGAGATAATTTATCTTGTAATTTTGGAAATTGAATGGATTCATACTGAAGTCGCCGTTAAACGCTTTGTTATCAACAAAACCGATAATTATACGCTTCGGCAATTGACCTAGCACGATATTATTGATAGTCTCTCCATGAACACCGGAGTGTATTGAAACGGCCTTTACCTCGACTCTCGTAAGAACATACTTAGTCGTAGATTTTGCCAGAGTTCTAGCATACGAGAGCCGCACACCAGGAGCTATTTTTGTTCTACGAACGAGAAGCGATGCCTCGAGAATCTTCAAGCCGCATTGACCATTCTTTGTATCGACCACAAGACAAAATGAATCTCTAGACCGCACCAGCCGTAGTCGCATCTCGACACCGATTAATAGGAACCGCTCCTGATTGAATATATCGCAATGCAGATGGCCGAGCAAGTCTACAGTTTTTCCGACAATTAAAAATTGTTTTCTCTTTACAAGACCCGCATTTCCCGATGTTATGACATCCTTTTTTCCAGGGGTATCATCGTACCAGAGAACGCTCGTGAGATGCGAATTTTTGGCAGCTGCACCGTAATTCAAAAGTGTTTCTATGTGCGCTCGATAAGCGCAGGCATTATTTGGAATTGAAACTAGTATTTGATTCAGGTATACATCCACCTGATTAAACATAGAATGCAAGAGATTGTTTGCACGGCCAGTACTTACTTTCAGCGTTGCACCCACGGCGATTTCAGTAGAAGGAGATGTTATTTTCTTTCTCAGACTAAGCATCGTATGCGCGAGATCGATATACTCATCACCCTGTCCAGGAATAACAAATTCAATGGACGAATCATCTGTTAGTGAAGAAATTGGCTTATAATATACCCAATCGGAGCCTTCAATAGTAGTTTGCTTCGGTGGGAGTGAACATAATTCAAGTTTCGATTGAAGACACTCGCACGAGTACTTATATAGAAAAGCCATCTTGTTTCCGCTATCCAAAAATAGCTGCAACCGTTCGTTGGCGAGTCTTCTTCTTATTCGTCTTCTTCTTTATTACTTTTCTCTTTATTACACTTTTCTTTTTACGGAAGAAACGTCGTGGTTTACGTTCGTTCGACGAATGAGGAGTTTGCGAAATTTTGCGATGCTTATGAGCAGATCCCCGCATGAGTGTCAACTTTTTCAGGGGTCTTGCGTTTGAGATTATTGCCTGATTCTCGCGCTCTCTCGCGAATAGCATCTTCAACAGCTATATTTCTATCGAGGATATCACCGGCTACGTTTACACCAGCTCGCAATGCCTCTTTTCCAACTGCTTTAGCGCCCTTCTTTAAAAGTGGTAACACTCAACGAAACAGGCCCCCGATAAAGCTGCCGATACCATGTCCTCGTTGATTGGGCGTTCCGATGTAAACATGGCTAATACCGCCGTACTCGCGAAGGCCCCATCCGTCCTGTACACTGTCATCATCATCCATACCAGCGTAATCAATCGTGGGACCTTTTGACAGGTAGTGTCACCGTCAACGTTCCCTGTTCGAAGGGAATAGGATTTCCAAACTCGTCTTTTATATCGGTCTCGATAGTGTGTAAATTGTTGCTCTAGAGAGGTATGTATCGTGGCGCCGAAAACGATTTAGTTTTTATCGAATCATACTGACAGTCGTTAACATCAATCGGAACAACTCGTAAGAGGGTTGTTTGTATATCGCCTGTAATATAGCTCTCGCAGATATCGGTGCATAGAAACATGCTGCCTGGTATAGCACCGGTGACAGATGCAGGCCTCGACCCTGTGTATAAAACCGATAAATCATAATCACCATCCTCAAAAGTTACGAGATTTCCAACAGTAGAAACATGTAAAAGATTCTTCGGATAAGCAGTTTCTACAAGAGAAACAGACCATTATCCGTGCAAACGTATCTGACTCGGTAGTTTTGTAATAAATTTAGTCGTCGTTTTATCCGGAAAATACTGCATATTACTGTTGCTCGGTAGTACGACAAAGAAAGAGCTATCCTTGGAGCTCATATTTATCAGAGACGGTGATTCCAAGCGTTCTTTCTCTTTGCCCTCTTATTCTCTTTCGTTTTCTCAGGTGACGGAGGCACCTGTACTCGCGATAATTCTGCCTCGTAGAAAATACCGTCGATAGTCTCGTTATTCAGATCGTGTAAAATATACACGAATGATTCTCGATACACTGATATTCGTTGAATCTTGAATAACTCGTTACTCCAACTACGCTCATATTCTTTCACGAATGCTGCTTTAGCTGTACTGATACGTACCAAGTCACCGACACTGTATTTAGGTTTGTTTAGTTTTTCTCACGTTACGCTCGTAACGCCGTGCTAAATTTTCTCGGGCTATAGAGGCATTTTCGAGCGTCACCTCGCTCGGGGGAATACCCGTTCCGCTGTGTCTAGTGTGATTTTAAGCATCTAAAAAATGTCGTAAAACATCAATGTACGCTTATTTCGCGGGGTTACGAGCAGCGCGAAAATCGCTATTCTTTTTCTTGAGAATTTGCTGAAATGGAGTGCCGATAAATTCTTAGCCTCAATCAGCTTGTAATTGCTGCGGGCGGCGATTGTTACTGCGTGCGAGTATGCGTGTGAGACCGCGGGCCACGTTTGCGCTCGTTTTGTCACGCAATGCCTGAACCAACGCGTATTTGCTAAACACGTCGATAACAACAAGCAGATATGCGTACCTATCGTTGTACGTAGCTATCGAGCGAAGATCAGCTAAATCAGCCTCCCATTCACCGTCTATATTACTCACGTTGTACGTACGATGGAAAAATCGTCGTCGCACGAGACGATGCATGTTAGATGAATCCTGTGTCTCGAGTCATGGAAAAACATTTTTTCACGCTACTCTTCGATCCACGTAGGCCAAATTTTTTGTTCGAGAATAGAAGGCAGGATGAGCGGTGTCATGATAGAGTTTATGAAGAATTTTCATAATTTTAACGATGACCAGTTAAATGCATTCTTTTTCTTTTCTAACTGTGTGGGGGATCGATATTCACTGCGGTGTCGTTGGCTTTCTACTTGTGCGATGTTTTACAATTGTTCGTCCTCTTCTTCCTCCCTCTCGATGATGTTGTCCGCCCTGAGCGTTAAATCTCTGTTTGAGTGTGCGGTATCGGCCTCGTTGTAATCGCTACTGTTGCTGCTGCTGCTACTATCACTATCGCGTGGTAAAATGAGACGCCACTGTTTGGTTGGTTTTTTAGTTGAGTTTGGCAAAGTGAGATCGACCGATGGGTTTCTCGCGTTTTCTAGCTCACATAGCATCGTTAACAAGATCAACGATATTGGAATTTGAAATTCTTCTGCCGTCTATGGAAACAACACCGTTACGATCCCATGTCATTTTTTTACCGACGGCGCTGCGATGCAAATTGCGAAGCAACGATATTGCTTTAGATTAAAAAAATTTTTGTACGCTCTCGATAATAAGAGCGTCATTGAGTCGAGATTTAACTTTGTTCCTTAAAACGTCGTCGATTTGACTGTATTATCGTACTCGACTAAGTGAAGATAGCGCTGTAGAACCTGCTGGTACGCTGTCCATTTTTCTCTCTCTCTCTCTCGCTCTTGTACGAGTGAGAGTTTAGAATTTCACTCAGCTCAGAGTCGATAATGGCGTACCGGTAGTCTGTACGGAGTGTGACGGGTCTGTAGTAGTAGTAGCAGTAGTGGCGAGACCCGCGATATGACGTACGAGTATGTTATCATGAGGAATAAGCACCATCTTTCTGGCATATGCCATGGCTCGTGTAGACCAAGACAGGCACAAGAAGCACCTTGAGAAATCCAACACAGTGCTCGATGATGATTTTCCTCTTACCACTCCAATTTCCCCTTTTGACGGCTAGCCGTCAAATAATTGTCACGTGCCTCCGAAAATGATTCTCTTGCACGTTGTTCAGACTCACGTTAACTTCTAAAACGTTTAGAGCACACTCCCATATACATCGCACGAGCGCTACATCTGCTTTGCGCAAAATTGCATGTCGTTGCTCTTGCTTCAGATAACACAGCGCTTGCAATATAATTATTTGCTTTTTATCAAGAGGTCCGCGCAACGCCATTACAAGCGCATTACTGGTACATCGCGCGTCACGTCGCGAACTTTTATTGCTTTTTGAGGCACGTAAACGTAATGGTATTGCACATCGGAAAACAGACAGGCGCGAAATCGATAACTATCAGGCGTCAATTGTTTAAAGTCGAATAATAGATAGCCGTGCGGTGCAGTTGTTGCATCGATATATACAGTAGTGGACAAAAGTTTAAGACGGAGAGGAAAAAAAAAGTAATCTTTTTTTTTTTTATGAAAAGAATTGACTCAGTGGATTTTTTTTTGTATTAGCTAATTAATCATTAATTCATATATTTATTACATAAATTCAATTTTGCGCGTAACAACATTAAATACAATAAACAACGAAAACATAAATTTGTTTGATATCTTCGGGGACAAAAGTTTAAGACTATACGTAAAAAAATATTTTTTGGTAGAAAATATACAGATATTTTCCTCCCTTCAATACTTTGTCCACAGTCCATTATTTTTTATCACATCAGCACATCTTCGAGGCATTGAATCAATTAATTTTTTGCAGTCGTCCACAGTCTTTCCATTCCACGTTTTTTCAACCAAAGAGTACAAATCGTCAAAATTTTTTGGTTTATTTCTTTGAACCCTTCTTTTTATGGTACACCATAAGTATTCAATTGGATTTAAATCCGGCGACTGCGACGGCCACGGTAATAAAGTGATTTTTTCATCTTGAAAAAAACTTTTCACTACCCGAGCCGTATGCTTTGGGTCATTATCTTGTTGATCAATAAAATTATCACCCATATTTTCGTAGGCATACGGTAACATAGTGATTTTCAATATATCCAAGTATTGAAAACGGTCCATGATTTCATTAATTCGGCGTATTGGTCCAGGACCATTGCGAGAAAAACATGCCCACACCATTACGTTTCCACCTCCATGCTTAACTGTCGGTAAAACACATCGAGGATTTAAATCTTCGCCAATTCGACGTCTTACATACAGTATCCCGTCAGAACAAATTCGGTTGAATTTGGATTCGTCCGAAAATAGCACATTTTGCCAATCCTCACTTGTCCAATGCCGATGAGCCTTAGCAAATTGCAGTCGTAATTTTTTATTCTTTTTACTGAGCATCGGCTTCTTCCGTGGCTTTCGTGCTTTCAAATTGAATTCGTCTAATCGTCTTCGGACAGTTCTTACACTAATTTGTGCATTATTATTACTGGATATTTCAGCTCTGATATCGACTGCTGAACGAAAACGATCTCTCTCGCTTAATCGATGAATCCGACGATCCAGCGTTGGCGTGGTTTTCCGCGGTCTACCGTTTTTTGGTCGATCAAAATAGTCCCCAGTCTTCACAAACTTGTACCACGCCTGCTTACAAGAAGTTTCTGATCGATTCATTTGAGTTGCAATTGAAGAAAATGTCTCATTTTGCTTCCGTAGAGACACGATTAGTTTTCGTTCAGTTGATGACAAATTACGGGCTTTACCCATACTCTTTTCGTACGTAATTAAACTTAAGACACTGGATGATACACCACAAACTATTTACAGTATTAATATATCAAATTATTGCGTGGATCGACTACGGGTATCTTGTTCGACAGATCGTCTTAAACTAATGTCCGCTGTTTACAGATGGTTGGAAGAAAAAAAAAATTGTATAATCTATATTGTTTACATTTGACGACCAAGACTTCTACATTATGAAGGTCAAACGTACACATGTATTGTAAAAAAACAACAAGCCGAAGGAAACGTTAGTACTTGTATGACAGATCTATGAACCAAATTGTAATTCATCGTCTTAAACTTTTGTCCGCTACTGTACCTCCTGCGAAAATCTCGGTTTATCGGGACATACCTGGCGTGCTAGATGTTGAATTTGCGCGCGATCTTGCAGATTTTTGAAGACAACGATATACTATAGCGTTTAAGGAGATATCGCGCTGCCCCGTGATCCTGATGGAAGAGATTTTGCGTGATGAAGATGACACTAAGATTTTTATGATGACTACCCTTGTTGAAAAGATCGACCACGGTATTGTTCGATGCCTCACGCATTAGATCGTCACTGACCACAAGTTTAGGCCTCGTATCATTCGAGTAGTCTGCTGCTAGCGGTAAGCCCTGGCGAAATTCTATTTTATCACCGTACTCTGAATACCCGGACTACCACTCTGAGTAATAAAAAAGTATACGCTCGAACGGGACATCTGTCATTTTTCGCATGTACTTAAAGAATTTTTTGACAAAATATGTTTTGTCAAAACACAGCTCGTAGGATCGCTTATCACGGCTGTCCATGGCTGTTTCCAACGTGTATCTATATAAATGAGTGTCTATCAAAATAAATCAGCTGACCCTTAAATAAGCTTATACCGCGACGGCGGCGGCGGCAGCGAACCCGCGGCATCAGCTATTTTCGCGGCCTGTACTATATATTATATATAGTTTTTATATTTCTCACAAATAAAGCAATATTTTTATTTCACTATTCATACATCTCTATGTGCAGATTTTACGAATCATGTAATTCTTAACAGCAATATTATATCCACGGAGATAGCACGAGAAAGTCAGAACAAAAGGAAACACTCGATAAGAAAGACGGGACAGAAGGAATCAACGATGAGAAAGTCAGAACAACAGGGAACGGTAGAGTGATAGCAGCTACTGCTACGAATAGCAGCACAAAAAGAACGTGCAGACAACGGTTTTATACGTAACAAATCAATTTTTTAAATGTATTGTACACAGTAAATATGATACATGAAATCAGTCAAAAATATTATTTTAAAATATCGCGAATTCAACCGTAAAACTATGTACTTTTTTGCGTTATACTAATTAGCGTATTTCACAATAGCCGTTCGGTACAGTAGAGTACATCCCGTGCCGCTTTCGCTTCGTGTTAACAGGTTCCCATGATTTCGTTTCTTTACGCGTTACTACATGGTGAAATTCCGTGCGTCGGATAGCGTCGAATTAAAAAATAATTGGTACGCTCCTAGCTCCTGTCACTGTGGATCGTGATGCGTCATAATTTACGTGACGGCTATTCGCAAAGTTTGGCGTGTTACCCTTTACTTTACATTTTTCAATAATCGTACCGTCGGGTTTACGAACAAGGTATCCGTAAAATTTTGGTCCTGCCCAAACAAACGAAGTTGTCTAACTACCAGGCCCGTATTCGCTTAATTTATCCGTGAGTTCTCCCAGAAATTGACCGATTGGCGGCTCATACTCGTTGCCACCGGGTCGACTCACGTAAACACAGGAGTCCGTATCGCCGTACAATATTCGCTGCTTGAGCCTCTCAAGATAACCGTATATTTTTAGGCGAGCCAGTGCCGTCGTGTATGCTGCAATCACGGCGTTTGTTGTCAGGGATGGTTGGATAGCATCGCGGTTGCTTACATAGTTCACATACATGATCTTGTGATTAACCCGTATCATTCTCGTCACCTCAATCTCCGGACTCATTAGTAAATTCATTAGCTCCGAGCGCGTAAAAATGATAACGGTTTTCGTGAGATTCTCGCGTTGACGAAACTTTCCCCAGAATGAATTGCGCGCTAATTTTGCGAGTGATTGTAAACCCGGATTTGACTGCAAAGCACTAAGGTCGAGATATACACCCTCAGACTCGTCGTACATCGCTATGAAACGCTCTATTGCTTCCTCGTCATCGTTACACTCTGCTGACGGTCCACTCGCCTCCTGTTTTATTTTTAGGAATGTATCGATGCACTCGGCAAAATGACCGCCGCGTTTCGTTGTCGAGTCATACTGCGTAACAACGTATTGCCAAATTTCATCCATAAGCGTCACCATATATCCGAGCGATACAGCTTTTTCTCAGCTTGTCCATGACACATGTGCCGTCAAACGCTTGCTCAGTCGTGTCATCGTGTGTGCAGCCCTCGGATGTGTTCATGTCTGTACAGCACGTTCTACACAGGGGGAACAGCAGTTTCCCATGCATACGAACAGGCAGTACTGGCATATACAAATCGCGTGGTGCTACTACGGTGCACTTCACGAGACTCTCGACGACACTTGGATCATTTTCAAGTCCTACGAGTTCCCAACACTCGTCACCTACATACAATTTCGGATGTCCAACGGCATATTTTTTATTCTTACACACCCATGGATATAGCGAGCAAACGTCCACATAGCGCATCTGCTCCCCATTCGCGACATCGTACTAATTTACAACATTTTCCGTTCGACCGCTAACGAATGCATCGCGTGGTTCGAGAGGCGGCTCCTTGACCATGGCGTGGTTTTTCACGTATAACAACATTTCTTCTTTATTCTCGAGTAATCTGTCAAAATCGCATTCCCATATTTCGCTTAGAGTGT
This sequence comes from Cylloceria caligata, assembly GCA_963942595.1. Classification (NCBI taxonomy): domain Eukaryota; kingdom Metazoa; phylum Arthropoda; class Insecta; order Hymenoptera; family Ichneumonidae; genus Cylloceria; species Cylloceria caligata. Next base: position 51,331,994 of record OZ012705.1, on the reverse strand, counting down.
ACCCTTTCGATTTGATTCGCCCGGAAATAAAAACGGTACGCTCGTATCGCTCATCCATTGAATCACCGAATTTCGTTCGAGCTTCTCTATTCACGCGATAACATCGCGGACATCCATACCAAAAGTCGCCGTGAAATTGTAGAACGTGATGGACCCCTGCCTGCACGTAGTATCCGTCGACCGCTGGTAGGCCGGTCGGAGAGCGATACTCTCTCGTGCGTCCAGCATGAGCGATAACGCAGCTCACTTTCAAGCCATTCGAGCTATACGCCGGCTTTGCGCGACTGCTTATCGCCCCAGCGGTACCCCCCTGGGGGTAACACCACAATGCGATTTTTCTGTAGAAAATTCTTTCGAAATACTCTAATACCTGCTGATGCTATCGTGCATGCTTCTGTCAAGGGGCATACGCTTCTGTAACGTGTAAGTAACTCTTGAAAAGCTAGACATGCGTGTCTCAAAACCGTAACATCTGTACGACTATATTGCACACACTCCGTCGCAAAATCAAATTTATACTTGACGCAACTTGATTCTTGCTCGTACCATTTTAAAAATCGCTCGCGATCCGCTGAGAACATGGTATTGGGTGAGTAAAAATGCAGAGCCGGTAGAGAACCTGTGTAATTCCTGTGTGTTGAATAAATGCGGAAATGTACATTTTGCCACCTCATCAGCGAAACCGAAGACCGAAGGTAAAGCGCTAAGAGCCATGGGTAAACAGTTGAGACTATCGAGAAAAATGACATCGCCAATCTTCATCGAGACATCTTCGTATTATTCATCCCATTCATCTTCGCACCATTCATAATCAGAGAGGGCAACTGTGTTTTTTTGCACTTCGATTAAATACCGTAGAATAAACTGGGCGTCGAAACCTCTTGCATCCTGAGCTTTGGTCTCACAAATGGTATTTTCAAATTTTTGCGGTAATGCCAATTTCACGAGCTCCCCAACATCATCATCGATAACACGGATTCACGTTTACCACAGTCAGCACAATCGGTTTCTATATCCGTGATATCCAGACATGTCATACATACGCATTGTGTAACACATTAATTCGGCTCGTGAATTCGTGTCGATTTATAATCGTGCAATTGTTCGTGTTGTTGCGTCTCAAAATCAAAAAAAAAAAATGTGGAAGGCTTGTCTTTATTCTTCTCTTTTGGCGCCTCTGGTTTCTTAAGATGTGCTATAAAATACGCATGCGTAGACGGTCGAGTTTCCCTTCATGTAATACAAAACGATATATTGGGTCTGGGAAAAAGTTTGTGGCGTTTTTCCCGATAGATGGCATCAATTGCAAATAAGTCAGGAAACACAGATCGCAGCGACACCACTAAACGCTTGCTGGAAAGGTGACACTTTAAGCGCTACTTTGAGTATATAAACATCGAAATTGGTGCAGCGGTTGGAAAGTTGTTTGCGTTTGAAAATAGAGAAAAGTAATGCAAAATTGCGCTATATTTTGCAATATTATTACGTCAAAGGGAAGAACGCTACGCAGGCTTGTGAAAAAATCTGTGCTCTGTCCGGTGAAGGTACTTTATCAAAATCTGTTGCGCGGAAATTGTTCGCTCGCTTCCGTTCTGGTAATTATGATGTGAAAGATGAGTCACACGCTGGTCGTCTAATCACTGAAAAAGCTCATGAAATTCTTGAAAAATTTCAGCAAGATAAGCATATCAGCAGTGTCGATATTGATATGGAGCTAGGCATTTACCACAAAACTGTTTTGAATCATTTACACAAAGCTGGCTACAAAAATAATCTCGATGTATTGGTTCCTGATAAGTTGAGCGCGAAAAACGTGACAGACCGAATTGACATCTGCGATGCACTGCTAAAACGCTATGAAATCGAGCCATTTCTGAAACGTGTCATAACCGGTGATGAAAAATGGATCACTTACGCCAATCGTAAGCATCAAAGATCGTAGACAAGGAATGGTGAGCCGTCATAAGCATTCGCGAAGCCAGGATTGACGGCGATAAAAGTGATGCTGTGTGTGTGGTGGGACTGGAAGGGAATCGTCCACCATGAGCTACTTCCAGTTGGTCAGGCGATTGATTCTCAACTCTACTGTGGACATCTAGAGAGATTACGCCAAGCAATTGAAAGAAAACGGCCCGAATTGATGAATAGGAAAGATGTCGTCTTCCATAATGACAACGCCCGACCACACACTTCTTTGATGACCCGTCAAAAATTGCGAGAGCTTGGTTAAGAAGGTTTTATGCATCCACCGTATAGTCCAGACATAGCACCTTCTGACTATCACTTTTAAAAAATTTTTTAATATATTTATTTTTATCGTACAGCGTTGTTGGATAATCAGCTGGCGCACGGCGATCGATATTCGCCGTGCGTTGACCTGTTGCTGTGCTCGAGCACGCAGCGTTCGGTTGGGCGGAGATAGCCGAGGCAGGGCTTCGCGGAGCCGAGGTTGTGCCTCGTAGGCATGCCGCGTCGAGCGAGAGGATGTCTCTCTCGCTTGACTTCGGCTTCGCTCACCGGCTATCTCTCTCAAGTGACTTCAGCGCCCAACGACGCTTTCATATTCCGCAGCCATATTGGATATTTGGATACTGACGTGAAAACCCGCACGGAACAGCGCACGCATTTGGAAGGCTCGGACTATTTTCACTTTTCTCAACCGGATCATCTCAACCTTCTTTACTCAAAAGGACTCAAAATCAGGTACGAGTGCATTGTTATAATTTACCATAAATTCATTGGCAATGAGGAGTTTGATTCTCATCGGTACATCAACGTTTTTTGGTCTTACTTTATGGCGGGCATCGCAGCACATGTCGCGCCACGTTTCCGCTGAGCTTAATTTGCCGGTATAATTAATATAATTATGCAGGTGTTCTATATTCGTTGTACTTTCCCCCAGGACATCTGCTGGGAGAGTACAGCGACTATACACTGCTCATTTTGTGCATCCTCATTATATGTTGTAATGTGCTATGCAGTGCTGCCTGCGTAGCTTGTCTCATGCATGTAGAGCACTCAAGCAATTTCAATTGCAAGTGCTCTCATTTGTTCACTGCAACCTCTCTTCATTAAGCTGCTGAGAGCTTGCTGTGAATTGTTATAACGCCTTACGCACTCATTCTCTCTATCGTGGCGTGCCACGCAGCACTGACTGCTGCACGCACACCGCTCTCTATGCTCTCAGTACCTACTGCACACAATTAATATAATTGTGTGCTGCTAAAGTCTCACAGACAAAAATCTGACTCAATTTTAATTATTTATACACAGTTTTTAATTCTCTCATTTTGGTGCATTTATTTTTATATCAACTTTGTTTTTTTCTAAATTTAACCTAATTTTGTATTTAATTCCAAAGTCTGACATTTTTCTAAATTACATTTAAATTATGTTTTGTAATTGACATGCGGAAGGTACAATAAACCGCTTTCTCAAAATAGCATCTACAAGTCTGGTTTTATTTTCACCCTGTCGTGAGTGAAGACTCATATTCTTTCAATATCTTCACAGGTTCTCCCAACGTCAACCTACATCGGATGGATTCTCAAACAAGCGTCCTTTGCCTTAATACGTCATCCGTTATATACCTTTCTTTGTCACATCATATACTCTTATAACAATATAAAAAATATAAAAATACAAAATATGAAATATAGAACATATGTCAATTCCTCAACTTCTTCTATATGCTTTCTCCTTTTCATCCCTATCTTCCACAATCCCTTAGTCATCACTCAGCCATACTTCTCTCTCTTTTATATTTTCCTCTCATTCGTATTACTATTTCGATTTTGCGCCTTTGGCACTTTCCGTTTGCACAATCTTATTCGCTAAGATAACCCTTATCACCGCTTTCTTAAGTGCTATTTCCTTGACTAGTTTTATTCTTTTCATTTATAGAGTCTTTTATTTTCCCAAACGCTATTAGGTATTCGCACAGCTCTTCGATTACTTCCCCCCTCAGCGTTTCTATCCGGTGCTGTCGCAGTTCATTCCCTGCTCTTCTCTCCATTTGTCTACTCCCATAACCCATTCTTTCTTTATTCTTTTCCTCGCTTCCTCACATTTCCAGATATGTTCTACATTTTCGTCCTCTTTTTTACAGAGCACGCACATCCAGTTCACATATCCTTTCTTCCCAGCCATTCCGATGTTTCCACATCTTAATCGCGCCCACTCTTCTTTCAACTCTCCTCTCATTACTCCCTCGTCCCAGTATTTTTCTCGCTCTGTGCCTATTTTGATATTTTCGTACCAGCTACAGAAGGTAGACTTGTCTATCCTCGTCCAATCTCCTTGGATGTCCTGGTCCCTTTCTTTCAATCGCTCCAAACTGCGTCCCTTCCCTCATCAGTCCCATGATTCTACCTTCTCCAACCTGTCTCATTGCTTCTTCTCTTTCTTCCACTGCGACGGTGTTTTATCTACGATCCCCTAATTTCTTCTTTGAGGCACATCTTCGGCCATCTGAAGTCCTCTATCTTTAGGATTTGTAGCAGATAATTTCCTGCTCTTCTTCTTGCTTCAACTTCGATACTTCGCTTTCCTGTTTCCATTTTCCATAAATAATCCGGTGTATTTTTCGACACCCCCAAGGCCATTTTCACCATTCTGCTTTGTAACTTCTCAGTTTCTTCTCTCCTTTTCCATCCCTAGATCTCAATCCCATACAGTGCCCCTGCTTTAACGAGGGAGTCCATTAGCTGTAGCCTGTCTCTTAGTTTATCTAGCCTGGCCTTTTTCATCACTTCCCAAACTGCATTCGCTGCTTTCCTCGCTTTCCCAATTAATTTGTTTATATGAACCCTCAGTGTGCACTTTGTTGTGAACCAATATCCCAGATATTTAAATTCCTTTACTACTTCTATTTTCTTTCCTTGTAAATTCCATTCTTCTCCTTTCTTCATTCTTCCTCTATTTCTGAATACCATTATTTTTGTTTTGTCTACATTCACCTCCATTTTTGTCTTTCTAACGTATATCTTCAGTGATTTCAGCATCTTTGCAAGTTCTCCCTCCTCCTCAGCTATGATCGCAATGTCATCTGCATATTTCAGCACGAAGAATTTCCGCCCCCCCCCATGACCCTTCCTTTTTCTCCTTTCCTCTCCCAGTCTTCGTCCACGTCATCTAGCGCGATGTTAAAAAGTGTTGGGCTGATAGGACAGCCTTGTCTCACACCCTTCTTTGTTCTAAAATTTTCTGAGATTCCTTCTCCTGTGATGATGTCATTCCCTGTATTCCTGTATAGTATAGTTCTGATCATCGCATGCATTTTCCCTCTAATCCCTTTTTCCCACAGTTTCTTGAACAGCAGCTCTCTATCCACTTTGTCAAATGCTGCTTTAAAGTCTACAAACGCTACGTATAATTTCCCTCCTTTTTTCTTCAGTCTATTGTTAATAAGAGCATTGAGCACGAACACATGGTCTCGCGTACCCCTTCCTGCCCTAAATCCCGCTTGACTTTCCCTCATCATGGCCTCCTTTTCTAACCATTTGTTCAGTCTCGTTACCATTATACTGGAGATTATTTTATATTCAATGTCCAACAGCGAGATCCTTCTATAGTTGCTAGCCAGCTCCTCGTCGCCCGCCTTGTGTATCGGAAATATTCTTGCAATTTCCCATCCCGCGGGTAGTTCTCCGTTATTCCATATCATATTTAGTATTTCCCTTAACTCTTGCTACTCTTCTTCGGCCAGATTTTTAAAAAATTCAGCCTTAATGCCGTCCTTTCCCGCCGCCTTATTATTCTTCAGTTTTTTCATTATCCTCTCCAGTTCACCCTTACCGATTTCCTGGTCCAACAATTCATCATATGAGAGTACCATTTCTTCGCTCACGTTCCATGGTCTTGAGCTCTCTTCTCTTGTCACTTTATCCTCTTCTTCTGCCTCTAAGAGATTTTTGAAATGTTTGACCCAGTCGTTACTTCTTATATTTTCGCCCGTTCTTTTCTTCTTAGTCCTGAAATTCCCTATCGCTCGCCACCATTCCGCCATATCTTGGCTTTCTTTCACTTTTCTCCATTGAGCTTCAAACCACCCTTTTCTTTTTTCTCCTACCAGTTTCTTCCATTGTTTCCTCTCTTCTGCTAACTCCTTTCGCTCATCCACACCTCTCTTCGCCAAGTACCTTTTCAGGCAGTGCCACACTCTCTTCTTTTGTAGCTCGCAGTCCCTATCGTACCAGCTATTGTTATTGTTTTTCTTGTATTTTATTTTCCTTGTCATCTTGACTATCTCTGCCGCTTTCCAAATTTTTTTCTTCAATATTCTCCATCGTTCTCCTGCCGTAACACCATGATAATCGTTTTCTCTCATTTTCTTTATCTCTTCTTCATAAAATTGGCTCATCTCATCTCTCCACACTAATCTCGTCTCTGCATCTTCCCTCCTCCCTTGACTATTCTTCTTGTCCTCTCTCCCCACCTGTTGTTCCTGTCCTCTTTTCAAAGTCCACTCCACCGGCAAGTGATCCGACTCCACTCTTGCGATTACCCTTAATCTTTCTACAATCTCCTCCTCATCCTCTATCCATGTCAACAGATCTAACACCGACCCCTGACCTGCTCCCCCTCCCACAAAAGTTACTCTCCCTTCTTCGTCTCCTTCATCCGTCAAATCCATCCTATCACAAAAATTCAATAGCTGACGCCCTTCTGCGTTAAGCACCTTGTCTTCCGAGTTTCGTTCTCAGGATAATCTTCCTAATTTCTCACCTTCCGTTATACCCCTTTCTTTCCCTATTCTCGCATTTAGATCACCCGCTGTCAGTATCCCCGCCCCCCTTTCCTCTCCTTCCTCTATGCGTTGTTTCAACGGTTCTTCTATTTCCTCCCATCCTACATTGTTGTACACTTCTATTATCCATAAGTCTTTGTCTAACGATTTTTCACGTATTTTCACAATCAGACCATACTTCCATTCAACCACCTCACATCGCGTAGACACATTCTTTCGCACCTCCACTAAATGCCCCCCAATAGCGTGTCCTTTCTTACACTCTCACGTTGCTGCTTTTGCCCACCACTGAAATTCACTGATTAGTCTTTTTAGTGTGTAAGCTTCTTTGTCCTATTCCAACCACGTTTCTTGTAGTAGCACTATGTCATAATTATCTAAAAAGTCCTGTGCCCCCCATATGTTTCCCGTCCCCGCAATATTCCATGTCATCATTTTATATCCACTCCTTTCTTTTCTCACGAAAAGTCTGCATTCTTTCTATTCCCCCCACAAGTTCTGTCCAGTACCACCACACTCCATTTACACAAAGTTTTTGGTGGCCTCTCAATACGCTTTTGCCCTCCACACGTTTCTTCTTCTCGTGTCCGTCCAGCCATCGTTGCACTTGTCTCTCCCTCGTTGTCAAATCGTCCTCTATCCAGATTCCCGTTCCTCGTAGATCTCTTTTTCTTCTCATGATTCTTGTTTTCATCTCCATCGTCTCAAGTGTAGCTACTGGCCCTCCGTCAAATTTTTGAATTCTTGTTATTCTCACTTTTATTACCATTTTTGTTAATATGATATGCCTTTTTTTTCGGCAATCACCGTATCTCTATCGTTTGCTCGTATTCCTCTCACTATGATATTTTCCTTCCTTCTCGTTTTCTCCTTGGACTCCCACTCCCACTTAGCCGCGGTAAGCAGATCCGGTTGCGTTGAGCGCCTTCTGTTCTCGCGCTTACTTCCCGTTCCTGAGTTACTTGTTTTATCCGGCGAGGTCCGCGATAGTTCGCCCGGTTCTCTCCTTCTCTCACACTTGTCTGGCGCATCCGCGCGCGCCCTTTCATACTCATCCACTTTAACAGTGGTGCGTTCGTACCTTCGTCCATCTCCCTCTCTCTCAGCGCTTCATCCCTTTCTTCTCTCTCTTCTCTCAGTCTTCGCGCTTCATCTCTCTCTTGTCTTAGTCTTTATATTTCCTGCACGTAACTTGCTCTATCACTCTCATACCTTTCTTTCTCCTCTTGTCTTTCTGCATGTTCCCTGTATTTTGACATTTGTCATTGCTCTGCTTTCGCTAACAATTCTCCTATTATCCTATTTATCTCCTCACTTCGGCATGGAAGTGGTGGAATTTTTTTCTCTATTGTCTCTATTTCACTTCTGAAGGAACTCTTTAGTCTCTCTTTCGCATCGCTGGTGAGCCGTGTCGCCTGCTCCTGACAATCTATCGGCCAGTCGTAGAGCCTCTTCTTGTCTCTCTCTGGCACATACAGCGCCCTATCTACCTCTCCTTCTTGTTCTATGTGTCTTATTATTATTTCTGTTTGCATCACTTTCTCGCTCTCTTTCCGTCCTTCGTCCCCCACTTTCACCATACCCAATTCAGGCTCTTCGATCTCACTCTCACTCGTATTGTCCTCCATTGTCACAACACAGGCTGTTTCCGTCTCTATGTGTGTTTTCTCTTTTGTCTTTTTACACTCTCCTTCGTCTGTGCTTATTAGTCCGTTGTCGCCCCCCCCCCCCCCCCCCCCACGCTTTATCACAATCTCCGTGCCCGCCGCTATCTCTGTATAAGCTTTCTCACTTTCGTCTTTTTCGTCTATATTTTTGCGTGGTGTGTCATACAATTTACTTTTTGTTTCAAACACCTCACATTCCATCCGCTCTTTATCTGTTCCTTGAGCCGCATTCAGATCCACAAGGTATTGATCTATTTCAACATTTCCTTCTCTCTTCTTCGGAGGTCTCCCTCTGGGTCTCTTAACCAGCTTATTCTTCGTTGGTCTGCTAGCTATTATTTCTTCTGCATTACCTACACAGCGCCCGCTGTCGACATCCGACGGCGCTTACTCAACTCGCGGCCATCTTCCGATCGCTCACCCCCAGCTTTTACTCAACGTTTTCCGCCATCTTTTTAGGTCTTTTCTAACCTGTACCTTTATGCACTAAGATTTTGTGGTGAAAAATACACAAATTACACCACCTCCTCACCTGTTTCCAATTTCACCAACTCCACTCACGTCGCTCCACCCTTCAACAGTCTTTCCAGCCACTTTAACTCACAACATCAACTCTAATACACGCCTTCTCACAGAGCCCTGTTTCCCGCGACCGTACGCTCGTCAGCCCCGTTCGCGTCTTCCCTCTGGCTATCACTTATTCCGATCTCTGCAGAACTCTCCCAAAGGAATTAAGCTGTTTTCAAAAGAAGCCTGTGAAAACTACTTGATTCAGTTTTTCAACCAGAAACCACAGAAGTTCTTCACCGATGGCACCATGGCTCTACCCAAAAAATGGCGAAACATTGTCGATAATAATGGAGCATATTTGGTTTAAATAAATTTATTTTCATACTATAAGAAAAACAGTTGAATTTTACTAAAAAACGCCACGAACTTTTTCCCAGACCCAATACCACATACATGCATCTTCTTATCTCTTGTTTTAATCATACGCGAGCAGCCTCTACAGATTTTCAATGCTTTACAGACGCAGTACCGTCTATATATACGAAACGGAATACCCGCGGAGCCCTCACCCTTGTGATGAGCGAGGCAAAAAGCACCAAAGAACGAACCATTAGTCTGTGCAATACTCAGGCTGAGTGTCTCTATTGCCGTTGCAATAAGAATTACACTGTGTGCGGAACCCCCGACTACCTAGCGCACCAGCGAGATTTAATATTAGCCGGTAGTGATGAGAACGTTAGTAATAGAGATTAAAGAGTTTTTGATCAATTTTACCTATTGCAGAGAGTTCGGATTTTCGCCCATCGTACAGAGTCGGAACGCGTTTTCCGAATGTGAAAAATTCATAAACAACAATCGCGCACACCGCACCATCTAGACGGTGTCGTTACCCCCGCATTACACGTAAACTTTATCGCCGCTGTATATTGCGCTCCTCGAAGCCCGTTCCGAATTTGACACCGTCGTCTGTGTAGTTCGCCCGTACGAAGTTGACCGCGTTCGGCATGTGCTCGGGCTGTGACAAGGGATCGTTGTAGACACAAATTATCGCTATTATGCATAAAATTGACTTTTTTGCTATAGATTCGTATGTTAGTATGTTGTATGTGGGCACCAGCCACAACGGTGCCTTCGACGCCTCGTACTATACATGTCGCCATTCTACATGTACCAGCGTTTATTCGAAATTCACACGCGCTCTGAGCTACACTATTAATTAATCACCATATATCGTCAGGAACGATGTCACCAGCTGGTCGAAATGACAACCATACAGGTCCTTGCGCGAAAGACGGCGCGCTCAGAGTCATACTCACATAATCATGTCCTTCGCACGATTCTGAAAGACGTGTGAGAACATCTCGTACACTGCCCTCGAATCAAGTCAGATGATCAATACCGTCCGGTGGCTGACAAAAATAAAAATCTGTCTCCCGACCCTGCATCCTAAAGCGTGAAAAATATCGGCTCTGCTCATTGTCGATATTGAAGCGTTCACCAGGAGGCAAAATATCACCTCTTCGTATAGCAGTCCTTCCATCGCCAGTCTGTCCACCTGCAAACATAATTAAACCATTTAATAGGATTTTTTATTTAATTGAATTAAATTTTTTTTTTGTCGCTGGCTATATACTATGTATATAAATTGTGGAACGTAAGAATTACGAACTTATATTTGCTTCTAGTCCTCGAATCCATCGACTGCACCCGGGAACCGCCGGCGCATTTCATAAATCAACTGGATTGTCGGCGACCTTGGCACAGTGAATCATGCAAAGCGAAAAACGCTTTGGTCCGTCTCGTAACTTGTTTTTTCATGTTTACTCTCATTAACCCTATATTTTTTTAATTTTTGTCAGCGTAATTGTATTATCAAAAGCTTACCTGAATTTACCGGGTCTTCCTCTTCCCGTTCTTCTCCTTCATCTTCTTCTTCTTCTACTTCTTCTTTCTCGTCGTCTGTATTGCTATTGGTATCATCACTTGAACTGTATTGTTGCGATGGACCTGCGACGGCTCCATCTGGTTCTCTTGCACGACCGAACATAAAAAGAGCATTTGTTGGTTTATACCTTCAGAACAGCTGGGTAAAATTTATCCAACGATTCCCTGCGGTGCTGTCACCATCGTTATCCCTGCTATGATCATCTGAATCAGCTCTACCCTCCTCATCGAAATCATAGGTGTCGGATCCCATTTCTTCTTCTCCATACCGTCGAACTATATAAAAATCTTGTGAAATAAAGGAAATAAAATGAAAGTAATTAACGCAGTATATTACTTACGTCTTTCACTAAGTATGGGCTGCAAAGCAGGCTCATTCAGATACCCTCGTCGGCGAATAACACGTACTACCGTATCAATAATTATTTGATTATCAAACAATCCAATATTAGGCGCGTCAACTAAATCGCGCTGATGGCACTCGCACAGCATACCGCGAATCTTACGAACAACCGCTTGTGTTGGAACGTCCCATAGGGTGATCTGTGAATTTCTTCTCCCCCACCGCGAATTTTACGACGGACTACGCTTCAATATAAACTCTATCAATTTTCGTATCAATGAGCGCTTAACCACTCTAACCATGATTGTGCTGCTAGAGTAGTAGTAACCACAGTAAATCAGACAATTAACTCGAGATTTTTCAAAGCAGCACGCTTTTATATTATATTGGGTGTGGGAAAAAGTTCGTGGCGTTTTTTCAGTAAAATTCAACTGGTGTTCTTATAGTGTAAAAATTAATTAATTTAAACAAAATATGCTTCATTATTATGAACAATGTTTCGCCATTTTTCGAGTAGAGCCATGATGCCGTCGGTGAAGTACTTCTGCGGTTTCTGGTTGAAAAACTGAATCAAGTGATTTTGACAGGCTTTTTTCGAAAGCAGATTAATTCCATTCAGAGAATTCTTCAAAGATGGGAATAAGTTATAGTCAGAGGGTGCTATGTCTAGACTATACGGTGGATGCATAAAAACTTTCCAACTAAGCTCTCGCAATTTTTGACGGATCATGAAAGAAGTGTGTGGTCGGGCGTTGTCATGATGGAAGACAACACCTTTCCTATCAATCAATTCGGGCCGTTTTCTTTCAACTGCTTGGCATAATCTCTCTAGTTGTCCACAGTAGAGTTGAGAATCAATCGTCTGACCAACTGGAGGTAGCTCATGGTGGGCGATTCCCTTCCAGTCCCACCACACACTCATCATCACCTTTTTCGCCTTCAATCCTGGCTTCGCGAACGCTTGTGACAGTTCACCATCCCTTGTCCACGGTCTTTGACGCTTCCGATTGTCGTACGTGATCCATTTTTCATCACCAGTTATGACAAGTTTCAGAAATGGGTCGATTTCATTGCGTTTCAGCAGCGCATCGCAGATGTTAATTCGGTCTAGCAGGTCCATAAATATGAAACCGGAATTTTCGTATAGAAAATACACGTTTAGCGTATGAAAATGATAAAAAATATTTTATTCGAAGTATTGCCCATCGCTAGCTATACATTTTTCTCACCTGTCTGACAATTTGTGGATGCCACGCCAAAAAAACTGTTGTTCTTTTGAGGCAAACCAGTCATCGAGCCATTTTCGTACATTTTCGTAAGAAGTAAAGCGCTGCTCAGCAAGTGCGTGTCCCATCGATGCAAATAAGTAGTAATCGGATGGAGCCAAGTCTGGTGAGTAAGCCGCATGTAAAGTATTTCCCAACTAAACGCCTCAATCGTTTCTTTGACCAGTTTTGCTGTGTGTGATGGTGCATTATCATGAAGCAAAATTACTTTGTGTTGTCTTTTTTGATATTCTGGTTGTTGGATAATCAGCTGGTGCACGGCGATCGATATTCGCCGTGCGTCGACCTGTTGCTGTGCTCAAGCACGTTGCGTTCGGTTGGGTCGGAGATAGCCGAGGCAGGGCTTCGCGGAGCCGAGGCTGTGCCTCGTAGGCATGCCTCGTTGAGCGAGAGGATGTCTCTCTCGCTTGACTTCGGCTTCGCTCACCGGCTATCTCTCTCAATTGACTTCAGCGCCCAACGACGCTTTCATATCCCGCAGCCATGTTGGATATTTCGACACTTACGTGAACACCCGCATCGAACAGCGCACGCATTTGCAAGGCTCGGACAATTTTCACTTTTCTCAACTGGATCTTCTCAGCTTCTGCTTGCTCACCAGGACTCAAATTAAGGTAAGAGAACACCGTCATAATTTAACATAATTCACTGACGGTGAGGAGATTCATATATCGGTACATCATCATAAAAGGTCTCACCCTGTGGCGTGCTCTGCAGCATTGGCTGCACCACGTTTTCACTCAATTATTAGCATACTCGATTAATATAATTGCGTGTGTTTTACCAATTCACTGCACTTTTCCCCAATTAAACTTGCTGGGAAAGTGTTGTGAATTCATTCTAATCATCTTCTGCATCCTCAAGTTCACATTTCAGTGCTCTGCAGCGTAGACTGCATCACAGCCTGCCAGTGTAGAATTCCACTCAATTGTCAGATTTGCATGTGCTAGCACTCACTATCTGTAAATTCTATTTCGCCATCACATTGGCTATTTGCTGACAGGCATTAAATTCATCTCGCACTCATATATCTCATTGCGTGGCATGCTCCGCAGCGCTGGCTGTACTGCGTACACTGCTGTCAATAAATACAGCACACAATTAATATAATTGTGTTTCAAAATTAAACTAATTTTTGTAATTGACATGCGGAAGGTATAATAAACCGCTTTCTCAAAATACCATCTACGTGTCCGGTTTATTTTCACCCTGTCTTGAGTGAAGTTTCATAATTTTCGATATATTCGCAGATCGTTCCAACAACATCCTCTGCAATTCTCAAACACTGGTCGTTTTTCACGCAAAGCTTGATTCAAATCGATCTTTTGTTGTCGGTAGCGTTCAGTGTTAACGGTTTCGCCAGCTTTTAGCAGCTCATAATAGATCACACCCTTCTGATCCCACCAAACACAGTATTTTCTTCCGTCCATAGCGATTTGGCCTTGCAGTCGATGTCGATGGTTCGCCTGGAGATACCCATGATCTTTTACGCTTAGGATTCTTAAAATATATCCACTTTTCATCGCCAGTCACAATTCGATGGAGACATGACTTTCTTTTGTACCTGGCGAGCAGCATTTCACAAGTGGTTTTTCGGTTTTCCTGCTGTCTTTCATTCAATTCATGTTGAACCCATTTTCCCATCTTCTGGATCTTTCCCATGGCTTTCAAACGTATGGAGGCGGCTTGCTGTGTCACACTTAATTGATCCGCGAGTTGTTGCATTTGAACGTCATCCTCATCCAACAATGCTTGCAATTCGCTGTCTTCAAACTTTTTCGGTGGTCTTCCACGTTCTTCGTTTCTCACGTTAAAATCGCCACTTTTGATTTTTTTAAACCACTCAAAGCACTGTGATTTACCAAGAGCATGCTCACTGTAAGCTTCGACAAGCATTCGATGCGATTCTGCAGCGATCTTTAATTCGTAACAGAAAATCAATGCTGACCGCAAATCGTAGTTTCGAGGCACAAAATTCGACATGTTCAATGCTATTAAAAACTATGCTGTTGTATGAAACTTGTATTGTTGCGAGTTGAAAATCTTTGTCAGAGATGTCAACAAGGAAATGGCGCCAATGACGCGGTTTGACGGTAACTACATTGACAGCTAGGGCCATCTATGGGCAAATTCCGGTTTCATATTTATAGACCTGGTAGATCTAGCTTCGGGAAAGAAACGTGTCACCCGCCGTCCTCATCCGCAGTTGACGTCGGTGGCAGCAGATCATCAATGCTGCCAACTTTGTATAATGAGACTTGGCATATCAGGTAAGACAGTTTCGATTGTTCTGTACACGTTTTGATTGACCAGTGCGTTCAATTAAATACTTGTTTTATTCCTTTTTCAGAAGCACACTGTGATGACAATACCCACAGCGAAAAATAATTTAAAAGCAATATTACGAGTGATAATACAAATTAATTCTGTATAGCGATAAAAATAAAATTAATGGTAAAGGAATGTCCGAGCGCTGATTACCGTGTTTGCAGGGTTGTTGCATACGACGGTAAATGTGTAAAGTGCTTTCCATAAAATATTGATTAATTTTTAAAAAATACCTGAGCTTACTGTGTCTCTTATTTTTATAGCGTAATAATTAAAAATTATAATTGAAGTCTCTCTCTCTTTCTCTCTTTTAGCGTTACCCAGGAACAACGACGTGGACGTAGTAGTTTTTATTCCCATCGGGGTGCTTGTTTTAGGTGAGTCCCCTTGCCTCTCACCATCGGGGTGCTTGTTTTACGTGAGTCCCCTTGCCTCTCACTGTTCAATAAATTAGATTAAATGTTCGAAATTGTGACCTTGAACTTCTAGACACTGATTTATTCTTTCCTCAAATGATTGTACACAGGAGAAGAGCATATCTGCGGGAATTTTAGCGCAATCGTTTCTTATGCGCTGTATTATGTTTTCACGAGTTGTTGGTGCTTGTTGAAAAACCTTATCTTTTAGATGACCCCACAGAAAAAAATCCGGCGATGTCAAATCAGGCGACCTAGCAGGCCAATTAATCGGGCCACCTCTGCCGATCCATCGGCCATTGAAATCACGGTTCAATACTTCCCGTACTGTTATAGAGTAATGCGCTGGGCACCCGTCATGCTGAAACCACATAATTTGGCAAATGGGCAATGCAACATCCTCAAGTAGAGGTTGTAGTTCATGTTCCAGGAAATTTTGACATTTGATTCGATTTAAAGTACCATCAATAAAATAAGGACCAATGAGTTTGTTACCTACAATTCCACACCAAACGTTAACCGACCAAGGACGTTGATGTTCAACTTGTCGTAACCAGTGGGGATTTTGCACACTCCAGTAATGCATGTTACGCCGATTAACGGCACCATGGTTTGTGAATGTGGACTTATCTGAAAATAGTATTATACATTAGCGAAGAAATTGGAATTCATTTGTATTTGCTGAACTGCCCATTCACAAAAATCTCCTCGCAGACGAATATTATCGCCATGAAGTTCCTGATGCAGTGAAATGTGGTATGGGTGATACTTGTGACGATGCAATGTTCTGAGAATAGTGTCTCTAGAAATTCCGGAATCCCGATGTAATTGCCGAGTGCTTACATGAGGGTTTTGTTGAACAGCTGCTAGCACATCAATTTCATTAGCTTCTACTGTGACAGTGATTCTTCGTTTTCTTTTTTTAGGTTATACACTACCGTCAGACATGAAGGATTGAACAACTTTGTAAAAAAAAGAACGTGAGCGAACATTATCTGGAAAACGCTCAGCATACAAGGCAACAGCATCGTCAACATTCCGCCTACATTCACCGAAAATCAGAATCATTTCAGTTTTTTCTTCTATGGTTGCAGCATTCATTTCGCACTCGTACTTCAGTTTAAGTAATGGAGGGTGAAGATAGTCAAGTGAATTGACAATGTTAGAGGTGTTTTCAGTTGAAATCTTTGATATTGACCTTGACGTGCCACTGTGACCGTATGGTGAACTGCGGGCTTATAAAAGCCATTGCAGCGTTGTCTAAGATGACCATTTACGATTTCAGGGTGAGGGTGAGGGCCTCTCCTGTGTACAATCATTCGAGGAAAGAATAAATAAACGTCTAGAAGTTCAATGTCAGAATTTCGAACATTTAATCTAATTTATTGAACAGTGAGAGGCAAGGGGACTCACCTAAAACAAGCACCCCGATGCGAATAAAAACTACTACGTCCACGTCGTTGTTCCTGGGTAACGCTAAAAGTAGTTGTTAACTTATTGATAAACGAATACATGCTTTCGATTGCAGCGCCATGTGTGAGAAAATTTCATATCAACAATAAAGTCAAATCAATGGATTTTGTCATGGAAAACCAGGGAAAAAATAGGGTTTTCCAACCACGATTTTGAAGCAACTTCCATTTTAACCACAATGGGGTAGGATTGGGGGGGCGGGTGGATCAAGTTTCGTATCGCTGAATAGTTTTTTGAAAAATAAAACATGTCTTTTTTCGATCCGATATGTAATTTCTCGAGATATTCGCAAAAATTAGGTTTTTTGCGATTATAACGCTATCTATTGTTATGCCGGTACCGTGTTATTGGATAACTCGGTAATCGGTATAATATTAAAAAGTTATTATTTTGGGATCGTTTGCCGATTAGGAGTAGAAACTCGAGTAATTCGTGTAGACGTGAATTTATGTAAAAATGGAAATGTTTATTATAGGCAACGGCTACTTCTCGTTGTCTATTTAAAAGTAAAAAGAGTTTAATTCAATAAAACTGTGGTTACGAGACCGTACGAGGAACCAACCTCTCGCGTGTGAATCTACCGTTCGAATTTATCATTCGCGATCAACCGTTCAGGTTGATGTCCAACTGTAGACTGATTTCGGCAAAGCAGTTAATTTGCCCCATTGACCGAAATCGAGTGTCGAATGGATTCGTAATAATTTCATAATAATCTTAGCTTGCAAATTCCAAGCTCGAGCTCATTGCAGTCATTGCGGGCAGCTCGACGCTTACGTTTGCACATTGTTCTACTTTGGTGAGTGGTCCTCACGAAAAGGAGGACAATGGCGAAATATCGTGCAAAGAATTAGTTCGCGGTACAACATCCCTCCCCCTTCAAAAAGAAAAATTTTTCCTCTATAAAATTTTTTTTCGATTGGTTCCTTTATTTCTTCTTGCAATGATATTCTCTATATTGGACAATATAGCAAACATAATACATAATAATCTCTATCATTTGACAATTTTTCTTTTGCTATTTTTTCTTCATGGTCGATCTGGCCATCGCACTCGGCTGACGGGGCGAGTTTCCCAAGCCCTGGTACGCTCGGATCGCGGTCGCTCCGGTGGCTGTTGTCGTCCAAGTGGCTCTAGATTTATGTTCATCTCGGCTGCTGCCGGGGTTGCTGCCTCGGTTGTCCTTGTCGGTGTCCGGTTCCGTATGTACCTATAACATTTAAACAGAAGGGAGCCGACCAAGGCTTCTGCTCGAATCTCCGAGCTTTTGTAGCCCCTTCGGATCTCGCAGTACGCTTGACAGTAAAAATTCCTCCTTGGTGCGTATCGGAGGTGCCTTAGCCACCATGTCCCTCAATTTTAGGACGTACGGGGGAAGGTAATCTTTCCGGATGACTTGAGACGTTTGCCCTGTTGTTTTCACGCTGAAACCTGGGGCGGTTACAATACATACGCCTATCAAAGCCAGTATTCCGGTTATTTGTGTCCATTTTCGCGTATTTCGGGACTTCGGAGGGTGCGTCGTTTGTAACCGACATTGTAGGTGTGTCGACGGGCAAATGTAAGATTTGCTCGGTACCTTGCAATTTTTTTTAAAGTATTTTTGTATACTGAACCTTTTGTATATGGTACTATTGCTGCCCGATCAGCGGTATCTTTCGCACGAACACTACCGCGTTGCCTTCGTGACGATAGGTGTGGTAGTGCGTTGACGAGGTGTCCTGTGAGCGTTCTTGGCGGCAGGGACGTTGCTCTGGCCTTCGATTCGGCCTCCTGTACGTCGATGAGTAATGCCTCGACTGCAATACTTATCGGGTTAAGCGTCTTGCCCAAGTGTTGGCGCCTCGTTATATAGTACGGGTTGTATAGTCGTCATCCCTGCCCGTTCTGCCGACGGGTTTTCTAAATTACCAATTACTATGTATGACTTGTTTTCCTTCGTGCTTTTTCAATTAAACAAGTTTTCATTTTACCTTGTTTCTCTTATTGGAGTTCCTTACCTTGCGCTTAGTGGAGCTCCCTACCCGCCTTTATTTAGCTCTTATTTAGCATTTATTTCGCTTTAGTGCTCTATAAAGAGCTTCAGGCGGTTCGCATGCACCGCCTGGGTTCTACGTCCCTTCCGGACTATGTAATTGACGGGGGGCCTCTTCTCTACTATTTCGTGAGGTCCTGTCCACTTCGGGGTCAGCTTGGCTAACCGCCCCCTACGCACCGTCTCGTCATGGAGGAGTACGCGTTCGCCAACGCGGTACTCCTGCACCTGTGCGCGGTGTTCATACGTATTTTTTGACCTCCTTTTCGCGACTTCCAGGTTGTCGCGTGCTACTGTCCATGCGGCGCGTAATCGCTCGCGTAACTCGTGGACGTAATCATCGTAGGCATAGGTGCTGCGGGGCTCCTGTTTCACGGCGGTCGGCAACTCAGCCTCGCGTCCGTACACCAACACGTGGGGAGACAGTCCGGTCCCCGTATGTGGAGTGATATTGTACGTAAACATTGCGTACGGCAGCCACTCGTCCCAATTTCCTGATTTTATTCCTTTGGCAGGATTCGCAGGACGATATGTAATTTTCCAAATCCCTTCTCAGGCCGGGCCAGTCGTACTTGGTCCGGATCCGATGCAATGTACGCCGTATACCCTGGTGCCCTCCTATGGGGGTGTCGTGGTATTCTTCAATTATTGTCAGCCGATCATCGGCAAAAGGAATGGCTACGCCACTGCGGCAGTCGCTATACTTTTTATTAACGCTGTCTTCGTCCGTGCTGCTGGAAGTTCGTGGGCTACGGGCCCCGCCGTGCCTCGCTTCCTCAGCAGGCCTTTGCGGTGCTGTGTCCGCAGTTTCGTTACTCGGTGTGCCCACCGGTAGCTCCGCCGTTGGGTCGCTCTCTGTTTCGAGCGGCCTTGCAACGTTTGCTTTTCGGGGCCTTCCGCGCTTCGCGGGTCCGCCATGCTGTGCTGGGTCCGCTCCGTCCTTGTCAGCGGTGCTCGCAGTCTTACCAGTGGCTTGCGTTGCTAGCTTGCGTGGTCTGCCCCTTCCCCGACCGCACGGCTTTTCGGCGGAGCTGTGGGGTTCAGTAGAGCGATCCGCATGCACGCTGCGGATCTCTCTATCATTGTCTGTAACATTGGCAGGCGCTTTCTCTCGCTCGGCCTCGTTGCTGGGCTGGCCCGGGGTATTCTCGGCTCTCCGCTTTGTGCGGCTGTCCGTACCCGGGCGCTTGCTGTCCTCGTCTTTCTCGCGGGCGATCTCGACCTCTCGTTCCGACGAGCTACCACGGCTGTAAGGGGTATCTTCGGCCCTCCGCTTTGTGCGGTCATTCGCTGTGCCGAGTTGCCCCATCGTGCTGTCCGCTTCCGACTCACGGACTTCGTTCTTAGCTCTCGCTTGGGTCCTCGTAGTAGCGAATATACGACTTAACGCATCGGCGTTTGTATTACGCTTTCCGGCCTTATATTCAACGTTAAATTCGTGTTCGGCCAATTTAATTTTCCAACGCATTAACCTCGAACCTGGGTCCTTTACTCCGAACAGCCAGGTGAGCGGTTGGTGGTCCGTCACTACCGTAAAACGTGTACCATAAATATATGGTCAGAATTGAGCTAGGGCCCATATTATCGCGAGTAGCTTTTACTCCGTGTGTTACTATGTCGTCGAGGTACACATAGCATTTGACGCCCTGTAGTCCTGCTAACGCGAAGTTCATTAGCCGCTGGGAAGTCGGTGGCGCGTTCCATTGACTCCTGCTGGGCTGGTCTATTCCTTCCGCTGGCATTTTGTCTGTCGGCCTCTCCACTTCTCTTTTTCGTGGGCGAGTTTAACCTCTCGCTTCGACGAGTTAAAGTGGTTGCCTTGGGTATCTTTGACGCTCCGCTTTGTGCGGCTGTTCGTATACCCGAATGCGCAATCTTGCTCTTTCTTGTGGGACTTTCTTTCCTGTCCCACTTGGGCTCGTGTGGTCGCGTATATACGACTTACAGCTTCTACATCTATATTTCTTTTTCCGGCATTCTGCATTTTACCGGACCCATGCCCCGATTTTACAGTCTTCCCAGGCAAGGGTTGCGATCCTAGGTCCTTAGATCTGACCTTAAAGGGTATGCGATACTGTACCTCGTGCGTTTGCTGTCGCTTGTTCCCTCGTGGATGGAATACACCGTTGTATTCGCACATTATTCCGGCGCGAGCTGCTTGCTTTTCGCTGCTGGGAGGCACCAAGTCGGGCTTCCGTCGTTGCTGTGCACAGCGTTTGGCCTTCTTCCCCGTGCTCTCTGAGCTTACGCGCAGTGTCTTGACCTGTCGGCTACGTACGGCCTTCGCTATCTCCGACGGCTCGAGTGTCGCCGACGGCTCTTGCACTTCTCCGTCGTTTTTATAAACATCTAAACTCACTCTATTGTTTTTGACGGTGTGACACGGAATCTGGCTACTTTACCTCGGCTGATTCCGCTCCTTATAGGTTGTCCGACAAATTTATTTTCCTTGGCGGCGTCCATGTTAGACCCGTTTCCGGAAGGAAGATTTATCTTTGTAAGCAGGCCTATGTACTTGCATGTGGCGGCAGTTCTACTGCGTGGTGACGAATATATCCTCGTCGCGCCGTCCTGTAGCGCTATGCAGTGCCCATACAACTTAAGCGTCTCGCTATGCAGGATGTCCACTTTATGCTGCTTGATAAAGTCCATTCCTAGCAGCCCATTGACCCCTAGCGGCACATTATTCGGGACTATGTAGAACCAATGTTCCACGTTTAAGGCTGGCGTCTCCAGCACAATTTTTGCTATACCGAAGGGGGTGAATTTTTCACCTGCCACACCCTGCAGTTTCACGGAGCACCTGCTCACCATGGTTTCGGGCTTGAGGCATTCCTCCTTCAGTATGCTGCACTGGGCCCCTGTGTCCGCTTTGAAGGTGAGTACCCCGGTCATGGCTAACGGTGCATCGATATCGAAGTCGCTGGCCGTAGCGCTGGACGCCGGTAGCGTTACCTGCAATAACTGCTGCGTCGTTTTCCTCCTGTGCGCGGGTCTCTGCTGGGCCGTGAGTGTATTTATTCTCATCGTTCCCAGCGGGCTGGCATCGTTATTCGATAGACTTGCACTTGCATTTACCATGGACGTTTCATTCTTGCCCCCTGAGTCCCTTGGACGTTGGGGATGCTGTGAAGACTGGGCAGGATCGCTTTCGTTCTGCGACAATCTTTTCCTGCAGTCTTTCCACATGTGGCCCCTTTTTTTGGCAATAGTTGCACACGACGTCAACGCTGTGAATGGATGTATTCTCGCTGGGCATCGGCAGGCTTACTCTTCCCGATCTGCGGGTGCAGTCTCGAGCCACGTGCCCTGGTTTCCCGCAGGTGAAACAATTCTCGCTCTGCTGGGATCGTGCACCTTGGAACCTTCTGGGGTGGCTTAGTGCTCCACCAACCCCTCCCTTTGGCTGCACCATGTTGGTGATCTCGATGGCTCCGGTTACCGACTCGTGAAGAGTGGTGTAGTTACGAGATCTCACCAGGATTTGGACCTGCCCATGCAGTCCATTTTCAAAGTTGGCCCGGGCGCTCTTCCGGGTTATTTTCTCAATGATGCGCATTTCCAACATCGTAGTGGCTTCCTCGCAAAGCTTTTCTATGATATCCACGGTGATGCGCTCTGTCCTGGCAGCGTATACCGCGATATCCTCGCCCTGGCCCTGCCGGAGGGAGTTAAATTCCACCTGTAATGCGGGCAGCGACTTTCGCTTCCCGTACAGGGCCTCCAGCTCGGTCTTAAGCTGCGCTACCGAGAGGATGACCTTGTGTTTCATCTCTCTGGCCGCCCTACCTTCGAGCTTGCTGCTAAGTACCAGATCCAATAGGATCTCGTGGTCACCGGGCGCAGCTCGTTTGAAAACGGTTTCACAGGGCCGTATAAAGGCGTCTAGCTCGTCAGCGTTGGTGCCATCGAAGCGCTTTATATTTTTCAAGGCCAGCCCCAGGTCGAGCGTCTGACCCCGGGTTTCCGGTATCCGCGGTTGCTCCCTTTGGAACACAGGATCCGCAGCAGGATACTCCGGCTCCTCGAATCGCGTTTGCCTCGGACGCGGACGTGATATCGGGTACTCTTCCAACCCAGTACCTTCCAGCCTCTGCAGCAATTCGGCATTCTGCTCCCGTAGGGACCGGATTAGTTCGAACTTGTCCGCACCTACCTCGTTGAGCGTATCTGCCAGGTTCCGTCTTGCTGACGGTGTCTCGGACTCCCTGATTTCGCGATCGAGCTCGCGTTGGCCTCGATCGTGCTCGCGCTGCAGCCTTTCGCACTGACGTCGAGCTCTCTCCAATTCACGGTGGCTCCGGTTGACCGCCGCCATCCGATCCCGTACTCTCGCGGGTACCGACCGGGACGTCGTACCGGTAGCGGCGGAAAAACCTACGCGATCTATGGTTCGCATATTTTCCATTTCCCGCTCTACCATGTCCTCGGCGATGTGCTCGGGCGTTCGCTCGCCAGTGGCCATATTAAAAACGTCGTCACTACCGTCGCTGTCGAAATCCCCGAACGACGCACCCCTACGTGGGTTCACGCTGAACTGGGCCGTCAGACGGTCTGCAAGGGCCTCTTGTCGGGTCAAGGGGATTCGTCCCGTTGGCGAGAGCTCGAATAGCGCCCTGCGCGCCTCATATACAATGTCCCATACAGCCGCAGCTAATCCGGCTGGGGGGTTTACCCCCGCGCCGGGCAACGTCGTGTCTAACGAGCTGCCCCTGCGACCTGATCGGGCTCCTCTAGGCTCCGACATGTTTATTCCGCGACGGGCTTGACGTTAATATTTCCCAAACAAAAAAAAATAATCTCACGAGAGATATATGTCGACGTAATATTTTACTGAATCTCGGTTTCGACGCTACTGGCTTTGATTTTTTAAGGCTATATTACGTATATATTACGTAACCGCCACTTACAGGAAGATGGTCTGGAAGATAATCCTCTCCATGGCGTTACTCCTTGGGTGCAATTCCTTCGGTGCTGTAGACCTGTTGTCCCGTAGCTCCCCTCGAAGGTTGGTCCAGTTGTCCTCCCTGGTACCGTTGACCCGTCTCTTGGTGGTTCCTGGGCTCGTCTTCTGTGCGTCGGCAATGGCTGCGCGACGGCTTTGTCTCGAGTAGCTGCTTCGCGTACTCGTTTGCACACTTTGTGCGGTTTTCCGCGACTTGACGTGACACTGTCAATCGGGACTTTAAACGGTTGACCGATACGTCACACCGCACCGACGGTCACTTCGCGTCTTCGCGTTAGATTAGTCGGGTTTTACGAACTACACTGGCGTCCTTTGCACAAGTTGTAGTCGTCACTATAGAGTCACTCTTAACTTTGTCCAAAACACTTTTTGTCCGAATAAATTATGTAGCACTTATCACTTCAACAGATCCCACCGCTGCCACCAAATGTTATGCCGGTACCACGTTATTGGATAACTCGGTAATCGGTATAATATTAAAAAGTTATTATTTTGGGATCGTTTGCCGATTAGGAGTAGAAACTCGAGTAATTCGTGTAGACGTGAATTTATGTAAAAATGGAAATGTTTATTATAGGCAACGGCTACTTCCCGCTGTCTATTTAAAAGTAAAAAGAGTTTAATACAATAAAACTGTGGTTACGAGACCGTACGAGGAACCAACCTCTCGCGTGTGAATCTACCGTTCGAATTTATCATTCGCGATCAACCGTTCAGGTTGATGTCCAACTGTAGACTGATTTCGGCAAAGCAGTTAATTTGCCCCATTGACCGAAATCGAGTGTCGAATGGATTCGTAATAATTTCATAATAATCTTAGCTTGCAAATTCCAAGCTCGAGCTCATTGCAGTCATTGCGGGCAGCTCGACGCTTACGTTTGCACATTGTTCTACTTTGGTAAGCGGTCCTCACGAAAAGGAGGACAATGGCGAAATATCGTGCAAAGAATTAGTTCGCGGTACAACACTATCACGAATCGAAAAAAAATGTTTCAGATGAAAGTTACTTATTTTTTTATGGGGAATCCGAATCTGCAATAAAGAATAGGGGTTCCCATTTACGATTTCAAAGTTGCCCCCACCCCCACCTCAGTGGGTAGGGGTGAGGGATCGACTTTGGTATCATTGGATGACCCCCTTCCAGGCGAACAAATTTTATTGAGAACTTTTTTTGATCCGATGCGTAGTTTTTGAAATATTTTAATGTTCTGAGATAAATCGGCCACCCTGTATAACGCGAAACAATTGTTCATCACTGTTTGTTTCTGTTTAAGTTTTATCGCCACCTTTCCGGAAGTACGAACCTTAAAATGTTCAATATATCAATTAAATCTATGCTCACAAAAAATTATTCGAAATAGACGAACTACTCAAGTCCGCAGATTACGAAAGACAACAAAATAAGTGATACAAGTAGCTAAAACTTTCCATAAACATAACGTGGCAATATGTTTGAATACAGATGAAATTATAAAACAAAATTATGCTGCGTTTATAGCATTAACTAAACGTTCATTATATATTCCCTATTTCGTTTGTACATCGTGTCGAGAACTTTTTTTTTTTAAATAAAGGATCATAGATATCAAGACTTCGCAAACAAATCGAAGATAAGCTGTGGACCGAGGTATTGACCTTTCTCGATGAGAAAGTACGCTACATGCGAAGACGGATTTTATATGCCCGTACTGTTCGGTTAAAATTCGAAACAGTATCGGACCATCGACCTGTATACTGAATAACTTATATGTTGTCAAAGTCCCAGATGAAATAGTAGCGCTCAACGATTGCGAAAGAATGATCATACAACGAGCAAAGGCATTTCAACTTGCTCAAAGAATGGGGATGGTAGCAAAGAAAAATCTGCCAAATCATATGAATGTACAAAATGTAGTAGGTCATACCTTCTATTTGCCGTTACCAATGGAGGAAACATTAAAAAATATATGTCCTTTAACGGCTGCGATAAGTAGCAATCAAGAATTTTCTATCTTGGTGAACGGACTGCCGACTAAAACGGATAAATTATGGCGAAATTTAGTGGATCTTCGAAAGATTTACCATGCACTGACACAGTTGAAAGAAAACAATCCATATTATTTGGAAATTTTGTTGCCAGATGAATATGAAAAATTATTGGGTGGCGTTCATTTAGTGGACGTTGAGTTCCAGATCGAGGAAAATAATGAAGAAAGGGATCAGAACAAAATCGGTGAACTTGACAGAGGTGATAGTTCAAACAATAAATAATTATTACGACAACTCTCATCTCCATTGCGCTCCCGCTCCACCCACTTCACAACAGCGACAGCGCGGGCTTTTATGAATTAAGTTATGAAAGATTATTTAATGAATATAAATAAATAAATAAATAAATAATAGAATTAAAGAAATATATAAAACGCTCTCTAATTTCGCAGCCGTCAGCACATGAATAGTGCATTACAATCACTTCACTTTCACTTTTTGACAGTACATTGTCGTAACAAAAAGACCAAGGTCTACACTTTTTGATTCGTCTGATCCTGTTAGGCGCATACGAAACAATATTTGAACTGTGATTGCATCATTAACGTAAGTACACTAAGAAAACAATTTATTTAATGTTAACAAATCTAGAGCTGAACATAGTAAAATAAATGTCTAATTATTATTACCAAATTTTAGTTGGGCTAAATAATATTGGTTTGGGTGAAATAAAGCTAGGAAATATTTGCTAAGAAATAAAAAATTTCACTGTTGATTGGTCGGTGGACCGGATG
Source organism: Cylloceria caligata (assembly GCA_963942595.1). NCBI lineage: Eukaryota > Metazoa > Arthropoda > Insecta > Hymenoptera > Ichneumonidae > Cylloceria > Cylloceria caligata. The sequence continues at coordinate 51,305,519 of OZ012705.1, read as the reverse complement.
AGCGTGCGGCGTAGTGTGTGACGTCACGCTCTGCGTGACTGTTGATTGGTCGGTGCGTCGGGTGCGCACGCGGCGGGCGCGCACGCGGCGGGCGCTAAATTAAACCCGGTGGAGTGGACACCAAGCGACCTTGAGGTGGGAAAAATCCCCACAACCTGGCATCACTCGCTTGTGGTAACGTGGGTATCGTGTACATAATGGTAACGACGGGCACACGATAAGAGCGGAAAGCGAAAGTGCGTGGATAAAAAACTTGTAATATTATAAGGATAAGTAATCAGTCAGAATCGGATACCTTCAGAAGCGAGGAAAAAAATTGAGAGGTAAGAATCCATCTTCAATTTTTTGTGCTACGGTAATTGATTTTCTAATCTCAAGATTCCATAGTTTTTATAAAGTCGCAAAATTTAGTAATATTTTAATATTTTTATGCTTGCATTAAATTATCGGACAGCTTCCTACAATACTTATAATATTTACAATATTTTGTGGCATATTCGCTTTCAAAACCATTATAAGATTAATGAGCGTAGAATTTTTTCACAAAGTTATAGAGGAAAAAAATTTCTGTCAGCGAGGCTTGTACAACGCTTAGTGCCTGAAGAAAGAGCTATAGAACTTCATGTATTTAATATGCAAACATCCTTACATGACTCATATATCCATGGAAATGCAATAAATAGCCATGGTAAACTAAGTGAAATCCGAGGTAAGTAACTGTTGTGCCGCGAACTAATTCTTTGTATATAATTTCGCCATTGTTCCTCCTTTGCGTGAGGCCCACTTACCAAAGTAGAAAAAATGTGCAAACGTAAGCAATGAGCTGCCAGCGATGACTGCTGCGAGCTCGAGCTACGACTTGCTGGAATTCGCAAGCAAAGATTATTATGAAATCCATTTCGACACTTGATTTTGGGCAATGGGGCCAATAACTGCTTTGCTGAAATCAGTCTAAAGCTTAATATCAACCTGAACGGTTGATCGCGGGTCGGACTCGCCCGAAATATAAAATTCTATAGATAGATTCAGACGTGAGAGGTTGGTTCCTCGTACGGGCTCGTAACCACGATTTATTGTATTAAACTCTGATTGACTTAAATAGAAAACGGAAAGTTGCCGTTGCATTTAATAAACACTTCCATTTTTACATAAATTCACGTTAACACTAATTACTCGAGTTCCATCTCCTAATCGGCAAACGATCCCAAAATAATAACTTTTTAATATTATACCGATTACCGAGTACTCCAATTACGCGGTATCGGCATAACATAACACACGATTACAATTCACATAAATATCTCGCTTTATAAATACATATATTATGTACATATTCAACGTTTATACATATTTATATCTCGTTAATTTTCAGAACTCTGTCAGTCGATTCTTCAAAGGCTTATTCAGTCAGAAGATCAAGGAGCTTGGTGAGCGCATAACGGTTTTACGAGGACCATTTGAAAAGTTTCCGGCTTCATCGACATAAAGTAACTGTAGACAAAAATTTCTTTCGCCGTCCGATAGATGGCCTTAACATATGTAAACCGTAAAAATTTCAAGTCATACTGATCACTACTTTGTCTATGGCACTCTTCCAAAGTTGTCAGCTGACATTGTCTGTCAACAATGGAGAAAATTGAGTATCACGCAGTGATAAAATTCCTTCATTTGAAAGGGACAAAGACTCAAGATATAAAAGATGAATTAGAGTCCGCATATGGGGAAGCCTCCCCTTCATTCACAATGGTCAAACATTGGGTGGCTGAGTACAAACGTGGTCGTGCGACCATTTTAGACAAAGAACGTTCCTGGCGCCCGAAAACCGCTACAACTGACGAAATGGTCGATTTAGTGCATCAAACTGTGATGGAAGATCGTCGATTGATTGTTAAGCATATTGCTGAGGCTTGTGGGATATCATCTGAACGGGTGCACAAGATTTTACATCAAGATTTGGACATGAGAAACTTATCCGTGCGCTGGGTGCCGCGCATGTTGATGATTGACCAAAAGCGCGTACGGACGGACACGTCGCGCGAGTGTCTTAGCCTGTCTAAAAAAAAATCAAGCGGAATTTTTGTGGCGAATGATAACTGTCGATGAAACCTGGGTACACCATCATACACCTGAGACCAAACAACAGTCAATGCAGTGGATTGCAGTGGGGGAACCAACTCCGAAGAAGGCAAAGGTCGTTCTCTCTGCAGGAAAAGTGATGGCGACAGTTTTTCGGGACAGCCGTGGAATAATTCTTATCGATTACCTTGCAAAGAGTAAAAAAATCAACGGACAGTACTTCGCTGGATTGCTAGATAAATTTAAGGCCACAATTAAGAAAAAACGTCCGCATTTCGCCAAGAAAAAAATCTTTTTTCACCAGGATAACGCTCGGGTTCATACGCGCATGGTCGCAACATCAAAATTGAACGAATTGAAATTTGAATTGCTTTTGCACCCATCCTATTCGCTAGATCTAGCTCCCAGCAATATTTTCTTGTTTCCTAATTTGAAAAAATTTCTTGGGGGAAAAAAATATAAGTGAAATGATGAGTTGGAAAACGCTGTAAAGCAGTATTTTTCCGGTTTAGTCAATCAATTTTTTTCTGACGGTTTAAAAGCATGGGAGAAACGTTGGACCAAATATATCGAGTTGCAGGGGAACTACGTCGAGAATCAAATTTTGTTTCGCTTCGAAGTTGTGTTTTTCTTAAAAAGACCGGAAACTTCTCAAATAGCCCTCGTAGAACAACAGAAGCCAGCTCAATTTCCAGACATCCTGATCGCAATAGAAAAAACTTTGCCTCTAACTAACGAAGAATCCCAGCACAAATTTGGAGTAGAGTTAAAAAACGACGACTACTTTTTCAGTGCTGTTAGTATTAGTTTTTCCACATGTCATTTACAGTAATCGTCAATTTCTTTTCAGCAGTTTTGCTACATCATCGATGTTAATAATTCTTCAAAAATTGTTTATTCGTCGTAAACGCGGGAATATTATAGTATGTGTACATTCAATTATCAACTACGATATTTTTCGTGGAGTGTTTAAAAATTAGATTACAGTTGCAAAGCGCGTTGGTTGTGCTGAGTTCAATCGAACAATAGAATCGATCATGAAAAAAATAATGCCCGACGATTTGGTAGAAAAATATAGTGTTGTTGGGCATAAAAAGAAGGAGGCATTCAAAAACTTAAGGACGTGGATGCTGCTCACACGTAAATATTTACAACATTGAACCCCATTCAACGATGACCGACGAACAAATAGAGGAAACAGCTCGGACTGTGTTTGGCCCAAGCAAAAACAAAAATAACAAATACTTTTCAAATGTTGCAAGAATATTTAAGAAATATTTAAATATATTTTTTCAAAATTCTAGCAATATTTCAAATTCATTCGTTATTATATACGGCAAAAAAAAGCATGAAACCTATACTGTAACGATATTTTTACGTTAACATTAATTTTTTTATCTTCCGAGGGGATGAATTCGGGCTCGAACACAGGTATAATTAATTCAGACTTCTGAATAGGTAAAAGTAAGGTTTATTTAACAAATTTATCAGGAAAATGTTGGTGTTCGGTTTATTGGCACCACTTGCCAGTACAATTAATTTCCATTATTAATTTTATCTCTCGTTACGCGTAGCTCCTTGGCCCACTGAACTGCGTCGTCTGCTATTAGTACAACTCATCGCTAGCGTGCCCGTCACCGAGCATGCACGCTCGATCCTCGCACATGACTTCGATTTAAAGAAAAATGTGTCTATTTGGGTGTTTCCCGTCCGTTTTCTATGTAGGTTTCACCGGTGGGTGAACTCCTGCTGTTTCCGTTCTCCTGTGATAAAATCTCAGTGCCGCAAGTTGTTATTTTTCTTTTATTTTTTTGGTGTAGTGAAGTTGATACAATCTCTCATACGAATGACTCGACGCAGCGAGTCGCGAATACCTATCTTATGCTATATTCCCTACAATGTCTGGGTTATTCTTATAATTCTCTTTATCTCCTGATTATTTCGCTTGCATACTACCCGCTTATATACTACTCGCTTACATACTACTCGCATCACATCCGCCTATCTACTTATACTTAAGAGATGTTGCCTAATTTAAATCTAATTCTCGATTCACTTATTCTACAAATTGTTTATAATGTCACACCTGCTTAATTGGATTTCGCTTAAATCCTTCAAATTTATTATTCACACTCGCCTGCTTTCTCTCCTTCACCTGTGTTAGTAACTTATTTGAAAATGCACCGACAATTGTTTTCTCGCTTCTTCGAAAACGTAAGAGATGCAAACGTAAGAGTTGCAGAGGTAAGAGAGCGTTTCCTCTTCTGCAGGCGCTTAAAAGCGCCTGCAGTATAAATGCCCTGCCCCTCCGCCTTGTTCCCCCCACCATATTGTTTTCTACTCGAATTTTGAAATATAACGCGATTTTATAATTTTTCGGATTGTCGTCTCGCGCCACCCGTCGTCCCCTCGCCTTCAAGCGAGGCCAGCTGGTCGCTGACCTGCTGTTTTCGGCAGCGAGGGAATTCCTTAGGCGTGACGTCGGTTGTTTACACCGAACTTTGCTCTGGTTCGATTACCGGTGCGCATTTCACAGTGCGTTCAGAAGTAATCTTTCCTATTATCAGGCGAAATATAATAAGCTTGCTAGCGTGTGTAACTATGTTACAATACATAAATGATAAAAAAAATAGAAAAAATGTGAATAAAATTATGAGCAAAATGTTCAGTGAATATTGCGTTGAAATATTGCAAAGAGCTTGTCTGCAGCGGACATAGAGATATTACAGTAGTGATGCTGCAATGTTTAAGCAATCTTATAGAAGATTCCTACAATATTAACTAAAATGACATCCGAAGTTATGTGATTATTATTAGATTTATTTTCATATGAAAACTTTTCAAAGCTAAAGTCCTACTTATTATAGTTTTGTGCAGTCGAGTGTTTTAAAAATTTTTTATTTAAAAAATCTCTTACTTGCGAAAGCCAGTTCAATGTGACTTTCTACAGCATTTTTATAATTACTATATATTTTTATAGTTACTAAATATATTCGTTGAATCTAATAAACCCGTACATAATTGTTAATAACTATCTTTTATTTAATCGCTCAGTCATTTGTGCACTCTTGTATTCAGAATTAAATCAACAAACGCAATAAGAGAATTACATTGCATTTTTAGTAATTTTTAGTTGCTAACAACATCTCTGATGTACAACAAACTTATTAAAATTTACATGCTGTTGGATAAAACATATTGTAACGGAACGCCATCACGGCGCTCCGCTACTATAACCTTAAAAGTACCCACACCTTCAACCTACACAAAACAGATGAACATCTAGCTAGACTAGGACAACATAACAGAAAAATAGGTACACACGGCCAACCGCAAGTACCCACCCTAAATCAGCATGGCGTCCTATACAGGCCCCACCTAGACACAAAAACCACTATCAAAACAAACATAGCTCGCAAGGAGGTCGCACAAGAAGAAGAGGGGCCGGCCAAATCAGCATGCTACAGACCAAACCTCAGCGTAGTACCCCCCGCCCAGTAGGAAGCAGGCGGAACGACACGTAACAACAAACGCCTTACCCAGCTAGGAAGACATAGCCCGCTTCACCCGTTCAAGCCAACCACACCACACCTACACGATGCGCGGAGAACGCCACGATACGGCGAGATTACAAAAGAATTTGTGGAACTCTAGAGATTCCACAAACTTTCAAGAGTAAAACGACAAGGGGATTCCACATGAAACCTCACCACATACCCCCACTCAATGATCAAACATTAATAACAAAATAAAGGCACAAAACGAACCTAAACTTTACAACAAACAATTAACAAATCAAGACTAGGGCAAGCCCTAACCGGATAGAATACTCTATAGCAAAAATAACACAAAAACCAGGAAAGACAGCTAGAAAACACCTGGTAAAACACCAAACTCACAATTATTAAACAAGTCTAGCGCAAACCAAATCAGAACGTAAACCAGGAAATTCATACGAAGCATCAGCAAAACCACACATGAAAATAAGTAGTTGAAACATGCATTAAACAATAAAAAGCTCTCAGGAAAAGTTTGAACCTCCTGTGGGTAGCAATTTAACACAGGCCAACAAATTCAACCTCGCTAGAACCGCGGTTCAAACCCAGAGAAGACAAAGCCCGGCTAAATATAGAAATAACGGTATACCAATACACCACCCCGCACCTCCTTCACCTAGTGATTGAAGGGCGACAAACATCACGTGACATACCCAAAAACACCCCCTCGGGGCCCATCCACTAAACTATATAAACCACGACCGGACAAGCCTAGAGGCTCTTGTTGAAAATCTGTTCTTCAAGACGAAGCGCTGCCCGACAGCCACAATAAATTCATTTTAAATTCAGAATGTAACACAAAAAGCAGGCTTTCGATCAAACGATTCCCCTGCATCGCGCCTTGGCCATCGTTTGACCGAACGCAGCTATCTCGATAAAGACTAACAGTTTGGGAAAAATCTTGTCAGAAACAGTATTCATTCTCTTAACCGATTCCCTGGCATCGCGTCCTGGCCGTCGGTTGAGTGAACAAATTATCTAGGATACACTGCGAGGAAAGGGCTCCCCTGCATTGCGCCTTGGCCGCCCCCAATCGCAGCGTTAGGGCACTCTGCATTAACGTGTCCCCACGCATAGCGCCGTGGCTACACGTCTTCTGCAGAGTGGAGAAGCACGTGTGTCTCCAGGTTTAGGGAGTGGCATCCCGGCTTGTTGCACCATGCGCAACCGATTCGTAGGGTGTACCTGCGTGGGTGGCACCACGTCAGGGCCAGCACCAACTACCTCCTGTGACGAACGAATACCCAGGCCAATTGCACCAATTAAAAAACCTAATTGTAAAGCCCCTAAGGCGCAATAAGTTGGCTTAATTGAGAGCAACTAAAGGCTCCAGTATCCGGGGTATAGGAAGAGCTAGTTGGTTAAGCTGCGAACCCGGTATTGGTTGCGAACAGCGAGCTATAGAGAGGGACCCAAACAATAACAAAGACGAGTAGAGATAGGTAGGTAAATTCACACTCCTTCCCCCCTCGCACTACACTCGCGTCCCTACTATACACTCACCGCGCAACCATCAGAAAGGTGTAGCCTTACACGGCAGATCACGCGTACGGGCATCTACAAAACAATAACACCCTCTAGCATGACAACTAGCTAGAGGTCCAATGATTAAAAACAAGGCCGACCAGTACTTCTAACGAAGGTACCAAGGAACGCCCAGTATGAGGACTAAGCCGGCAGCAAATAAAGATAGGCCACACACCGTACGCCTCACATAGAGACACGCGAAGCCCTGATTCGACCAACGATATCCTAGAACTTCAAAATTCAAAATCACAACAGCATAAATTCTTTAGATAATTTGAGTGTTGAGCTCCGTAGAAGCGACACTACGTCACTTCACGAATACTAAATTCACTACCGGAAGAGACTGGAAATTATTCCATTTACGTAGTTTTAGAAAAGTGCGTTTAAGCAAACGCGACAACCCATTTAGAAAAATAAATTGAGTGTTAAGCTCCGTGCAAGTGATATCTAATCACTTCACGAATGGTGGAATCGAAACCCGAATTGAGACTGGAAATCATTCCATTTACGTAGTTTTAGAAAAGCGCGTTTTAGCAAACGTGACAACCCATTTGAAAAAATAAATTGAGTGTTAAGCTCCGTGCAAGTGATATCTAATCACTTCACGAATGGTAGAATCAAAACCTGAATCGAGACTGGAAACTATTCCATTTACGTAGTTTTAGAAGAGTGCGTTCTAGCAAACGCGACAACCAATTAAAAGATAAATTGAGTGTTAAGCTCCGTAAAGTGATATCCCATTATTTTACGAATTATAGAGTCAAAAACCCAGACACACCGGAAGCAATTCCACATGCGTAGCCTGTAGGAAAAATTCTGTAAGCGAACGTGAAGATCGTACAAACAACGAGATCATCCCACAAACATCCTTCCTACCTTGTCTGAACTAACAATCAATCAAAGTATCAAATAATTCCGTGCCTTCAGCACCATAAAGAAAAGAAAGAATTACCCAATCAGTCAAAGGACCAATGATGAGAGGGTAACAAAATCGCCGGTCTCACAAGGACTAATGCGACACGATAAAAATCTAAACTGAGGTCTCACAAATAACAACAATAAAAAAAAAAACAACCAAATAGATTGATTGCCTAGCCATAAAAACACAGACATTTCTCACTCCATCCAGCCCAGAGCACGAACCGGTTTCGAGCTGACTCCCTCTTCCACACGATCTCGAAAGAAACCGCTCGAAACAAAATTAAAAACTACGCGATTTCATGCCACCTCCTGATAAGACGCGCGTAACAGCTGAAGCTGAAAAGTGTGTAAAGATCGCGAAAGGTTTCAATATATACAATATTTTACTGAATGCCCCGTGCTTTTTCTCTCACTCCACCGTGAGCGCTCTGAAGTTAGGTACAGATGAACGAGTATAGTAGGAATGACGGTCATCTTGTATCAGGGGTACAAATTGAAAATGCGGGTTTGATAACAGATGGCGTTACTAACGCTATACGCATCAGGCAGTGCTGTGACTATGTTCATGTCAAAGCTACGTCTTATAGCTTTAATTTTCAGTATGTGTCAATTTGTCGCAGTGTCAAATTCATAGTTTTTTTGAGCTCTCAATATGTCGAGTTTCGTGCCAACAAAACAGCATTTGCGGGAAGTTTTAATTTACTTCTTTAATTTGAAGAAAAGTGCTGCTGAAGCACATCGATTGGTCTCCGAGGCTTATCCGAGTCATGTTCCATCGGTTTCAACGTGCGAGAGATGGTTTGTGCGGTTTAGAAGTGGTGATTTTGACGTTGAGGACAAAGAGCGGCCGGGCCAAGTGAAAAAGTTTGAGAATGCTGAATTGGAGGCAATACTCAATGAAGACTCGTGTCAAACTCAACAAGAGCTCGCAGATTCATTGGGAGTGACACAACAAGCCATTTCCCATCGTATAAAAGCCCTCGGAATGATCCAAAAGCAAGGACATTGGGTGCCGTATGAGCTGAAGCCGAGAGACGTCGAGCGCCGTTTTTTTGCATGCGAACTGCTGCTCGAACGGCAAAAACGGAAGGGTTTTTTGCATCGCATTGTCACTGGTGATGAAAAGTGGATCCATTACGATAACCCGAAGCGCAAAAAATCATATGGTTACCCCGGCCATGCATCATCATCGACGGCCAAACCAAATATTCACGGCGCCAAGCTCATGCTCTGTATTTGGTGGGACCAGCTGGGTGTGGTGTATTATGAGCTATTGAAATCGAACGAAACCATCACAGGAGCACTATACCGAACTCAATTGATGCGTTTGAGCCGCGCACTCAAAGAAAAACGGCCACAATACGAGCAAAGACACGACAAAGTAATTTTGCAACATGACAACGCTCGGCCACATGTTGCAGCGCCGGTCAAAACATACCTACAAACGCTGAAATGGGAAGTCTTACCCCACCCGCCGTATAGCCCAGATATTGCTCCTTCCGATTACCACCTTTTCCGATCGATGACACATGGCCTAGCTGACCAGCGCTTCCATTCTTACGAAGAAGCCCAAAAATGGGTCGATGACTGGATAGCAGCCAAGCCGGCCGAATTTTTTCGCGACGGTATCCGTAAATTGCCAGAAAGATGGGAAAAAGTTGTGGCTAGCGATGGACAATACTTTGAATAATTCATTTGTTACCATTTTTTCAGAATAAACGTTCAAAAATAGAAAAAAATCCCGCATTTTCAATTTGTACTCCTGATAGTATTTCGATATATACAACCGTGCTTCTCATACATTTATTCAAATGCTTTTTTCTTTTTGAAATCGCAAATAATAACATATAATATACGACAAAAATGGAAGTTGCGATGCACAGAATTTGTGTATCCAGTTCTGTTAAGAACTCTGTAGCCGATTCGGAGAATATCGAACGCATAGAAAATCATATATTCGTGCCATGTCAGTGACACGAATACTCTCGTCGGGAGTGAAAATAACGGAAGCCAATTATACCGTATGAAGCGAAAATGTTAGAAATGTACCTCCTGGGACTCGATCTGCTACACCGGCCGCCATCCTGATGTACATGAATCTGCACTATCAGCACCACTACGTTTGAAGTCTGATACGTCGAAAATCAGTGTACTCAATTTAGGTAAATTTGAGTACAGTTCAGTGCCAAAAACAGGCTAGTTAGTCTCCACACTAATCTTTGATGTAATAGTTAAGTCATTTGGTAGTTTTACCTGGAAAGTTTTCCGGGAGTTTTCAAAATTGGTGATTTTATAGATTCCGATGTGCGCTTTTCGAATTTTCACTTTGTCACGTCGTATCGTTGCCGCTCGCGCTGCCATATTAGAAAAATGGCGCCCAGAAACAGTTTTTTGACAATATCTCCTTTCCGACTCGTTTTACGATAAAAATAGTTATGTAATAAATTAAACTAGAGAAAATTTCCTACAATTTATATAGTAACCTTTTTTTTTATAGAATCAATAGTTTTAGCGTACGAGCGCCGCAAATTCCATTCCAACACGCGTTTTGGCCAAATAACTCATTTCCACACCACCATGAGGTACAGTAAGTGGCGCGTTTTTTTTTGTAGTATCCCCAGTAGGTCTAATCTACTTGTAATGCACTATTACAAAATTTAGCTCATTCTCCTTCGCTTCGCTATCCTCGATGGACTAAATTTGCGAGTTCATCGTCTTCATACCGGGCGAAATGTCACAGATAGAAATTTCTCCCACGTCATCCCCGATGGGATCATCAGCTACGTTGTAATCCTTTTGTTCCTCGATTTCGTCATACATTTGCTCGAGAATAGTCTCTTTTTCTTCCTCTTCATCGCTATCTTGTAGTGGAATTTGCGAATTATCACAGGTACGATTGCAATTTGTCCATATAACTCCGACCTGCATTGGTGACACGAAAGATTTCGGCCTTGCTGCGGCAATTATGCAATGTGCGAGAGCAATGCTCTGTTTCTTCCATTTCTCAAGAGACGCACGTTTTTTCTTCAAGATTACATTATCCAGGAAAACGCGTAAAGTTTCAGGTATATCTGACTCAATTTCTTGAAAAAAATTATCTGATGGAGGATAATGTTTTGTCTCGTAGACCGTAGAGCGAATATCCTCTAAAACGATTGCTGCAGCTGTCTTTACGATACGCCGACGTTCTTCTGTCTTGTTGTCGATTTTTTTTATTATACCAGGCTTCCGTCAATGACGTGTACCCTCCCTGTGTTCCGGAAACAAATCACAGGAGCCTTATTGGCAGTGAAGGCAATCAAAATATCGTCACCATCTTTTTTGAGGAGTTGTGCTTTCACCGTTTTTATGTGCGGGCGGTAATCACCTTCAATTTTGGCCATCAGTTCGTCCAGAGAAAATTGACACTTTTCAGAATTCTGCTCGAGATAAGAGTAAATATACTACATTGCAGTTTTGATCTCGTTTGCATAATGACCTCTTTTTTTTATTTCTCCAGTCGGTGGTGCGTGGTACAATTTTTTCAAGCACGAATTGTGATATTGTGCATCGACTGCGACCAATCATCATTACGAGCTCTAACAAGTTCTGAAATGGTGTCTTTCATCGATAATTTACGCACGCTATTTACAATATTACGATCGCATAAGCGCGCCTATTTTTGTTTCGTTATAAACTGTGGTGTTATTTCAGCATCGCACAAAAAACAATGATCTCTGTTAGAGAATCAGCTGGCGCACGGCGATCGATATCCGTCGTGCGTCGACCTGTTGCTGCTGGGTAGCGTGCTGCGCTCGGCTATAACACCGATAGCCGAGGCAGTGCCTCGCAGGCATGTTGCTTGAAGCGAGAAGCTATCTCTCTCGCTTGACTTCGGCATTGCTCACCAGCTATCTCGCTCGCTTGATTTCAGCGTCGCACTTACCATCTCACCGGATCTTCTCAATATTTTTGTGCTCACCAGGACAAATATACGGTAAGAGTACATCGTTACAATTTCGCTAAATTCAATGACGGTGAGGAGAGTAAATCTCATCGGTGCATCTTCATAAAAGTCTCATTGCGTGGCGTGCTTTGCAGCGCGGGCTGCACCACGTTTTACATAAAATTTTCAAGCACTCAATTAATATAATTGCATGTGCTCACACTCATTCCCTGTATTTCCTCTCACGCATACATGCTAAGAATTTCTGTGGCAATATTTATTTCTCAATTATCCATTCTCACAATTCTCATTCCGTGGCGCGCTCTGCAGTGCTGGCTGCATCACATTTTCCACTCAAGGAAAGACAGCACACAATTAATAGAATTGTGTGCTTCACTTCAATTCATTATTCAAAATTCACTTTAAATTTATTTGTGTTTTCTTTTAATATATTTTGTACCAATGAAATCGATGGTAGAATAAAAACCATTTTCTCTAACAACATCTACTAGTCTGGTTATTTCACCCTCTGCCGTGAGTGAAAACTCATTACTTTCGATATCTTTCAGATTCGGTCCACCAGCACCAAGGAATAAATCCGCAACAATCTCTGAATGAGAATGTTGGGGTAGTGGATCACAGTTGCGGATGGGAAGTCGCGTCATCGCTTCCTCTACGCAAAGAAGCAGATTAATTTATCATTGTTATATCGTTTTCGACACACATCGTGAACCACTATCGATCTCAGTCCCTCGAAGAGTTTGCCCTTGTTGTCCTTTCTTTGAATACTTGACTTACGAAAAGTCTCCAATCCTTTTTCCTTCATTTCAATCACCTCACTTCCTTGCAATGAATTTTCACAAATAAAACAGTTCACATCCTTCGAGGCCATGGCTCTAAAAATGCGAACGACACTGTAGAACGATAAACTTGTACTGATGATTCACGCAGAATATTTGAACTGTCTGTCGGCAGATGTTCTGTACAATGGAAGAGGGGGGGGGGGCGACGCCAAGGCGACGCGTCCCTTTATACCTGCGATGAACCTTTTAGGCAGTAGTAGACCGGGTTTACAACGCGTAGTGAAATATTTTTTTGTTAATATACAAAAAACGCGTGTTGGTGTAGATGTATCTTGGTTTGCAGCTTTCGTACGCTGAAACTATTGATTTTACAAAAAAAAAAGGTTACTACATGAATTGTAGGAATTTTTCTCTAGTTTAATTTATACATAACTATTTTCATCGTAAAATGAGTCGGAAAGAAAATATTTTGAAGATAAGATAAGAAGATAAGTGAAAATTCGGAAAGAGCGCGTCGAATTCTATAACATCACCAATTTTCAAAATTTTCGGAAAAAAAAATGACGGTACTATAAGAAGACCGTGCTCGCAAAGCAGACGAATCTCATACGTAGTATTACATGGGATGAGAGTTTATCGTAATCGTATCTCCCTGGCCTGCGAGCGCCGGTAAAAGGAAAGGGAGAGGCGTAGGTGCAACTGTGTCGCGGCCAAGCAAAAAACTTGAACGAAGTCGCGTCGAGCTCTTTTACTCCCGGCAAGAGAGTTTCAGTGAGAATACACGTTTTTTATTGTACCTTTATAATAAAAGTTTATTTCTGTTTTCTAATCGATACTAATCCGTGTCTCGTATTAATCATCAGTTTCCTAAAATGTATTCCTATATTCCCTGAAAAATTCTACAGGTTATGGGCCTAGTAGTTTTGGGTGGAATGGAAATCTGAGCGATAAATTCGTTGAGTTGTTCGGCAACAGGCTGGTCGTATCGCGTGGCACGCGGCAGTCACTCTGTGTTCTTCTTTCGTGGACAAGAACTAGGTCGTGCGGTTTATCGGAAATAGCGTGCGCGGTCGAGACAATTAAAAATGTCGGACAATATTTCGGTGAGACATATCGAGAAACTAGACGGAACAAATTTCCTGACATGGAAATTCGAGATGGCGGCTTTGTTCAGGGCAGTGGGCGTGCACATTGTCGTGAATGGCACAGATGTGTTAGCGGCGGATGCCACGGCAGCGGTAAAGAACACGTGAGAAGAAAAAGACGCGAAGGCAAGAGTGCTAATTTCAACGACTCTCGAGAGATCGCAGTTAATATCTTTGATCACCGGTGAAACCGCGAAAGCAATATGGGACGAGCTGTGCAGCCAATACAAAGAAAAGTCGGCCTCGAGCAAATTGTCTTTGTTAAATAAATTTCACGCGTATCGGATAGAATCGGGTGATACGGTAGTGCAGCATGTGTCGAAAGTTAAGAATATGTCGCTGCAGTTAAAGAATGTCGGTGAGATAATGTCTGACGCGACCGTGATGGCGAAAATTCTTTCCGGGCTGCCACCGAGCTATAGGAGTTTCCAAACGTTATGGGATAAGGTCGACGAAGTGAAACAAACTTTCGAAAATTTAATAGAAAGACTAGTGCGCGAGGAACAGAGACACGGGTCGAACGGTGACACGGTGGAAGTGTTAACGGTTGTTAAAAACAATAGCGCGAAGAAAAAAACGGTGGTTTCGAAAGAAAACGGCAAAAAGGATCCTAAAAAGTTCAAATGTTTCAAGTGTCATTGAAAGGGACACTTTGCGGGGCAATGTCCGCTAAAGAAACAAAGTGGTGGAGATAAAGACAAAGACTCAAGTAAGTCGGAAAAATATGTGTTTGTTGCCGCGGTAAAAGAGAGTGAATCGACGACGCGAAAGAAGCGTATCGGTATCTCGGCGAAACAAATGAGACGACTACTCGAGGTCGATACAGCAGATGCCTGGATTGGCGACAGTGGTGCCTCGGCACATTTCTTATCGACGCGATTGGTTCGAGTCTCTCCGCATGGGTTTCGGCGGCACTGTGGTGCTTGGCAACGATGCTGAGTGCAAGATAGAAGGAGAGGGAAATATCAACCCCGAAGCGTTTGTTGACGGCCGTTGGAATAGCGTATGAATCGAAGGTGTTTTATATGTTTCGGAGATCAAGAAAAATTTACTTTTAATGGGTACGTGTGCCGAAAAAGGCTGCTTTATCGGAATTGACAATGAACACGTGACAGTTTCGCTGAAGGATGAAGTTGTTATGGCCGGCGTAAATCAAGGTATCGCGGTTTATCGAATGCTCGTCCACGTGGTGCCACCGAAAGAAACGATGGAAATTAACGTGTCAGTGGCCGATTTAAAAACATGGCATGATCGTTTGGGCCATGTCGGAGCTCGGGCACTCTAGGACATGGTTAAGAACGATCTTGTGACCGGCGTTAAGTTGAAAAACGTCAATAATTTTTTTGCGAGCCGCGTCAGCTGGGGAAGGCGCACCTAAAACCATTTCCGGAAAAGTTAATTTCGCGTGAAATGAAGCCGGGTCAGTGCGTGCATACTGACGTCGTCGGACCGATTCAGGTTAGATCTCAAAGAGGCGCGAGTTACTTCGTAACATTTATAGATGAAGCCTCGAGTTTTTGCCATGTTTATTTTCTGAAACACAAGGACGAAGTGTTTGAAAAATTTAAGATTTACGATCAGCTGGTCGAAAACAAGACAGCGTAACTTGAAGCACGAGGAATAAACATGGAAAATTCGGTGCCACATACGCCACAACAAAACAGGAAGGTGGAAAGGGCAAATCGAACGATATTCGAAAGCGCTAGAACTATGATCCGTGCGAAAGATCTTCCGAAGACGTTGTGGGCTGAAGCTGTTAGTACAGCTGTGTATGTGCTTAACAGGACATTCAAGTAGAAAAGGCATCAAGACAGCGTACGAAGAGTGGACTGGACGGAAACCGGAGGTAAGTCACGTGAGAGTTTTCGGAACGACGGCGTACGCTCATGTTCCCAAATAGTTTCGAAAGCAACTCGACGACAAATCGAAGAAGTTGATACTGGTGGGATACCAGGACGAGTCATCAAATTATCGGTTGTATGACACATCAAAGAAAACGATTGTTGTGTCTCGCGATGTTGTGTTTAACGAAACTGGAGCTGGAGAGAGTCCGAGTGTGAGTAACTCCGGAAAAGAGACACTGAGAATATCACAAGAAGTCGAAGCGGTTGAGGTTTCGGACGAATCGGACGACGAAGTTGTACAGAACGAAGACGTTGTACAAGACGAAAAAGCTGTACAGGACGACGTGGGACCACAGCAGCAAGTGCCTGGATGAGAACTCCGAGATCGAAGCAAACTTGAACGACCGGGTTGGTTGCTTCGTTACGAGCTTGCGCAGAGCACAAGGCGCCGGCAACATTCAAGGAAGCAGTGAGTGGACCTGATGGGCCAAAATGGTCAGAAGCTATTGATCAGGAACTGCAGGCTCACGAGAGGAACGAAACCTGGACGATAGTCAGAAAGAAATCCGAGGACAAGCTGTTAGACTCAAAATGGGTATTTAAGGTCATTCAGGGGTCATCAACGGGTGAGTTTCGTTACAAAGCACGTTTATGTGCACGAGGTTTTCTGCAGCGACAGGGTGTGTATTATAACGAAACGTTCGCACCTGTTATTCGTTTCGATTCGCTCCGGGCATTCCTGGCAAAGACAAAACAAGAAAATTACGTCTGCAAATTGAACAAGTCGCTTTATGGCTTAAAACAGTCACTCAGATGCTGGAATCGCAAGTTTAGTGAGTTTCTGAAAAAATGTAACTTCACTCAAGGTGATGCAGACCAGTGTATATTTAAAGGGTGTGTCGATGGCATGAATGTCTTCCTAGCCTTGTTCGTCGATGATGGCCTTGTGGCCTCCGAATCGAGTGGAGTGCTGAATGCAGTGGTAGATTGTCTGAATAGCGCGTTCAAGATAACGATAGGAGACGCGTCGCGATTTGTAAGTATGCAATCTGAACGAAATCGTGCCGAGAAAACGACGTTTGTTCATCAATCCGAGTTCGCTGAAAAGATCTTGAAAAAGTCTGGTATGTTGGATGCGAAATCTGTATGTGTGCCTGCTGATCCGAACGTTGTATTTTATCCAGTAGAAGACGAAGATGAATGTACGAATGTACCGTACCGTGAAGCGGTCGGTTCGTTAATGTTCTTGGCGGTTGTGTCGCGTCCGGACCTGACATATAGGGTGAATTCAGTATTGAAGTTTCTGAATAAGCACAGTCGTGCGCATTAGATGGCTGTAAAGCGTTTTTTCGCATACTTGGGCGGAACTGTAGATCACGGAGTACTCTACAAAGGTGGAGGAAACGAATCAGACCTTATCGGCTATTGCGATGCCGATTTTGCCGGCAATAGTAGAATGGGACCAAGATCTCGAGACTTGTAGGCGTGGCCTCCCCTCTCCCTGCTGGCTTGTGATCGATCCTCCACCTTATTACCCTCACCCCTCTCCTGCACCTGATTGCCCCCCCCCCCCCCTTATCTCTCCCCTGCACGTGATTGGTCGCCCCACCCTGAGCCCCGACTGACGCGCCACCTAGGCGACACGTGCGTCATCTGTCGGACGCTTGTTGCTGATGCGCCATCTATTGTAAATATTCGACAGGAGGTATGTTACCGACAGCAGGTAAAACAGAGCGACCTACCGACGGTAGATGGTGTAGATTTGGTGCAGCTATCGATAAGTAAATTGGGTCCTACATGCGATACCACAGATTGGGCCCTACTATCGAAAAAGAAGATTGTAGCTTGACATCGGTAAAAATATTTGCGTCCGGTCTTGTCCCATCAGCGATAAACAGTTTTGGGCCCTACACATACGAAGTTTTGCTTTTCACTATTTGACACTAATTAGAAGTCAAATCTTTCGAATCACTCAAACCAGCTATTGATATTAATAGCAATAATAATAGGTAAAAATACGTTTGAAGAACAAATATGTATATTGATAATAGCATTATGTATACAGTTTTAATAACTCCAATTTAGATTAAGCGAAACATGGGATGACGACGAGACGGGGCAGCACATATCAGGAGTACAAATTGAAAATGCGGGATTTTTTTCTATTTTTGAACGTTTATTCTGAAAAAATGGTAACAAATGAATTATTCAAAGTATTGTCCATCGCTAGCCACAACTTTTTCCCATCTTTCTGGCAATTTACGGATACCGTCGCGAAAAAATTCGGCCGGCTTGGCTGCTATCCAGTCATCGACCCATTTTTGGGCTTCTTCGTAAGAATGGAAGCGCTGGTCAGCTAGGCCATGTGTCATCGATCGGAAAAGGTGGTAATCGGAAGGAGCAATATCTGGGCTATACGGCGGGTGGGGTAAGACTTCCCATTTCAGCGTTTGTAGGTATGTTTTGACCGGCGCTGCAACATGTGGCCGAGCGTTGTCATGTTGCAAAATTACTTTGTCGTGTCTTTGCTCGTATTGTGGCCGTTTTTCTTTGAGTGCGCGGCTCAAACGCATCAATTGAGTTCGGTATAGTGCTCCTGTGATGGTTTCGTTCGATTTCAATAGCTCATAATACACCACACCCAGCTGGTCCCACCAAATACAGAGCATGAGCTTGGCGCCGTGAATATTTGGTTTGGCCGTCGATGATGATGCATGGCCGGGGTAACCATATGATTTTTTGCGCTTCGGGTTATCGTAATGGATCCACTTTTCATCACCAGTGACAATGCGATGCAAAAAACCCTTCCGTTTTTGCCGTTCGAGCAGCAGTTCGCATGCAAAAAAACGGCGCTCGACGTCTCTCGGCTTCAGCTCATACGGCACCCAATGTCCTTGCTTTTGGATCATTCCGAGGGCTTTATACGATGGGAAATGGCTTGTTGTGTCACTCCCAATGAATCTGCGAGCTCTTGTTGAGTTTGACACGAGTCTTCATTGAGTATTGCCTCCAATTCAGCATTCTCAAACTTTTTCACTTGGCCCGGCCGCTCTTTGTCCTCAACGTCAAAATCACCACTTCTAAACCGCACAAACCATCTCTCGCACGTTGAAACCGATGGAACATGACTCGGATAAGCCTCGGAGACCAATCGATGTGCTTCAGCAGCACTTTTCTTCAAATTAAAGAAGTAAATTAAAACTTCCCGCAAATGCTGTTTTGTTGGCACGAAACTCGACATATTGAGAGCTCAAAAAAACTAAGAATTTGACACTGCGACAAATTGACACATACTGAAAATTAAAGCTATAAGACGTAGCTTTGACATGAACATAGTCACAGTACTGCCTGATGCGTATAGCGTTAGTAACGCCATCTGTTATCAAACCCGCATTTTCAATTTGTACCCCTGATAATTAATACAAAGTCATACGATAATTATCTTATCATCTTTGTTGGATAATCAGCTGGCGCACGGCGATCGATATTCTCCGTGCGTCGACCTGTTGTTGTGCTCTAGCACGCTGCGTTTGGTTGGGCCGGAGATAGCCGAGGCAGGGCTTCACGGAGCCGAGGCTGTCCCTCGTAGGCATATACCACGTTGAGCGAGAGGATGTCTCTCTCGCTTGACTTCGGCTTCGCTCACCGGCTGTCTCTCTCAATTGACTTCAGCGCCCAACGAAGCTTTCATATCCCGCAGCCATATTGCTAATTTCGACACTTACGTGAAAACCCGATCGAACAGCGCACGCACATTGCTAGGCTCGGACAAATTTTCACATTTTCCACCGGTTCATCTCAACCTTCGTTTGCTCACCAGGACTCAAATTAAGGTAAGCGTACACCGTCATAATTTAACGTAATTCACTGACGGTGAGGAGATTCATATATCGGTTCATCCTCATAAAGGTCTCACACTGTGGCGTGCTCTCCAGCGCGGGCTGCACCACTTTTTCACACAATTATTAGCATGCTTGATTAATATAATTGCGTGTGTTTTACCAATTCACTGTACTTTCCCCCAATTGAACTTGCTGGGAAAGTGTTGTGAATTCAGTCTGATCATTTTGTGCATCCTCAAGCTCACATTGCTATGCTCTGAAGCGTAGACTGCTTCATAGCCTGTCACACTAGAATTAGATACAGTGGCCAGATTTTCATGTGCTAGCACTCACTTGCTGCAAATTCTAATTCATTGTCTCATTAAGTATTTAGTGACACGCATTGAATTTGTCTACGCACTCATCTATCTCATTCCGTGGCATGCTCCGCAGCACTGGCTACGTTATGCTCACGCTCAGTAACACTTAGCACACGATGAATATAATTGTGTGCTGGTCAAGTCTCTCTGTCAAATTCAAAGTTGATTTATTTATTTATATACAATTTTAATTCTCTGTTTTGGTGCATTTATTTTATATAAATTTTGTATTTTCCTCAATTTAGTCTATTTTGTATTTATTCTCATTTTCTATGATTTATTAAATTGCGTCATTTCATTGTCTGTGTGGAAAGTATAATAAACCACTTTCTCCAAATTCCATCTACAAGTCTGGTTTATTTTCACCCTGTCTTGAGTTAAGCTTCATTAGTTTCAATATGTTTGCAGATCTGTCAAACACCATCAGACGGATTCTCAAACAATCTTCAATTAGTAAAATTAATTATTTATCTTCATAACCATGTGTTATTATGTGAATTATGAAATACTACTTTTTAACTAGTTTGTACACTCGTTCTCCCATTATTATGCGATCGGATTTGTACCTACTAGAGAAATGTCTGTGAGTAATTTTTTCACTTAATGTGTTATGAATGGAATACAAAATACCTTCAACTCCAGGAACAGTATATCGAAATATTCAATGAATGAAGGATCGACTCGATGGCGTACAGCCTCACACAGTTTAGAGCTATTATGTGTTAAGAGTTCTCTAACGCGCACTTGATCAACATTTTCGGCTAGCTCTTTAGCGAGAATATGAATAAGTAATTCAGCACATAGAATTTGGATGCAGTTTTTCACATAAGAGAAGATGTTCTTCTTCTTCTTCTTCGCTGGCGGTGGTTCCACTCGACTCTCTTCATTCTGGTCGACACTGCTCTGTGGTTGTCTCATCAATGCACCGATTGAATACAATGGATTTGGACCCGAACGATGTTGTAAAGTATACCTCGAAGTCTCCAAATTTGAGGGTCTTTGGGGTACGGTGAGCGAACCGCTTACCATAATTCCTACACTCCTTGAAATATGAGTCTATTTCCGGTAGTGCATCTTGTAGTTTACCCCAGGTAGTGATATCGAGGATGATTCCCCCCGATGAGTTATTATTCTGCAGCTTGACGATTGGTACGACATCGCCGTTTATATGCGGCTGAAGTCCCACACTTATCTTCTTTGTTTCTGAATAATTCAGATTGTATGTTGTACCGAGAAGCAGTGGTATCTCGAGATTTTTCTTCTCATCGGTAGATATAAGCCGGTACATGGCGGCCACACCCATATCGGCGGAACTCATATTGAGCAATACGCGTAAACTTTACGAAAGAGATGGTGGTCGGAAATCTATCACTGATAGTTGTAGTTTCTAGTATGTCACAGGCCTGACTGCCGGTTATCCCTTTCTGCGATTCATTTTATAGGTAAGTATGGATAATCATATTGTATATCATAGAATGGAGGGGGAGGAAAACAGGTGTACAGCTTCCTGCGCAACCCTCTGCTAGCATCGTATTTGTCACATTGTAAACAGACTGTTCAGATGAATATTTAAATTATGTATGTTCGTTTTGACAATACAGCTTTGATTCCAAAATGCAAGAGTCCAAGGCGTCATATGCACTGTCTTGTAGACAGACTGTGTAGGTGTATACATACATTAAAATTAGGGATACTCGGTCTGACAATACAGACTGCTACCGAAAATGAAGGAGTTCGAGAGCTTTTATTTACTGAATTACATCCTGTACAGTACCCGCGAGCTGGTGCTGGACCATCGATATGCGTTCTAGAACCTGGTGTATTGTGATGTAAACGGCACGGCAGGTACGTGGAAACCTCGGGGTCATTCCTGAGGTGCTCAGGTAGTTTGTCCCACAGAATAGATATTTTTGCTCACTAATGTTTCAACAGTAGGGGTTTCGGGATGTACTCGAGCTCCTGTTTGGTGAGTTTCCAGAGATCCTTGGAGCAGTCGATCACGAGTATACCGTCACTTTCACACACGAGTATACCGTTGACTTTGCAAGCATCTTCGCATGAACTATCAGTACGTCGGGTGTAACTTTACCTCGACGAACTAGTAATGTAGCTTCGGTAATGTGTAGTATATGCATCACACCAGTAGTAGGAGTCTCCATAAGACAAAAATAGTTTTTGAACGTACAAGCCGTACCATACTTCTACGCCATTCAGCAGAAACTTATCCTGATTAAAAACGTCACAGTGTAAGTGTCACGATTATTCAGACCGATATTAATACTATTTGATGTGGTAGGCCTGGTAGAGTGTAAAACGTACCAGGGGTGTCAGCGTACCATAGTGCGATCGTTAAGTGAGAATTTTCAGCCGCCGGTCCATAATTGAGTAACGTCACAATATATGCATTGTAGGGATGTGCCTTGTTTGGCGATGTCACGAGTTTCTGGTTAACATATATGTCTACCTGATTGAAAAGACTATGTAGGAAGTTCTTAGCAGGTGCTACGTAGTATTTTGATTCACCTGTTCATATAACCTTCACATTTACATTGTATGCGCCAGATCCAGGTATTCTTCACCGTGGCCAGGTACGATAAATTGCGGGAGGTCCGTCATGCGTGAAAATTGTTGAAGTTTTTTGAATTTGATCAAATGATAAAGAGATAATTGCGTCATCAACATGTCTTTTGTATTCAATTGGAGTGTAATAAAGTTTTAACATGCAACATTCTTTTGAATCAGCTATAACTCTGTTATATAAAACTAGCTGATTTACCCGGCGTTGCCCGGGTACACAAACAAATAGATAAGACCTAAGCAAGATCACTCGATATATCTCACACCTTAAAACCACCCTGACAAAACACCCTGTATCATACCACTAAAAATAATGTGGCTTTTAATAACATTTTTTAAATCCAATTTAGCTGTTATTCCCCGTTTGATGTGGCACTCGGGCAACGCCGGGTAAATCAGCTAGTACATTATACACAAAGTAAAGTGCGGCGCTCATTTTGCAAATTATCAAATCGCTCAGCGCTTTTTGTTACGCTCGCTTCAATATGAACTCTCTTCGTTTGTATGAGAATTTTCGAGTGTATTGAGCTGTTAGTTGAGTGAGATTATCATCAGAAGATAATTTCGAGCTCTGATTATAATTTATAGCTGATTTCCCGGCGCTGCCCGAGTGTCACATCATATGAGGAATAGAAATTAAAAAGTTGAAAAAAACCACATTACTTTCAGTAAGGGATAAAGATTGTTTTTGTTGGGGGTGGTTTTATGGGGTAAGATATATAGAGTGAGTGAGTTTCTATTTTGTTTGTGAAGTTTTGTTTAAATCAGTTAAGGCAGAAAAACTAACTATTTTTAGGGGATGAAGGCTCGATTTTAAGGGGTGAGCTATATTTATACAGTGACCTTCCATTAGAACTTATCAAAATTTGTGTAAAGTTTGGTTGAAATCAGTCAAGGGGTGTGGATTTTTATACTAAATCTTTTTTTAGGGGTTTAAGTGGGTGGTTTTCAGGGGTGAGATATATACAGTCGCTTTCCTTTGGTCTTCAACAATATTGGTATAAAGTTTGGCTGAAATCGGTCAACGTGTGTAGCTTTGTATAGCTGGACAGACAGACAGACAGACAAACATTCATTTTTATATATAAGATAAGTTAGAATTTTAAGTTTAAAGTACTTTATTATAGATTTATTATCTTGTCCCACAAATCTATACTTTAATTGTTTTAAATAAGTCAGAAGTTTGAGTTTAAAGTAATTTATTATAGATTCATTATCATCTGCAATAAATCTATAATTAATTTTTTTTAATAAGTTAGAATTTTAGATTTAAAGTAATTTTCTATCTTCAAAAAATTTATAATTAACATTTTTTGAATAATTTAGAATTTTAAGTTTAAAGTTATTTATTATAGATCAATTACCTTCTCCAATAAATCAAGAAATAAGTTTTCTAAATAAATTACAATTTACATTTAAAAAAATTTATTATAAATTTATTATCTTCTCCAATAAATCTATAATTAATATTTTTATATAAGTCAGAATTTTAAATTTGAAGTAATTTATTATCTGCCCCAACAAATCTATAATTAAAAATTTTTTGATAAGTTAGAATTTTAAGTTTAAAGTTATTTATTATATATTAATTATCTTCTCCAATAAATCAATAATTAAATTATTTCAAATAAGTTAGAATTTTAAGTTTAAAGTAATTTATCATAGATTTATTATCTTCTCAAATAAATCTATACTTAAATTGTTTTAAATAAGTCGGAATTTTAAGTTTAAAGTAACTTATTTATTATAGATTAATTATAATTATAAATATAAACAACCTTCGTAAGCAAAAACCAAGATTCTAGCAACAGAGGTTTGAGCTGGACATGGTATTTATTTAATTTTTTAATTTTTCAGCCGAATCTGAATTTGGCCTTTTAAGGGCTATTTAGGACAAAATACTGAATTATATTTTGCAGTAAAAGCGTATACAACATTCGTAAGCAAAAATAAACTCAGAATCTTATCATGCTTGACAGAATTTGAGAAAACGCAAATTTGTATTGGTAACCTTTGCAAGGAAAATTGAGAAATATGCGAAAAACAACCCTGTACACTCCCTTAGGGATAGAATTAAAAAAAAACCGTTAAAACACTTTCTACAGTTTCTAACCCTTTTACACCCCCTTAGGGGTGGAATTTCTAAAAATCCTGAAATTGGTTTTTAAACATTTGTATGAGTAAAATTTGCAAGCAAAAACCAAGGCGATATCTCATCGTGCCTGAGATATATAGGAGAAATACGTAAAAACATATTTAACCCTTTTAAACCCCCTTAGGGGTGGAATTTTTAAAAATCCTGAAATTGGTTTTGAAACATTTGTATGAGTAACATTTGCAAGCAAAAACCAAGGCGATATCTCATCGTGCCTAAGAGATATATAGGAGAAATACGTAAAAACATATTTAACCCTTTTACAGCCCCTTAGGGGTGGAATTTTTAAAAATCCTGAAATTCGTTTTTAAACATTTGTATGAGTAACATTTGCAAGCAAAAACCAAGGCGATATCTCATCGTGCCTAAGAGATATTGAGAAATACGTAAAAACATATTTAACACTCTTACACCCCCTAGGGGTGGAATTTCTAAAATTCGCTTCTTAGTGAGCGTCTACGACACGAAGGGAATACCAGGTGTATGCATAAGTTTTTTCCGGTTTTTTGGTAAAAAAAAACACGTAATTTTCAAGGGAAATTAATTTTTGTTTCATTCAAAATATTGGCCATCGGCTTCTACACATTTCGCCCATCTTTCAGGTAACTTATGAATACCATGCCAGAAAAACTGCTTGTCTTTTGCGGCAAACCATTCGTCGAGCCATTTTCCAACTTCCTCGAAATTGCTGAAGTGCTGCTCTGGGAGCGCGTGCCCCATTGATGCGAAGAGGTGATAGTCAGATGGCGCTAGGTCTGGCGAATACGGCGGGTGCGGAAGGATGTCCCATCCAAGCGATTTCAAGGTGTCTTTTACTGTGCTGTGTGAGACGGCGCATTGTCGTGTAACAAAATCACTTTGCCATGTCTTCTGGCCCATTCCGGTCGTCTTTCGATTAATGCGTGGTTTAAATTAATAATTTGTTGGCGATAGCGTTGTGTATTAACAGTTCCGCCGAGCTTCAAGAGTTCATAATACACAATACCGCTCTGGTCCCACCCGGCACAGAGCATGGTCTTCTTGCCGGAGCGATTTGGCCTTGGTGTTGAAGGACCGGCTTCGCCAGGTGAAAGCCACGATTTTTTCCGCTTCGGGTTTTCAAAATAAATCCATTTTTCGTCACCCGTTACAATTCGATGCAAAAATGATTTCCTTTCGTGGCGTTGAAGCAGCACTTCACAAGTGACTTTGCGATTTTCTATTTGACGTTCATTCAAATCGTGTGGGACCCATTTACCGAGTTTATTGATCTTCCCCATTACTCGTAAACGTCTGCTGATTGTTTCTTGTGACACATGTAATGCTTCTGCTAATTGCCGTTGAGTTTGAGTTGGGTCATCATCCAATAACTCCTGCAATTGCTCGTCTTCGCATTTTTGTGGTATACCAGAGCGCTCACTGTCTTTCACATTGAAATCACCACTTTTAAATTGTTGAAACCATGTCTCACATGTTCTAATCGATGGAGCGTGTTCACCATATGTTTCTACCAGCAAACGTTGACTTTCAGCAGCTTTTTTCTTTTGATTAAATAAGAAAAGCAATGCGTGCCACAAATGTTCTTTTTCAGGCACAAAACTCGACATGATCACTGAACGATAAAACAAAGACGCTAGTTTTTGACGGACTCAACTTGTGTGTGTTTGTAGGTTAATGTCAGACGAACAAAATGACGTATGTGTCAAATTAATACGCTGCGTACTTTTCGCTGGTGCCATCTCTTAGTTAAACCGGAAAACACTTATGCATACACCTGGTATATCCCTAGAATTTCAAATTTCTAGGCCCAGGGGTTTGGGCTGGGCGTTGATGAGTCAGTCAGTCAGTCAGTCAGGACTTTTTTTTTTATATATATAGATTGGAGCCTATAGGAAGGCAGGACATTTAATAGAAAACATAATTATCTCGGGTTATTTTTTAATTCCGCAATAACAGGGTCCTTTTCAAATAATAATATTCTTTTTCCAGACGATTTAAAACCAATTGTGAAAGAACATTTCTTTAAAGCGAGTACACATCTAATAAAACTAAAATGTATCAGGAGTACAAATTGAAAATGCGGGATTTTTTTCTATTTTTGAACGTTTATTCTGAAAAAATGGTAACAAATGAATTATTCAAAGTATTGTCCATCGCTAGCCACAACTTTTTCCCATCTTTCTGGCAATTTACGGATACCGTCGCGAAAAAATTCGGCCGGCTTGGCTGCTATCCAGTCATCGACCCATTTTTGGGCTTCTTCGTAAGAATGGAAGCGCTGGTCAGCTAGGCCATGTGTCATCGATCGGAAAAGGTGGTAATCGGAAGGAGCAATATCTGGGCTATACGGCGGGTGGGGTAAGACTTCCCATTTCAGCGTTTGTAGGTATGTTTTGACCGGCGCTGCAACATGTGGCCGAGCGTTGTCATGTTGCAAAATTACTTTGTCGTGTCTTTGCTCGTATTGTGGCCGTTTTTCTTTGAGTGCGCGGCTCAAACGCATCAATTGAGTTCGGTATAGTGCTCCTGTGATGGTTTCGTTCGATTTCAATAGCTCATAATACACCACACCCAGCTGGTCCCACCAAATACAGAGCATGAGCTTGGCGCCGTGAATATTTGGTTTGGCCGTCGATGATGATGCATGGCCGGGGTAACCATATGATTTTTTGCGCTTCGGGTTATCGTAATGGATCCACTTTTCATCACCAGTGACAATGCGATGCAAAAAACCCTTCCGTTTTTGCCGTTCGAGCAGCAGTTCGCATGCAAAAAAACGGCGCTCGACGTCTCTCGGCTTCAGCTCATACGGCACCCAATGTCCTTGCTTTTGGATCATTCCGAGGGCTTTTATACGATGGGAAATGGCTTGTTGTGTCACTCCCAATGAATCTGCGAGCTCTTGTTGAGTTTGACACGAGTCTTCATTGAGTATTGCCTCCAATTCAGCATTCTCAAACTTTTTCACTTGGCCCGGCCGCTCTTTGTCCTCAACGTCAAAATCACCACTTCTAAACCGCACAAACCATCTCTCGCACGTTGAAACCGATGGAACATGACTCGGATAAGCCTCGGAGACCAATCGATGTGCTTCAGCAGCACTTTTCTTCAAATTAAAGAAGTAAATTAAAACTTCCCGCAAATGCTGTTTTGTTGGCACGAAACTCGACATATTGAGAGCTCAAAAAAACTATGAATTTGACACTGCGACAAATTGACACATACTGAAAATTAAAGCTATAAGACGTAGCTTTGACATGAACATAGTCACAGTACTGCCTGATGCGTATAGCGTTAGTAACGCCATCTGTTATCAAACCCGCATTTTCAATTTGTACCCCTGATATGAAGCAGGTAAACTAATGTGCGAAACTAATGATTTCAAAGAGAAACTGTCGGTAACATTAGAAATCGGACTCTTGATAAGCTTCGTCAACATTTTATGAATACAAGCGGTTAATTTTGTGTGTGGTACAATTAATAGACGAAGCTATTGGCCTTATTGGGATGTTCAGCTTGCGTATTTTTGGTTAACTTTACATTCTAGCTAAATTCGTAATAGCAGATTTTTAATAATGATAGTTTTCAGATATCTAGACGTCTAGTAACCATTTTTTATACAATTTGAGTTGGATTCGTTGCTATAATCTTGTAAATAGTTTCATAAATTAAGAGTGTAAGGGATTTTTATATGTAATTAATCAAGTTTAGAACAACAATGCTATTGGCTCTGTCACCGCTGGTTATTTTTACATCAGGGTATAAAGATAAAGAAATATCTTGGTATCAAGTATGACTTTATGAATGTCTTTCTTGTGTTAGTATAATGTATCAGGGGTACAAATTGAAAATGCGGGTTTGATAACAGATGGCGTTACTAACGCTATACGCATCAGGCAGTACTGTGACTATGTTCATGTCAAAGCTACGTCTTATAGCTTTAATTTTCAGTATGTGTCAATTTGTCGCAGTGTCAAATTCATAGTTTTTTTGAGCTCTCAATATGTCGAGTTTCGTGCCAACAAAACAGCATTTGCGGGAAGTTTTAATTTACTTCTTTAATTTGAAGAAAAGTGCTGCTGAAGCACATCGATTGGTCTCCGAGGCTTATCCGAGTCATGTTCCATCGGTTTCAACGTGCGAGAGATGGTTTGTGCGGTTTAGAAGTGGTGATTTTGACGTTGAGGACAAAGAGCGGCCGGGCCAAGTGAAAAAGTTTGAGAATGCTGAATTGGAGGCAATACTCAATGAAGACTCGTGTCAAACTCAACAAGAGCTCGCAGATTCATTGGGAGTGACACAACAAGCCATTTCCCATCGTATAAAAGCCCTCGGAATGATCCAAAAGCAAGGACATTGGGTGCCGTATGAGCTGAAGCCGAGAGACGTCGAGCGCCGTTTTTTTGCATGCGAACTGCTGCTCGAACGGCAAAAACGGAAGGGTTTTTTGCATCGCATTGTCACTGGTGATGAAAAGTGGATCCATTACGATAACCCGAAGCGCAAAAAATCATATGGTTACCCCGGCCATGCATCATCATCGACGGCCAAACCAAATATTCACGGCGCCAAGCTCATGCTCTGTATTTGGTGGGACCAGCTGGGTGTGGTGTATTATGAGCTATTGAAATCGAACGAAACCATCACAGGAGCACTATACCGAACTCAATTGATGCGTTTGAGCCGCGCACTCAAAGAAAAACGGCCACAATACGAGCAAAGACACGACAAAGTAATTTTGCAACATGACAACGCTCGGCCACATGTTGCAGTGCCGGTCAAAACATACCTACAAACGCTGAAATGGGAAGTCTTACCCCACCCGCCGTATAGCCCAGATATTGCTCCTTCCGATTACCACCTTTTCCGATCGATGACACATGGCCTAGCTGACCAGCGCTTCCATTCTTACGAAGAAGCCCAAAAATGGGTCGATGACTGGATAGCAGCCAAGCCGGCCGAATTTTTTCGCGACGGTATCCGTAAATTGCCAGAAAGATGGGAAAAAGTTGTGGCTAGCGATGGACAATACTTTCAATAATTCATTTGTTACCATTTTTTCAGAATAAACGTTCAAAAATAGAAAAAAATCCCGCATTTTCAATTTGTACTCCTGATAAGTTATTTCAAATATCAGTTAGTGAGCGTCTCGCATTATTTAACTTGTCGATCTGAATCAAACATGACTGTGATTCAAATTCAAAAATGATCTTATGAATGCCAGCTGTGGTTTCTTTTGCGTATGAGTGAGGATAACAAAATCTACGTCCGTACGATAGAAAATACCCGATAGATTTATCAACCAGCATTTTGTAAGACTGCCGTTAGAGTTGTGAGTTCTGTCGCTGCCTAAAATTCTCTTAAATGGGTAAATGGAATTCTTATTTGTTGTTATGTTAATGATGAGATCAATTGACTTTGAATTTGAATTGAATTGACATTGCAACTTGTTTAACTTTTATACTGACCATCACCAATACCGTAAAATATTCATCTAATTTATAACGAAAGTGGTCACACCATCTACATACGATTATCTGCACTGTCATAAAACTAAACATAGATTTCTTTAGAATTCTATATGGAAGATTTAGACTGCACATCTACATCGGCTTCTAAATTTGGAAGAAGACCAATGAAAAAAGACTACCTCTACTAAAAAAAATAATTGATCATGAAATTAAAAAAGCATTAATGATGATTCACGGTAAAGAACACGCGAGAAGAAAAAGACGCGAAGACAAGAGTGTTAATTTCAACGGCTCTCGAGAGATCGCAGTTAATATCTTTGATCACCTGTGAAACCACGAAAGCAATGTCAATGATACGGTATTGCAGCATGTGTCCAAAATTAAGAATATGTCGCTGCAGTTAAAGAATGTCGGTGAAACAATGTCTGACGCGACTGTGATGGCGAAAATTCTTTCCGGGCTGCCACCGAGCTATAGCAGTTTCTAAACGGCATGGGATAATGTCGACGAAGTGAAACAAACGATCATAAATTTAACAGAAAGACTAGTGCGCGAGGAACAAAGACACGGGTCGAACGGTGACACGGTGGAAATGTTAACGGTTTTTAAAAACAATAGCGCGAAGAAAAAAACGGTGGTTTCGAAAGAAAAAGGCAAAAAGGACCCTAAAAAGTTCAAATGTTTCAAGTGTCATGGAAAGGGACACTTTGCGAGGCAATGTCCGCTAAAGAAACAAAGTGGTGGAGATAAAGACAAAGACTCAAGTAAGTCGGAAAAATATGTGTTTGTTGCCACGGTAAAAGAGAGTGAACCGACGACGCGAGAGAAGCGTATCGGTATCTCGGCGAAACAAATGAGACGACTACTCGAGGTCGATACAGCAGATGCCTGGGTTGGCGACAGTGGTGCCTCTCGGCACATTTCTTATCGACGCGATTGGTTCGAGACTCTCCGCGCGGGTTTCGGCGGCACTGTGGTGCTTGGCAACGATGTTGAGTGCAAGATAGAAGGAGAGGGAAATATCAACCTCGAAGCGTTTGTTGACGGCCGTTGGAATAGCGTATGAATCGAAGGTGTTTTATATGTTTCGGAGATCAAGAAAAATTTACTTTCAATGGGTACGTGTGCCGAAAAAGGCTGCTTTATCGAAATTGACAATGAACACGTGACAGTATCGCTGAAGGATGAAGCTGTTATGGCCGGCGTAAATCAAGGTAACGCGGTTTATCGAATGCTCGTCCACGTGGTGCCACCGAAAGAAACGATAGAAATCAACGTGTCATTGGCCGATTTAAAAAAATGGCATGATCGTTTGGGACATGTCGGAGCTCGTGCACTCCAGGACATGGTTAAGAACGATCCGGCGTGAAATTGAACAACGTCGATAAGTTTTTTTGCGAGCCGTGTCAGCTGGGGAAGGCGCACCTAAAACCATTTCCGGAAAAGTTAATTCCGCGTGAAATGAAGCCGGGTCAGTGCATGCATACTGACGTCGTCGGACCGATTCAGGTAAAATCTCAGGGAGGCGCGAGTTACTTCGTAACATTCATAGATGAAGCCTCGTGTTTTTGCCATAATTATTTTCTGAAACACAAGGACGAAGTGTTTGAAAAACTTAAGATTTACGATCAGCTGGTCGAAAACAAGTTCAGGTCGAGGCTGAAGACAGTGAGATCCGACAACGGCGGCGAGTATAAGAATACAAGGATGACAGCATATCTTAAAGCACGAGGAATAAACATGGAAAATTCGGCGCCACACACACCACAACAAAACGGGAAGGCGGAAGGGGCGAATCGAACGATATTCGAAAGCGCTAGAACGATGATCCGTGCGAAAGAACTTCCGAAGACGTTGTGGGCTGAAGCTGTTAGTACAGCTGTATATGTGCTTAACAGGACAACGCATTCAAGCAAAAAAGGCATCGAGACATCGTACGAAGAATGGACCGGAAGGAAACCGGAGCTAAGTCACGTGAGAGTTTTCTGATCGACGGTGTACGCTCATGTTTCCAAACAGTTTCGAAAGAAACTCGACGATAAATCAAAGAAGTTGATACAGGTGGGATACCAGGACGAGTCATCAAATTATCGGTTGTATGACCCATCAAAGAAAACGATTGTTGTGTCTCGCGATGTCGTGTTTAACGAAACTGGAGCTGGGGAGAGTACGAGTGTGAGTAACTCCGAAGAAGAGGCACTGAGAATATCACAAGAAGTCGAAGCGGTTGAGGTTTTGGACGAATCGGACGACGACGTTGTACAGGACGTCGAAGCTGTACATGACGAAGAAGATGTACAGGACGACGTGGGACCACAGCAGTAAGTGCCTGGACGAGAACTCCGAGATCGAAGCAAACTCGAACGATCGGGTTGGTTGCTTCGTTACGAGCTTGATTGCGCAGAGTACAAGGCGCCGGCAATGTTCAAGGAAGCGGTGAGTGGACCTGATGGGCCAAAGTGGTCAGAAGCTATTGATCAGGAACTGCAGGCTCACGAGAGGAACGAAACCTGGACGATAGTCTGAAAGAAATCCGAGGACAACCCGATAGACTCAAAATGGGTCTTTAAGGTCATTCAGGAGTCATCAACCGGTGAGTGTCGTTACAAAGCACGTTTATGTGCACGAGGTTTTCAGCAGCGACAGGGTGTGGATTATCACGAAACATTCGCACCTGTTATTCGTCACGATTCGCTCCGGGCATTCCTGGCGAAGACAACACAAGAAGATTATGAGCTGACGCAGTTTAACGTTTGCACGGCCTTCTCATACGGCGAACTGGAAGAGGAGATTTTTATGAAAGTCCCCGAGGGTCTCGTCATTGAAGGAAGATCGAACGTGCAAGAAAATTACGTCTGTAAATTGAACAAGTCGATATATGGCTTAAAACAGTCACCCAGATGCTGGAATCGCAAGTTTAGTGAGTTTCTGAAAAAATGTAACTTCACTCAAGGTGATGCAGACCAGTGTATATTTAAAGGGTGTGTCGATGGCATGAATGTCTTCCTAGCGTTGTTCGTCGATGATGACCTTGTGGCCTCCGAATCGAGTCGAGTGCTGAATGCAGTGGTAGATTGTCTGAAAAGCGCGTTCAAGATAACGATAGGAGACGCGTCGCGATTTGTTGGTATGCAAATTGAACGAAATCGTGTCGAGAAAACAATGTTTGTTCATCAATCCGAGTACGCTGAAAAGATCTTGGAAAAGTTTGGTATGTTGGATGCGAAATCTGTATGTGTGCCCGCTGATCCGAACGTTGTATTGTATCCAGTAGAAGACGAAGATGAATATACGAATATACCGTACCGTGAAGCGGTCCGTTCGTTAATGTTCTTGGCGGTTGTGTCGCGTCCGGACCTGGCATATGCGGTGAATTCAGAATCGAAGTTTCTGAACATGCACAGTCGTGCGCCCTGGATGGCTGTAAAGCGTATTTTCGCGTATTTGGTCGGAACGATAGATTGCGGAATACTCTACAAAAGTGGAGGAAACGAATCGGACCTTATCGGCTATTGCGATGCCGATTTTGCGGGCGATATAGAAACCGGTCGGTCGACCACCAGATACGCTTTCATGTTTGCGAACGGATTGATTTCTTGGTCAAGTCAACGACAGAAAATTGTAACGCTGAGCACTACGGAATCAGAATATGTGGCTGCTACAGCTGCGGCACGAGAAGCTATTTGGTTGCGGAAATTACTCGACGAAACCGGTTCGCGTTGTGACAAATCCACTGTTATTTGAGTTGACAATAAAAGCGCTATAAAGCTTGCGAAAAACCCAGAATTTCATAAGCGCACTAAACACATAGATGTTAAGTTTCACTACGAGCGCGAGAAAGTAGCGAATCGTGATATCGAGGTAAAATATGTACCTACTAAATACCAAAGAACGGATATATTTACGAAAGCATTGTCGTGTAGCGTATTCTACTAGGATTTCATATTTCGCGCCGCGCATAGTTTCGACGTGGTGAGTCGCCACCCATGCGGTATGAATTTTACGTCGTTGGATGGGGGGTCGTGCGCCCTGGTGTGTGAACCCCGAAAACGGAGAGGAGTAGTGTCTGGATCGTCAAGCAAAGCGGCGAGCATGCCGCAATACCAACGTTCGTCGAGTCGAATTTATATCTCAATAAATAATCTCGAGTTGATTATTCGATACAACTAAGAGCGACGGATGGGCTGCTCATTTTTTCACGGGGCCACTCATTCTATGGGCGATTTACACCGAGGCCGGCGAAGTAACCTTCTAGAAAGAAGTTGGAAAGGAAAGGAGAGTCACTATCCAGCTGTCTCCTGACCCGGCAAGCACGATGGTTTCGAGGACCGTAGGAATCGTGTGAAAGAAGGTTTTCTCGTCATCAAAAGCTGGTATATAATGCTTTCTGTTATACCATCGAGGTGAGCCACATTTTTATCATACCCTAAAAATGGAATTGCATGCCGAAATACGAGGTCTGTTCAAAAAGTATCGCGAATTTTGAATTTCCGCGAGCTACATGTATTCGATTTTCGATTTTTTTGTGGCGTTAGGTTGGTACTCATGTTCCTCACTTATGCTGACAAAGTCGGCCATTTTTAATGTTTAGTTAATTATTGACAGCTATTTTGGTTGGACGTGTTTTGGCTTGTCTTCCATTTTGCCTATTCCAAAAAATGGATCAAAGAATCTGTATCAAATTTTGTGTGAAATACAAAATA
Source organism: Cylloceria caligata (assembly GCA_963942595.1). Taxonomy (NCBI): domain Eukaryota; kingdom Metazoa; phylum Arthropoda; class Insecta; order Hymenoptera; family Ichneumonidae; genus Cylloceria; species Cylloceria caligata. Next base: position 51,270,635 of record OZ012705.1, on the reverse strand, counting down.
AAGTGCGCGGACGCATTCCGAATGTTGACTGTAGCATATGGTGAATCTACCTTGGATCAACGCAACGTTTATCGGTGGTACAAAATGTTCTCAGAGGGCCGAGAAGATGCGAACAACGAAAAGCGTGCCGGACGCCCGAGCACATCAACAACAGACGAAAACATTGATGAAGTTAAGAAAATAATATTGGCCAATCGTCGTATCACCGTTAGAGAAGTTGCTGAGGACCTCAACATATCGATTGGCTCGTGCTATTCGATTTTTACCAATGATTTGGGCATGAGACGGGTCGCCGCGAAATTCGTTTCAAAATTGCTCAATTTCGAACAAAAACAGTGTCGCGTTAACATTGCTAAGGAGCTGTTGGACTCGGTCCGCGACGACCCAAATTTGCTCCAGAGGGTCATAACTGGTGACGAATCATGGGTTTATTGTTATGACGTGGAAACCAAAGCTGAATCATCGCAATGGAAGCTGCCGCATGAGCCAAGACCGAAATAAGCGCGCTTCTTCGAAATAAGTTCGGTCGAATGTGAAGGTTTTGCTCACAGTTTTCTTCGATTGCAGGGGCGTGGTGCATCATGAGTTCTTGCCAGAGGGTCGTACAGTCAATAAGGAATATTACCTGCGAGTTATGCGCAATTTGCGCGAAGCAATCCGCCAGAAACGCCCGGATTTGTGGAAGAACAATAATTGGCTTTTGCACCATGATAACGCCCCTGCTCACACATCGTTGCTTGTGCGCGAATTTTTGGCCAAAAAAAAACACTAATGATACCGCAGCCACCGTATTCCCCAGACCTGCCCCCCTGTGACTTTTTCCTGTTCCCAAAACTGAAGAGGCCCATGAAAGGACGACGCTACGCCACGATTGAAGCGATAAAGACGGCATCGAAGGAGGAGCTGAACAAGATCACAAAAAATGATTTTTTTAAGTGCTTCGAGGATTAGGAAAAACGTTGGCATAAATGTATTATATCCGAGGGGAATTACTTTGCAGGGGACAAAATAGACATTAATGAATAAATAAATACTTTTTGAAAAAACACAAAATTCGCGATATTTTTTTAACAGACCTCGTATTCTACATCGACATCTGAGCTCTTTCGACTTTCAGTGGAAGACAAAAAAACGCTCAAGACTATATTAAAATCGGGTGAACAGAAGCGTACGACTCGAATAACAATATTTTGTAATCATAGCCTGGAAACTTTGTTTTGGTCAGTCTCATCGACGAGCTCTTGGCACTGTCTTGGAGCCATCAATCTGTCATTACCCGGAATAATGGAATACCTGTATGTATTTTTATTGTATACGGTCGAATTGAAGAACAAGTTTCTAAACCAATCTTGAATATGTATATACTTGTATGTGATACTTTCGAGTCGATGATAGACCAATCTTGAATATGTACGTATTTTTATGTGATACTTTCGCTCTAACAAATCTTGACACTTTATTAGGCCTTGGTCTTCGACAAGACTATCATATTAATAGTGAGATAGCAAAATCTTTCAATATAAGAAATAAAGGGTGGTTAAATTTGAAGGGCCGATGTTGATTTTGAATAAAACACAAATTATTTAGGAAATTATTGTCAATTCTTTTTATTATGATAATATGGTATGGTTCAATTATGTATGGAACAAAATATCGGCCAAATGGCCGCCGCGACCTCGGCGGCACACCTCCATCCGATGGTCCAAATTTTCGATGACGCTTAGGCATAATTGAGGTTCTATGCCGTTAATGTGCCGAATTATCTCATCCTTTAGCTCTTGAATTGTTGCTGGCTTATCGACGTACACCTTTTCTTTCAAATAACCCCAAAGAAAGAAGTTCAACGGTGTCAAATCACATGACCTTGGCGGCCAATTGACATCGCCACCACGTGAGATAACACGGCCATTGAATTTGTCGCGCAAAAGAGCCATTGTTTCGTTAACTGTGTGGCAAGTGGCACCGTCCTGTTGAAACCACATATCGCCCACATCCATATCTTCCAATTCGGGCCATAAAAAGTTCGTTATCATCTCACGATAGCGAACACCATTCACAGTAACTGCCTGACCGGCCTAATTTTGGAAAAAATACGGCCCGATGATGCCGCCAGCCCATAAACCGCACCAAACAGTCACTCTTTGTGGGTGCATTGGTTTTTCGACAATCACTCTTGGATTATGATTCGCCCAAATGCGGCAATTCTGCTTATTGACGAATCCACTGAGGTGAAAATGTGCCTCGTCACTGAAGATGATTTTCTTCGAAAATTGATCATCCACTGTTGCCATTTCTTGCCACCATTCTGACCATTGACGACGTTTGGAATGGTCAAGAGGCTTTAGTTCTTGAGTCAATTGCACCTTATAAGCGTGTAAGTGCAAGTCTTTATGCATAATGTTCAGCATCGACGAGCGTGAGAGGTGCAATTGTTGGGCACGACGACGAGTTGAGGTGGACGGCTCTTCAGCCACACTATCGCGAACAGCAGCAATATTTTCTGCAGTACGAACTGTACGAGCATGCACTGGTGTTTTAATATCTCCTACAGACCCGGTTTGCTCAAATTTTTGCACGATATTTCCGATTGTACGCACATTTGGACGATTAAATTGACCGAAAAAATCACGAAGTGCACGATATGCATTTTGATTTGAACGCCCATTTTCATAATAAGCCTGAATAACTTCAACGCGTTGCTCGATTGTGTATCTTTCCATGGTTCAAATTGAGTTAGTCTGAAATTGAGAAATGTCAAATGAAATGCAGAAAAATCTTGACGTTTAGGTGTGGTTCACATTCAACATCGGCCCTTACAATTTAGCCACCCTTTATTTTGGCTTAGAGAGTGCCGTATGAGTCAGTATTCCCATTGCGCTGTATGGTTTTATGGACCGGGAACCAGCTATGAATTGGTGAGTTGTATAATACGTGTTATGTGAAACGTTTACCGGTCAGATAGAAGTTCTCGCAAGCGAGACATCAACCAGTAATTAATTGCTTTTCGTGACACACAAATAAATGAATATATTTTCAGAACCGATCATCTAGAGTTTTATTTCTCTTAAAATAAGAATAACGTTTTAGTTTCTTTCACTAGTATTTTCAAAAAGAAAGAAGCGGGAGAAATTAATTCGTTACAGTCGAGAGTACAGTTTAACTTGCTGTGTGAGATGTTGTCGATAACGAGTACTCAAACGTGAGTGTTTTGGGATGAGAGTTTATCGTAATCGTATCTCCCTCGCCTGCGAGCGCCGGTAAAAGGAAAGGGAGAGGCGTTGGTGTGACTGCGTGGCGGCCAAGCGAAAAACTTAAGCGAAGTCGCGTCGAGCTCTTTTACTTCCGGAAAGAGAGTTTCAGTGAGAACACACATTTTTTATTGTTCCTTTATAATAAAAGTTTATTTCTGTTTTCTAATCGATATTAATCCGTGTCTCGTGTTAATCATTGGTTTCCTAAAATGTATTCCTATATTCCCTGAAAAATTCTACATTACAGTGCAGTATCCGTATTCGACGGATCAAAAAGTGGGGTATAGTTCGAGAGCCTTCCACTAAGGTAGCGCGTCGACGCCAAAGTAAAAGTGGTCTCAAGAATTTCGGCCCATTGGCAACCTCCCTACTTATCTCTGGTATCTGGTAGTATTGTCCCTGAGTTGTAAGTTCTTGCTCGTACAATCTGAACTTCTAGTTGTGTATAACCTAATACGTGATGACTTATTAGGTAGGATATTCATTCTCTGGAATTCCAGACGTCTGGTATTTTCAATGACAAGAGCAACAAGGAAAAGGCTATCTATTCAGTTGTGTTGCATATTACATTGTAAATTGTATCGAACAATGATACTATACGTTTTTAATACTCTAGTCTGTGCTGCAACAACTTGTCGTTTCTGTACTTCATAAACTGCTCAAGTCATCCGATTTGGTCATACGTATCTTTTTGTAGATAATATACGTACGATACCCTTTCGTATACCAGGGCCAGCAGAAGTGACTGATAATGGGGTTTTATTACGATAGCTATTGTTTTTATGCCATTATTTAAAATGTTTAAATAATCAAAGAATAAGACTGAGCAGAGGGCTTTTATGTCAACCATGTATAATAATAATAATTATTACAGTAGTTACAGCAACACAAATACATTTGCTTACTGAAGTTTGCCTTTTTTTTTTATTTACAACTGCAACAGCACTTGACTACAACTCACAATAACTAATCTGAAAAATTATACCCCATACAAAACAATTTTTTATGAAGTAAACTATATCATTTTTCTCTAAATTTCATAATAGGTTCTAATGGCTATTATAAATGTATTCACTTATGAAGCTATCTAATTGAACATTTGTTATACTTTTATTATTATCATTATTAATCATTTTTATATTTTGGCTGCTAATACTAATAAAAAATACATCTAAATGTTGGTAATCTTTAGTACCATCTTTAGCTAATGATTATAATATAAATAATACTATAATATAAATAATAATACTAACTGGGTATGTTAGAGGTGGCTGGATGAATCAATATATAATAGTCATCCGAATATCAACTTGGGTACATTCTTATATGTTGCCAGATGAATTGATGTACATTAGTCATTCTAATATCAATTTGTCTATATTCGTAAAAGTTGATAGATCAATTAATGTGATTCAGTCATAAATAATAAGAAATATATATTTTTCAAGTGAGTTATGAGTGATGATGCAGATGAAGACTACTAGACCTGACCATGCATAATATCATGTCCGAACTGACGTTATAGGTAGACTGCCGCATCTGCAATTACTTTCACATTAGATACTAAACTAAAGTTGTTTGTGGTTACTTTCTACATAGCCAATAAGAGCTTTTATAAATTAGCAATGATGACTTACGACATATCGATATTTCAATAAAAATCTTGTCATTCACAAACTTTTTAATGATTATTTTTCATCCATTTTTCTCAAGAATAATGGTTCTATGAGCCTCAAGTAACTTTTGATACATGAAATTTTTTTTAATCATCTGAAGGTAATTAATTAATTTTTTGTGTGATAATTTGCAGTCAGTTATCCTAAACATATCCATAACTAAGTTTGAGATTTTTCATTGTCAGGTTGGTTCAGTGGATGGAGCTCTCTTGTGAATCTCTTGCGAAGCCAATTTGGTTTATCCAAATTTGGAGCGAATTGAACTCTACAAGTTGTGAATGGAAAAATAATATTTTTCTCGATGAACTAGATTACAAAAAAAATAGTCTATTCCTTTGTGCTTTTCAAGTGATATTTTCTATAATGTAGGATTTCATATGTCCAATCGCAACACATTTTCATGGCCTTCGAGTGACTCAGTCCACTTAATCATGCTTAAAATGTTGTATTTTTTTTTTTTGTCATGTCAAAAAAAGCTCACCAGAAGCCTTTATGTGCCCACTGTGTAGCTCAAGTGGCGTAACATGCCCTTCTGGCTAAATTGGAAACTCATTAGATGCTTCTTTGTAATCCAAAGAATAAAGCAATCTTTTATTAGTGAAATATAGTGGAGTCAAATTAACAGAAAAAAGGTCAAAGTCGCTGTTGAGAGTCAGTAGAAATCTGAATGTGGATTCCCGTAGCTATGAGGCGTCTAAGCATAGCCTCATATTTTTTCCCAAAAATTCGCAAGCTTGTGGGAATAAACGATGATTAATGGACCAAAATCAGAGATTTAAAACCTTTTTCGTGTACGGAAGAAAAATTAATGATCGGATGGGAAAGAAGTTGCAATGAAAGGTGAAAGGTAATGAAAAATCTATCGATTGGCGGTGGTTGTATGTTAACAAATTAATTTGTAGCTAAAAGAGCGACTAAAGAGAATCGGAAAACAGTTTTTTTTCAATTGTTAATAATAAATGCTGGAATGCACTTGAAGAGTTGCTACTTCGGAAAAATGCAGTTTTCAACTGGATTTTTGGAAGTGTTGTGTAAATTTTGTTGAAAAAAAGTTAATAGTTTATCAACAATCTAATTTGCAGCTAAAAAAGGCGTCCCACTAAAAGTTAATTCCCCCGTTTGTTTACAGTCGTAGAGCAATTTTCCAGCAAAATATAGATTTTTGAAGACTTGTACTACAACTTACAATTATTTACAAATCCATTTTTGTCATTTAAGACCTTTAAAAATAGTGTCGAAAACACGCCGTTTTTCGAAGTAAAAAACAATAGAGAAATTATAATCGCACCGGATTGTGACTAGACGCATTTAAAAGCTGTTATTTTTCTACGAATTTAACATTCAGAAATTTTTTTTCTGATTAGAAACCAAAATAATATTTTTTTTTTTTTCAAAAATTCTCCCTAATTGTTGATAGGAAACGTCGAAACCTACACAACTGTATAAAGGATTGCTCAAACTATCCGTAGGAAACAGCAGAATTCGTTTCCGACAATTATTTATGCGATTACGGATGTGTAAAGTGAAGGTATGCCAGCGTCTGCGCTGTAAGGTGCGTGGTCTCCGACGCTCCGTTACGCGTCAGAAATTAATTTAAATATTCGAATTAAATGCACTTTTCGTATCTCAAAAACCGCTCATTAGATTTTGATGTTTTTTTTTTTTATTTGGACTCGCTCGTCGAGATATGAACAGATTTCGCCATCAGTTCACCGTGTCATTATTTAATACTCATGAAACTACAAATTATTTCATTTTTCAACTGTAACTTCAGAAATCTCTCGTTTTTCTCAATAGTGATGAACGTAACCCGATGATATATGTCACTCACTTTAATAAAGGTGGGTTCATGTACTATCAAAACATGTATATATTATATAATATATCGATTCATTGAATGGGCACGTTTATACAGGTCGTTGTTATATACTAGATTTACATAATAATTTTCCACTCACAACGGAAAATTTCCATTCACTGTCTGGTCGATGTTTTCTGGTGAAGTAGTAAAATCACAAATTCCATTGAATCGTAGTGTCGATGGGGGCGGAGCAGAGCTAATTTGGTGATTCAGGTTTGCTTGTAAATCACAAATTTAGGTGGCATCTATCTATCCTCACCATGACTATAATCTAGTTAAAGTATCTGTCGGTCCCCACCCTGATCCTTTTTCAAACGAGATCCCCGCCGGTAACTGCGGCAGCCGCGTAGCAATAGCTTATTTGTCTGACCGTTAGTTTGAGAAGAACAGCCTTGTGAACATCATACACAGTAAGTGGAAAGAAAGTATTGGAGCAAGCGCCATTTGAAATGCATACTATTCAGTTATTATTTCTTGCGATACCACAATCTTAGTTCAATTGAAAGTCTACAAAGCTTTCGAACTGTTGCATGTAAGTACACAACCTTTATATCTGTAATCTATGTGTATTTTTTTAACACACAATGATGTATATTCTTTAACACATTCATAAGTAACTAAATTATTCTGTAATATACTTGCATGTTCGAACATTTGTAATTGAGAGAAGGATAACATTATTGGCTATCAATGTCACATGAATTTTCAATAGTTTGATTCTCATGATGTTTATTTAAATTCTCCAATCGATTCAACATTCAGAAAACTAGTTAAATTGAACTAGTTCCTCATGTTTAATTATTTATTAAACAGTATTTACCATGGATGAACAAGAGTTTGCAGCAGGAGGTAGTGTGAGTGCGGCATCAATGAAAAATGAAGAAGTATCCGACGTTTGTATTCTGTGCGATCAACCAGATGCTGGTTCCAAAGTCAGTGCACGGGCGATTCAAACTATCATCAATGCCAGCATTCAAAGGAAACACGAAAAACATCTCCAGGTTAAGGATAGGAAGTCGCATATGATCCACAACAAGTGTCAAACTTCCTATATTAAGGAGAAGGACATCGCGGCAGCAGCGTAATCAGCGAGTGCGCAAATTGCTAAAAATGGACAATACACATTGAAGCGCGTAAGTTCGATATCCCAACGGCGATGTTCTTTTTTGGCAATTATGAAGCTTTGCAGTCAACAGCAAAAGAAAAGCCAAAATCAGTTTTGTAAAATCTAATAACACCACAGAAAATAATCTAGAAACTTTAATGACACAACCTACAAATGAATTCAATGAAAACCTCAGAGTACGTTTAGAAAAAGTGAAAGATTTGACAGAAGTAACAGGTCGTTACCATACTGATTGTTTGATGAAGTTTGATACAAGTTGCCGAGCAAATTTCTCTCAGCACCAATCTAATAGCGATACATTGAATGCTATTATATTTTTTGCTGATTGCTTTGTAAAGCACAAAGACGAATGCCAACTTTTATTTAATGAAATAAGAGAACATTATTCTGGTGTTATGTCTGATATTAGCGTAATGAGAAAAAAATTGATATAACGTTTTGGTGATAATCTTTGTTTACATATGTTGAAAAATGATTTGATTATGTGCTCCCGCTTTGGGAGAAATAAGATTGTCACAGACCATTGGTACACGAATCTAAGGAAAAATGTAGTAGAAAAAGAGAACAGGGTAATTGATTTGGTATCAGACGTTATTAAGCGAGATATAAGGCAAAAGGTCTTCGATACAACAAATTATTCAACATCAAGCTGTTTCCTTAATAAAGTTGATGACAATATTCCAAATACTTTAACACGCTTCATGTCAAATCTTATTGTAAAAGACAAGCGCATTAGCAACGAGAATATGCGTATAAAATGGAGCGGGAGAGTCAGTCAGACCTTATGTCATTTGATAATTTCATTAGTTAGGCCACGGTCATTCTTGTCGCCGATTTTACTTGGGCTGCCATCAATGATTCACTGATTCATAAAAAACTTGCATCAAAGACCTTAATACATGGTTTAGCGTATTTAGGACTTTGTGCGTCGTATAATGAAACACCGTTGTTTAAAGCTGCCATTGTTAATAATCCAGAAACGCATAAGATAGCTCGTGAGATAGCTCAATTTGTTTTTGACAACGTTGATCACAATACTAACTCGATCGACGGTTTGAATATGTTTCATGCGATGGGAGGTATCATGTGTGTTACGTCCGCATCTACCGTTTCTTCAGATACAACTGTAGCTAGATCAAATTAAATGCCTTCATCCGAAGTTATCGGAAAGTTTGGTTTTGTCAAGTTTAAAATATTTGAGAAAAAATCCGCCAAAGGTCTAAAGCAGGGGTCTCCAAACTTTCCAGCCTTAGGGCCATACTGATTACTCCAGTAAGTTCCGAGGGCCAAAACCATAAGCCTACAACAATGTTATGAGTAGTTAGCCCATGACCATATCAATCTAGATGTCATATTAATAATTATTCAACATAAAATTAGAATACTTCAGTAAACTAAATTCAATTTGCTATAAAAAATATGTTCTCTAAAAGGAGTTTTCAAGTATGCTAGCTCTCCGCGGGCCGGACAAAATCTGTCCGCGGGCCGAATGTGGCCCTCGGGCCGTAGTTTGGAGACCCCTGGTCTAAAGGATATGATTATAAAAGATTTGAAAGTTGCAAATCCGATAAAGATAGAGATCGATAGCACGTCAGCTGATATTGCTTGGTTTTTCGGAACGTATTTTGAATCGGCTGATAGTCCTGGATGGAATGGATTTATGGAAAATGTATTAAAAAACATACATTATACGGTTTCAGGAATCATTCCCTAATCACTTATAAATGAACCTTCAAGCAATTATGAAACGGTATTCACTTCTCTAGTTGAAGTAGCAGAGAGATTCAGAAAATATAATCAGACTCACGCTATGGTAACATACGATCAACCTTCATACTTGAAAGCTCACGAGGTAGCAAATATTGATCCGAATAATGATCCATTACATTTAAGCTGTGTTATCGTTCGACTTGGTGAATTTCACATGTAAATGTCATTCCTGGGCATGATTGGATACACTATGGTTGGCTGTATTTACGAAGCGTTTAAAAAAATATATTGTAACGGTATTTCCCGTTAACATTAAATTTAATTACCCTGAAGGGGTTTAGTTTGGACTCGAGCAGGGAGGAAATTAATGTAGGCTTCAATAGCAGGTAGAGTAGGGTTTATTCTAGAACACGTGACGTTAATTGTTGCGATACATGAGCGAATAAGAATAAATATTGAATTTAGTTGTACTACTTCGATACATCTTTCTGGTATTTCTGGCTACCACGCGCCTTACAAATAGTTATTCCCGACCTCTTGCATGCCTCTATAATCGTGTACGCAGAGATGAAGAATTAAAAAATATAAAATGATATGATTCGTTTTAGAGTGAAATTATTAGTGTTGGTTGATAATTCGTATAACCTGTCGTGTTCGCTAGATAACTTATCCGAGCACGCGTACTGTCGGTACGTTGCCGGTACCTGCTCGTGAAGCTCTTACTGTTCTCAGATCTTTATTTCGCCGATCGATATACGCTTCCTACGTCATAGGCCTGACCGCCGCTGCAGTCAGGCGTTAGCGAGATGCACTCGGAGTGCATTCGCATAGGTAGCACATGTTGGGGTGGGATGTCGTATAATTTAATATAATTTAATATTTTCTCCTCATTCTATATCCCTATGCTATCGTAGTATATACTTGATTGGTCATTTTAAATGCTCGATTTACTGTATTTTCTCGATTCCGTTTGGTATAATAACTTTCTGGATCGCCTATCCTTGGCAGAGTGAGTCCGCTTTGCTGTTGTTTCGACGGCTATGCGGTTCGGCTGGACTTAGATGCAGCATAGGCTCAGCTGCCATCCCTCTATTGTGGGTGAGTATTCCGGTGCGGCTGCAGACTATCGATGGCTCATCTGGTCTTCCTTCTTGGTAGCTGGGCTTCTGCAGCGGCGGGATCTGTGAATAAAACTGCTACTTGAATTTCAAATTTCCGGTGGTTTTATACCGGCATCCCCTCCGTTTACCCTATATTTTTTATATTACTATATCTGGTGGCGGTCGATTAGCCCATCTCCTTTAGCCCATCGATAGCTTTGGTCCTTTTTAAAATTCGTCGTTTGTTTTTAACTATGGTTTTTAATTCCCACTGGTCTCAGATGGCGCTTCCATAGTCGTGCTTTTCTAACCGTATAACGGTCTTGGTCTCCGATGTGCCGGCCTACATGGTGTGAGTGACGCGCGGTGGCGGTGCTTCGTTGTGTGCACCGCGCGTTATTAGACGACCAGTACGTTACATAGTCCCTCGATCCGAGGTGAACCGGTGAACCGAGGATCCTCGCGATGTTGTTATTCCCTCTTGCTGTCGTCTTCCACTGTGCCAATTTCTATTCCTTCCTTTCTTTCTGTTCTCGTTTTTTCATATTTTTATTTTTATTTTCCATATCACTTGCTTCTCAATTCTAATTTTTAAAAATGATTTTTAAAAATTATTTATTGTACTGTAAATCTTTTGAAGTGGGTATCTTTACTGTAGATAACCGAGAGTTTTTTTTTTATGGAGCAAAAAATAATGACTAGTTTATTAGTTTTACGTAAAAAAAGAAAAAAAATTCACATTATATTTTTCTTTTATTTATATATGTATTTCTTTTCTACTCGTTGATCTCGATTTCCTCCCAGTTTGCGTCCTCCGTGGTGGTCCGAGAGACTCCATCCTCCCCGTCGTCCTCCAGCTCCTCGGAGGCGCTGTCATACCCGGAATCTCAACTCGACTCTTCGTCCGGAAAATGTGGGTCGAGGATCCTCCCTCCGTCCGTACGCCAACTGAATTGGACGGGATTCTCCGCCCGGACTGCCACTCCGAGGCAGATTAGTTTCTCACTGAGGATAGTGATTCCTCCTCCTTCTTTGATCCCCCACATCTCCACTCACCTGGCCTCGGCTCGTATATCATTCAGGAGGACGACCATGCTCCAGCCTCCTCCCTGGAGTAGTTGCTGGACATGGTGGTATGTACAGTCACCCTCGAGAGGTCCGGTTTGCAGGCCCACTGGGATGGCCTGAAACGCTAGATGGTATGCGTGGTGTGGCGGCGTGAAGCACTCGTCAATGGTAGTCGCCACGTCCACCCCAATGTCCCCTAACCAGATCGGCATGCGGCCGTCCTCCTCCGTCTCCGTTATCAGGCCCCTGTAGAGCTTTCCCTGCTGCCGGCATATGACAGGACACCCTGGGTAAGCCTCTTCAGGTTAGAGAGGCATGATGTTTTCCTCTTCCTCTCCCAGGTCTTCGAAAAATTGCACCACCCTCTCCCTGGTTCCTTCGGGATCCTCCTGGTATACGTATATTCGCCTCGGGTCCACCACACTTAAAACGTCTATGTTTGCGTGACAGCCGTCCAATTGATCTACCGGATAGTTTTTATACATTTTCACCGATGTTGCTGTGCTGAGGTTTGTTTCTGACTGCTGGCCGTTCGATTTTTGAATCCGAGTAAGTGATGCCGATGTGATGCTCTTTAGAGACCTAGACGGTTGCCGGTATCCTCGAATATTGTCGTCGGTTAAGACGATTAGCCCGTCTGGATCCACTGGGTAAATGACGTCCCCGCGTTCGATTTTGGTTGTCCTTGTACGATTTCGCTCCAGGATTGACTTTCAACTTTTTATCTTCACCGTTTTTTTTATTATCTTCTTTAGCCCCCAGTTTGTCGTGGAGCTGAAAATGGTCGTCTCTATGATGTATCGTTTTGGTGGACCCTGGTTACCCAATGACTTCCAACAGTAGACTACTTCATACACCAATAAGCCACTCGTACCCCTCCAGTTCGCTTATTTGAATCCTTCTTGTGCTTCCTCTTTGTGAATCCCAACCAGATCTTCTCTACCGATTTTCGGTGTACTATCTGTCGTCTTACCCGGAGTAATTACCGCTTCAATGTTTGTTATCATCCGATGTTCGAGGATCCCATTTCTGTTTACCTGTAGGTAATCGTCCATCGACCGCCTTACTTGTATCCTTTTGTTTACTTTTGGTTGCTGCGTATGTAGTCAGTTTCCCTATGGTAACGACTACATCCTCCGAGTTTTCTCTCGCCTTATGGTTTCAATCTGTAGATGGCCCTTCGATGTCGTTGTTGACTTTCATTGATTATCATCGTCGATCACGTGTTGCATTCTCCTATTTCCTATAGCTGCCTCCTACTATAATAATTTCTACCCTCACTATCATTTTCATTATTATTCCTGCGGCTCTTTACCATTATCATTGTATATCATCATCGCTATCATTACTATTATTATTACCATTATCACTATTCAGATTGTTGTTGTTGTTGTTGTTGTTGTTGTTCATTATTAAAAAATATTTCGCTTATCTCCGTGATCTTTCCTCACTCCTTCTCCGACCTTTCCTGTTGTTCCTTGGTCCTTTCCTCTCCCTGATATATCCTGTACTTAGTGAGTAGGCTTGCGTGGAATGTCCCGCGGATTTTCTTAGTCACCGGATCCACGAGTTGATACGTAGCTAATCCCACGCATTTCTGGACAGCATATGGATCTTCCCGCAGAAGCAAAAATTTGGATGTAATCTGGTTAGTCGGTCTGCGGCGTTAAGCGCTTTGACTAACACTAAGTCTCTTTCCTCGAAAGTGGTCAACTTGTGTGTAGTATTGAAACGATCTGCCCTCCTTGCACTTTTAAAAATAATTTTTTTCCGGAAAATTTTTATCTTTGCTTCGTACGTCAGCGGATCGTCCTGTTCGCTAGCTGGTATACCCAACCATTTACTCCACAGTCGGACTGGCTTTTTTTCCTCGCTCTAATTCTGCTGGGGTGAATTCGGTGGTTTCGTGGTGTGACTCGTTAATGCAATCTTGCACCACTTGCACCCATTTATACCAGCGAGCGTGATTTTGCTTCAGGAATGTTCGGAAAAATCGCCCTAGCTCACGATTTACCCGTTCGACGATGTTCCCTTGAGGATGGCGTATGGAGGAAAATACTGCGTTTATATCTTCATCCTCTAATTTTTTAAACCAATTCTTCGCGGTGAATTGTGTCCCGTAGTCGAACTGGTTTTTTTTTGGTTTTCCGAACTGTGGGATGTAGTCGTAGAAAATTCTTTTTATCACTGTTGCCATATTCGCTTTTCGCATCAAAAATTTAATTGATTCTGCACAGTAGTTTTTGGTTGATACTCTTTTAAATATGGAAAGTGAAAAACAGCATTTTCGGCATATTTTACTTTTTTACTATAGAAAAGGTAAAAATTCTGTTCAAGCAAGACAAAAATTATCCGATGTGTATGGGGAAGATGTGTTAAGTGAGCGCCAGTGCCAAAACTGGTTTGTAAAATTTCGATCTGGCAATTTTGGTCTCGAAGATGCACCATGTTCTGGAAGGCCAATTGAAGCTGATGAAGACACAATAAAGGCATTAAGGGGCTATACCAGTGTGAACGTTGAAAATTTGGGTAATTTTTGGGAAATTTTTAGAAGAAAAGTACCTAATTAAATGTTTCGGAAAATTAAGAATATATTTGGCTATACTACATAATTAAGTATTTGCCCTATATTACATAATTTTTTCATAGAAAAATATTGAGTTCCAAGCGACTTATGCGCTGCCTTCGGAGACGCAAAAAAAAAAGTTTCTCCACTGCTGACATGATTCCGCCCGATTGAGTAGCTGAAACCGGGAAAGGAAAAAATGTCGTTAAACTGGAAGGTATTTCTTATACAATGATGCAGGATTTTCGAAAAATATCAAAATCTAACAAAATGGCGTAGTTATGAAAAAAAGTCTGTTATTTGCCTAAAATGGTCGTTTTTTTCAATGCCAAATCGTCAATTTTCATCCAATCAAAAATATCCAATCAAAAATAAAATGTATTCGAGAGTACTCAGTTCAAATTTCAAGTCAATCGGATAAGTGCTCTTTGAGTTACAATGTCAGCAAATTTGAAAAATCTCATTTCGAGAAAAACACGTTTAAAGATTTAACTACCGATTTTTGCAAGATAAAATTATATTTACTATAAAAACTGCTAATCAGCTATTCCTGGCCCATACAATGGACCCTACTCTTCCTCGAATAATGCCTGCTGAGAGGCTGAAGCTTTTCTCCGAGCTGTTCGTCCCTCTTTCGAGGATGCTTCATGACGTAACTCCGTCTGGTTGATTCGGCTGTCATCTCTCTCCATGGCATATTCTTTTGCAATAGGACCGATGATGACGTCCATTACTTGTAGGATTTTTAGAATAGCTTAAAAACCATCGTTAAATATTGCGACTGCAAGGAAAGTAGCGAGCTCGATCGATTTTAATCCATTATGAAGGTGCTTTGGAACAAAGTGCCAGAGCAAGCCGTTGTAACATTCATTGTTATTCTGCGTGTTCCCTCCTCTGCATCGCTCTAGTAATTCTCTTGAACTCAAGTCAGTATAAATAGGTTCCAAAGCTTTTGTAACAACCTTGTCAAGTGGCAGATAATCATGTTTGAACTTTGATACGTCCATTCCTTGAGCTTTCGCGCGGCGATATGAGCACCAGCTATTCGCACCTCCAGGGCAATTTCCGTGGTTCGGATTTTCGTCTGTCGAAGACAAATGATGCAGGGTAGCCCAAATTTCTTGATACATTTCATCAACATTATCTTGATGCCTGGTAATTGCCAATCCATAGTATTTCTGGAGTTTATTAATAACTTTATCAGTTAGCTTCACGGTATTTTTACTTCTTCCTCCTAAACCTTTGGTTTGTTTTTTGAGATTGCGGCATCGTGTTCCCATTCTTTTTTCACATGTAAGTAGCATTGTAGTTTTTCTACATTCACATCGTATGGATTTAAATTCAATAAACCTTCGTATGTGGCACTGTCACTGTCGCCAATATAGTGCGTATATTTTACTCCATATTTATCGATCAAGCGACTAAACATTTCCTTCACACTATCAACCTCCATTTTTCCAGCTGATCCAATATGATTCACATCGCAATCGTCATGTCCGTCAAGCCATTTTTCGTATTTTTCAGGATGAGTATCTTTTTTCTTTTCCCATACTTCACAACTCTTACAATAACTCGATTTTACGATTGAATCGATGATTTGTTTGCTGAATTTACCTGCAAGAGTTGTAACACCGAAACGTGAAGTGTGGCCGCGTTTTTTCCATGTGCCATCTATGGAAACTGTCAAATTAATATCTGAACCTTCATTCTCTAAGGTTATAGCTCTCTCCTCAGTTACGGCTTTTTGTGTACTCTATTCATAAACGGTTTTAGCAGGTTTGGTTACATTTTCAAAGCATCCAGCAAAAGTGTTGTTATGCAATTTTCTAAGAAGATCCATCAAGCCACAAAATATATTTAGTCTATTGGTACCGACGCCTACAAGTCGCATCACAAACACTATACGACGATTTATTTCATAAGCATTACCAATCATCGGTCCAGGATTCACATATGAAACACTGCACTCACATGACACACCAATTTTTAATGCTAAACCCCGTGAACTTGCTTCATTGAACTTGATGTCTTTCTTGCAATTTTTACACACAACTAGAGTGCTAATTGCACTAAAAACAGAGTAAAACTGGATGAAACGGTATCCATGGGTATGATCAACTATAATTTTATAATCTCCGGTGCGTAACAGTTTTTCAACGGCTTGTAACACAAATTTTTTATATTCTGTAAGAAAATAGAGAACTTCTGTATATTAGAGGGATCTCCTTATACAACCTCCATCGGTAAGGAAGGATCCGCTTTATTTTATGTTAAACATGAGGGTCTACAATTATTTATCACAGGTCGTAGTAACGCAGGTTGGATATGATCAGACTAGCTTCAGTAGTATAGTGGCATTTATAAGGTGTAGCCGATATGTTATAACCACTACGGTAATAGAATCATTTATAAACTCTCATACATGTTCTATAGCTCCAGTAGTATAGTGTCTTTTACATGAACTCAAACATCTACTATCACTTCAGTAGTATAGTGACATTTCGATGCCGTTACCAAAAATTTATAACAACTGCGGTAGTATATCAGACACCGCGACTCCGATATTTATGAGTACAAACCGTTTGAATTTGATACACTAATATTCACCCATAGCCTTAGCCGACATACTACGACAACCAATATTACATAAAAATATTCACGAATAAACCTCCGCCGGCATACTACGGCACACAATATTATATACGCAAGACAATGCGATGGCATTCAGTATAATAAATACAAATATCACGTTATTCCCCGCTATGGAATCGATTCGGAAACAATATTTCAATACATAAGCAAAAACTCTCGTGAACAGGGTCAAACCGAACCCATATTCTCTCATCAGGCAAAGTTATTTTGGTCGCGAATATTCAAAGGAATACACATTTACTGTAGCGCCACGGGCTAGACCAGCAAGTAAATTCAGGGTTTATCAGAACTGGCTCAATACATAAAAACACTGTTTATATTTCGCACTGCGAGAGACGGTATTTGCGACCTTCACTTGTTATCGTTCTTGGCGTGGTATGATTCCGAGTATTTCGGTTCCGAATAATGTGCACAGGACTCGTTACCTTAATGAACGTTGAATTCAAGAATGTTCGATACGATGACAGACTTTATCCATCGTATCTTGAAAAACTCCATATGTAGTGATTTCCCGGAACGACAATGATGAATATGACGTTTTAGGAAGATTCACGATGTTAATTCAAGTCCACAAGGGTCGCAATATTCATGTCGCAATTAAGCGAAGTGATAAATAATTTATTTTATTTATTAATTTATACACAAAAGACATAGATAAAGAAAAAAATTGGGATTGCGGACTTTTCAACAAGGCATTGTAATTAAAGCGCATACGAAAAGACTGTACATAAAAATTCAAACGTTTATTCTTTTACATTCGATGATTAACATTTGTCGGGGTGATATTCATCGTAGAAACAGGGGAAACAGTAATTATTTCTGCATCTAGCACACGTTGTAAACGCTGCACTTTTACAATTACAATGTTGTTTCAACGTCTCTATAGAAAAACAAACTTCATTTACAGTCATAAAACATTCTCTCTCATTGCAAAGTTTAGCAGCGAACCACGCGTAACGTAACATGTCACCGAATATTGACGCGGATAGTTGATGATGAACGATCGATTGTAAAATAAATCTTATTGTGAAACGAGTAATCCTGTTTGAATAAGTCTAGAAAGTTCGCAACTCCAAATTTTTCACGATTATGCGCTTATCAAAAAATGACGCCCTATATCTATGCCTTTTATGTATAAATAAATAAATAAAATAAATTATTTATCACTTCGCTTAATTGCGACATGAATATTATAAAAATTTGGAAAGAGCTAAAAATAAAAGTCTCCGCACGGGGAGTCGAACCTGCGACCATCGCATTACGAGTCCGAGCTCTTACCACTACGCCAACCGATGCTTAGCAAATACACTAACATAAATGGCTTTTACGGTTCCAGATCCGCGTCAAAAATTTTATTTTCTAAACGCTTGGCCATCTGGAGTTCCCACTTTGGGTACTTTCATTTCTAGCCAAGCCCTACATATGCTATAAATTTGAGCGAAATCCGTGATAACGAGTAGGCGGCCTCTCCTTGTAAGTTCTAAATTTTTCTAATGCCCATACTATCGCTAATAACTCTTTCTCGGTGGTCATGTAGCCGTGTTCTGCCCCTTTGAGAGTCCGGCTTGCGGATGATATTACTTCGCTTTCCCCTTGCTCATTCTTCTATGATAAGATGGCTCCGAGCGCGTACCCACTTGCATCAGTTGTTAGTATGTATGGTTTTCTTACATCAGAGAAACGAAGGATTACAGCTTCGCAGAATAAATCCTTAACTCGGCTGAAGGCTTCTTGTTGTGTCGTTTCCCATTTTCACCTTACCCCTTTTCTCAGCAATTCCACAAGTGGAGCAGTTTCATGGGCATGCCGATACGTAAATTTCGTGTAAAAATTTACGAGACCCACACAACCACTTAATTGTTTGAGATTTTTCGTAGCGGGATATTCTTTGACAACCCAAATTTTCTCGGGATCAGGTTTCAGTCCTTCTGTCGTTAGAATATGGCCCAAAAATGCACCTCTTTCCGAAAAAAATGTGACTTTTTGAATTTCAGAGTCATTTTGTGCTCCTTAAATCGCCGAAAACGAATCTCTAAATTGGTGAGGTGCTCCTCGGGATTTCTAGATAATACTAGCAGATCGTCGGCGAAATTGATAACGAAATCCAGACCATGCATACTACGTCCAGTGCTCTAATTAAACTCGCGGTGCTTGTCTTCAACCCAAATGGAGTTACCATGAATTCATAGCACTTTCCGTTGAGCTGGAATGTCGTATACTTTCTTGAGTCCGGCTGTAAAAGAATTTGCCAGAAGCTGCTCGTCAGATCTAAAGTCGAGATGACCGATTTTCCTCTACACCTCCGGAAGATCTCTTTGATGGGAGGTGCATTATTGTAGTCGTTTACCAAGTAATTACTCAATTCGCTGGCATCCAAACACTGTGGCAGTCGCACACTGTCGTCATCTTTGGTTACCGACATCAACGGGTGATGTAGGTACTTTCGGATTTTTGTATCACCTCGTAGTCGAGCATAGTTGTGATTTCTTGTTGTACTCGATCTCGCTGTGCCAATGCCACAGGATATGAGCGGTGGAAATACGGTTTCGGATCCTTGAGTGTCAAATGGTGTACGTATTTAGACATTCTGCCAGGCCTCTTGTCGAACACACCTTGATGCTCTTCCACGATGGCCTTAAATCGATTCTTCATCCTCGTTCCAAGCTCGTGACATTCCTCCATTTTCTCTTCGAATTTCATCTCCGATAACTGGAATTCATGAGATGCCGGAGGCACTTTCTCTTGTATGGTACAAACCTCACCAATCTCCTCTCTCAGTTCCGACTTTGGATCCAACAACTGCCATAACCCATCTATTGGTTTGACCACTACCCTGTCTCGGACTGCGACACACCTGCTGTGAGCGTCGACGGAAATTTGCAGGCTCATCATTCCGCCGATGCCGATTAGAATAGGCCGTAGCGATTTCGGGATCACTAATAACTGGATTTCCCCTTTAGATCCGTATGTATTAGGTGCGCAACTAAGTTCCCGCTGTTTTTCAAGAGATGGCTCCAGTAGTAAATGCTGGTGGATTGGGACATAACCAAAACGTCATGAACCAAGCTTAGACATATGGTAAACAAACCGCTTTGACACTGTAACGGTATTTTTCTCCCGTTCCCATGTAATTTTATTTTTCGTGGGGTTTTGGGCTCAACACTAAACTAATTAACGTAGACTTCAAAGTGGTGGACAGTGATGCTTTATTTATGACAAATAAATGATCGCCAAACCTCATTCTTTTTTTTTATATTACAATCATTAAATTTTCGAGGATCCTCCTTTACACTTGGGATGCACCGATTATTTTCGCAATTTATTTATTTTATTGGTGATGCGCGGTTTCTCGGTATTACTCGGGAGTCTGTTATGGTTTGTGGCGCAGTTCCACTATACCTATGTTCAATTCGCCGCTATATCTATACCGCCCCGCTTGCTATCTTCACTCGCACTCACTCCCTTCTTGCTCGGTGTTACAAGGTATTATCCAATATTTTTCGCACCGAGATCTCACTTTCTGGTTACGCTAATTCGCATTTTCTCTTTTTATAGGGTGTATGAACCCTATTTACAATTCTTTGGCACTCACCCTTCTTTCACTCATTCACTCGTACTCATTTTTCCTAGGTGTTAATGCTACTTATCCTATCGAATTGCAATCATCCTATCTTTTATGTTTCTTAATTCTTTTTTTTCCGTCTCGAAAATAAAGGAATTCCCTCGATTTTAGTTATGATTATTTCTGCTTATTCGGGCGCAACTTCCTGGTATTTCAGAGCTCGAGCTACGGTTACGGGACGACGCCTCGGTATCGTCGCCTCACACACACAGACACACCGTACTACTTGTATAGAGTGTAGAAACTCTATGTACACTTCTTCTCACTTTCTCTCTCGTCTTACTCGCACTCTGTTTCCTTTCCACTTATGCGATTTTCGTTTCTCGAGTCACTCGTTGGTTTGAATGTCCATACCTCTTCTTCTTGCTCTATGATTATAATTTTGGTGCACTAAATTCGATAAACGATACTTAACGACTGTTGAATTCCACGGATTTATCTTCCTCCGTATCTACCCTATTCTATTGATTAATTACCCACCCTCGGTTATTGGTGGCTTTCTACAACTATTATTTGTTACTTTCCCTGCTTTTAACACACCCTCGTCTAACGCTACCTTTCTCTGGTTTTAGATCTTTTTACACGATTTCCGTACTTGTTCAGTTTTTACAATTTCGCGAAGAGAGCTCCTCTCTTCCCGCACCGGCCTTTTATAGGCCTCCCCTCGCCTCAGTCCCCTCTGCCGATTTCCCTATCATCATTTAAAATCTAACGCATCTTCAGGCTTTCGTGATACACCGCTGCCGCGCTTACCGCCTTCCCCTCGCCTCCCAGCAAAGCCAGCTGGTCGCTGACCTGCTATTTACGTCAGCGAGGGAATTTCGGAGAGGCACAGCTCCTGTTTTTCTGTCAGGGGCGATGGCCTATTGCCCGCAAAGCCCGGTACCCTTGTACCGAGCCGTTGGCTCAGGTGTTTTTGTACACCTCACCATTCCTCACTTGACGCGTTATATCTCTTTTCGGGCTCTCCAGCCGTTCCCACTAATAATCGATGTTCTCAAACGTGCCTTATTTTATAGCATCGATTATTACCGCGCTTGCCCCTACGCTCATGGGTGTAACTTCGTTACAACACATTACTGATTTTGTTTTTGCGTCATATATTTTTGGTTGTGTGAAAATGTCTGATTTTGTGCCAAATAATCGTCATTTGCGGGAAGTGTTGCTTTTCTTCTTTCATTCGAAGAAAACGGCGGCTGAAGCGCATCGAGAACTCCAAAAAGTTTACGGAGATGCTGCTCTAAGTGAAATAACATGCCGTGATTGGTTCCGTCGCTTCAAAGACTGTGATTTTGATGTTGACGACCGTTCGCGTGAAGGAAGGCCAAAAACCTTCGAAGACGCTGAATTGGAGGCATTACTCGATGAGGATCCGTGCCAAACGCAAAAAGAGCTTGCTTCAGCATTAGGAGTTACCCGCCAAGCCATTTCCAAGTGATTGCATGTGTTGGGAATGATTAAAAAACAAGGAACTTGGGTTCCTTATAATTTGAAGCCAAGAGACGTTGAGCGTCGTTTTTTCGCCTGTGAACAACTGCTCCAGCGGCAAAAAAAGAAGGGTTTTCTTCATCGCATCGTTACGGGTGATGAAAAATGCATTCATTACAGCAACCCGAAGAGAACAAAATTATGGGGACTGCCCGGTCATGCTTCTACGTCGTCGGCTCGGCCGATTATTCACGCTGCGAAGATTTTGCTGTGTATTTGGTGGAACCAGGGCGGTGTTATTTATTATGAGTTGTTGAAACCGAACGAAACCATCACTGGGGAATGGTATCAAACTCAATTGATGCGATTGAGCCGAGCACTGCGCGAAAAGCGGCCACAATACGAGCAGAGGCACGAAAAAGTGATTCTACAGGATGACAACGCTCGGCCTCACGTTGCCAAACCCGTTAAAACCTACTTAGAAACGCTCAAATGGGAGGTCCTACCCCACCCGCCATATTCTCCAGATATTGCGCCGTCCGATTATTACTTGTTCCGTTCGATGGCACATGGTCTGGCTAATCAGCAGTTCAGTTCATACGAAGACAACTCAAAATGGCTTGATTCGTGGATAGCCTCAAAAGACAAACACTTCTACCGTGACGGTATTCGAGCTCTGCCAGAAAGATGGGAAAAAGTTGTCGCTAGCGATGGGCAATATTTTAAATGATTCATTTGTAAACATTTTTTCACAATAAAGTTGCATTTTCATAAAGAAAAAAAAAAAACAGCGGGAACTTAGTTCCGCACCTAATATTTGCCTCAACCATGATTTGTTTTTTACCCTTTCTGCTTCTCCACCGAATGCTCCTACGACTTTGGTCGAAGCGACTGGCAGTGCGGGTCATTTCTTGAATTTTCCATGGTATTGATTGAAAAACTCCCGTTGAGCTCGCACTGCCGGTGTAATTGTACTCTCAATAAATGGTCCAGGGGGATGCCCTTGGATCGCATTTGTTTGTCTTCCCGGCTCCTGCTCTCTCCTTAGCCATGAAGGAGTTGCCTGTTGCCACGTTGTCGGTCTTGTGCTCCCGATCCCTCAAGGTGTGAGTGGAGGTGTCGGGTGTTGCCGCTGTAGTTCTGGCGGCGCCTGTTGCCATGTCACTGGTCCTCCATTCCCATTATATGGGTGAACCTGCCAACGTGGTCGGTTGTCCGGGATTCGATGGTTGCCACTCGTTCCTTGGTGGTCCTCGCCAGCCCTGGTCCTGGAAGCCCCTGGCTTCCTTTTTTCCTGTTTAGAGGACCCGCCATATCAATGCTTTCAAGTAGTTCGAGAAACTCTGGTACTGATATGATCTGGCGGATCCTGATGGCGCAGCATACTTCCTCGTCAAAATGTCTAGGGAGCCGACGGATTATGGCTTCGTCTGACATTTTCTTTGCGAGATCTCGTACATTTCCGAAGATCAACGTCGCGTATTCCACCCTGGTACGATTTAGACCTTCGGTGTCGTATGTGCCAAACTCAAGGTTACTGCGTAACTTGTCCTGCATCTCCCGTGTCCAGTACCGTGCCGTCAAAGCCTTAGAAAATTCAGCTAAACTATGGATGGTACTTTCCACGAGATGCCACCAGTTTTTGGCTTGACCTTCTAATGCGTACTTGATAACGAAATGCACGTCCGATCCCTCATCTGCCGCATACTTTGGAGGCCTCTGCGAAACCGCCTGGAAACGAGTGAGGTTCCCTGCCTGAAACATCGAGAATCCACATGCTGAATTATCTATGCCGCTGGAGGCACGTTGTTCCAAATCCTTGATTCTCGTTGCGTGGTTCTCTGCAACAGTTTGGTTATTCTTTATCGGCTTCATGGCCTCTTTCATTTCCTTCTCTAGCCTCGCTCTAACCATCTGTTCGTTAATAATAACATCCCGGAGATAGTTTATGGTTTCTTGTTCTTGGACGATTTCCCGCCGTACCGCCTCAATCTTGTTGACAGTTCTTTCGTCCAGCTCGGAGATGCCGGTCTTGACATGTTCCTGTAGATTTTCTCGGAGCAAGTTCGTTCTTGAGATGCATGAGCTGTTCGCCTGTTTCAACTCTGCACGGATCTAATCTTGACCTTCCTTCATGGTCTGCAGAAATGCCATGATCTGGCCCATGCCAACCGGGTCAGGAACAACAGTGCGATCTCATCGCGGCCTTGCCTACGCTGATGTTTCAGTAGACCATTTGCTGTAGTAGATTCCCACTCTAACGATCTCTCTGATAATGAGGTACTAAGCTCTTGGCTTGCATCTAGCATTGCCCACTGTACCAATCGATTAGCAAACGTAGATTCGAAACGCATAATTTCTCTACTTGGCACCAACTATCAGCCCTTTTCCCCTATGTTCGAGTCCTTGTTCAAGCGCCAAATGTAACGGTATTTCCCGTTAACATTAACTTTAATTACCCTGAAGGGGTTTAGTTCGGACTCGAATAGGGAGGAAATTAATGTAGACTTCAATAGTAGGTAGAAGTAGGGTTTATTCAAGAAAACATGACTTTAATTGTTGCGATACATAAGGGAAAAGAATAAATATTGAATTTAGTTGTACTACTTCGATACCTCTTTCTGGTATTTCTGGCTACCACGCGCCTTACAAATGGTTATTCCCGGGCTCTTGCATGCCTTTAAAATCGTGTACGCAGAGATGAAGAATGAAAAAATGTTATATGATATGATTCGCTTCTGACCGCTGCTGCAGTCAGGCGTCAGCGAGATGCACTCGGAGTGCATTCGCATAGGTAGCACATGTCGGGGCCGGACCTCGTTTAATTTCATATAAGTTAATATTGTCCCTCAGATCCCGTAATTGTCGACCCTACTTATTATTCAAAATAATTTTATATTTTCCCTTAGATGTCGTAATTTTTTATCCTACTTCTCATTCTATATCCCTATGCTATCGTGGTATATACTTGGTTGGTCATTTTAAATGTTAGATTTACTGTATTCTCTCGACCCCGTTGGGTATAATAACTTGCTGGATCGCCTATCCTTGGCTACCAGAGTGAGTCCGCTTTGATGTTGTGTCGATGGCTATGCGGTTCGGCTGGACTTAGACGCAGCATAGGCTCAGCTGTTATCCGTCTAGTGTGGGTCTGATGTCACAACTGAGTCTCGAGTATTCCGGTGCGGCTGCAGACTATCGATGGCTCATCTGGTTTTCCTTCTTGGTAGCTGGGCTTCTGCATCGGCGGGATCTGTGAACAAAACTGCTCCTCGAATACCAAATTTCCGGTAGTTTTATACCGGCATCCCTTCCGTTTACCCCATATTTTTGATATTGCTATATCTGGTGGCGGTCCGTTGGCTCATCGCCTCTAGCCCATCGATAGCCTTGGTCCTTTTTATAATTCGTCGTTTCTCTTTAACGATGATTTCTAATTCCCACTGATCTCAGATGGCGCTTCCCTAGTCGTGCTCCTCTAACTGAATAACGAGACTTCGTCTCTGACGTGCCGGCCTACATGGTGTGAGTGACATGCGGTAGCGGTGGTTCGTTGTGTGCATCGCGCGTTATTAGTCGACCAGTACGTTACAATATGCAAACTTATCAGCAAAAAAGTTCTTACCGGATACGCGTTCTCAAGGGCTGTGTGAGGTCACTTACTTGTTCAATTGGCTTTAGCAAATGTCAATTTTTCTGCTCTGAGTTTATCCAAAATTAACGAAGTAAAAGTGAAAAGTGAAATTCACTTACACAAATTGAAGATGATATTTTTGACGATTTAATTAATCGAAGTAAAGAATGAGAAATAAACTCAAATCGAAAATGAATTCACTCAAAAGTAATGGTCCAACAGCACAACTCTGTATTGAATATTTTCAAATAATTATAATCGTGAGACGATTCATTGAAGCAGAACGCTCGGGTAATTGGAAGTTACACCTAGATAAAGTTCAATTGATGATTCCATACTTTCATTCTTCACGTCATAACTTACATGAAAAATGTTCACATTTACATTTACAAGATATGCTCGATTTGAGGGATATCATGAATCAGTTCGAATATGATAAGATGTCAACTTGGAATGTTCTACGATACGAACATCGCAATAATTTTAGTGCGGAGTTTGGAGTATATGACAATTGAACAGTTTCTGACGAAGTCTATGAAAAGCCAAGGTAGTTTACCTCATGGTCGAGGTATTTCCGAAAGTGTGTTAGTCAAACGGATTTCATCAACAATTAGGCTATTGTGCAACGAAATGGAATCGTTTTATATCGTATTTTATTCGACGTCCGGGCAACATATTGACACGAGAGTATCGCGAATGTCGAGAGATACAATAGATTTAGAGAAATTATCAGGTTTTTTCGAAGTGCACGATCCATTCCCAATATGTGAATAAATTTGTTCAATAACTTCAGGTATTGTTAGAAACGATAATGTTAACTGTTACAAAGCTTGTGAAATAGTATAGTTGGAAAAACATACGGTTTCTTAAAATTCGCACGGAAAAATAAAGATTTTTCATTGAATCAGTCCCTTCATCTGTGAAAGTTGACATGATGCAATAACAATAAATCCGTTACACATTTTACAAAGAATTTCGATGAATATTACTACCACAACTGATGTCAGAGTGTATCTAAAGTTCTAGCTCGCTTCTTATCCTCTTTCTCTTTTCGATGAAGGTTGTTTCCGCAAACCGCAAAACTCAACGTTTTATAATAGCTTCAAAAATATGGATAATATTCCTTCTCAACACGTTATTCATGTTATTGATGAAAGGTTTCTTCTACGTAGTTCCCTAGAGTAGTAATAGTTCAATAAATAACATTTTGCAACAATACGTAAGTTATGTAAAATCATCCTACAGTGAAAATAGTTTTATAATATTTTACGGATATCCAGATCTCACAATATCTGATAGTGCAAAAAATACTGAACGTTCTCGAAGAAAACTAAAAAATATTGGCCGAGAAATAAACATGGGGAGAACTACAAAAATAACTTTCAAGAAAATGTTGTATTAAATTATAAGAAAACGGTACGAATGATAACATATTCATTCTGAAACCGGGGAACAAAAAATCCCGCGAAGAAGTACGCATGTGATAGTTTTAAACATGAATCACTGCGAGATATTGTGGTATTTTTGCATATATTTACAGACTGTAATATAACCTCCTGATTCTTTAATCAAGGGGAAAAAAGTATAATAAAAACACTCCTTGCGAACCCGGAATTGAAAGTACGTGCGGAAATGTTTTTCAGCGTGTCGCAGACCATGACAGAATAGCTACTGGTGGAAGTAAAATAATTTCTTGTTTGTATGGCGGTAGTACAGAGGTTAATTTGATTGAATTACATTTTTTCAATTTCCCAAAATCTGGGTACAAAAATTCGCTCAAATTGGAAAGTCTTCCGCAACAGAAGCTGCTGCAAAACTGCACGTATATCGCTCAAACTTTCAAGTCCAATTATGGTTAGGCAATATAAAAGATGTGACGCAATGGGGTGGAAGAGTGCTGATAATGGTTTATAACCTGTTTATTCCACCGAAAAGTTAGTGCCTGACGATATAATTAGAAAAATTAGTTGCCGAGTACAACTGGATGTAAAAAAGCAAAATATGGATGTAGGAAACATGGCTTACGCTGCACAAATATTTGTTTTACTTGCCATGGCGAAACTTGTAGAAATATTGAAATAATAACGGTTAAGATTCTGGATGTCAACGACGAGATAGAGAATAAAAACGAAATAGAGATAACGGAACAAGAGAGCAAATTTGGAGAAGAATATGAAGAGTCTATGATTAATAGCGAGGATCATGATGGAAATGACGTGAGCGAAAATGATTACGTTATTGCAAGTAAGCGACCTAGATTGTAAGCGACGTAATCTCCAATGTTTACATTTTTTATGATAGTGATGTGAATATATCTTTGTATAATAAATTATGTGAATTGAAGTCAATAAAGAGTTATTACTATTCATCGCCTTTTCCATGATAATTTCATTTGAAAATAGGTGACATTGATCATCGTGTTACGATCATAACTATTGAGAAGAACAAGTAATTTCCGAAGTTGCAGTTGAAAGGGAAAATAATTTATAGTTTCACAAGTATTAAACAATGACACGATGAATTGATGACGAAATCTGCTCATATCTCGACGAGCTAGCCCAAATAAAAAGAAACATCAAAATCCGATGGGCGGTTCTCGAGATACGGAGAGTGCATTCAATTTGAAGATTCAATTTTATTTCTGACGTGGAATGGAACGTCGGAGGCCACGCACCTCACAGCGCGCACGCTGGCATACCTTCACTTTGCACATCTGTAATTGCATAAATAATTGTCGGAACCGAATTCTGTTGTTTTTACAGATAGTTTGAGTTGTCCTTTGTACAGTAGTGTAAGTTTCAACGTTTCATATTAAAAATTGGGGAGAGGGGAAATTTTTGAAAAAAAAGAAATTACTCCGATTCGTAATCACAATAAAAAAAATTTGCTGACTGTTAGATTCGTAAAAAAACTAGGGGTACGTTGTCAGTAGCTCGCTCCGCTCGCTACCGATTTCGGGTGCGTTGGTAACAGTGCGTTGAAGTGGGTGTGACTTGTTCGGGCCACACTATGAACTTCCTGATTCGTCTATTCCGCATAGGAATTCAATAGGAATCGTTAGAAAAGAGTGGTATCAAAATAAGTTGTGTTTAATCTTTCATTTAAATTTTCTATACAAGGTTTAGTAGAGTTTTAAAAAAAAAAAACGTAAAAACCGCTGAACCAATTTTATCCAAAATATAATCAGTGTTAAGTGACATAAAGACGCTTCGATTTCCACTTTTTTTACCTCAATCACATAATTCGTTCATAAGAAATCGTGAACAAAAATGTTGAGGATACGCGTCCACGCACATACATACACACGCACATACAGAAATCGAGTTAAAAATGGGTAAAATGAATGTGGTCATCTTGAAATGTCAACATTTGATAAAAAAATCGATTATTGATTTTCAGGGTGATTACTATAACTTCCCTTATCGGGAAGTTAATATGAGCTTTCGAATGCGTCTAAACGCGATCCAGTACGGTAAAAATTTCCCTATTGTTTTTAATTTAAAAAAACGTCGTTTTTTCGGCGTCATTTTAAAGAGCTTAATTGACAAAAATGGATTTGTAAATAATAGTATGTTGTAGTACAAGTCTTCAAGACTCTATATCTTTTTGGAAAATTACTCTACGACTGTAAACATGGGGAAATTAACTTTTAGTGGGACGCCTTTTTTAGTTGCAAATTGCATTGCCGATAAACTATCAACTTTTTGCCAACAAAATTTCGACAGCAGTTTTATCCGGTTGAAAGCTGCATTTTTCCGAAATAGTACGAGTAACTCTTCAAGTGCATTCCAGCATTAATTATTAACCCTTTGCACTGGGGCGGTGTCTCGTTTACCCAATAAATGGTGAGCGAAAGTCACCTCTCGAGGGCAAAGGGTTAACAATCGAAAAAAATCCGTTTTCCGATTCTCTTTATTCGCTCTCTAAGCAACAAATTAATATATTAACTTGCAACCACCACCAATGGACATATTTTTCATTACCTTTCAACTTTCATTGCAACTTTTTTTCCATGCGATCAATAATTTTGGGAAAAAGTTAGGCTATACTTAAACACCTCATATCTACCGGAAACCACATTTAGTTTTCTACTGGCTCTCCATTTTTTGAAAAAAAAAAATGATTTGACTGGACTAACAGGCAAGTAGAATTGTGATATATCCAGAACCTGTTTAAAACACTTATTCCTTTAGAATTCGCATTTTTGCTGTACGTTATTTTTATCTTTCCCGTATGTTTGTTCGAACGAGTTTGAATATTTACACAAAGACACGATTAACGGCAAAAATTCGTCACTTAGTTTTGTTTGCATTAGATCTATACACTTTGTTCAATTATAAATACCTTTATTTTTACGTCATACGGAGAATTATTTACCTTAGTTTGCAGTATTAATTTTCTACTGAAAACTCATTAACCATCTGAATTTAGAATTTCTTGTACTTTTGTGACGCAGTGACTCTCAAACAGTTTTTTGCCTACATTTCATGAAAAAATGTCTTAAAGATATTTTGCCAGATACATAAACAGTTACATACAGATCCAGAATGGTAGCTTCATCAATTTGCATTATTTAATCGATCTATTTACCTTTTGATATGAATTTTCCACGAAAAAAATCATGAACAGTAAGCCTACAAAGTACTCTGTACATTTCTGTTTCATTACTTTCCACTATTCACAAAGTCACGTCTATGAAAAAGTATTTTCACGATTTTAGAAGGTGGAAATAATTAGGAAGCAATGTGCAAGGTTTTAGTTTGCAGACTTATTTAAATACTTTATACTGAAATATCTGCTTGAAATTTGTAAAAATTACTGAATGAACAACTTCAAAAAATGTTAAATTTCGTAACTTTTGATACTAATTGTCAATTCCAGACAAACTCAATACCAAGCAAGCTAGGTCATAATTACACTTGTGTAGAATGTTTCAGATGGAAAGCACCAACTTTACACGAACTAGCGTGTTTACGTCCTTCTTCAATTTAGGGAGGGGGGAGGAGCTCGACTTTAAGTCATAATATTTTGCTAGAGTACCGATAAACGTCACTATATGTCACAAAATATGGGAATGGGGTCAGACATTTATAAACTAACATCATATTTTTTATGGGTAGTCCTCGCTAATAGGTCCTAACAGGTTTACAAACATAACAACAAGGTTGTGAAAAAAGAGATTCTTCAGCAACCGTTCATATAGCGATACGAGAATGTATCCACATTCCTTTTCAATTGCAGGTCAGTAATTATGGCGTTCCGTGATCTAGTTGATGGTAATTGCACAGGACCTAGTTCTTTGATCCGCCTCACTTCACATCTCACGCAAGATCATGCGTTCCAAGAAGAAGGCATACAACACCAACATGCCTCCCAATTACCGCACGAGGCGGTAACTTCAGATCAATTCGTGGAAGACTTTCTCGAAGAAACTAGTAATGCTCCATTACAAACTTTCAAAATGGATAGTATTTTGAGAGAGATGCAGAAAATAGATTACCGTCCTCACTCAGATGTAGTTGTTCAAGGAAAACTCGAAGAATTCAACACCAATGATACTGCATGGGCCAGCCAATACCTAGCATCAGGAGGTCACTTTGATGTAAACCTTTTTCTCATTCTTTTGCTAACAACGAATTAAGTCAGTAGACAATAAATTTCACGTTAACCCTGGAAGAACTTACCTCTTGAGCAAAAAATGAAAAGCTCTTTCAGGTGAGTACGCTGGTGCAAACTGGGTTCCCATTAACTAATGCGTTTCCCTCGTACCGTGATATTCATTCCATTTTTCGGACACTACACTGTAGAGAAAGTCCCATAGATTTGGACCTCTTTAACAGGGTATTTTGCTGGCTATATGAATGCAAGTATGATGCATGTAATGTATACTTTTAGAGCTCGTGTCATAAAACTTCTGTGCTTATTTCATAACAGTGGTGCGTCTTGTAAGTTTTTCGGAAGAGAGAATACGGATAATGAGAAAACCTGGTAGTGCAAAAAAATAGGCATATTTTGGGAATTTTTTTTAGCGAAACAATGAAATGAATCGAAATTTTGTACACAGGTCCTCATTATGCTACTAATGAATTATTCAAAATAATTGTTTCGCAGTGGTTAACAACAGAATGGCGGCTGCACAGCATTTCTCCATTGACGCCTTTTTTCGGAAAGGTCAACAGGCAGCAACACAGCTCATGCAATTTTTGACCTGGAACGAAAGGCCAACATTTTTTTCGATTATATATACGAACAGCTTATATATTATATTATATTATATTATATTATATAATTATTATATATATAATTATATAATATAATATAATATATAAGATATGATATATATTATATTATATTATATTATATTATATATAAGAACAGCAACATACGCATAATCTGAGAGAAATAAAGTTCAAATTGAAATTGTAGGTATTAAAAAGACGAACAATTTGGCTAGTTCTTTAGATTGGTAAATTAGTTCTCTTGCAAAGTAATAAAAATCTGCTTAAACGGTCATTTTTACAATAACTATCTCTGCAATACTGCATATACATCTTCGAAAGTTTCTGAATATATGTCTTTTGGTACGCTGAAAAAGGGTGCAAAACTTGAGCTCGAAATAATTATCAGGGGTACAAATTGAAAATGCGGGTTTGATAACAGATGGCGTTACTAACGCTATACGCATCAGGCAGTACTGTGACTATGTTCATGTCAAAGCTACGTCTTATAGCTTTAATTTTCAGTATGTGTCAATTTGTCGCAGTGTCAAATTCATAGTTTTTTTGAGCTCTCAATATGTCGAGTTTCGTGCCAACAAAACAGCATTTGCGGGAAGTTTTAATTTACTTCTTTAATTTGAAGAAAAGTGCTGCTGAAGCACATCGATTGGTCTCCGAGGCTTATCCGAGTCATGTTCCATCGGTTTCAACGTGCGAGAGATGGTTTGTGCGGTTTAGAAGTGGTGATTTTGACGTTGAGGACAAAGAGCGGCCGGGCCAAGTGAAAAAGTTTGAGAATGCTGAATTGGAGGCAATACTCAATGAAGACTCGTGTCAAACTCAACAAGAGCTCGCAGATTCATTGGGAGTGACACAACAAGCCATTTCCCATCGTATAAAAGCCCTCGGAATGATCCAAAAGCAAGGACATTGGGTGCCGTATGAGCTGAAGCCGAGAGACGTCGAGCGCCGTTTTTTTGCATGCGAACTGCTGCTCGAACGGCAAAAACGGAAGGGTTTTTTGCATCGCATTGTCACTGGTGATGAAAAGTGGATCCATTACGATAACCCGAAGCGCAAAAAATCATATGGTTACCCCGGCCATGCATCATCATCGACGGCCAAACCAAATATTCACGGCGCCAAGCTCATGCTCTGTATTTGGTGGGACCAGCTGGGTGTGGTGTATTATGAGCTATTGAAATCGAACGAAACCATCACAGGAGCACTATACCGAACTCAATTGATGCGTTTGAGCCGCGCACTCAAAGAAAAACGGCCACAATACGAGCAAAGACACGACAAAGTAATTTTGCAACATGACAACGCTCGGCCACATGTTGCAGCGCCGGTCAAAACATACCTACAAACGCTGAAATGGGAAGTCTTACCCCACCCGCCGTATAGCCCAGATATTGCTCCTTCCGATTACCACCTTTTCCGATCGATGACACATGGCCTAGCTGACCAGCGCTTCCATTCTTACGAAGAAGCCCAAAAATGGGTCGATGACTGGATAGCAGCCAAGCCGGCCGAATTTTTTCGCGACGGTATCCGTAAATTGCCAGAAAGATGGGAAAAAGTTGTGGCTAGCGATGGACAATACTTTCAATAATTCATTTGTTACCATTTTTTCAGAATAAACGTTCAAAAATAGAAAAAAATCCCGCATTTTCAATTTGTACTCCTGATAATACTTTTTGAGAAAATCTATTTGTTACTAAAAAACTGATTATCTTTGAATGGAATTTGCGACTCGGAAAATGGTTGCAGAGCAACCAAACTTTGTTTGATTTTTTACAATTGAGTGGGTGAAAATCGGTCCAACAAGGGGGTACGTTCTTTACTCATTAACAAATGGAATAACTCCGTCAATTGTTATGTTACAAAATCGGGACTAAAGTTATTGAAAGCTACTATTTATAAAAAAAAATTTTGTTGTAAGTTAATTAGGACGGGAGATATTTTTTTTTATAACAATTATTGCACCTGACCTTTTCAACATAGAGAGCTTACATTTGGGCACTGTGCAGATGAAGACTTATACTTGATTTTGATTTTGTATCCGGGTACTCAGTCCTAGGATCATTATGCCCGTGCCCCTTGGGGGCAAATCTTTTAACCTGTCGGATTCATGTGCAAGCTGGCCTCCCGCGCGAAGCGAGGAAGCGTACGCCCTACGTTCTCCAAGTTGAATTCGTTGATGACAGGGGCCCCGAGGACATCATTCCTGACGCCCCCTAGTCCCCTGCACCGCAATATCAGATGCAGTAGAGTGTCCTCTTCATCCTTGCACCTTTGGCAGACCGGTTTCTCAGCAAGACCCAGCCACGCTAGGTGTTTCCCTGTGTGCCAGTGCTCCGTGGCCAGACCCACGACCAATCTGAGTTGAGCTCGGTCGAAGTTTGCCAGCACGGTCCCTAGCTTTTTCGGGGGCCCTGAAAACAGTGCTCCATACGTGGGCCTCGTGACAAGAGGTCCGTGAAACGCTCCGTAGCCCATTTCTCCATTACGTTCCGGACGAGTCCCATGGTGACGTTTAGGGAGAATTGTCTGCCTCATCGTGACGTGAGGTGCCGTGTCTGGCAAGTTCATGTGCCCTCTCGTTGCCCTGGATGTCACTGTGACCTGGCACCCATGGCAGTTTTACACTGTTAACACTAGCAAGCTGTGATAACAGGTTAGTGCAGTCCCTAGCCAGCCCAGACCTAACCACAACGTTGTGCAGTTGTCTCAGCGCGGCACGACTGTTGCTGCATAAATAGATATAATTGCTCAAGATACTGCGGGCGCAAGCTCGTAGAGTAAACATCTCCATTTGGAGAACCGAAGTGGTGCGGCCCAAAGCAAAGGATAGCCTAGGTCCTCCACACCATACTCCGGCTCCAGCTCCTATCTCCGACTTAGACCCATTTGTATACCAGACTAGTCCGCCGAGTGACTGCGGTCTTTCCTGTTCCTCGCTCTACGACTGCCTGACGGGGAAGAGGACCAGGTATTTGAAGTTGATGTGGTGTTTCTGCGGGCACCAGTCTCCTTCGTGCCGGGTTATCATCTAGGAGATTCCCCGCCCGTAGGAGGACCGAGGCATGCCCGTAAGCGTCCCTTTTCCATTTATCACTAATAAGCAGCCGGATTGCCGCGTTTCTTGCTCTTGCCTCTGCCGCTATATGCGGACGCAGGATGTTGAATAGGGCTCCCAGAGCCAGGGTCGTTCTCATCGCTCCTGTTTCCCTAGCTCTGTTAGCCTCTCTAAAGTCTTTCTGTTGTTTGCCTTAGCGCGGGCCACCATATAAGGGAGGCGTATGTTAACTGAGGAATCAGAATGGCAGTGTAAATCCACTTAACCATCCTTGGTTTCAGCCCCCACGTTTGGCTGAACATCCTTCTGCAAGCCCAGAAATTGGCAACCGCTTTCCGAGCCTGCTTATTGATGTGGCTTTTCCAGCTGAGCTTGCTATCCAGCGTCACCCCCAGGTAGCGAACTTCCGGGGAGAGCGTCAGCTCAGTGCCAAATATAGAAGGGGGCCTCATATTGAAGCGCCTCTTCCAAGTGAAAAGTACCATCTCAGGCATGTTCGGGTTGATGCTTAAGGACTTCGATGCGCACCAATCTTGTACGAGGTCAAGTGCCTTTTACATCTTATTCGCTATAATAGCGGAATGATTGTCGCTGACTGCTATGCACACGTCATCGGCAAACCCTTCCACTCTCACTTTTGGTCCCTCGAGCCTGCTCAGGAGCCCGTCGACGACCATGAGCCACATCAGAGGGAATGTAAGTCCCCCTTGCGGGCACCCCCTGCCGATGCGGGCCCTGACATCAGTCCCGCTGAGACTGGCCGTGATGATTCTTGTCTGGAACATAAGGTGCATCCATTCGATGATTGTGTCATCGACACGGAATTTTCTTGCTTCTCCGCATATTGCGTCGAATGAGGTATTTTCAAACGCCCCTTCGACGTCCAGAAATACGCATAAAGTGGTTTTTTTCATATTGAGGGCCCTCTATCTCGTGAACGAAACTATGAAGAGCTGTTTCAACGGACTTGCCCGCTTGATACGCATGTTGGGACTGCTGCACTGGCATCAGTGCCAATGCATCTTCTCTAATGTACCTATCAACGAGTCCATTGCTTTCAATAGAAAGGACGTCAAGCTGATTGGTCTTAATGCCTTTCCTTGGTCATATCTAGCCTTCCCCGGTTTCGGGATGAAGACTATGATGACCTCCCTCCAGGCTCTTCGCACATATTTCAACGCCAGGCAGGATCTGAAGATGTAGTTCAGCTGTCTGAGTAGGTCCTCCCCCCCTCATGTAGGAGGGCTGGGAACAGCCCATCAGCCCTAGGGCTCTTGTACCCGTCAAATGAGTCCAGAGCCCACCGGATATTGTCATGTGTGATTACTCTAGCGGCGGTATCCCACCCTGGCCTTACCATGGTATGTCCACCTCTAGGGTAGTACCCCATTCGATCAGTTTAGATCCAGGGAAATGCACCTCCATTAGGTGGGCTAGTATGTCTTCGTTTCTCGACCAAGTCTCTGTTCGGGAGTGCGAGTCCACCAAGCTTAGTGGGTGGTCCTGGAGTGAAAACCTTACGGAGTTTAGCCACTATTGTCAGTGCCTCCACCTCTTAGCAGAATTTCCCTCAGTCCTCCAGTTGAAAAGTCTCTATGAGCGTCTTGTAGGTCCTCTGTGTGGTCCTATAAGCTACCCAGTCCGTATCCAACTTTGTTCTCATGGCTTTGTTGAGTAGGCGGCGCAAATTCGAGCGGAGTTTGCTCAGCTCCTTGTTACACCACTCTACTTTATTATCGCATTTCCGTTCCTTTAGAGAGCACGCAGCTTCATAAGCTTAGATGATGGATGAGGTCAGCGAACTGACCTTCTTTTCAATTCGTACCGAAGAAAATGCGGTGGTAATCCGAAAGTGTATTTTTTTTCATTTTATCGAAATGTATTAGGTGCGCAACTAAGTCCCCGCTGTTTTTTTTTTTTTAAATGAAAATGCAACTTTATTGTGAAAAAATGTTTACAAATGAATCATTCAAAATATTGCCCATCGCTAGCGACAACTTTTTCCCATCTTTCTGCCCCTATCAAGCCATTTTGAGATGTCTTCATATGAGCTGAACTGCTGATTAGCCAGACCATGTGCCATCGAACGGAACAAGTAATAATCGGACGGCGCAATATCTGGGGAATATGGCGGGTGGGGTAGGACTTTCCATTTGAGCGTTTCTAAGTAGGTTTTAACGGGTTTGGCAACGTGAGGCCGAGCGTTGTCATCCTGTAGAATGACTTTTTCGTGCCTCTGCTCGTATTGTGGCCACTTTTCGCGCAGTTCTCGGCTCAATCGCATCAATTGAGTTCGATACCGTTCCTCAGTGATGGTTTCGTTCGGTTTCAACAGCTCATAATAAATAACACCGCCCTGGTCTCACCAAATACACAGCAAAATCTTCGCAGCGTGAATATTCGGCCGAGCCGACGACGTAAAAGCATGACCGGGCAGTCCCCATGATTTTGTTCTCTTTGGGTTGCTGTAATGAATCCATTTTTCATCACCCGTAACGATGCGATGAAGAAAACCCTTCTTTTTTTGCCGCTCGAGCAGTTGTTCACAGGCGAAAAAACGACGATCAATGTCTCTTGGCTTCAAATCATAAGGAACCCAAGTTCCTTTTTTTTAAATCATTCCCAACGCATGCAATGGCTTGGAAATGGTTTTGCGGGTAACTCCTAATGCTGAAGCAAGCTCTTTTTGCATTTGGCACGGATCCTCATCGAGCAATGCCTCCTGTTGGATAATCAGCTGGCGCACGGCGATCGATATTCGCCGTGCGTCGACCTGTTGCAGTCTAGCACGCGGTGTTCGGTTGAGCCGGAGACAGCTGAGGAAGGTCCTCGCGGAGCCGAGGCAGTGCCTCGCAGGCATGCCGCGTTAAGCGAGAGGGTATCTGTCTCGCTTGACTTCGGCTTCGCTCACCGGCTATCTCCCTCATTTGACTTCAGCGCTCAACGTTAATTTCATATCTCGCAGCCATATTGGAAATTTTGACACTTTTGCGAAACATCCACGGAACAGCGCACACATTTCGGGACGCTTGGACTTTTTCTTCACTGCATTCACCGGACTCGCTCAACTTTCTGTGCTCATCCGCACTCAAAACTCAAGGTAAGCGTACATCGTCATAATTCAGTGAAATTTACTGGCGGTGAGGAGAATAAAATAAGCGGTACATCAACATTATTGTCTCACTTTGTGGCGTGCGCTGCAGCACGGGCTGCACCACGTTCTCCTCACTCTATTTTTGCCGGCTTAATTAATATAATTATGCATGTGCTTATATTCACTGTAGTTTCCCCCAGTAAGCCTGCTGGGAAACTACTGTAAATATTCTCTGCTCAATCACTTTTCTCATTTTCTCTCACAGCACTCAAGCAATCAAATTGCGAGTGCTCTCACCTATTCACTGCAACTTCTCTCAGATAAATCTGCTGAGAGCTCGCAATAAGTAATTGACACATTATATGCACTCATTTTCTCATTCCCTGGCGTGCTCTGCAGCGTTCACTGCATCACGTTCACCGCACACGCACCAGGCACACAATTAATATAATTGTGTGCTGCTCAAGTCTGGAAGTCAGAATTCAATTCAGTTTGTTTATTTATATTTTTGTCAATTCTCTGTTTTTTTGGTGTATTTATTTATATCATTTTTATTCTTTCCAAATTTAACCGATTTTTGCATTCGTTCTTAACGTTATATTTTTCCATATTATATTATTGTGTATGCCAAATTATGGAATGTAGAATAAACCGCTTCCCCAACATACCATCAACGTGTCTGGTTGTTCATCACCCTGTCGTGAGTGAATACTCATATTTTTCCAATATATTCACAGATCGGTCAAACAACATCCTCTGGAGTTCTCAAACATTTGGTCCTTCGAGCCGGATATTCGACTCGCACAGGTTAGAACTAGGGTTTAACTACCTTCCGCTCGCATCTCTTGTAACGAGAAATTTGCTCCTCAACGCACCACGTTACCTATGACTGGTCCAAGTTATTTTTCCTTCCTTTTTATTTTCTCTTTCGAGATGGGCGCCAGGCGCTTTCGCGCCGGAAGGAAAAATACCGAGTTGGATGACCAGTCTCGACCCAGGCCAGCTACAGCTGTTCAAGGCAGAGTGGGTGGTTCGGACTATCAAGTCACCAATTAGTCAAAAATAAAATATGGTCAGTTAGATAAATAGCAAATACATAAATAAAATAATAACAGTAAATAATTTAAACAACAATAGCGGGTACGGGACTTACAAACTTCTTTATTTCTCCAATAAACATCAATTTAGAATTTAACTAAAATGTCCCGTAAAATTATTCTCTCCGGTGTTAACAATTTTCCAAATCCAGTTAGATATCATAATTGGAATCTCTAATTCGGCGGCGTACGTTATCCCACGCTCTCACTCACTCTCATGCCCGGCATATGTCGTATAGCCGCTCTCGCCTATTTCTAATTTCAAATAATATTCTTCGATACCATATCGATGCCTGGTAGTCCTTGTTCTCCGTCCGCGATACGGCCTATCCCGAGCTAATCCCACATACTTTCAACAAAACCAAAACAACGGGACGTCGAGAGGTCACGTACGCGAAGCGACTCACGGCTGGCTATTACAATTCCGAATAAAATATGCCGTGCAAAAGTCCGACCACCGGGATTTCCTGCGATAGGTATGATCACAAATACCGAATAAACGATCGTCGATAATTTGATAATAATAAAGAATAGTAATAGTACTAAAATAATCAATGTGAGAGTAATACTCTCGATCGGTACCTCGTGGCTTGAATAAAATATAATGAATAAAATATAACGAATAAAATATAACGCATAAACTATAACAAATAAAATATAACCAATTATAAAAAAAAGAGTAATAAATAAGAAACAAATAAATAATAAATAAAATAAAAGAAAGAATAATAAATCAGAAACAAATAAATAAGGAATAAATAAATAAATAAATAAATGAATAAATAAGTAAATAAATAAGTGGATAACTAAATAAATAAATAAATAAGAATATAAATAAATAAATAACTATGTAAATAAAGAAATGAATAAATAACTAGATAAATAAATCAATAGATCGGTAAATAAAACAACGAATAAAACGATAAATAAAATAAAGAAACGCCGATGGGTCTATTCGATACGCGACGAGGTCTATAACGTGCTAGTCCCACACACCAAGCATACAACGGGACGACGTACTAACGAGCGCACGACCTTCTAAATGAAACGAAAGAAAACTCAAACAAAATCATGTAAATCTAAAACCCATAATTCGTTAAAATCCGTGACACGGTCTATTCCGTTCAGATCCCACACAACCAACTAATGAATTCAAACCACTCCGGGATAACGGCCTAACGCGCGCACGATTTAACTACCAAACAATTAATTAATTTAGTGACTTTTCCCCGGCTTCTATACGTTACACGATCTCGAGTTATTCTTTCTAAACGCCGCGCTACCCAGTACAAATTAATACTCTGCACGCGGTGTGCCAGAGTCGCAGGGGTGACCAAGCTCGAAGTAATTAACCGACAACAATTTTGAATGATTAAAATAATAAAATAACAGCGAAAGACCGTAGAAGGGAGAAGCGCTCACCGGCACGATGACGAAGCGATGTTCTCGTGATCCAGGAATTCTTGAGAGGACGTGGAAATAGTTATCCCTCGATTTCTTCCTTTCTGTACGATGGTGGACAGTAATAGGCCCGTACGCGTGATGCCTCAGAATAGAGCGGGACACAGATATAAGAAGCGCTACGTCTGCCTCGCTCAACGGTCACCGGGAAAAAGCCTCGAGGTCCGTTCGGCACGCGTGCCCGTGAACTATGGCCCCCCCTTAACCCGCTAGACTCGGTTAATTGGGGGAACCTGCCTCGCACGATGACCGCGACTAGCGCCTTAGCTGGACAACGCATAAATTAACCACCGATAGTGCCGAGAGTAGCTGATAGCCGACGATGGATAACAGTGTATCGTTGGTAGATGTACGTTGAGCGGGACAGTATCCTCCAACAGGGAGAGGTGTAAAATATCGGCGAATGTAAAATATCGAATCCCGCAGTCAGCCATCGATGGATACGGCGTGGTCCTCCTCCTCCTCCCTCCATCCCTCGGTCGTATCGGACGTGTTATATATATATAAAAAAATACAACAAAAAAAAAAATAAAAATAAAGAATAAATAAAATACGGAAATCACCCCCTGCAGCCCTGGGCGATCGTGCTGGTAGCCGTTGAGCGAGGAGGACGCGGCTCGAGTATTCTGCCACGTTACACTCTTGGCTCATCTCGACGTGGGATTCTGCGGATATTCTTCGCAGTCTCACCTCATTGACTCATCCTGGTACTCGTCAGCCAAGCAGTTTGGTAAAGTAGCGCTTTGCGAAGTATCTTTGTTTCTTCATATCATTTCTGTGTCACATTTTGATCCTTGCGCACCATGTCTAAGCGCAATCTGCCAAACAACCGGACCTTAACGATAAGTGGTCATTGCAAGAATCAGATGGAACGGCACCGGGCGCCATCATAAACGAACGAGTACCACCAGCTAACCTCGCCGGCGGATGATCCGACAGCTCAACGAGCTCTAGCACTCACAGCGGAGCCCGCCAGCCTAGCTCCGCAGTATGACCGCTACACGTTGATCGACTTGCCGCAGCACTACATCTGCATCGTGGGGTATCGTACAGCTCTGCGGAGTTTTATTTTGCTTCTTTCTATATGTTAGCATTAACAGTGCTCAAACGTGTATCGACCATTTGCAAAGATGTAGAGTTTGCACATATTAATTAGTGCACTCTCTCGTAGCATCATAGCAGACAGAGGCAAGCGAGCTCGAGTCGGTGACGGAGTCGAGTGGGCTTCTGGTAAGAAGCTGCTGGTGTCACCGCCTACGCAATCAAGTCCTTGCTCACCAGTGAATCATCCACCAAACCTGGTGACTTCCGCTCATTGGCCTGATCGACAGTGTACTTCGCGCCTGTCGTACTCTTGGATCGTCTAGTCGTGTAACACGATCGTTACGCCACTAACGCAATCAACCAGCTCTACGCGGTCATCATCAGTGAATCTTGCCCTGGCAAAGGTTGGCACTCACTAATCAACTGTGAACCATGCGACAGCAAGCACAGACCGCACGCTGCTGCATCAAACGGCACGATCTGCAACCTCCGACACCGTTCAACCACACAATACACAATCGTCAACACACTAGGGTGTTGACGCAGTCGTTTTCTCATCGATTCAACTCACAAACACATGCTCAACCTTATTAGCAACTGCACTCACACATTTACACATCGACATTGACTCACTAGGCACGACTTCACGTCGAACCTAGATCGGAATTGACATTTATTACGGAAGAACTCTTCCGTAAACTCAACACCACACGCAAGCACTCATCAATTTCGATCACAGGGATCGCTGGAAGGCACTCAACGCAGACGCATGGTTCGGTTCAACTCACAATGTGCTCTACATACACCAAGGAGAAAGTCACGGCACTGGCTCGCATTCTTAACACCATTACAACGCATCTGCCATCATCCGAGTCGCCAGCACGAACATGGCCTCACATAGTGAAGCTGAAGCTGGCGGATCCGGACTTTCTCACACCAGGATCAATCGAT
Organism: Cylloceria caligata; assembly: GCA_963942595.1. Classification (NCBI taxonomy): domain Eukaryota; kingdom Metazoa; phylum Arthropoda; class Insecta; order Hymenoptera; family Ichneumonidae; genus Cylloceria; species Cylloceria caligata. Next base: position 51,227,994 of record OZ012705.1, on the reverse strand, counting down.
ATTGTAATTGGAGCAGATATTTATAACCAGGTTATTAAACCTAACGGTCTCAAGGGCACCTCGTCATCGCTTATTGCATAATTATCAATATTTGCATGGCTTATCATTGGACCAATTTACTCGTGCCAACCTGAAGCACTCACTGTTCTTTATGCTGCCATGCAGCACGATGATCAGGAATTACAGAACGTGTTCACAAAATTCTGAGTTCAAGAAGAGCCACCAACGGACACAGTCGGTCAACTCACACCAGAGGAGCAGGCATACGAAGATCAGTTTCGCAACACGCATCAGTGTGTTACTAGAGGCCGATACATCGTTCGGCTTTCTCTCACATTTTTGCCTGCAAACCTGGAAACTCATACTCAAAAGCACATCAGTGTCTGCAGCACATTATAAGTAAAATCTCAAAGGATGCTGAATACTGTCAGCCTTACTCACAATTCATGGACAAATACGAACAACTTGGTCATATCGTGAACGCTTCAAGATCATCTTCAAGTAAAATACAATTATCGGCCTCACTACGGTGTTCTCAGGCCAGACAGCATCACCACCAAATTACGGGTGGTAGTTGATGGCTCTAGCTCAACATCTTCAAGTAAGTCTCTTAATGACATCATGCACACTGGACCGAATTTGTTGCTCAATATTTCGGACGTGCTCATCTGGATCCGTCAACATAGACACATCTTTGCCTCTTACATTACAAAAATGTATCGTCAGATCCCTGTTCATCTTGAGGATTGGAATCTTCGGCGGATTTTATGGAAAGATGATCAACTCAACCCTGTGCCGTATCAATTAAAACCGGGACACATGATACAACATTTGAGGGCGGATTCAACTCATCATCTCATTGAAATAGTTGAACAACTCAAGGACTTGTGCATGGCGGGCGGTTTTCCACTCGCCAAGTGACACTCGTCGGACCTCAAGGTACTTGCTAAGATCTCATCATCACCGTCAAGCTCAGCTATCTCAACGGACGACTGCGAGACAAAATTATTGGCTTGACTTGGCTTCCTCATGAAGACAAGTTCACATTCTCATTACGGTTCAACTCAACTCAGGAAATTTTCACAAAACGCCTCGTTCTTTCCGAGGTGGCTTAACTCTTTGATCCACTTGGTTTCATCTCATCAGTTGTGATAAGAGCCAAGAGACTCTTGTAAGAGCCTTGGCGTCACAAGCTCAACTGGGATGGTCCACTGCTATCCAGATTGCGCTGCTCCTTGACTGAGTAGCACAATGAGAACTGTAAATGTGAGCAATTGAGACGCGCACTTCACGAGGTGATAACTGAGTAGTTCAAGAGCTTCTCGGAAGATGGCTGCTCGTTGGTGACAGTCATTGTCGACAACGCTGTCGAAGAGCGCGTGCGCGCAGGATGTTGTTGCATGTCACGATGACGCAGTGCGATATTCATGCTCCCGTGAGTTGCTACCGCTAAGCAGCAACAACGAGCGGTTGCCTACGCTACCCTGCAGTGCGCAATCCCGCAACGTGCGGCAGAATGCTCGAACACTCTCAAACATTCCGCCCGCCATCAGCAATGTGGTTGCTGATACTCATCAATGCGGTGTTCTGCTGAGAGTACTAGCAGCACTGCAAGCTTCGAGATGGGCCCAGTGAGCGTTGCGATAGCGTCTTAATGGTCTCCATCCTTGTGAGTTCGTCGTTGCCGGGATGCAGCACCGTGACCCGTGCAAATGCCCACTTGCATGGTGGAAAGCGTTCATCCGTGAGCAGAACAGATGAGCCTACCCAGATGTTATTGGTAGAATGGTGCCATTTTGAGACTGGGTGTTGGCGTTGAAGGTAATGAGCTGACCACAGAGTCCAGAAATGCTGGAATTTCCGCTGGATGAGCTGCCATCGAGAGAGCTTTGAGCCCTCTCCATGCCTTCAGTGTGAGTGGACCTGCGTAGTCGACTCCAGTCTCTGTGAATGGCTGTGCAGGTGTAACTCGAGAGAGAAGTAGTTGACCCATCAGTTGCTGAGCACGGAAACCCCTCTGCCGAGCATACACACTACACAGCGCAAGATGTGTACCTTGACTGAAACTAATAGAAATGTATAAAGACGTAAACATAAGCTATACTTTTAAGACTTTACATTTAACGTCTATCCAACAGCCAAAACTGCTGGTTTGAAAGGTTTCCGACTTTTTACGACGCACTACCGTATCCTAAGTTATTCTGACTTTCGTATAAAAAATAACCCCGATTTTATACGTACTTTAGAAGACGAATTAATCTTCATAGAGGAAGCTTTGTTCCCATGAAAATATTTTTTTTGAGATGATAACGATCGAGTGGGAAGTTTGGAAAAGAGTGTATATAGATAGTGTTGATGGCCCGTTGGTGTATCGAAGTGAAAAAAATCGAAATGATGATCATCAGAGATCGAACTTGGATTGTTCAGGTACAATGGTAAGCACGGGCGCTAACCACTGCGCTATTGTCACCTATACGAGTATACCAGGTGTACAAGTATAAAATGCGGATTTCAGACAACAGATGGCGCACGAATGCAGTTTGTGCTATAAAGATTTGACACTGCGCCATTTTGTTGTGTCATCAACAAGTGTCAGATGCGCACGAGTGATACGTTGGAAAAGTGTGTGCATAGTGTTGTGTTGTTGTATTCAATACGTCGAAATTTATACCGAACAAAAAGCATTCGCGGACAGCATGCATTTTTTGTTTTCAATTGAAGAAAACTGCTGCTGAATCATACCGATTACTTCAAGAAGTTTATGGAGAATATGCTCCATCGCAAAATACGTGTGAACGATGGTTTCGGCGTTTCAAAAGTGGTGACTTCGATGTTGCAGACAAGGAACGTGGAAAGCCGCCAAAAAAATACGAAGATGTGGAATTGCAAGCATTGTTGGACGAAGATGATTCGCAAACCCCAAAACAACTCGCCGAGCAATTGGGCGTTAGTCAAGCTGCTTCCAATCGGCTACGAGAGATGGGAAAGATTCAGAAGACCGGTAGATGGGTACTACATGAGTTGAACGATAGGCAAATGGTAAAGCGCAAAAACACATGTGACATTTTGCTCGCTCGGTACAGAAGGAAGTCGTTTTTTGCATCTTATAGTTACATGGGATGAAAAGTGGATTTATTTTGAGAATTCCAAGCGTAAAAAATCATGAGACCCAGGCGCACCATCCACATCGACCGCCAGACCGAATCGCTTTGGCAGAAAGACGATGCTCTGTGTTTGGTGGGACCAGAGGGGCGTAGTCTATTATGAGCTGTTACAACCTGGGGAAACGGTTAATACTAAACGCTACCAACAGCAGTTGACCGATTTGAACCGTTCGCTGCTTGAAAAAAGGCCAGAATACCGAAAGAGGCAACACAAAGTCATTTTTCTTGATGACAATGCTCCATCACATATAGCAAAACTGGTTCGGGACACGTTGAAAGCACTTAGCTGGGAAATTCTACCCCATGCCGCTTACTTACCAGACTTGACTCCTTCCGATTACCACTTGTTTGCATCGATGAGTCACGCACTTGCTGAGCAGCGCTTTGGTTAGTGCGAAGATGTGAAAAAATGGCTCGATGAATGGTTCGCAGCAAAAGGGGAAGATTTTTACTGGCGTGGTATTCACAAATTGCCTGAAAGATGGGGAAAATGTATAACAAGCGACGGAGCATACTTTGAATAAAGTACTTTTTATCATTCTTCCGAATTTAACATGTTTTTTAGAAATAAACCCGCATTTCATACTTGTACACCTGGTATGAGTAACAGCCCGTCAAACGGAACATCTTTCAAACAGAATGTTCCTTGAAATGGTCATTATTGTTTTTACACATTTTAGCTTACAAATGAATACATCATACAAGTTAGAAAAACATTTTATTTTAACATTCCGGAAGTTTCAATAAAAATGGTCATAGTTTTTATGAATTCTATCCAAGAAATGAATATGTATAACATACAATTTTCGACAAATCTTTTATTCTCAATATCTCGGAAGGTACAAAGGGTTGAAGTTTAGAAAAAAAAACCGCCAAAAATCAGAAATATTCTCCGTTTTAAACGTACATTTCTTCGGTTTTCTTCATTTTACAGAATGTTCCGAGTACTCATTAATCGTTGACATTAAATTTAGTTTCCCAGGGGAAATTCGAGCTCGATCACAGGTGTAATTAATTGTAGACTTCGGGGTAGGTGAGAGTAGGGTTTATTTATGCAAATAGTTGTAATGAATCTATTCTTGTCTGTTCTTCTCTCAGATGTTGCCACTGTTGTTCGATGTCTAATCTATTATTTTCCTGTCCCTCTGCCATTGTTTTTGTATTGATTGTTTTCCTGCGAATATTCGAATGTATCTTAGTCACCTTATTTTTATTTGAAATCCTTGATACTATCGCGTTAGCCGTGCTCAACGAATTTCTTGAGCTATTTGATAATCCGGGCAATAAACCCCGGTGGTTTACTTCACTCGCTACCTTCGATCGAGTTATACGTGGCGACTCTGTGTTTACTTTGTTTTTCATGAGTTACGGCTACGTGTTGCCGTGCCAGCAAGTTGGGCGCCAAATGTGATGAATCTATTCTTATTTTATTTTATATTTATATGTATTCTCTTTTCTTTTGGAAAATGTCCCTTATGATCATGACTTGTTATTTAACATCATTTACAATACATGTGCATTCAGAATGAGCTTTATTCTTGCATGCTAATTAAAATACCACAAATTACAATCAAACGCCGTTCAATCTTACATATCCATTAACATCGTTTATTAGTCAGAAATATAACAATGATTAATTTCATCAGAAATATCTATGGCATATAATTATCTATAAAACAAAATTTATTAGCGTGAACACTCGTTATCGATTTTAATACCGAAAAGATAATACTCATAATATATCAAGCCACGTACATACATTTTCATACTCTCAACATAATGATGTTTGAATTAAACGTTCCTCAACGAACCACACACTCATAAATAATCATTCGTCATTTTAAGCGACTTTTCTCTACGTATCTGAGAAAATACAAACTACTTATCTGCGAATCGATGTATTCTTCGTTAGCGAATCTTCCTGATTTTGAGTAGACGCAGACAGTATTTTAATGAAGATTCATAATTGGTTTATCAGTAAAAATGATGATTATTCGTTGAAAAGGTGTGCGAATGATCCTTGAAAAGATATCAGATTAAACTATACGACAAGTTCGACGAGAAATATATTGCGATACAGTTACACTTGTGTCTCGTACTACGGTCCGATGGGAAGTGCCTTTCTCTCGTTAGATCGTCTATTATTATCCCCACTAACCGAGCACAGAGGCTTGCGAGTGGGGTATAACGTCCGAAAATTCTTTACATAGTTAAAAACAGAATGTTAACGTTCGGTTTCCTGTTACCGATAACCAGTACAATTCATTTAAATTTTGTAATTCCTACGATTATTTTTACAATTCTTTTCGGCTATTTCGTTTACATAGGCTCTCGGTGCACTCGACTCGGTAGTCTGTTATTGTTTTGTGAGTTAGTAGTGACCCAGTTACTCTACATACACACACGTAGTTAAACGCGTGGAACTCGGTCTTCGAACCGATATCTCTATTATGTCTCTAACTCTCTCTATATCTCACTCAGTTCACTTCCTTACTGTCTCCTTTCAACTCGTACGCTTATACACATTTAATCTATCCTACCGGTTTAAATGCCATGCAACTTAATTCTATTTGCCCAGAAACGATACGCTTAATTCTATTTAATTAACCCTATACAATTAATTCTACTCACTTAACCTATTTACTTAAAAACTATCTAAATATAGATCAATATCAGTTGACTCAATAGGTCACTAAGAATTTCGATATAATTTTAATGACTCGCCTGTCGTTTTTGCTGTTCCACGCTCGCTGACACGATTATTTTCATCTTGCAAAATCACGTATTCCACTCAAATACTAGGATGAATGAATTTTTATAACTCAAGAAAAATGCACAACTTTGTTTTTTAATCGCTTCCAACTTGGTAACCTGGGCCAGAAGAGTAAAGAGAGCTTTTCCCCCCGTGCAGGCTTTTCTATAGCCGCCCCCCCCCCCCGTTTAGTACACCTCTACGTCATTATCGGCTTCAATTTTTAAATCTACCGAGATTTAATAATTTCCCGGCTTGCCGTTACCGTCCTACCCGTCTTCCCCTCGCCGCCAAGCGAGGTCAGCTGGTCGCTGACCTGCTGTTTTCGGCAGCAAGGGAATTCCAGAGCTCTGACGTAGCTTGTTTTTCTTACATATCCGGGTGCGATGGCCTAGTGTCCGCTGTACTCACAAGGGGACCTCCAGGTACGTAGAACACCGATTTGGACCAAATTTTTTTTACAGGTAGGTCGCACCCAGGGGTGCAATAAAATTTAAAATTTCCGAGCGTTCATGTACTCTCTGCGTTAAATCATACTCAATAAGGGCGCGTAGCGTAGTCGGCAACGTCTCCGCTTCGTAAGCGCTGGATCGCCGGATCAAATCCCGGCGCGGACTTTAAAAAAAATTATTGTTATTGTTGTTATTATTATTATTATATTATTTCTACGGCAACTACTATGCGATTATATTAATATTTCCGTAAAGGAACGAATAAATATTATTTATTGTGAATCATTTTAGTGTTATAAAGAAAAACGAGCAGCTTTTTTTATTTAATTATTTTTTGGTTGAAAGGTAGGGAAAGAATTGTGACAAATGAATACACGAGTTTAAGAGAATAACCAATCTTTTTATTAACTTTTCATTGGTTATCACAACTACAAGAACTAGGGTGGTACTGATCATAAAAACATGGAAAACAATCATTATTTGGGCATCAGGCGCACGTAATAAATGCCGAGTATCCGCATCCGCAAGGATTTTTCAAGACGTCAATCGCGAAGCGAACCTCGTTAACGTTTAGGAAAGATCTTCTGTCGTCGTATAATTTGCAAGCGAACCAAGCGTAACATTTCGCAAAATATCGGAGGAGACAGTTGATGGTGTACAATAGATTGACTTTTGATACAGTCTTCCCTAGAATTAATTTCCCTATCCTGTTCGATAACATAAGAACAATTCTGAAGTCTCTTGATAAATTTTTTAACTTGGCGGTAGAAATATACATCGCACGGTTGCACTAACGGAGTGCAATGTGGAGGAATGACCTTTACAGTGCACGTTGGTAAACCCTCCTCATCGGTAAAAATCTCGTCATATACTGTGTACCTTTTTTTTTATAGTTTATTAATGTATTTATTTATTTATTCATTCATTTATTTATTTGTTATTCATTCCTTGACGGAAATATTAATATAATCGCATAGTAGTTGCCGTAGAAATGATTTATTAATAATAATAATAATAATAATAATAATAATAATAATAATTTTAAAAAGACCGTGCCGCGATTTGATCCGGCGATCCAGCGCTTACGAAGCGGAGACGTTGCCGATTACGCCACGCGCCCTCATTGAATATGATTTAAAACAGAGAGTATATGAACACTAGGAAATTTTAAATATTTTATATCTCGAAAACGGCTGAGAAGCGCATCCTATTACTTGCACCTATTGCACCCCTGGGTGCGACCAACCTGAGAAAAAAAATTTGGTCCGAATCGGTGTTCCACGTACCTGGAGGTCCCCTTGTCAGCGCTTCCGAACGTGATTTCGGCTTTTATAATCGTTTGACAGAATAGCGTAGGCTAGAGCTTGTAACTATGTTACAATACGTTTACTTGTGTATGAAAACAGGGGATCGAAAAATACTCAGAAATTCATACAAACATACTAATGGCAAAGGAATACTACCAAGAAATGTACATACAAATTTCAAAGCAATTCACTGTCTAGGGTTTATGCTAGCACGAGTGAAACGAATCTTTCTGCTTTTGTCTCGGCACGCTCGAGATTCTAACAGCGGACCTCTCGCTTCATCATTACCTGATGCAACTGAGCTCACCGCGAGTCCCTGACAACCGACCACGTTAGCAGATCCACCCTTATAATGGAAATGGAGGACAAGCAACATGGCAACAGACACCGCAAAAACCACCACACCTCTACCTACACCTCAAGGAGCCTACAACTCAGGACTAACAACATGGCCACATGCACCTTCTCCACCACCACCAGGTAGAGAGGAGCACTTTCGACAAACGAATGCGATCCAAGGATATCCTTCTGGACCATTCATAGAAAACACAATTACACCGGCGGTGCGGGCACAACTAAGAAATGCCAATCCGGGAAACGCTTAAACGTTGTGCCCGTGAAGAAATGCAAGAAAGAGGTGGTAAAACGAGGTGCAACGGAAAATAAAAAGGAAAACAAAGGACAAAATCAGGAAGCAACAGTAGAAAAAAGAAATAAGAAGAGGAAAGAGCGGAGAGTGATAAAAAGCGGAATAGAAGAAGAAAAATTAAAGACAGACGAAGGGAAAATCGCTAGTGAGCTATCCACTAGTAAAGCCATTCCAAAGGATATCGGGATGCCGAAATCATCTGGACGGGAACAGGGAATCGCAATCCCCAGTAACGCTGGTGATCGGCAAGAGACATCAAAGGAAGAGGCAAAACAACGAAGCGGCAATGACCAATACGCGAAGAAGTACACAGTATTTACAGTTACAGAAGATCCACGGGAATTTCTAAGAGAAGAGTCGAGGAAAGAAGGAAAATGGTATGACGATATACATCCCCGGTGTCCAGAAATTCCAGTAGGAATAGAGGGAGTATCTGTAAAAAGTCTGATTGACAGCGGTAGTGAAGTGAGCTGCATTTTAGAAGAATTTTTTAAGCCGTACTATGAAAAATTCGATAAATGCCCCACACTGCCAGTCACTTCAACAAAAGTTGTAGGTGCATTTGGAGGAGAGGCGGAGAAAGTAAAAACACAATTAATGGTGGAAGCAAGAACCTTTGGATCAGAGGGAACCCTACAATTACTAGTAGTCCCAAAACTACTACGACCTATCCTAATTGGGATAGACGGTATGATAAATCTACAGATTTCCATCGATGCTCACAGCAAATGTGTGGCCGTCAAAGTCAAGGTGGTGGCAAATTTAATAGAAGGATTCTGGCAATTAGTAGACCCAAGTACGGAACAGAAAGAAAAAAGTGGAGAGACGTGTGCCATACAAGAAGAGTCACTAACAAACCCCCCGGAATTCCAATTATCGGGGGTGGAATTCGAGGAAAAGATGGAAGAATGTCACGATCTCAAAACTAACATTAAAACCAATTTCAAGCAAATCGTGGAGAGAAATCAAGAGATATTCGACCGAAGACCAGGAAGGATGTCTAAATACGTACACCATTTAACACTCAAGGATCCAAAGCCATATTTCCATCGATCATATCCAGTGGCACTGGCACAACGAGATAGAGTACAACAAGAGATAAAAAAAATGCTCGACTACGGAGTGATACAAAAATCAGAAAGTATCTATATAAATCCGTTAATGCCAGTGACCGAGGACGATGAGACTGTGCGACTGTGTTTAGATGCCAGAGAACTAAATAACTATTTGGTAAATGACCACAATAACGCACCTCCTATTGAGGAGATTTTCCAGAGATGCGGAGGAAAATCGGTTATTTCAACTTTGGATCTTACGAGCAGTTTTTGGCAAATTCCACTACATCCAGACTCTAGAAAGTATACGGCCTTTCAACACAATGGAAAGTGCTATGAGTTCACTGTAACACCATTTGGACTAAAAACAAGTACGGCAAGCTTAATACGAGTACTTGACGTAGTATTAAACGAATCAGATTTCGTCATTAATTTTGTGGACGATCTACTGGTATTATCAAGAAACCATGATGAGCATCTCACCCACCTCGAGATCCTCTTTCAACGTTTTAAGGAGCACGGAATGACATTAAAATTTAAAAAATCACACTTTTTCCGAAAAGAAGTGTTTTTCCTGGGCCATATTCTCACTACTGAAGGACTCAAACCTGATTCAGAGAAAATACGGGCTATTAAGGAATATCCTGCTCCAAAGAACCTGAAACAATTAAGAGGCTTTCTAGGATTGATTAATTTCTACACCAAATTTACAAATCAACATGCACACGAGACCGCTCCACTCTTAGAATTGCTGAGGAAAGGAGTACGATGGAAATGGGAAACGACACAATAAGAAGCCTCCGATCGAATTAAGGATATATTCTGCGAAACAGTCATCCTTCATTTCCCCGATATAAAAAAAACATACACGTTAACAACCGACGCTAGTGGATTGCACTAGGAGCCATCCTATCACAGAAAAACGAAGATGGAGAAAGCGAAGTAATATCATTCGCAAGCCGGACTCTCAAAGGGGCAGAACACGGCTACATGCCCACCGAGAAAGAGCTATTAGCAATTGTATGGGTCTTAGAAAAATTCAGGACCTACCTCCGACGTGCTGAGATACAAATAAAAACATACCACAAGACACTAATATTTCTCAAAACCTGTCGATTCACGGCAGAGAAATTAATGCGGTGGGTTCTATCAATTCAGGATTATAACCTGAATATAGAACACCTCGAAGGAAAGAAAAATACTGCTGCTGATACTCTAAGCCGAATAGAAGGGAAATAAAGTATTACGAAAGGATTGGTAGTGATCGGAGCAACATTGGCCCGCAAAGTTTCAAAGGATTTAATCAAGGATATAAAAACAATATCGAAACATCAGAGAGACCACAAAGACCTTGGAGACATCATGGAATTTTTAGAAAAAGAAGAGAATACAGAAGAAGAAAAGAAATTTCGATTACAAGAAGGAATCCTCCAGAAAAAGACTAAGGCAAAAAACTGGAAAGTCGTACTACCAAAATGCTTGGTTCGACAACTAATTATAGAATGTCACAAACTCTATGGGCACATAAGAGCACGAAAATGTTTCCGAATCCTCGACGAAGATTTTTCGCATCCACACTTAGGAAAACTCATACGATCCCTACTGGCATGTTGCGATATCTGTCAACGCAGCAAAGTAACAATACAAACAAATTACGCTGAAATGCAAACGATTATTCCCGAGAAACCGGGGGACTTAATCTCAATTGATTTCTATGGACCACTTCCGACATCTATTGGGGGAGTAAAACACATCCTCGTGACCATAGATGCATTCAGCAAATATGCGGTATTGTTCCCAATGCGAAAAGCAAATACAACAACAGTAATTAAAAAGATTTTCAACGATTACATTCCGCAGCTCGGAAAACCAGCACGAATCTAGTTCGACCATGGAACACAGTTTACTGCGAACAACTGGCTAAAAAAGCTGGAAGAAGAAAACATAAAAGCAGTATTTTCCTCGATTTGACATCCTCAAGGAAAAATCGTTGAAAAAGTAAATCACGAGTTAGGACGATTTTTCCGGACATAATTAAAAGAAAACCACGCTGGGTGGTATAAATGGATACAAGTAGTACAAGACTGTATTAACGAATCCCACTACGAGACCACTGAATTTACACCCACAGAATTACAAAAGGGTAAAAAGCCAGTCCGACTATGGAATAAATGGTTGGGCATCCCAGCAAGTGAGGAGGACGATCCTTTAACGTACGAGGCAAAAATCGAGATAGCTCGCGAAAGAATCACAAAAAAGGGGGCACAAAGAGCCGAAAGATTGAATGCCACACACAGACTAACAAACTTCGAAGAAGGAAATCTAGTATTAGTAAAAGCTTTGAATGTATCGGATCCCGCCAATCAGATCACCTCAAAATTCTTGCATCTACGAGAAGGTCCATATCGCATAGAAAAATGTGTGGGTCTAGCAACATACCTACTCGTTGACCCACTCACTACAAAAGTCCGTGAAAAATTCCATGCTAGTCTAATGACTAAATACAGAACAGCTCAAGACATAGAAGAAACAATCAAAGACAGACAGGAAGAGTCAAAATAAAGAATAGGAGTAGACTAACTAAAAATGAAGAATCAATTTTAATAAAAATAAGTCGTAAAAAAAAGATATTTATAGTGTTTGAGATTCCGTCCGATGGTTGTTGTTTGACAGACCTGTGAATATATTGAAACTAATGAAGCTTCACTCAAGACAGGGTGAAAATGAAACCAGACTGCAGGATGTTTAGTAGAGAAAGTGGTTTATTTACACCTTCCGCATTTCAATTACAAAATAATATAATTTGGAAAAATATAAAAGTTAAGAATAAATGCAAAAATCGGCTAAATTTGGAAAGAATAAAAATGATATAAATAAATACACCAAAAAAAAAACAGAGAATTGACAGATATATATAAATAAACAAACTGAATTGAATTCTGACTATCTGGACTGAGAACCAGCACACAATTATATTAATTGTGTGCTGTAGGTACTGAGAGCGGTGTGCGTGCTGCAGCCAGTGCTGCGGAGCACGCTACGCTATGAGATAAATGAGTGTTTAAAATGTGTCAATTATTCACTGCAAGCTCTCAGCAGATTTATCTGAGAGAAGTTGCAGCGAATAGGTGAGAGCACTTGCAATTGAAATTGCTTGAGTGCTCTACATGTATGAGACAAGCTATGCAGGCAGCACTGCATAGCACAATACAACATATAATGAGGATGCACAAAATGAGCAGTGTATAGTCGCTGTACTCTTCCAGCAGATGTCCTGGGGAAAAGTACAGTGACTATAGTACACCTGCATAATTATAATAATTATACCGGCAAATTATGCTAAGAGAAAACGTGGCGTGACATGTGCTGCAATGCCGCCAAAAAGTGAGACCAAAAATGTTGATGTACCGATGAGAATCCAACTCCTCATTGCCATTGAATTTATGGTAAATTATAACAATGCACTCGTACCTGATTTTAAGTCCTGATGAGCAAAGAAGGTTGAGATGATCCGGTTGAGAGATGTGAAAATTGTCCGAGCCTTCCAAATGCGTGCGCTGTTCCGTGCGGGTTTTCACGTAAGTGTCAAAATATCCAACATGGCTGCGGGATATGAAAGCGTCGTTGGGCGCTGAAGTCAGTTAAGCGAGATAGTCGGTGAGCGAAACCGAAGTCAAGCGAGAGAGACGTCCTCTCGCTCGACGCGGCCTGCCAACGAGGCACAGCCTCGGCTTCGCGAAGCCCTGCCTCGGCTATCTTCGGCTCAACCGAACTCCGTGTGCTGGAGCACCGCAACAGGTAGGCGCACGACGAATATCGATCGCCGTGCGCCAGCTGATTATCCAACAAATAGATAAATAGAATAATAATAATAGAAATAAGAAATAAAAATGAATCATAGGGCTAGGATAAGAAACTTAGAAATAAGGCACTAAACAAATTTTTATAATGGTTTTTAAGATAGTAGGTACTAAAATAAATTAACAAAATAAAATAAAATTTAAATTCATTTTAAAAAAAATCGATTAAGAATTCCACAAGTCGATTGATAATTTCTCAAACACGGAAGAAAAACCAAGGACAGAATAACACCAGAAAGATCGACTAGACCGATCCTGGATAAGAAGACGACAACGTTCGCGGGTGGTACCCAGGCAGCAAGATAGAGAAGGATGAGAACCATCACAAAGCTTTTGAAAAATCAAAGAGGGGATAAAGAAGCCACGCCACGCTCCAAAAATTTTACAAAGGAACCTTCAATCATAAAGCAATTCTCTAAAAACAAACACGTACTATGTACCGAAACTATCCAATGGAAGGCCTCAACGGAAGTTATCAAAATATTGAAGTAATTAGTTTGGCAAACCCCAAACGAATCTACGTTTATCCAGAAGACACAAACTGTGTAAGAAACCGTATGATAGACTATTTAAAAAATTTAACCGATGATGGTGAAGAAATCAGACCGTACGAGGAACAAGGAATCTACATTGGATGCCCTGTATTATACAAACAGAAAGAAACATTTTATAGAGGCATTATCACCACAGACCAGGATGAGGAAGGAAACATGCTCGTCTGGCTAGGAGACGAAGCAATAGATATGGCAGCAACCATCAACGAGTGCTATACTCCAAGCCTAGAAGTGTTTCATATTGCTTTCCAAGCAATACCGGTAGGATTACATCGACTTAATCCTCCTGACGGATCCTGGACACCAGAACAGGTCAACGCCACCCTAAATCAATTGCAAAAAGGCGGCTGGGCGATGACCATCATAGAAGAAGACACCAGAGCAGAAGCAAAATGGGTGGAGCTATGGAAAGAAGAAGCGGATGGTCGAGTAAAAATACTAACTGAAGAACTCGTGCAACAAGGAGTCGCGACGAGGAGAGAAAACCCACTCCAATTTGACTGGGGAACCGATGGAGGAAGAATTATCGACCCAAACTTCTGGGACATTAACGAAACAAGTGAAGACTCTGGATATGACTCCAATATATAAGTTAAAAAAATAATAATCAAATATAAATTTAAAATTATTAAAGAATATTGTCAAAATAAAAAAATAAAAATATAAACTTTTGTTACCATAAATCTGAGTCAAAAATTTTAATACCTGCGACGAGATAGAAAATGAGTAAAATAAAATAAGACAAAAAATACAGTAGAGTAGAGTAAGAATTTATAGCAAGTAAAGAAAAATAAGAATAGGATAGAAAATTTAGAATAAGAAACAATAACATCATGGAGATCCTTGGTTCACAAGATCACCGAGGATCGGGGGACAATGAGACGACAAGTACGTCTCATCTACACAATACAGGGACACGACACACATACATCGAAGCGACAGTACCACTCACAATAAGAAAAATGAACATAGAGTAGCAAACCGAAGTACGCCCAATACATACAGCCAGAGGGACCTGTAGTACATACAACCAACACTACGAAAACAGAATTCCAGGAAAATCAACGAGAATCAGTCGAACTACTATAGTATCGAAATATGTATGAAAAGAAATTCACAAGGGATACGTTAAATACGATCATCAGAAATATGGAATTAACAAGCATTGGTCTACAGGAGATGGGCTACAGGACGACTACCAAATATAGTTATACCGAGAACATGGAAGAAGAGTGGGAAAAGCCAGTATAAAAGAACGCGAAATGCGACGGTCAGGGAGCATTTTGTTCACAGATTCCAACCAGACATCAAGGACCAGCTAGCGAATAGAAGGAAGACCTGCTAACCAGCCAAAGACGGACCACGGAGCCAACCAAAGGAGGAGTATACCAACAGCACCACTACAAGGACCAGGCCCAGATACTTCTGAAGCCTACGAAGACGAACATTTTCGGAGTCCAACTACTGAGCCCTCTAAAAAACACATCTTCAAGCCATCCAGCATTCGAGTCACCAAGATCTAATAAAATGGTATCATAAAAATATATTAAATCAATAGGACCCGCCTTAGAAATTTAGATAGAGACGCTCCTATCGTCGTTTCAATGCACCGATGCACCTCGCTGCATCTCGCTGACACCTCCACCGTAGCAGCGATGGAGCCAGCGAGTAGATAGTGTAGTCCGGAGAGCTAAAAAGCGAGAGCTCCGTCCCCACCACGGTCCACTAGATATAGATATAGGACAGGCGCGCTCCAAAGGCAAGAAGTAATAACAGAGTCAACATAGGTGGCAAGCCCGGTAGGCTAAACACTCTCTCATGCCTTGCGTAGAAAATATAGAAACTGCTATACCATCTAGGGAAATATCAGGGGTACAAATTGAAAATGCGGGTTTGATAACAGATGGCGTTACTAACGCTATACGCATCAGGCAGTACTGTGACTATGTTCATGTCAAAGCTACGTCTTATAGCTTTAATTTTCAGTATGTGTCAATTTGTCGCAGTGTCAAATTCATAGTTTTTTTGAGCTCTCAATATGTCGAGTTTCGTGCCAACAAAACAGCATTTGCGGGAAGTTTTAATTTACTTCTTTAATTTGAAGAAAAGTGCTGCTGAAGCACATCGATTGGTCTCCGAGGCTTATCCGAGTCATGTTCCATCGGTTTCAACGTGCGAGAGATGGTTTGTGCGGTTTAGAAGTGGTGATTTTGACGTTGAGGACAAAGAGCGGCCGGGCCAAGTGAAAAAGTTTGAGAATGCTGAATTGGAGGCAATACTCAATGAAGACTCGTGTCAAACTCAACAAGAGCTCGCAGATTCATTGGGAGTGACACAACAAGCCATTTCCCATCGTATAAAAGCCCTCGGAATGATCCAAAAGCAAGGACATTGGGTGCCGTATGAGCTGAAGCCGAGAGACGTCGAGCGCCGTTTTTTTGCATGCGAACTGCTGCTCGAACGGCAAAAACGGAAGGGTTTTTTGCATCGCATTGTCACTGGTGATGAAAAGTGGATCCATTACGATAACCCGAAGCGCAAAAAATCATATGGTTACCCCGGCCATGCATCATCATCGACGGCCAAACCAAATATTCACGGCGCCAAGCTCATGCTCTGTATTTGGTGGGACCAGCTGGGTGTGGTGTATTATGAGCTATTGAAATCGAACGAAACCATCACAGGAGCACTATACCGAACTCAATTGATGCGTTTGAGCCGCGCACTCAAAGAAAAACGGCCACAATACGAGCAAAGACACGACAAAGTAATTTTGCAACATGACAACGCTCGGCCACATGTTGCAGCGCCGGTCAAAACATACCTACAAACGCTGAAATGGGAAGTCTTACCCCACCCGCCGTATAGCCCAGATATTGCTCCTTCCGATTACCACCTTTTCCGATCGATGACACATGGCCTAGCTGACCAGCGCTTCCATTCTTACGAAGAAGCCCAAAAATGGGTCGATGACTGGATAGCAGCCAAGCCGGCCGAATTTTTTCGCGACGGTATCCGTAAATTGCCAGAAAGATGGGAAAAAGTTGTGGCTAGCGATGGACAATACTTTGAATAATTCATTTGTTACCATTTTTTCAAAATAAACGTTCAAAAATAGAAAAAAATCCCGCATTTTCAATTTGTACTCCTGATAGGAGAACATGTCCAAGTTGTTGACTGCTATTTTCCTTTTTGTGGTGAACGATTCTCCTTTCCGCCCCTCAAGGATGAATAACTTCGGGTGTTCGGTGTTTGATAGGACGTATCCGCAAACGTGATATTCCGAACGTTTAGCCAAAGCGAAAGTTGTAGAGTCCGACGTGAGCGTATACACATCCGGCAGTCGTGAACCCTCTTCAATGTCCTTAAGTTTAGTAGCGATTCCTTCGTACAAGACATCGTACCTATCGAAGTTGCACGCGTCTAATGGTGCTATTTTCCAGTATGCACTGTTTCCATCGATATCCATGCAATGGCCTTCCGAGAGTCTACACTGCGTTCCCGACAAGAGACTAATTTTGCCGGCTTGGAGGTTTACCACTGCGCGGTATTCGAAGAGGCTCACTTTTACTGTTGCGTGCACCACGACGTCGCTCCATGTGCCAAAAGGGTCGCTGTACTGTGTTCCTGTGCATTTGCCGTCCATTGAGGCCGAACCCGCCAGAGTGACGCTGCGAGTAGTGGTGTCGTTGCGACGTAGTCCTACGATTTCCGCGGCGAAGCCCAGCCGAATTATTCCTGTTTCCTGGAGGCGTCTGCATCCGGAGTCGTCCATGTCGTGAATGTACTGGTGCAATCCATCGTGAACGATTGAATTGTGAGAGTGCATTCCGCAGTAGTTTATCACTCTGGTTATTTCGATTTTACACTGGACGACCATGGTTTCGTCGAATTCCGACAGCTGTAGAAGTTGAATGTGAATTTGCGTTGGTTCAGGGTCTCTCGATGGCACTTGGCACTCCGCTACTCCCTTAAGCGAGAGGGTGGTGACGTTGAGGGTAGACCCGCTACAGTCGTAGCCAATTAGGCCCGTCGTCTCCATTATCCCAATGCTCGTAAGGAGCATCATAGCGAGTGTTCGTAACATCCTGGAAAGAGACGGTCGTTAGCTTTTACAAATTCTCAATTTGTTTGAATGGATAATTTTCGGTCTCCCATTCAATTTGATTTTTACGTTTCCGCCGCTAAGACTTTCCAGTAAGGGATAAGGTCCCAGATACTGGTCGGCAAATTTTCCTCCCTTGGGTTCCTTGAGAACGTATACCATATCTCCTACTTTGAAATTTTGGGGATTGATTCGCTGATCATAATAGTCTTTTGACCGTTCTTTGGCCCTTCTAAGGTTTTCCGCGGCCATTTCCTGTAACTCTTTTATTTTTGCGAAAAGGTCGTGGAGGTAGTCCACGTAAGTTGGACGTTGGTTTTCTTCTATCCTGTCGTGGTTGGATGGCTGTCTGGCTTGCCTGCCAAAAATAAGTTCGTGCGGCGTAAAGCCCGTGCCTTCGTGACGACTAGTGTTGTAGGAAAACATTGCCATTTCCAACAGTTCCTCCCAGTCGGTGCGTTGGTTGACAAATTGTTTCAAGTATTCTGTAAGTACATGGTGAGAGCGTTCTACCGAGCCATTCGTCTGTGGATGAAAAGCCGTGGTGCGATAATGTTTGATCCTAAATTTTCGCGCCACGTCTTTCATGAGGCTGCTGCAGAAGTTGGTGCCCTGGTCCGTTAGCAGAGCCCTGGGCGCTCCAAAACGAGAGATGAAGTTCTTCGTGAAGGCATCCGCGACATCGGTGGCTGTCGTTCGCCGTAGAGGAATAGCGACTGAGTATTTCGTCAACAAATCCTGGATGGTGAGGATACTGGTGTAACCTTCTTCCGAGGTCGGGAGAGGGCCCATGATATCCATCGATACCTTGTCGAAGGCGCTACCAGGCGTGTCGGTTAACACCGTCGGTTGTCTGGTTTTGACTCGAACCAATTTCTTTAGCTGGCACCCCTGGCAACCGTGAATGAATTGTTGTATGTGGATCTTCATGTCCTTCCAGAAGTAGTTCTCGCGGATCCGCCAATATGTCTTGTTGACCCCTTTATGACCTCCGATCAGAGAGCTATGGCATTCTTGGATGATGTCTCTTCTTTCTTCGTCGGGTGGTACTCGAATTAAATTTTTACATACAGTCAAACGCAATGGCTGGTCCGCGAGGTTATTTCGCAATAATTCGATTACAGTGTTCCAAGGTATTCCGTCTATTTCCTCGGTTTTTGCTATACTAAGCGATTTTATTCTTAGTTCCATTACAAGATCCCTCAAGGATTGTATTGCCTCCGCGAGGTCATCTACGTGAACATTCGCGCGGAGATCGTTTTTCACCGGGAGAGCGACGTATACTTTGGATTTTACACGGGTTGCGTTTACTCGAGCTAAGTTAAGGTGTTCCTTTTCCGGGAGATTCCCTGCAGCAAACAAATCTTTCGCGCCAACATCTACAGGTTGGTTCTTCGTCGTTGTAATATACACTAAATTGTCGGTACGCATGCTAATATTATCGCGAGACTCGATGATCGCGAAGTCGGGAGAATCCTCTTCAATGACCGGGCCATCGTCTTCACACGAGGAAGCGTCAGTTGATTCGGATTCTACTTCTGCGATTTCGCCGTCATCGGGTGCCTCCTCAACACTATTTGACGGGCCGGGGGAGGACGAGGGGGAACCAAGCGGTGAGCTCGCCTCACATGTGGTTTTCGCGGGCATGTTCGAACCTTGCGCGGCCTCCTCCTGCATTCTAGCTCTTTTCGAGCGGGTGAGTGTACGCGTGCCACCTACCGGTTCGTCGTCGTCCTCTCGAAATCTAATGGGTCTGACCAGGTGGACCGTCTTAATTAGTACGGGAGGGTTGCGCGAAAGGGCGTCGGCGTTCGCATTCGCTGATCCCGATTTATAGAGGATTTTATAATCGTAGTTTCTGAGCTTGAAACGCCAACCAACCAAACGATTCGACGGATCTGTTACCGAATCTAGCCAAACTAAGGGTTTGTGATCGGTAATTAATACAAATTCCCTACCATATACATATGGTCTAAAACAACTGACCGCATAAATTATTCCTAGACATTCTTTTTCGATAACCGAGTAATTGAGCTCCGCGGGCGTTAATGTCCGTGAGGTATACGCAATTGGTCGGTCTTTTCCGATCTCGCCCTGGCTGATCACACCTCCGATAGCGTGCGCTGAAGCGTCGGTTGTAATAATAAAAGGTTTTGTAAAATCCGGGTGCTGGAGCACCGGTGATTTGCAGAGTATTTTGCGAAGTTTAATAAACGCTTGTTCCTGACTCTCCGTCCACAAAAACGCGACTCCCTTCTTTAGGAGTATTGTAAGAGGTTTCGCAATACCCGAAAAATTTTCGACGAATCGACGGTAGTAACCAGCTAAACCGAGAAATTGCTTTATTTTCGTAGGTGTGTTCGGCCTAGGGTAGTGTCTGATAGATTCTAATTTTTTCGGGTCTGGTCTGATACCATCTTCGCTAATAATGTGGCCCAAATATCCCACTTCCTTTCTGAGAAATTCGCATTTGTCTGGTTGGAGCTTCAAGTTTGCTCTACGCAGTCTTTCTGCCAATCTCTGGAATTTGAGCTCGTGCTCCTGGAGCGTATTCGCGTAAATGACTATATCGTCCAGGTACACGAAAAGTTCGATACCCTGTAAGCCGCACAATACACGATCCATTAACCGTTGGAACGTGGCGGGGGCATTCTTAAGCCCAAAAGGCATTCGCGAGAATTGATAATGACCGAACGGCGTTGAGAACGCCGTTTTATGCGCGTCTTTGGGATCGACCTTAATTTGGTGGAACCCGCTTGCCAAGTCAAAAACAGAAAAATATCGAGCTTGACCTAATTGGTCGAGAATTTCAATAATATTTGGGAGAGGGTAAGCGTCTCCTATAGTTTTATCGTTTAAGTGCCGATAATCTATTACCATTCGCCATCTCGGTTTTCCGTGCGAATCGGGTTTTTTCGGAACGATCCACAACGGTGAACTGTATGGAGAGTCGGAGGGTTCTATAACTTTGCCATCGATCATTTCGCCTACCTGCCGCGTGATCTCATCCTTGTGAGCTGGAGGAAAACGATACTGGCGTTTAAAAACGGGTTGGTCGTCAGTTGTTATTATTTTATGCGTTATTGCATTAGTAGTGCCCAAGAAGTCTTCCGGGCAGTAAAATAGATCATGTGTCGCTCTAATTATCCGTTCAACGCTACTCACCTCCTCATCATTAAGATGGTCGAGGCGGAGCAAAGATTTTAATAACTGTATTCTTGCCTCATTATTAACCGAGGTTGCGGCGGCGGTTTTTACACCATGGTCGTGTGCGCGGCCTTCCCCACGTGGAATGTCCTGCGCCCTTATGGGTTCGTAGTTACCATTGGAGGATTCACCATCCTGGTCATGGAACTCTTCAAATGGCAACAAGGTTACCGTAGGTACGGTGAGTTCCACGCCTTCTTCGGTGGTGTTAAATGCCTTCAAATACGCCACTCCATTATTATTAGTGACTACCGTTTCGCCGATAAAAATTCCTTCGGTTACATTTAAACGGGGTATATACCCTTCTTTAATTTCGGAATTTCTTACGCGAACGTGATATATTTTACTAGAACGAGCAGGGAGAAACACTGTCTCCTGTTTTTTAAATGGTAAAACATTATCTTTCCAACTGACGGCCTCTCTGTCCCAGTCTATACTGGCTCTATTTTTGCCATGAAATTCTGCGCCAAGGATTGCGTCTTGATCGATAGGAAAAGAATTTTCAACTAAATGAAATTCGGTATCCGTACCGAGTATATTAATGTCGGTGGACCCCTTGGTGAACACGGGACCCTCCGAGATGCCTTGGAGGCGTAAAATATCCGAGTCATTAACCGGAACGCTACATTTTAATGCTTTTTGCTTTATTAAATTTGGGTCGGCTCCGGAGTCGACTAGAAACTCGCTTGTTTTTGCTAATTGGGGCGAATTTATGTCTACCGACGGGACGAACGAATGTGTTTTTAGTCGGACGTTTGCTGTACGGACTGTTCGGCTACTTGCACTATTCGCACAGGGCGCTCGGGTTGCGCTTCCGTTCGGCGTGCGCCTGAGGTCGACGAACGAGCGGTCTCGTTTCCCGACGCCTTGCGTTTTTCGTCATGTTCGCGTTTATAACAATTGTTAATTTCATGCCCCGGTTTGTGGCAATAAACGCAAGTTTTTGCCGGAGGTCGCGTTGCTATAACCGCGGTCGCATCGCCCGTTTTTCCTGGATTGAACGGTGGTCGTTTTTCGGGAAATTTTTTCCAGCAATTTTCTGAAACGTGACCTGAATAGGAGCAATGTTCGCAAGACACGGCTTCGGTTTTCGCGGTTTTTACCTGCACCGGGGGCTTCGGAGTCGGTAATCTAACTGGCGCGGCCCTGCCTTTGAAATTTTTATCATCGCGTTCCAAATCTTTTTCGACCGTGATGGCCTTAGTATAGGCCTGGTTGAGGTTTTCGTACCCTTCAAACCTCAGACGGAGGCGAAAATCTGGAGGCAACCCCATAATAAAACATTCGAGAGTGTCGCCCTCGAGATTTCTTTTTTGTATGGGCGTCAAGTGCCCGCAGTTCTGGGTTTCGCCTTCTATAATGGCCGAATGCAAGTCTTTTACGCGGCTGATATAGTCAAGGACGTGCTCAGTTCCACCCTTCATTACGTTACCGAGTTCGCCCTTATACTGATTTACAGTTTTTACTGACCCAAAAATTTCCTTAAGCCGATCTGTGAATCCCGTGACCGTCCTGAACACATCGTCTTCCACGGCGGTATATGCGCGACCCCTTAATTTGTTCCGTAATAACCGTGCGAAAGTAGGCTCGAGGTGAGGCGCGAGTAATTCTTTCGCGCGTTTGCAAGCACGAGCAAATTTTAAAATAGGGGGGGTGTCCCCATTAAAAATAGGTACCGATTCGAGCACATCCTTAAAAGATAATTGAGTATTTGGACCTTCTCTAGCAGGGGTCGGGTGTTCGAGTATTTGTACCTCAGGCAAGGGCCCTATTCCTCGTGTCGAGAGCAAAGCTACTTCCTCTTTTAATGTTTGAAAATCTCTGGTTAATTTTTCTACCGCGTCTTCGGGTTTATGCTGGGGAGCAATAGGTTTGGCCTCGAGGAGTCGGAGTTCCCGTTGCTGGATATCAATGAGGCGTTCCTCGTTTTCTATTTCTCGTTCTGCGAGTTTAGTTTCCCGGATTTCAAGGGCGCGTTCGCGTGAGTCTACCGCGAGTTCGCGTGCGCGAGATTCTTGCTCGCGATCGTTAAGTTGCCTTTGTTTGGCTATAAGTTGGTCCTGTAAGGTCATCAACTCCTCTTCGGATAAATATTTGGGTGGAGACCCGTCGCCCGGCGTATCAGCTGTGTTCTCGTCACTCATTGCGACTAGTCGCACAACGGCGCGTACGGATAATTCTTATTTCAAGCTCGCGGGCTTTCGTTCAAAAGGCGGAGCCGGCTCGACGCAATATACGTTCAGAGATACCGATGTCCCATATGAGGTTCTTTTCATGCAATGTACAGAAAACAGTTAAGGATGGTTTATCTTAATGAATAACATTAACAAAAGGAGCGGGAGGGAAACGGCATAGCCTTCCTTGAGTACTTTCAAAAAAAATTAAATTGCGACGAAAGAGAAAAATCGCGATGAAAACTCGACAGAAAAACTTAAAAGTAGGCCGAAGGAATTTTCATTCATTACTTATTTCAACCTAACCGTTTTAATATTAAATAACTTTATTCAGACATTTTTGGTGTTTATTCTGTGTTTATTTATTATTTATAACAAACACGCCCCTCGCTCGGCGGTGATAGGGCTATTTGTTTAACAGTAACAGCACTCAGTAGCGAAAAAAAAGGGGAAAAGGACCGGTCTATGCCGTTCCGAGGGCGGGGAAAACGTCACTCAAATGTTCAGACAGATGACAAAGGATTTCACGCCGTCGGAGAGACTGGCGCTTGGTAAAACATGGGAAATTTATTTTGGCAAGTAGACCGTGATATCCCACCGCTGCCACCAAAAATTTACTCCTGTTACGTCCTGGGTTTTAACGAATGGACGCAACGACGGAATAATATTTTATTTCCCCCATTTTGAGGCAGAATGCGCTGCCTCGGGATTGGGGCACGGTCGACTTGTCGAAATATTTTATTTTCCTACAAAAACCAATGGGTTTACTTACCTTAAAACTAATTTGGCGCCGTTCCCCACGAACTAGTCGAGGACGACGACGGGACGCTCGTCCGAGTCCGAATCCGTAGTGTCAGAAAAATTTGCTGGCCCCGGTTGCGACGATGATGTTGACGGTCCCGGTTGCGCCTGTCGTTCCTCGTCGGGACGGATCGTGCAGCGTTGCACGACCATAGGCCGAATAGCCGCTACAGGAACCCGTTTTAGAGTTCGCCCACCCGCGCCGTCGGGCCAATCGCGTAATTGTATCGTTACGTTGGCTAATCCTCTGTTAGAATTCGGTGCTATTTCCACGTTTTCTAACGAGGATCCTTGCGACGTTTCGGATTGTTTTTCTTGCAATTGTCGTCCCGCGCGTTTGCGGGTTTTGCCCATCTAAATTATTGGGTAATTAGGAACGGTTGGCGAAAAAAGACCGCTGTCCACTTTCCTTGTGGTCATACGGTGTTTCTTCAGAAAAGAATGGAACCCGCGTGTAGGACCCTGAGGTACCACGCGGATTCGTGAAATAAAGTGGAACGGGAGGCGTGCAACTGTTAGTTGACGCCGCGCTCCCTAGGTAAAGATCCCCCGGCGCGAGTTTCCAAGCGCCACCAGGGTGTAGAGTGCTGCAGACTCGCAACCAGGTGCGGGACCAAACAACACGTGATCTGGAGGTGCAACGAGGGTCGCGCTCCAGATCACCTAGTCAGAAATGAAAAGCCAAAGGCCACGGGGGCCCTACGACCAAGCGTCGCACAAAGTAGCTAGCCCACGAGAGAGAGATCGCGGCAAGCTCGGCGACAGAAAACAGTAAAGTAGGCGGGAGTTTAGGTATACACAGTTAGAGGATCGGCGTCCACATTGAGGGTGGGCGCGCGAACCGCTTGGAAGAAAAATAGAACCCGTGTGTAGGACCCTGGGGTACCACGCGGATTCGTGAAACAAAGAGGACGGAAGGGTGTGCAACTGTTTAGTTGACGCCACACTCCCTAGTTAAAAGATCCCCCGGCGCGAGTTTCCAAGCGCCACCAGGGTGTAGAGTGCTGCAGACTCGCAACCAGGTGCGGGACCAAACAACACGTGATCTGGAGGTGCAACGAGGGTCGCGCTCCAGATCACCTAGTCAGAAATGAAAGACCAAAGGCCACGGGGGCCTTACGATCGAGCGTCGCGCAAAGTAGCTGGCCCACGAGAGAGAAATCGCGGCAAGCTTGGCGACAGAAAACAGTAAAGAAGACCGGGGTTAGGAGATGTTGGGATTTCAGCGGGTGGATCTATGAAAACCACGGAACACCCTTGTATAATACCGTTTTTTATTGGAACGCGCACAAATAAAATGTTTAAATGCGTGAACAAATATTAAAATTCTTAAATGCGCGAACAAATGTTAACTACGCACAAATAAAAATGTTTTAAAATCCGTGAACAACTATAAAAATACTTGAATCCGTGAACAATTTGGAAAGTACAATTTTGATGAGCGATATAGCTAATTTAGAGGTACGATGTTTCAGAACTACGCGCACGGTGAGGACTGCCTCTTTTAAGACAACGACTCTGTATATTGGGTGGCTAAGTGCCCCTCCAGTCGCCTACTCTCAAAAGTGCAGAGTTGCGAGTCCCGCGGGTCTCTATCTAGATTCTAAGAATCAGAACAACGGGCCTCGCAGCCTCACCGGCCTGTCAGCGTAACCCGGCCGGGTGTCGGGCTTATCGCTTCCGTTCGACGGTCGCCTGGACCAAGCACCGCGGCCCGGCACGTGGGATTGCTTACGCTAGCTTAAAGATTTGAAGTGGCTACTCGCCAATGGATAACATTGGAATGTGGCGAGCAACCTTATCCCGTTTAGGGTGCGAGAGAGGCTGTGCATTGCCACGACAAATACAAAGTCATATTCAATAACCATGCTTGGCTCTAGTCGTGGGACTAAACAAAGTCGCACGGGTGGTTATCGCGCGATGCTTTGCTCAGCGTTTCTCGCTTATACCCCAGTGGACGGCTAAGAATATGTCTTAATGTATATGTGCATGCACGTATTATACATATACCTACATGCATCAAATACAGGGTGCGCGTATTGGTTACGCGCATACAAAATGTATGGATAATTATACGCTTAAAATATGTATTAATAAAAACATA
The DNA here is from genome assembly GCA_963942595.1 of Cylloceria caligata. Taxonomy (NCBI): domain Eukaryota; kingdom Metazoa; phylum Arthropoda; class Insecta; order Hymenoptera; family Ichneumonidae; genus Cylloceria; species Cylloceria caligata. The sequence continues at coordinate 51,201,810 of OZ012705.1, read as the reverse complement.
TTAATATAAAGTTATATATATAGAGAGAGAACAGGTATATATCTGTTCGTATTAATAATATATGTATAAAAATGTGTAAAATACTGGTAAAAATATTTTTAAAAATTTCGCGTGGAATATAGCGGGGGACCAGGACGTAACAGTTGTATATTTTTTAATAAAAATGTTTACAATCACTCCTTAAGCTATTTCATATGAATATGTTGTAATGGTATTTTCCCATTAACATTAATTTTTTTTATCTTCTGAGGAAAAGAATTCAGGCTCGAACACAAGAATAATTAATTAAATAACCCGCGTGTCACGAATTATCTTTATTTTGTGCCGCGATGTGCCACACTGGATTATGTTTAAAAGTGGTTTTATTTATCTATTTGTGAATTCGGTGGAGATCCATAGCATGTGAGATGGTTCTACCCCTGGATGAATTTGATTCGATCTTCAACCTAGGTGAGTCGTTTTTCTTTATATCCCATACAACTATATCAGTTCAGACCGCTATGCTCGGCGGAGCTTGCGTGCCAGACTATCTTCTTCCTGCAGACTTGCTATCCACAAATTCTTCTGAATTTGTTTACCTCAGTCCCCTTAATAGTAGAACCTCTAATTTTCCACTTGTAAATTTCTCCCTTGCGAAGTTCGCTCTAAAAGTTTCTCTCTCCTGCGAGAGTATGTCTTTCCGGCGCGTCGCAATTAACTATTTCTATTACTTAGTATCTATCATATCCTATTTATTAGTATTTCAACGATTATTCTTGGACATTACAACCCTTCTCTCCTTTCTTTATTGCAATCCTTTCGCTTATCCTTTTACGATTATCGGATGCGCCCTTTCTTATATCTAGCATACGGTCTCACGTCTTGACTGCTACGTTAGATCTATTAATGCCATTAATTTCCTGATATCGCACTTAATTCGTATGAAACTTAATTCCTAATTTATTGGGCACTTTTTTAGTCCTCTTAGACTGATCCTCGGCCCCTACTAAATATTCACTGTCCTCTCATTGTATTCCTTATTTCCTAAAAGCTTATGTTCTACTTAATAGTAACTCAGTCTGTTGGAAAATCAGCTGATGCACAGCGATCGATAATCGCCGTGCATCGACTTGTTGCTATTAGTGTTGTGCTGTGCTCGGCTGTGGCACGAACAGCCGAGGCAGCGCTTCGCAGGCATGCTACTCAAGCGAAAGACCACGGTCTCTCGCTTGACTGCGGCGTCTACAACGACGCTTTCATATACCTCAGCCAGCTTGAAAATTTTGACACTTTTGTGAAAACCGCATAGACGGCTTCAACCACTGCTCTCACCTCGGAATTTTTCACCGCTTTACTCAGGATCTACTCAACTCAGAAGTGCTCAACAGGACTCAAAATACTCGGTAAGCGTGCACCGTCACAATTTAACTGAAATTCAATGTCAGTGAGGTGGGGAAATCTCAATTTGTGCATCCTCAAAAGTCTCACCTCGTGACGTGCTTTGCAGCATGGGCTGCTTCACATTTCACCTCACATATCTTGGCACGCAATTAATATAATTGTATATGCAGCTCATTAAATTCATTTTAAATTCATTCGTTTATTTATTTTGAATTTTTTTTTATAGTAAAGCGAGTCAAGGTCAAATAAAGGCTACTTTCTCTACCAACATCTTTGGTCTGATTATTTCGCACCTGTCGTAAGTGGAGACATCCTCTTTCAATATATTGTATTTCAGATTGAAAATGACCAAGCAAGGCAATCCTCAATACAGTCCTAATTCCTAATTTATCGGAAATTCTTCGGTTATTTGCTCGTTGGCTTCTTTCTCCTGAATTTCTCCAAGTTCATTTACTCACAGGCCTAATTTATTCACCCTATTGTGTAATAAATTCTATTCACTTCCAATGTAACAATGATCCTTGTTCGCTTCACTCACTTATAGTTGAGACTTTCTTCCTGTTTGCTAACATATTTATATCTAAGAGAGCGTTCTGTCCTTCTGCATCTCCTTTTATACCCTTCTTCACCGCCTTGTCCCCTCTCACGAATTCTCTTTTTAAATTTTAAATTTAATGTGGTCTTTTTAAATTTGTAGATTGCCGCTATCGCGCCACCCGCCTTCCCCTCGCCGACAAGCGAGGTCAGCTGGCCGCAGACCACCCGTTTGTGACAGCGAGGGAATTCCTACGAAATGACATCACATGTTTTCGAGAGATTTCGCTTGGTTCTACGCCCTGCTGGCTGCGCATTCCACAGCATGTTCGGAAATTATACTGTTTTATTGTATCGCCTACATGTAATAATGCTGGGCAGGGAGTGTGACTACGTCACAATGTATTAAAAAATGTCAAATATTGCATTTGTATTATAGTGTTTTCAAAATTAATCCCAAAAAATTTGCCTATTTAGAAGCTAGTAACGGTAGGATAACTCCTTAAGAGGGTTTCAATTACGACTTTTCACCACAATTACGCAGCTGTGTCAAGAATGCAACCGTATGGTACGTGTTGAGTCCAGTAAGCCAAGCGGCTGTGTCACGGGTACAATGTCTCTCGTAAAATTGTATTTACAATCGAAGAGACATGAAACTGGCTCGGCTAAGCTACAGCTTTGGCGAGTGGTTGGGAGAATGAGTTAGTTAGAGCTTTTGCGAATTGAATTTCAACACAGAATTGAAAACGGGAACGAAATAATAAATTTATGTAATTACAATAATGGATCAACCAAATTTTTAAAAAATAGGACCCCCGGTTCCGTGAGCGTGGTCGTCAAGAGTCAGATAGTTACGTGCTCTGTTCCCGTCTACTCAATAACTCAAAAAATTGCACAGAAAATAACTTACTTGCTATAACAATACATTTCGATAGCCAAAGCAAAATGCGATGCTCCACAATTACACCAATGCTCACACAATTGCTCTCAGACCACACGATCTGCCCGGTCTAGACACCCAAATAAAAAAGAATGAAATAAAAAGAAATTAGATATAATAAAAATAAGGTTATCAAAATATATTAAAAATAGACTAGTCGCAGTCAATTATAGTAGAGGAGGTCGCCCTCCAAAAGCCAAAATAATGGCCGAACTAAAATAGGTAAATACATATAATAAAATCCAGTCAGACGTAATTGTAAATTGAATAAGTCGGAATAGTCTCGACTCTCCCAATCAAACCTAGCAACCCGCACACTCACACCAGCGATCTCAACTAACAACAAATATTTGAAAATGAATCTATAAAAACCAGAGAGCTAACGAGAATTCACAAAGTGATGCCAGAAAACCAACGGTTTTTCCAGTGATAAAAGTTTAATGCTTTTTCTCAAATCAATCACACAAATTCTCACAACTCAAACCAGAGATGAGCAGAGACCTTACCGGCGGGTTTGCAGTATCTGGAGGATTTCGCAATGGTCCAGAATTGCGGTTGATAGGTGTCAGTTCTTCATTGGGAAAATACGGGCATAGCCACAGTGGCCCCGTCCTACTTCGTCGATACGCAACGCGAGAGTCCCCGAAAATTCGTTAGCACTACATATCCAAGTCTGCCATCTTCTACCGTTGCGATCCCAGCTTCTTGTAGCCCTCTATCGTGATTAACGGAGGAGGTCCGTGATACTCCTGATACTTAGGAGGTTCACGCACGAGATTCAGAATATGAATAGTCGTTAGCTCCAATGCGAACTTATATCAGAAAGCACAGCAGTAGAATACAACAAACGTAGACCTAGTAGCGATGAGAAGATCACATGCTGCCGATGGTGGCCGGTTGTTCTTTGGCCAGAGAGTGAGATGTTGAGTTGGCACCAGAATCGGCTCTTTAATGCTGCCCGAGATCCTCCGTGTTGCAACAAAGTCCTCGTCTGTTCTAACGTTGAATATTAGTGCCGCTTCGACGAAGGCAGAGACAAGGTCTCCGTACGCTCGGGAGTAACATAAAAAAAAGAACAAAAGTCAAAAGAGATGAATATTTTAGTCGGCTAGCTATCGACATGCCATATTGGATCCCCTCGTGGAGGTCTCTCATGAATTAGGACGTTGCTAATTGTTTCGTCCTGGCGGGGCACGAAATGTTGCTCTTTCATGACAGGTGCAATAATACCGTGCTAATATACGTAATGGGAATTTGTACACTACAGATCAATCACTCCGTTTTAAGGGGGCAGGATCATCAAGTCGAAAAAAAGCATTTTTTGAGAATTTTTTTCTCAGTTCTGAATAAATATAATTACTTGAAAGTCTTTACATATAAAAGAGTAATGTTTAAAGTGTGTTTGAGAATCCGTCCGATGATGGTATTTGACAGATCTGTGAATATATTGGAAGTTATGAAACTTCACTCAAGACAGGGTGAAAATAAAACCAGACTCATAGATGACATTTGTGAAAGTGGTTTATTATCCTTCCACACAAACAATGTAATAATGCAATTTAAAAACACTTGGTTAAATATGAGAAAGAAACACAGAATATACTAAATTTGGAAAAATACAAAATAATATAAATAATAAATGCACCAAAATTGAGAATTAAAAAACTGAATTTAATTAGGTAAGCTGAATTTGATTATATGGACTGAGAACCAGCACACAATTATATTAATTGTGTGCTGTATGTACTGAGAGTGATGTGCGCACCGCAGCCAGCTGCGGAGCATGCAACGCAGTGAGATATATGAGTGCGTAAGGTGGTATTACAATTCACAGCAAGCTCTCAGCAGCTTAATGCAGAGAGGTTGCAGTGAACAAATAAGAGCACTTGCAATTGAAATTGCTTGAGTGCTCTATACGTATGAGACAAGCTACGCAGGCAGCACTGCGTAGCACAATACAACACATAATGAGGATGCACAAAATGAGCAGTGTATAGTCGCTGTACTCTTCCAGCAGATATCCTGGGAAAAAGTACAGTGACTACAGTACACCTGCATAATTATATTAATTATACCGGCAAATTATGGTGAGAGAAAATGTAGCCCGACATGTGCTGCAATGCCGCCAAAAAGTGAGACCAAAATGCTGATGTACCGATGAGCATCCAACTCCTCGTTGCCATTGAATTTACGGTAAATTATAACAACGTACTCGTACCTGATTTTGAGTCCTGTTGAGAGTGATGAGTGAATCCAGAGTCAGAAGCCAACGAGAAAAGTCCAAGAAAGTTCCGTGTGTGCTGTTCCTCGATGCTGTTGCGAAAGTGTCTAAATTTTCAACATGGCTGCGAGTACGAAAGCGTCGTTGGGCGCTGAAGTCAGTTGAGCGAGATAGCCGGTGAGCAAAACTGAAGCGAGAGAGACATCCTCTCGCTCGACGCGGCATGCCAACGAGGCACATCCTCGGCTTTGCGAAGCCCTGCCTCGGCTATCTTCGGCTCAACCGAACAACGTGTGCTAGAGCACCGCAACAGGTAGGCGCACGACGAATATCGATCGCCGTGCGCCAGCTGATTATCCAACAAAGTGTCTTCAAGAATTTTGTCACTAAAAAATATTCATTATTTATCCACTGGTGGCACTGAATCGTCGGCGCTTCAAAACAAAAAAGACGGCTTACGGTGCGTAGTATGTGACTTCACAGGATTATCTGAAATTAAAAAATGGAAAAGATTCAGTTAATATATTAGTTTCTTTCGCGGTTGAACGAATTTATTTTGGAAAATATGGGATTTTCAATTTTTTGCATGGTTTTGAACTTAAAGGTACAATTTTCACTTAAAATATCAGCCTATTATTACTTGTAAAAAAGATATTAAATAAGAAATAAATAAAAACGATCGTTCAACCGCGAGTATTTATCATATAAAAGATGCATGCAAAATTTCATCAAGATCGGTGCATTACTTTTTGAGTTATGTTACGCACGGACTTAAAAAAGTAGTCTTGAGAAAAACGCGATTAAAGTTTTAGGTGTAAGTAAAAGCATAATAACGATTTGTTTTTCTAACTTTCATTTTAAATCCAATTCCAGGCGATTGACATTCTTGAAATTTAATTTTTCTATTGCATCCTTGTTTAGAACACTTCACTAAAGTGGATAAAGTCGAAAAAACAGTTATAAAGTTTATAAAACGATATGCAGTTTCAGAATTTTTCGGCACTATGATTTCACTACAGTTGGAACACGATTACAAAATAACCGGTATCTCTGCGAGTTTTAGTCCGATCGACTTGAAATTTTCACAGGTTATTCCTGATATGTTATACTTTCATATGAAACATTTTCAGAAAAATGATTTTTTTCGACCTGATGACTGATCCTGCCCCCTTAATAATCTGCATGAAAGTCAGAAATCTGTGGTCTGAAATATTTTTTTTTACTAATTTTAACTCATTCTTTAAAAAACTTTGCATGTATCATATTAGAATAAGGTATGCACTTGTACTGCAATTCAATACCAAAACTAAGTTTTGTTAGTAGAATATGCATGCCAAATATGATTATGATCCCCAGTCTCTAAAAAATTATTGTATTTACGGACATAACACACAAACTTTCTACCATACAGACAGACAGAATTGAATGAATATTTTTTTCGTACTCTAGGTCACTCAAAACGTGTATTTACATTATAATCCGAGTCGATTTTTTTTTGCACTTCAATAACTCTTTTTATTACATACTTCATATGTGATAAAGGGTGTCCCAGCAAGAGCGCCGGATTTAAATTTGCCGCCATTTTGTTAATACGAGTTGTACGGTGATTTTTTTTTTACATTTCTCACGTACAGACCACGCGATTTAAGAATACGGAGAAGTAGTCAAACCAACAACGTTTAATTATTGCAAAAACACATTACAAAAATGGTGAAAGTTTTGCGAAAACAGTTCGCCAATTACGTCAAGTTTTTGGTCGCAATAATGCGCCAAATGAATCGACAGTGAGGCGTTTAATTACAAAATTTGAGACTAAATTTACGCTGATGGATCAGAAGATCATTGTTCGTCGTCGTCCTTGTCGGTCACTCGAAAATATAGCCACAGTAACGGAATCTGTGGCCGAGAATCCAGGAACTTCCATTCGGCATCGTGGTCAACAATTCGCATTAATTTGATGATGTTCCAACACCCAATCAGCAAATTCACGGCGCAGCACATGGTCCCTTGGCTTGATTTCTTGCACCAATTGAACCTTGTACGCGTGCAAATGCAGATCTTTTACCAAAATTCGTTGCATAGAGCTACTGGAAATGTTTAATTTAAATCCGGCGCACTTGCTGGGACACCCTTTATAAGTAAAAAGTTAAACCCGATTTCTGCAATATTTATCTTTTCTTTTTTTGGTTTGGTAAACCAGTATAAACAGCTGAATCTGTATCACTTTAACCGTGGATCATAAAAGATATGCTATGCAAAATCTAATTGTCCAGAATTCACTCATTGTAGTGTCCAAACCGTGATGTCAAACGGATGATGGGGAAACGACATCTATCAAAATTGCACTCAAAAGCTTAGATTATTATTTAGACTGTGACTAGGGCTATGTGAAATAATGCATAAATACGTTTATTTAAACATATTGCAAGTGAATGATTAAGCTCTACCTTTAATTAATTACCTTTGATTAATTTAGGAAAATCATACGGATGCTATATGGGATCCTCCACTTGTTGCTGCAACTAGCCGTGCACAGTTTCCACAACTATACAATTCCAATGAGCTGGGGTTGGATACGCTATGGGCAGACGAATATTTGGAACACGGTATATGCATAGACGAGAAAATTGGTGCAGGGGAGATCACAGAATCTGGTAAAAAACTTTCTGATTCTGTGAACGAACAAAATTTATACACTCCTCACATAGAAAATTCTAAACTTATGAAGTTCATGCATCAAAAAAGTGATATCTTAAAAGCCGAAAATCCTCAAAATGTATTCTCTGATTTCGATGGAAAGTGGTCAGACGAATACACTCATTGTGAATATTCAGTGGGTCATTCACTTGAAAGCATAAATGTGAGGAATAATAGTGCACTCAAGAAAGGGAGAGAAGAATTGGGCACAGCTGATGCATGGGCTGATGAATTGAAACGGGAAAATGCTATGGCTATGGGTAAGTGATCTATCGATGCTGTACATCATACTGCAACTACTTGAAGTCGATCAAGTACTATATAATTGTTTGGAAGTGTCCAATGGTTACAGGATGTTTAAATTACATATATTCTTAATGGTATCATGTTTTAACCCCCTCACTGAACACAATACAGTATGGCGAAAATAAGTAGAAAATGTTTATTACGAATAGAACATTCTCCGTTCTATCCCTAATAAAAAAAAATCTACGTATAATTCTATAATAACTTTGAATTTCCCAAAAGACCCCATGTCCTATAAGAAATTAACGATCTGATAATCGTGCATTAAGGACGGATCCTGCTTTAGAAGACCGAAGAATAGCTTTTTTTGAGGATTTTTTTGGAAGGTAAAAATACAACTTAGACCAGTAAATTTTGGGGTATATTTTCTTATGTATTTGAAGTATAAAAATATATTTTTTAACTAGATACAATAATAAACTGCAGAGCAATGAGCCCTTTCTTTGAGCGCCTTGCCACTGTAGGGACAGAAGCCGTTCGTAATTCTTGTCTGAAACAAACAAACAAAAAATATTTCCAATTATCATATATTTTTCTTCTGGGTGAACCGAGAAAAAGTTGAAATAATCGTGTGTTGAGAGTTCCTTCCGAATGTAGTTGGAACGACCTGCGAATATATTGAAAATTATGAGTCTTCACTGACGACAGGGAAAAAGAAACCAGACTGACAGATGTTTTAATAGAGAAAGTGGTTTTATTGTACCATCGGCTCTACAGTTACAAAATATGTCAAAAAAAGCAAAATAAATGATATAAAAATAAATACAGAAAAATTGAAAGTGAATTTTAGCAACTATTTTGAGCAGCACACAATTATATTAGTTATTATAATTAATAATTAATCTAATATATATTTCTGTAGGTCTGTATGTCTGTATGTCCAGCCATAGCTCCCAGAGTTTTGAAGCTAGCCCTGCCCAAAGTGGTTGGTTGGGTGTGTATTGACCCTGGCCACAACATAGGTGGGTCATGACCCCGATCGGGGTCCCGGGGGCGGCTCAGGGGGCAAAAAGGTGTTTCTGGCACTACACAAAGTACCCGAAGGAGGCAGAATGTTAAAAAGTGTAATTAGGAAAAAATGATCAGGGCATAGGGTTTAAGAAAATCAATGACCTCAGATCCAAGGTCACTTATTGACCTTGACTTAAATTTCAGGGGATGGATTGATAATTGAGCAGATTGTCAGCAATCACTATCTCCGGGATATAAAAATCTTAAATATTCAAACTGAGTTAACTAAAAGCATGTTTAAAGGGCAAAAAATGTGACAGTGATTTCTGTCAGTTCCACAGAGGTCGCTGTCCAAAAAGTTGAGGTAATGGATGAATTCAATAAAAAGTTGCCTCTCTTACATTTATAAGTAGAGTGTACCAGTGTTATCCAGTGATCAAAGCCACAAACGTTTTGACCAATACCAAACACATCCTAACCACGAACACAAGCCTGTAGCTTTGCATTAAACTGTCAGTTCTTTTTGGAATAGACACAATTACCTTAATCCACAACCAAAAAAATAACTATGGGACCTAAACGAAATTCTAGCAACTTAAGCAGTAGTTCTTCAGCTGCAAGAAAGAAGCAACAGGCCAGATCAGAAGAATCTGAGGAAGAAACTCAGGCCAGGCTTGCTGCAAATTCCAAAATACTCCAACAGATCCCTGGTGGAGAATTTGTATACAGGTCCATTGATACTACAACTGACAGTGAACAAGCAGTTCAGTATCCAACTGAATTCCTTAATTCTCTTAATCCTTCAGGCATGCCACCTCACCACTTGGTGCTGAAGGTGGGTTGCCCTATTATTCTGTTACGAAACTTGGATGCTCCAAGGTTGTGTAATGGCACCAGACTGTATGTTAAAACACTTCATCAGAATGTGATTGACGCTGTCATCTTAACAGGTTGTGCAAAGAAGGAGACTGTTTTCATTCCCCGCATTCCTATCATTAATGAAGATGTTGTTGGTTTCAAAAGACTTCAGTTTCCAGTCAAACCTTCTTTTGCCATGACCATTAACAAGTCTCAAGGACAGTCTCTTAAAGTAGCTGGAATCCATCTTGAGAGTCCCTGTTTTTCTCATGGGCAACTGTATGTAGTTTGCTCTCGAGTAGGTTCTCCAAAAAATCTCTTCATTTTTGCACCAGCAGGCAAGACAGTAAATATTGTTTATCAAGAAGCATTTTAAACTGTGGGGACAGAAGGAAAACTGTAAACCCTCAGCTCTGAGCCTTAGCCATTTAACCCGGGCAACGTCGGGTACCCCACTAGTATAATATAATATTAATTAATATAATTGTGTGCTGTCTTTTATTGTGTGTAGTGTACGTGATGCAGTCAACGCTGCAGAGCACGGTGAAGTGAGCTTGAGGATGCACAAATGAATGGAATAAATTCACGGTACTTTCCCAGCAAGCTTAGTTGGGGGAAAGTACAGTGAATTAATATAAACACACGCAATTGTATTAATTGAGTGAGCAACAGGTAATGTGAAAACGTGGTACAGCCCGCGCTGCAGAGCACGCCACAGTGTGAGACCTTTATGAGGATGCACCGATGAGTTTTCCACTCCTCATCGTCATTGAATTACAATAAATTATAACGGTGTACTCGTACCTGATTTTTGAGTGCTTGTATGCACGAAACGCTGAGTTGATCCGGTGAAGGCAGGGAAAATTGTCCGAGCAATGCAGAAATGCGGGCGCTGTTCTAGCGGGTTTTCACGAAAGTGTCTAATTTTTCAATATAGCTGCGTTTTACAAAAGCGTCGTTGTGCGCTGAAGTCAAATGAGTGAGATAGCCGGTGAGCGATGCCGAAGTCAAGCGAGAGAGATAGCCTCTCGCTTCATGCAGCCTGCTTGCGAGGCACTGCCTCGACTATCTCTGGCATAGCCAAGCGCAGCACGCTACCCAGCAGCAACAGGTCGACGCACGGCGAATATCAATCGCCGTGCGCCAGCTGATTATCCAATATCGTGAAATCATTTTTTTTCAGGTTTGAAAAAAGGATTTTTTCAACAAAAAATCACTTTAACGTGCTGTAAAAGTTATTTAAAAATACTTTTTTAACAATTTTATTGGTTCACCTAGAAGAGAATTCAATACTAAAGGGCACAAACTTTGGTTCGAGTCGATAGGTCGTTTATTTTTTTTTTTTTTTTGCTATCACGCCCGCCAATTCAGAAAAATCGAAAAAATGAAAACTCGAGAGAACGCGCACGGGCCTAGCCGAGCGCGCACACACCTGCTCGACGCCCCTCTGCGTTCAGCTTTGTATCTCCGAAAATACCTCGAATTGGCATCTGTAAGTTTGTGAATATATTCTTGGATAGTTTATCTATCGATTTAGGCAATGAAAAAACGATTACTTGGACCTTCTAAAGCAGGATCCCCCTTAAGAAAATGTTCAAGTCAATGAAAATTCAATTTTTCATTAAAAACATCGTTTCGGTTATGATATTGCTGTGTTGGTTCGTATTGCGATAGAATTGGACCGATATCTCTATTTTTCAAGGAGCGCTATTGAAAAAAAATGTATTTTTCTATACACTCCCACTTCAAACACTTATAAAATGGGAACCATTAGAGAACAACCGTGAGACCATTCGGGGACCAATAGCATCTCAGATACGGGAATTTAAACGTGAGTGACCACTGAGTGCAATATGCTTTTTTTTGTTACTAACAAATAGATAGCTGAAGTCTTAAGAATTATTATCAGGATCGTTTTGAAAAAAAAAAAGTGAAGAAAATCTTACGCACCACTCCCACCTAAATCTCCTAAATTGACTGAAGTAGTAGTATAATTGTGAGAAGATGCTAAAAATACTGACAGCGTCAGGTTTTTTTTACAGAATCCGACTCGGCATAGCCCCGACTCTGTACACCTTAACTATACGCCGATTTTTGCTAGACATACTGGATTCAAAATGACGACACTATACACATCACGGACTCTCCACGTCCCCGACTCTCTATATCACTAACTGATCACGTTACTAATTCGACACACACTGACTCTACAAAACGCCGACTTTGCATTTTACTAACTATACTGTAACGGAACGTGACTAGCGCATTCCGCTACTAACAGAAGGAAACCAACTTTACAATAAAAGCATAGAACCACGCAAACAAAATTAAATATATAATTATTGCATTCCACATACTCATTTAGATCAGTTTCTATAAAAAATAACATCGGAAAAGATAATTTATTACCGACAATCAATAAATAAAGACATGAATAGGCGTCCGCGACACCAGGCGAGCAGAACATATTGTTGGCTTACGGCGAAGCAGCAATTAGTACTGTAACGTAAATTTGTGCCTCAACGCACCACGTTACCCATAGCTGGCCCAAGCTATTTTCCCTTCCTTTTTATTTTCTCTTACGAGATGGGCGCCAGGTGATTACGCGCCGGAAGGAAAAATAACGAGATGTCCGGCCAGACTCAACCCAGGCTAACTACAGCTGTTCGAGGCAGAGTGGGTGGTTCGGACTGTCAAGTCAAGAATTATCCTCGAATAGAAGGCGAATAAAATCAATTAAAAAAAAGAATGAGTCATTAATGTCGATGAATAAAGTAAATCAATGAAATATAGTCAATAAATACCCCTGACCAGAACAATTAACAAAGTCAAACTAATAAAATAACACCGATAAATAATTTAGACAACGATAGCAGGTACGGGACTTACAAATGCCACTCGGGCAACTTCTTTATTTCTTAACAAACAATTACGAATTTTCAATAAACATTGATAATGAATTCAAACAAAATGTCCCGTAAAATTATTCTCATTTGTCTTTCTTTTTAACAATATTCTAGACCTAGTTCGATGTCTTAGTTTTAATCATTAGTTCGGCGGTGCCAATTATCCCGCTCTCTCTCTCTCTCACTCTCAAACACGGTAGATGTTATATAGCTTATCACGCTCGTTACGAATTTCGAACCGAGAGCACCGACAAAGCCAAATATTCGGTTGTCTCAACGCACAGTTCGCGATACGGCCTATCCCGAGCTAATCCCTCATACATCGAAAAAAAACCATAATAACGGGACGTCGGGAGGTCACGTACGCAAAGCAACCAACGGCTCGATATTTCAATCTTGAAATTCATATACCATGTAAAAGACAGAAACCCAGGAATCTTCAGCAGATCATAAAATATAAATAAACAAATAAATAACGACTAATAATTGAATAATAACAAAAAGATATAGCAATAACAATAACAATAAAATAATTAACGTCCGAATAATAATTAGTTTGTCGAAAAAAAAAATAAAAAAACGTAATGGACAATCTAACTACGCGAGATACGCCTCGGACCGTTCATATCCCTCAAATCCAAGTATCAAATACGGGACGACGGCCGGTTACGCTCTCCGCGATGTTGAGATAAGATTAAGACCAACAGTAATAAATAAATAAATAGATAACTTAGTTATCGAGAAACACAAATTAATTTGGATAATACGTGACGCGGTCCATAACGTAAGAAAAGAAAACTCAAACAAAATCATGTAAATCTAAAACCCATAATTCGATAAAATCCGTGACGCGGTCTATCCCGTTCGAATCCCATACAAACGAGCACACTTCGGGATAACGGCCTAACTCGCGCACGGTTTAACCGTCAGCAGAAAACAATTAATTAATACAATGACTTTTCCCCGGCTTCTATCAGTTACACGATCTCGAGGTTACATGCTACAGGTGCCGTAGTTTCCGATACAAATTCTTACTCCGCACGCGGGGTACGGGAGTCGCAGGTATGACCAAGTTCGGATAAATTAATAGTCCAGAAATCGAATAATAAAATAATCAAAGAATGGCGAAAGACCGTGGAAGAGAAGAGAGCTCACCGGGACGATGACGCTGCGATGTTCCTTGAAATCCGGGAAACAACCCCGAATATCCTCAAAGTCTCAGTTCTCCTGTCTAGATCGTATGACAGCAGGTATCGATATTATGCAGGCTGACTCCTTAACGGTTATCTCCGGTAACGTTACTTTCCTTCGCCTCGACAATTTCCTCGAACAATAGCGACGGTACAGCGGGACAAAAGAACAACGCACGCTACGTCTTACTCGCTCGACAGCGACCGGGAAAAAGCCCTGAGGTCCTGCCGCCACGCGTTGCCGTGAACTATGATCCCCACTTAACCCGTCAAACTCGGTTAATTGGGGGAAACTGTGTCGCACGTTGACCGCGACTAGCGCCTCAGCTGGACGACGCTCAAAATTAACAACCGATCCTCGGGACGTGTAGTTCTGTCCGGCCGGTGAACCCCAAACGACTGATGGATCGTTGCTATAACATGCCAGCCAACCATAAATAGAGCGGCGTATTGCTAATCGATACACATCCCGCGGGACCATGATATTTCCCAGTAGATAAAGATGGAAAGAGCCGGTCATTGCAAAGACCAAATCCAGAGGCCAGCTATCAGCAGACGCGGTGCTCTCCTCCGTCCGGTCGTACAACTCGTAATATATATAAAAAAAAAAATAAAACAAGGAAAAAAAAATTAAATAAAATACGAAAATTATCCCCTACAGCCCTGAGCGATCGTGCTGGTAGCCGTCGAGCGAGGAGGACGTAGCCCGAATATTCTGCCACGTTACACTCCATACCAAGACGTAAGTTTATTGTACGAATATTAAATTTATCACAACTCAAGAAACAAGATTCATCCTACATATGCGTAATGAAGAAATATCACGTAAATCGCGACATTATTATTGTTGAGAATTCCTGATGTTGTCGAATCTGCAAGATATTGAAAAAGAATGAGTTTTCATTCACGACAGGTGTGAAATAACCAGGCCAAAGATGTAGGTAGAGAAAGTCGTTTTATTCTCCCGTCGACTCGCTTAACTTACAAAAAATATAATATAAAAAAATGCACAAGTAAATGTTGAGTGAATTTTGATGAGAAGCACTTACAATTATATTAATTGTGTGCCAAAATTTGTGAGATGAAACGTGATTCAGCCCGCGCCGCAGAGCACGGCACGAGATGAGATTTATGAGGATGCACAATTAAGATTTCCCCACTTCGCCGTTATTGAATTTACGTAAATTGTGACAGTGCACTCTTACCGTGTATCTTGAGTCCAGTGAGCACTTCTGGGTTGAGTAGACCCTGAGAAATCGGTGAAAATTGTCCGAGGTGAGAGCAGTGTGGTGGAGCTGTCCAAGCGGTTTTCACAAGAAGTGTCAAAATCTTCACGCTGGCTGAGTAGTATAAACGCGTCGTTGTGAAACGCTGAAGTCAAGCGAGAGAGACGACCTCTCGCTTGAGTAGCATGCTTGCGAAGCGCTGCCTCGGCTATCTTCGCGACAGCCGAGCGCAGCACATCACCGAGTAGCAACAGGTCAACGCACAGCGATTATCGATCGCCGTGCGTCAGCTGATTTAACAACAATTACTCCTTTTTAAAATGGAGTATTAATCTCCGTGCAGCGACACCAGCTTTCTGCACGAATATTGAATTTATCGTAAAATTAAGAACAGGATCCATTCTATATACGTAGTAATTAAGAAAAATCGCGTAACCTACAGATCGCCAAATCTATACATTATTAACGTTACACAGCACCAACTCAACACAACGCCAACCCGACACGTCTCAACTAAACAAATCACGCTTAAAGGATATAACAAAAACAGGTATTTGATTCACCTGTACACTGTGCGACCGTACACATTTTGACTTTCCACGCACCATATTGCCTGCGCATCCGCATAATTGCAGTAAGCAGTACTTCTTTTCATTCAACCACATGACACGTTTCACGACTTTCTCACTCGCCATAATTTATAGTCCATTAGCGAGCAAACGTCGAACATCGAGCACAATCTCGAACAGGTGTCATTATTCGTTTCAGAAAATAAAGTTAAATCTCTTGTCTCTATTTTATAAAAGTATCACACCGCCGCTATGTAGGATAAATGAGAAGAGTTCTTGGGGTCTGAGAGATTGTCAAGCCTAATTTTCTAGGTTCTTTCGGTTCTCATACACGGCGATCGGTCCCTCAAGGAGATCCTCCAAATCATGACCTTTTTAAGTCCCCCAAGAAGTCCCCTCCTCAGCCCTCATTTTTCGAAGTCCTTTGAAGAAACCTCCCAAGTCCTCATTTCTCTAAGATCCCCAAGGTGACAACCCTGGCTTCTTCGATCTTGTCCGAAGTGACCCCCGTCCCTAATTATGCTCCGGGTAGTATGAAAACTTTTCTTCAATCGGGGTGTTATCGCCTGCGTAGGTTACAGGGTCAATCAAAAAATGTTACATCGGATGTGGTATAGCACTGACTAGGATCTCCGTAATGCCTAAAGAGCGATGTCAGCCGAGATAGTCTTATAATGTGTAGTATAGACGGGGGTGTTGTCCCCCTAGGTTCATGTAATGTATTAGTATGAGTACACGCGCTACCCTGTCCATGGTGCGTGTGTCGTGGTGGGAGAGCGACAACGCTCTGCGTGTCGACGGAATCATCAGTACTGCCCGAGCCGATCGCGAATAAGGTATACGCGTGTTCTCATATTCACACTCTCTTTTGTACTACTAAAGTAAGACTTAATTAAACTATATGTTGAACGTGACGACTCTTTATTGCCACCTTACCGTAAAACATGACAATCTGGCGACGAGGTTTTCTCAGTGAACTCACAGCAGAAAAGTAGTAGTGTGTGATAAAAGAAAGCGCGTGGGTTATAACGCTGGAAAAATATATGAATAATGGTCCGACTATCATGATTGGGGTGACCGCGTAGTGACACAGTATTCGAAAAGTCGCGTGTATTCGAACGGAGTGGTAACGAAACATTGAATAGCGAAAGGCGATTGGCTCGCTCGTAAATCTCGGTAAATCGTATATATATTTAAATGGGTGAACAATAATTTCACTATAATTAATTGGTATTCGAATGTCGACTAACGAACCCGTGGACATCGACTATACGAGAACCGCGTGGATCCAGACGGTTAATAAGCAACAATTAATTGGCTGCCTAACGCGTCTAGAATTAGAATTCAACGAAAATAGTGGCATCGACACGCTGCGAGCGATTCTAAGAAAGCATATCCAGTGGGTAAATAAGGAGAAGAGAGATAACGAGACAAAAACAGTACACACAATGGCTGAACACAATTCCAGTGCTCCGAAATTAGAATTCATTCTAGGCAAAGACGATTGGGAGATTTATATAGAGAGACTAGAATTATATTTCCTCGCAAACGACGTGAAGAATGAAAAAAAAGTCCCCGTATTATTAACGAAAATAAGTCCCGAAGCATACAAATTGGCAAGAGATCTATGTGCACCACAGAAACCTGGCGGAAAAACATACGAGCAATTAGTTAAACTCATTAAAGACCATTTAAATCCAAAGCCGTCAGAAACAATGGAAAGGTATAAGTTTAGCCAAGCGCAGCAAGCGGCGACGGAGTCGGTGGCGGACTTTGTTGCACGCTTAAAGCATTTGTCGTTGAACTGCAATTTCGAGGACGCAAACGTAGCAGTACGAGATCGACTTGTTTGCGGGTTAAGGGATCATGCAACGAAGAAGAAACTATTGAGCGAAACTGATCTAAACTACGAGAACGCCTACAAAATGGCGCTAGCCATGGAGGCAGCCGAAAAAGATGCAACGGTAACCGAAAAAACGAGCACGGAAGCAACGGCTAATACGAACGCGGTAAACTGGACGCAGAAGTCTAGGCAGCAACGACAGCAACAAGTAAGGAGAGAACGACCGAACAATCGCGGATTCCAGCCACGCGGAGGTGGGGGGCGAGCCAAAACCTACAACAATAGCAACGCGTCGAAATCATTATCCTCGTCTAATCGGAGCATGAATCGCCAAGCACTCAGTTGCTACTGTTGTGGCGGCGCAAACCACATGGCACGAGATTGTTTTCACCGTTACCAGACCTGCCGCGCCTGCAAGAAGAAAGGACACTTCGAAGCGATGTGTGGAGCAAAGAGGACCGAGGTCCAACATATGCAGCCAGTAACGGAGGGTCGCCGAGAGGAGGAAACAGCGCACGATTTCTACTTCGCAGAAGAAGACAACAGCTCAAGAGTCGGGAACGTAAACAGTGTATACGATGGTATGCGAGCAGAACCTATGTATGCGAACGTATTGGTAAACGATATTGCGATAAATATGGAAGTTGATACGCGAACGTACGCGACGATAATGTCGGAAAAAGTTCAAAATAAATATTTTCCGGATATTCGAATTGAGCGGATGGACACAAACTTAAAGGCTTACGGAAAAGTTACCTTGAAACATGTAGGAATAGCAACGAATTTAAAAGCTAAAATCGGGAAGAAGGAAATTCAGCAGTTAAAAATGGTAATTATGAAGGGAGCGGGACCAACGTTAATCGGCAGACAGTGGCTGCAAGCCTTTTCTTTATGGCCATTAACATGGAAACCAGCTGTGAACGAGACTCTGAATTGTAATAAAATTGATTTGAATTGTAGCGCGCGAGAATTTCCAAGTAAATACCCTAAGCTTTTTGGTCCCGGTCCCGGATTGTATAATAGGGGCGTTCTAAAATTAGTAGTTCGAAAAGGCTCGGAGCCCAGAGCCCTTAAAGCTAGACACTTGCCATTCGCATTAACGGAAAAAGTTGAGGCCGAAATTAAAAGATTAGAATCGCTGGGTCATCTAAAGAAGGTCGATGTGAGTGACTGGGCCACTCCCATCGTGTCTGTAATAAAGGCAAACGGAGCAGTAAGGATTTGCGGTAACTTCAAACTTACAGTGAATCCATGTTTAGTAATGGATCGTCATCCGTTGCCGTTGATCGATGAAATTTTTATGGCACTTAGAAAAGGAGAGAAATTTTCGCAGATAGATTTGGAACATGCTTATATGCAAATCCCCGTAGACGAATTAAGCCAAGACTATCTAACGATAATTACACGTAAGGGTCTATATAAATACACGAAAATGACCGAGGGAATAGCATCGGGTCCAGGCGATTTCCAAGGGAAAATCGAACAATGCCTCGCAGGCATCAAAGGCGTGATACCGTATCTCGATAATATTTTTTGTACAGGTGCAAACGATGAAGAGCATTTGCAAGCTCTTAGCATGGTATTCAAACGTCTCGAGGAAAGTGGTTTTAAAGTCTCCTTCAAGAAATGCGATTTTTTTAAAGATCGCCTAGATATATTAGGATTCGTTATAGATAAGAACGGGCTGCATAAGTCAGCCACAAAGGTAAAAGCCATGATTAACGCACCCACTCCGGTTGATAAGAAACAATTAGACTCATTTATCGGTTTAATTACCTACTATGGGCGATTTTTACCGGACAGGGCCCGAGAGTTAAAACCACTTTACGAGTGCGCGAAAAAAGAAACATTTGAATGGACGAAAAATTGCGAAACTGCTTTTAAGTGGGTGAAAACTGAGTTCACGTCACCGAGAGTGCTTGCGCATTTTGACCCGGACGAAGAATTAATACTTGCTTGCGATGCATCGGCATACGGCCTATCGGCGATATTGTCGCATAGATATAAAGATAAAACGGAAAGGCCGATTGCATACGCGTCAAAAGTTATACCAGACACGGAGTTGAATAGGGCGATAATCGACAAGGAGGCTAGCGCTATTGTATTTGGTTTTAAAAATTTTTATAATTATATCTACGGAAAAAAAATCATCTTGAGAACAGATCATAAGCCTTTAATCTATATTTTCGGTCCAAAAGAAGAGATCCCACTGACAGTGGCAAGCAGACTTCAAAGATGGGCTTATTTTCTGTCAAGATTTTCGTACGACATCGAATATATACGGTCAGAAAGTAACGGAAATTGTGACGCGCTATCGAGGCTCCCTGTTGACGATAAGACCCCTATTTTTGATAACGAGTTCATTGCGATTAATTACGTAGAGGAAGCACTCGAAACTCTAAATGCGGCGGAGATTGCAAAAGAAACGAAGCGTGACAAAGTATTAAGTAAAGTGCTACGATACGTGAATGACGTATGGCCTAGGGTAGATACATTGAACGGGTATGAACAGAAATTGTATGCAAAGCGTGACGAGTTAACAGTAGAAAAGGGTTTTTTATTGTCGGGGTACAGAGTGATAGTGCCGGAAAAGATACAACAAGGTGTCCTTCGTGAATTACATGCATCGCATTTCGGCATCGTGAAGACGAAGATGATTGCGCGTTCATACGTGTGGTGGCCGGACATCGATAAAGAAATCGAACAAGTGATCGCGACGTGCACAACATGTGTGAGAGAGAGGAAGGCCCCACCGAACGTACCGTTAAACCCGTGGCCATATCCGGATAAATTTTGGAGTAGGATACACTCAGATTTTCTAGGCCCGTTTCACGGACAAATGTTCATGCTGATTATTGATGCCCACTCAAAGTGGCCAGAGATAATAAGGATGCAAAAATGTACACAGGCTCCAAGAGTTATCGAAGCGTTTAAGAAGGTATTCGTCAGACACGGATTACCACGACATTTGGTAACCGATAACGGAACCCAGTATACTTGCCAAGAGTTCCAAGATTTTGTTAGACGTAACGGAATTAAACATAGCTTCAGCGCCCCGCACCACCCTGCGACGAATGGTGCAGCAGAAAATTTTGTGGAAACATTTAAAGATAAGGTCGGCAAAATAATTGACACCGGAAAGTCACTGGACTATGCGATAAACTTATTTCTGTTTGATTACCGTACTACTGAGCATTGCACGACTGGTAGAACCCCGGCATACTTGGTTTATAAAAGAGAACTTAGAACGAATTTCGATTTGTTAAAACCGGATGTTGCTGGCGATGTGTACGATAAGCAAATGGCTCAGTCAGTCGCAAAACGAGGTAGTCGAAATGTCGAGTTCCAAGTTGGAGAATCGGTAATGGTTGATGACTTCAGCGTGCGCAATAAGAAGCGTATCGAGGGCCGAATAGTACAAAAGTTGTCCCCGGTAACGTTTAAGGTAGAGGTCGAGGGAGGAATTACTTGGAAGCGACACGTCGATCAAATCATTAAGGGGTAACATCACTCTAGAATTTTCCAAAAATCGATTTTTTTTTTTTTTTCGCTTAAAAGGTGCCTAAGGGTCTTAAGAATAAGACACAACATCATTTATAAGGTGTACAATCGTTGAAGTGCCTGAATTTTGATCCCGACCGTAGCCACCTGCTGCGCGCTCGGAGCAGGTATAAGACTCGGCGCGACGCGCCATTTGGGACGCTTGTAATATAGTTCAATCTTCAGTGTTGGTGTAACCATTGAACTATTCGCACGACACGTGGGTTTTTTCGCTGCATTTCGTTAAATGTTGTGGTTTTTTGTCGCTATTTTTTCAGTGTACTAATAAAAATTTGCATCATGAGTGGCGGTGAAGTGAATCGTATTCGAAAAGGGACCAAACTTAGCAGTGGACATGAAAAAAGACGAAAATCATCAAGTAGGCGACCGTTGAACCGATTCGAATTGGAGACGCCGAACGATGCGAGAGTTAGTACAAGTGCAAAAAAATTGAAAGACTCCTGTGATGACTACAACATTGAAGTCGATAATGCTATTAGCTACCGCATCATAAACTTTCCTACAGTTTTTACTGATATTTCGAATGCTGTTGTGTGCAAAGAGTGTAAATCAAATGTAAAATTTACAGAAAATGGAAAACGTGGCTTAGGCTTTAAAATCGTCATTTCTTGTGCAAACTGTGCTAAAAAAGAAGTGCCAAATTGCCCATTTGTTGACAAAAGCTACGAAATTAATCGCAGAATTATTCTGGCAATGCGGATGCTCGGTATCGGTTTGAATGGAACGATGAAGATTTGCGCGTTTATGGATTTACCAAGGCCGATTTTTCAATCATTTTACAACAAGGTAGTAACAACGATTTCGATCGCAACAGAAGCCGCTTGTAAGAAAAGTATGAATATTGCAGCTAACATTGAAAAGAACAGATCAATTGAAAAAGGACAAGAACATGGAATAAGTGTATCTGGTGACGGAACGTGGCGAAAACGCGGGTTTTCATCGTTATTCGGTTTAGTAACTCTAATTGGCTGATTTAGCGGAAAAGTAATCGATTTCGTAGTAAAATCCAAATATTGTAAACAGTGCAAATACTGGAAAAAAGAATTACACACCGAAGACTTTAAAGACTGGCATAAAAAACACGCAGACGAGTGCAATGCGAACCATGACAGATCTGCCGGAAAAATGGAGGTCGACGCCGTGATCGAGATGTTTCATCGTTCAGAAGAATTGTATAATGTTAAATATGCCAATTATATAGGAGATGGCGATTCCAAAACTTTTAAAGGCATTTTAGATTCTGAGCCTTATGAAGATTGTCCTGTTACAAAAAAAGAATGCATTGATCATGTGCAAAAGCGCATGGGAACTCGTTTACGCAATTTAAAAACAAAAACAAAGGGCCTAGGAGGAAAAGGAAAATTAACCGGAAAATTAATTGACGAATTATCGATTTATTACGGCCTGGCGATACGTCGAAACCACGACTCAATCGAAAAAATGCGGAACGGCATTTGGGGGACTCTTTATCATAAGATGTCTACGGACGAAAACCCGCAGCACGAACAATGTCCGCCCGGTGAAGATTCGTGGTGCTCGTGGCAACGAATGAATGCCACCAATACATTGGAAAATCATCATCATAAAACACCACTTTCCGAATATGTATACGAAGCAATAAAACCAATATATGAAGAATTAAGCAGTGATGATCTTCTCACTCGGTGTATCGGTGGCTACACACAAAATAGCAACGAGTCCTTCAACGCAACAGTGTGGGCGATGGCTCCTAAATCAAGGTCTAGTGGTAAGACAATTCTGGATATCGTCACACATATTGCTATTTGTGTATACAATGACGGAATGATCTCAATTATGGAAATTATGCAAACACTCGGAATCAAAATCGGACCAAATTGCTACAATTTCTGCGGCGAAGCCGACGAACACCGCGTATCAGTGGCTGAAACGAGACTGACTGACGCAGCAAAATTGGCTAGGCAGGCTGCCAGATCGACTAGGAAGGACGAAGAACAAGAGAATACCAATTTAGAAGGTCAATTATACGGGGCAGGCATCGCAGATTAAGGTATACAACAAATTTCTATGATTTTTTCATAAGGAAAACTTTAAACGGGTTTTTCTCAAAACTACTTTTTTTGACACGGCCGGAAACATAAGTCGCTCAATTCTTTACCGATCGACTCGAAATTTTGACAGTATTCTTCAAACAAGATTATCCGGAGGAAGACGTAGGGATTTTTTTTTATGTTGCATATTTCATTTGTTATAAACATTTTTAGTGCATATTTTTAGGCAAAAAAACAATTTTTTTTGCAAATGTCCACTGTTTCTTAAAAAAAGTGATTAAAAAAAAATCCCTACGTCTTTCTCGAGCTTTTTGTATGTGAAATTGAAAAAATTTTGGGTTTTTGTTCCAGAGTCACAATTGGAGGAGAAACTTTTCCGGCCGCGGAGCTCTACATTGATGGTGGGCGTTCAGTCAACCACCTGCTCAGCCGCCATCATGTTTTAGATTGCCATAAAAAAATTTATATACGTACTTTAATGTATAGGCAATAAAGAACCTTACACATAATTTAAATTTTTTTCGTTGTTTTCCCGGAAAAAAATCTTGAAATTAGGTAATTTTTCGACCTCCTAGAGTGGTGTTACCCCTTAAGCTTCCGGAGACAAACAATCATGTAAAGCGTTCAAAATTGACTAATGTTCACGGGACGAGCGAGAAACCGGAAGTTGTAGTGCGATGTTCAGGAAGGTTAAAAAGTAAGGTTCAAACATAAGAAGGAGAAATTGTAATGTATTAGTATGAGTACACGCGCTACCCTGTCCATGGTGCGTGTGTCGTGGTGGGAGAGCGACAACGCTCTGCGTGTCGACGGAATCATCAGTACTGCCCGAGCCGATCGCGAATAAGGTATACGCGTGTTCTCATATTCACACTCTCTTTTGTACTACTAAAGTAAGACTTAATTAAACTATATGTTGAACGTGACGACTCTTTATTGCCACCTTACCGTAAAACATGACAGTTCATTACATCTATTCCGCCATTTTTTTCAATCTCATCTGGTCGTAGCGTATGAACATACGGACTTATCGCCAGAAAGAAAGAGATGGATAACTGTATGGCGATCCTTAATGTGCCCGCGCGCGTACGTATTCTGCACTCCGAAGCCTTGCCCCTTGCACTCTATAACAGCATGCCGCAGGTCAGCCGATCGCAGTGAGTGCGATAATCGTATGTCCGGCAGATAGTCAATTCCCAAATGTCATCATTGAATCATCAGTTACTTCAAGAATCCTTACGCATCAATATTAATAGTATTTCAATATAACTTTGGTTGGGAATATTCGTTCTGCCATTTCGAATTTCCAAATTTTATCATTGGAATTGAAAATAGCAACCATTAGAAACCTGCGGCATTAGGCGAGCGGGGGCTATCATTTGTGGCCTTAACTGGGTTATTTTTTAGAATTTTTTTTGACAAAGTTGTAGGTCGATTCGTTTCAAGCTTACAGGGTGTATATTTTTATTTATTAACTTATGAGAAGAACGTGTACTGCGGCCGAAGAGCTGCATCGACCTGGTGGGCATGTTAACTGTTCACCATTTGCCTAAAAAAAAGGTTATAAAGTATATCTTTCTCCAGGGGATAGGCCTCTGTGAAACATTGAATCAAAATTTGTGTAAGTTACTGCCCATTTTTATTTATTTTTATTTTCGGGGAAACATAAAAAAAGGTTAACTTATAAAAGTTTGCATAAAAATAAGTTCATCCTCGACAGAAATGTGTCGTACAATATCCCTTCAAATTCGAATGCGTTTAAAGTTTCAGGAACGATTCTTATGTAGAAAAAAATGTATTAGTCTGACATATGTAGTCTACGATTTCAGGTCTACCCTATATTGGATTCGCCATTCTGAATTTCAACATTTTTTATTCAGATTCATAATAAGTTACCTCGGATACTCCTTCGTACCGAGTTTCATCCAATTTTAGTGACTTTTACGATTTTGGATTTTGGTCTAATTTCGAATTAAGAATCATAATCGACAACCTCGAGAACTTCTTAGTACAGAGTTTCATCCGAATTGAATGATTTTTTTGCTTTTTGGTCTGCCCTATTAAATCCGCCATTTTGGATTTTGAAATGATGAATTCAGATCTGTAATCAGTGACCTTAAAAAAATAGGGACACCTAGTTTGATGCAAATCCATTATAAACTGATAAATAGAGATATTTATTATGGACATATATGGATCATTACCAGTGGTAGCACTTTTTTTTGGGTCAAATATGTGCCATTACCAGAGAAGTGGTTAAAAATTAATGCTGCCAGAAACGCCAAAATATCTACTATGTTTTCTCTATAATACTGGTATTTCGAAGCAAATTGCCAGACAATTCCATTGAAGCTGTTGTTACTGTTTCGTATGCTCCCGCCAAGATATACCGCCAAGTATTCACAGTAAATTGTCGTGTGCCAGTCTTTTACTCGATTGTTGTATATAGGAAGTTACAGTTCTTGAACTTTTGGATCAATGAGAGTGCCATGTTTGAAGTCATTCAACGTGTCTTCTGCTTCTGCACAGTGGCATTTATACTAGCTATCGGTTCCCGGTAGATAGTAGTCGTACTGCGGATTATTATCCGAGGACCACTTATGGTAATACGTAGCCGTTACATCGTTTATCGTGTCTTCCACCGAATCCGTATGACGCCTTATTGCCAGACCTTAGTACAAAGTCAGGTTCTTGATTAATGTATCCGTCAATTCACTCTCACCTCGGCCATCGATTTTTTATGCCCTTTCTTTATTTTTCTCAGTCCCGAGTCCATACGTCTTTGAACGTGACCGATAGATTCTTTTTCATTGTCATAAGTTTATCGCCGTAAGATTTGAAAAACTGTTATGTATTTATACGTCTTATTTTCACCACCACCAATGCGATATACATATTCCACTTACTATCACTCTTCAGATCGTAGAATCATTACTCCCATCGCATTTCGCTTTATTTGCCATCATTTCTCGCATAATATACGCTTCATTCATCTTCGTCGGTCCAAAGTCGTGGAATGTCTTTTTCAGTATTCTATTTCCTTCTCCAGTTCTCACAACGCTTACAGTAAATACATATTACGACAAGGTCAATGAGTTTCTTTGAATATTTTCCAATCAGAGTTACGATGCCGATGAATAAAGTAAACCCCCTTTTTCCAAGAACCGTTACCGAAAAAAGTTAAAGTGACTCAGAGTTTTCAGTTGCTGTATTTTAAAATGTTTTTTTTTCTCTACTGCTGTTTGAGAATGCTTGAACGTTCTGCCAAGCGTAGCGAGATTGCGCACTGCAGGCTAGCATGGGCAACTGCTTGCTGTTGCCACTCAGCGGCAGCACCACGCAGGAGCTGTAAATCCTGCACTAGGTCTGCGTGCCGAGCAACAGGTCGCTGCGCGCATGCGCGCTTCGACTGCTTGGCGAGACAACGGCTGCTTCGTATAACGCAGCCATCTTGCGTTTAGCTCTCCGACAGCTCTCTTCACCACCGTGGTTGTGCGTTCCTTTAAAAGTTCTGTGCATTCGTACGATTGAAAAGTGCAATAAAACCAGACTCAACGACCAGCTCAGCCGACCTACAGTCTCATCAGAACTCCGTGACCATATCAGCTTTGATATATTGACGTCGGCACCGGTACATCCTCAGTTGGCTCATCCTGTCGTGGACCCGGCATCAGCCTGATCGCGACACACAGTAGACGCAGAGCCCGAAATCGTGGCAGAAAAGTCAGAAAAAAATTTTTACAATCGGGATATTTGAGCAGGCAGTCAGGTAGAGGACTAATGGCTGCGTTAAATTGTAAAAGGGGAACCTTTTTCACCGTATACCTTCGTCGCTGCGTCAGTTGGAAGTTAGCCTTCGAGACGAGTGTTCGCATCGCGCGCTGAACGAGCGAAAACTACCGTGACTTATAAAATCGATAACTTTAAAGTGAAGTGTTTTTAATCAATCCGGAGACATGGATACGACTTCTGAAGGTATGTAGAAGATATTTTTACATTGGTTGAGTTTAAAATAAATATGTAAATTATTGAAGTGTAGTATAAACTACTGCATAAATAAAGTGAAAGAATTTTGTAAACTTATATTTTCAACTATCCGAAAAGTTATACTTTCTGCCATATTCTGCGACAGCCAATGTCTAGGCCTTCAGTTTATTATATAAGCTTGCGAAATTAACAGGAATTAGCTGCCTAGAGCTGCCTAACTTTGTCTGTTATGGTTTTTGGCAACGTAAAACAGGCGGTTGCCGACCGTGCACGCGCGCGCGGCGCCATACGCCATGCCATGGGGCCATTGAACAGCTGCTACTTGAGCAATAAGACTATATCCATACATATACCATATATAATATATATATATATACATATATATATACAAAATACAAATTCAAGTAAATCATTTATATATCTATTTTTGTAGACATACAACAATACATATATATGTAAGTATATACTAAAGTAATTAATTTGAATCGTCACATTTTATTTATATTTGATACATTTTTATTATATATATAGGTATATATGGGGCATTCCACGCCAAATCGGACAGTTCAATTTTTTTTCCCTTGATTTTGTCATATTTTCATGTACTCATCAAAAATCGGCTTCTGGTACATTTTGAGATGTTTTTGGTCACCCGTTCAAAAAATATTTGTTTATGTTTTTTTGCTCATAACTTCTTTCATAATAGTCTAAATTCAATTTTTTTTTCATAACTGTTGTTTTTTATGTACTTTAAAAAAAAAATACGAATAATTATTGCGGCTACTTATTTGTTACAATAATTAAAATTCATTAAAATTTTGATCTGATCCTTCAACACAAATTCTATACAATTTTATGTCTTTATTACAGGGTCCCATTACGAAGGAGTACATTTGACGAGGAAAGAATTATATCTTATTATAAAGGATAATTTGAACGATAATTTCGCTACGTTATTGTTTGGCTTTCTGATTCGCAATCAGTCACTTTCACAACCCGCGTATATCAATTTTGTTCAATTCAATTATAATAATTAAAATTCGAATAACTAATGCAAGTTATATATCATTGTATACTAAAACGTCATACTAAATAAGTAAATTATTTCATCCTTTTTTGAGTGGTACGGCAGGAGGGAGTTTTTTTGAAAATTTTTAATTTTTTTCAACATACTTGTCCGCCATATTGGATCAGCCATTTTGTTTACAATAATTTGGCTTTCGGATTCGTAATGAGCGACCCTCAAAACCCACATATAGCAGTTTTTGTCAAGATCGGACACCTTTTTAACATTCATGTCCGCCATATTGGATCGGCCATTTTGTTTACAATAATTTGGCTTTCGGATTCGTAATAAGCGACCCTAAAAACCCGCATATACCAATTTTTGTCAAGATCGGACACCTTTTTAACATCCATGTCCGCTATATTGGATCGGCCATTTTGTTTACAATAATTTAGCTTTCAGATTCGTAATCAGCGACCTTAAAAACCCCTGCATACCAATTTTCATTCCGATCGGAGGTTATTTGTATTTACTGCCACGATTTCGGGCTCTGCGTCCACTGTGCGACAGCACTTCTCAACAAATCACACCGATTAATATAATCGTGTGGGGTAACAAAAGCTCATTTAATTTATTCTCTTTCTTCCTTTTGTGCTCATTTTCATATTAGTTACTATATTTTATTTGTCTATTTGTAGCTGTGTCCATCGCATTTGACAGGTGGAGTAATAAATGCGATTATAATTGACATCTGCGTACTGCGTTTTAACAAAACCTTCTGCATTACGGTCCACTACCTCTCTAACATCTGAATTCTCGAACAACTGCTTTTGAGAAAAAAGTCAAATCAGTACTCACAGCACAATGAATGTTGTCCACAGCGACATAATAGAGATTGCTAGAAAATCCTGGAGAAATATCCAATAAACCGTAAAAATAAATGCAGGCCTTCGCGATAAATTCCCAAAAGACGTATGAATAAATTCATTTGTCGATTGATTTCGTACGGTTTACTGTTTACTTGTGGACTTAACTCAATATATCGACGTTTGCGTTTACATACGACTACGATCTTGAATCCTACTTTCTGGTTACATGTACCGTTGAACTCAATTCCTATACGTTCCTATACGTTTCACAACTAACCATCGGACTGACAAGCGAAGGTCCCCAGGTGTGACACCGTTTTCTACTCAAAACCTGCACGGAAATGTGGTAGATGATGCTAATAACACATTTTGAAAGTTATAGCCCCAATTTCTTTGTTAAAAAAAGTGGCTGTATAAATACAGCATATAAGTAATAATAACATGCATGTGATGTGCAAAACTAATGAAAACTTAAGTTTTCGCATTGGTAAAAAGTATCAGAAGTATTGGTATTAATGAATCATATTTGCCGGACATTCGCCGGGATCAGGGGTGTCATATCCACTTTTAAACCATGCATACTGCAACATTAGAGTGAAAACATTAGAGGTAAATTGCTTATAGATCAATGAATGAATATTGATCATAAAATCTCTATCGTAATTCAGATCTACACCATCTAAAATTAATCCGTCATAAATTGCCCTGCCAAATATTTTATATTGATGAAAGAAATAAGCGTCTAATGGTTGAAAAACTCTTGTCATTCCAGCTGGGATTGTCATCACTTTTGGTTAGTCAAGAATAAGATTTCATTGCCGAATTGGATTTTTTGTAATTAAAAAAACCTTTATTTTACAGCCATTGATTTTTAACGAAGAGGTCGGATTTATATATTTCTGAATGTATTAGTAGCATCAACTACAAGATTTTTGTACAGGTTTCGAGTAGAAAACGGTGACAAACCTGGGCATCTTCCTTTATGGATGCATTGGTGACGAAAGCAAATCGTAAAATTCGATAACCGTGTGTGGCATTGATTTGTCCTTGCATTTCTTCAACTTTAGAGCCGAAGTACTTGTGCCAGGTCTGGTCTCGATTCGCTTATGTTAAAATATGTTGTTATCAATTTATATATTTCAGACATTCCGCCACCGCTGTGGACATTACCTATTCGTTATATATACACATTCAATTTACCAAATAATACTTACAGAGACGCTACAATAGTAGGTTGAGCTATCCGCTTGCGTGCCGCTTTAGCGATACATTTCTACCGAGGCTAAACACCTATTGCAAGACGAACTGTAGACACCGCGATTATTTCCGGGGCATGAACTTCGCCACCTCATAGCTATTATTCTCTCGCTCACCAATTACAATGTGAAAACCAGGGGGAACTCTTCATTAGTATGCTCTCCCAATACGTTGCAAACTTTTCGATTTTGGTTAAACCCTTTCTGAGGGAAACCAATAATTCTGAGCTCACAATATTCGCATATAATCGACGATAATGGGGAATTCACAATATTTGAGTTAGTTTTAATCCGATTCATGAACTTCAACTTATACAACTTCATGTCACATGTATGCGTTGACACGTCTACATACTCGCCTATAACAGTCTCTTTATTATTTGTCGGTTCCGAGGCAATTTCTGGATCCAGAGCGTATAATACGAGATCCAGAGTGTCAGTTCAAATCAGTCTTCAGTGATCAGTCACCCGACTTAATCCTCAGTCTTGAGTCCACGAAGCGAAATTGCGTAAAGCAATAATCGGCATCTAATCGCTAACCTAAAACACGGCACAGCCTCATATCAGATAGTCATGAGTCCTGCTTTCAGAACTGCGGCTAGATACTTTCCTCCCCGAGTACGGAGACGCATACCCTTTGGCCACTGATAACTTAGATCTCGATTGAAGCTTCGCGACACTTTTTCGCGTTACCCACACGCATTTGGAAATAATTGTTCCAAATTTAAATATTCGACATTTACATTCAGTTTATACATACAGTATATTTTCATTAGCATTCTCTCGTTATCCTTTTTATTCAATAAATTTTGGTTGCTTTATTTTAACAAATCAACACGTATAGTTGCACTCAGATCACTGCGAACTCTCATCCATTTCTCTGCTAACCCACTAAAAATCCACAAATGAGGACAGAACCATAAGAGACTCACCTACTCCCAGTCTATCCTTGTGAGGACGGAACCCTGCGAGACTTACTCATATCCCAATCTTTCCTCAAACGACCGCACTCATGCCTACAACTCATCGAGCTGAAAGGAAGTTGTAAAAAGGAAGTTGTAGAAAGGAAGGTGTAAAAAAAATTAGATCGACTGTGCTACAATGCAACCAGGGAGACATATTATCCAACTGTGACTGCGTACCGAGCTACAGTTAACGGCGACAAATTCTAAGCAATTAAATAATAGCACAGAAATACATCGTGATCAATCCCGCCTATCTGGTATCTGAAATCTGATATCTGTCCAGCACATTCCGAGCTAAACCTAGTAGATACAACTTCTATGACTATCACAGTGATAGTCGCGTCCAAAACTCAGTTCCTTCCGGATGTGGCGACTTGTGAAATCTGTTTCCTGTTCACTAGTGAATTCATTACCGGAAAATCTTTTTTCAACCCGTCCAGTGCGCTCGTTTCGAGTCTCGATATTTTTTAAAGATATCTTACGTCCATCCGTTACCAAGGTCGAAATAAAATGAACACGTTGAGTAGCTGTTTGTACCAAAAATGACCCCTACAATCAACTATCTAATAGGTAGGATACGGTTGTATGAATTTTTACCTGCGAATGGGCCGTTTATCCGCGTCTTTTAGTAAGGGTTGACACACTTGCCATAAGCAGGCTAGGCGGGATCTTTTCCTACCTAGACGACAGTCATTTTAAGGTGTCGTAATTACGTTAATTTCTAGATTTCCGCCATAATAATTGTACTGGGAATTCTTGAAATATGAGTATTTACGAAATAGTTAGGAAAAAAATGTTTACCTGGTTGATAGGTTTCCCTTCTTTACGTTCATTCAAATCCAATGGTGTTTTTTTTTTCATGTCACACATATTTCGCCACGTCGAATTTCGGAATTTCGGTATTGGATTCAAAGCCCGTTACCTCAAACACCCCGAGATACGAATACTAATCGAAATTCAATATTTTTTTGAG
The DNA here is from genome assembly GCA_963942595.1 of Cylloceria caligata. Taxonomy (NCBI): domain Eukaryota; kingdom Metazoa; phylum Arthropoda; class Insecta; order Hymenoptera; family Ichneumonidae; genus Cylloceria; species Cylloceria caligata. The sequence continues at coordinate 51,169,542 of OZ012705.1, read as the reverse complement.
GCCATACTCGTTATGCTGTTGTCAATTTGGGAATTTTTAAATTCGAATAAAAAACGTCCTCAAAATGGAAGCAGAACATTATATTTCCCGCGTTCGTTGCGTGGTAGCCAACAATGCATTATCAAAATTTTAAGGAACGTATCAAGTCACAGTGCATAATTAATTTTCATTTTTATGAAATATTTCAATCTTTTCGAATGACAATGAATTGCATTTTATAACGTAGTATATTTGGTATACGAGGTTTTTTTTCTTTTCCAGCTCCAGATAACAGTGAATCTATATTCTGGGCTCGCTTACAGGGAGAATGGAACAAAATATCTGCGCTTAATAACCTAGTGGATTCTCATGCATGGTTGCCGGAATATGAGAAATATTATGACCCATTTAATGAATATAAGTTTCATTCTGAGAATCCAATGAAAGATATGAACAATGCACTTGAAGAAGGAAAAAGAAGATTGGAATCCGGCGATTTGCCAAGCGCTGTGCTTTGCTTTGAAGCGGCCGTTCAACAAGACAACGATAATGCCGAAGCTTGGTTGATGCTGGGAAAAACCCAAGCCGAAAACGAGCAAGATCCCCTAGCTATATCTGCTCTGAAAAATTGTTTAAATATAGACCCAACCAACGAAGTTGCACTAATGACATTAGCTGTTGCGTATACGAATGAATCGTACCAAAATCAAGCTTGTTTAATCTTAAAAGAATGGCTGTTGAAACATGAAAAATATAAGCACTTGATCGTAACGCCACCTGCAGGCCAACAACATACAAAGCCTATTGTATCGACTATACTATTCAAGTGAGTAGGTATTATTTATAGTTAGAATGATTTCGCGATATGATGTGAACGAAATAAAAATATGTTCATTAATCTTTAGTGATGTTCATGATGAAGTGAAGGACTTATATATCGAAGCCGCTAGAATGAATCCTCGGGACTGCATAGATCCTGACGTACAAAGTGGGCTGGGCGTATTGTTCAATCTGTCATGTGAATACGACAAGGCAGCCGATTGCTTTCAGACAGCCTTAATTGTTCGATCAGACGTGAGTACAATGATAACATATATCAAAATAGATTCTCTTAGGTTATGGAAAAATCAATTCAAGAATCCATCTACAGAATCTATCTCAGAATATTGTGACGTAGTCACAATCCTAAAAGACATAAAAGAAAAACAGAATAAAATCAGAATAAAATAAAACACAAAATAACAATAAACAAAATCATTTATTGATAATATCTGAAAAGGGAAACGAAATAAAATTAAAAACACAAATTACTACCGAGAAAAGTATTTATTTATACAAATACAAAATAGTAAAGATAAGAAAAGTACAAAGACAGAAAAGATTAAAATCATAGTAAAGGCTGGCCGAGACCACGAACAAGCTCGATCCTGTCGCATTCCTTCGCTGCCGAAAAACAGCGGGTCAGCGACCGGCTGGCCTCGCTCGGGCAGCGAGGGGATGTAGGGGCAGGATGGCGGGGCTCGCTGAAACAAAAAGAAATTATATGAGACAATAGACAAGAAGAGCTAAAATAAGAGAGTGGGAAAGAAGAGAAAGTATAAAAGGCAGCTTCAAACCGAGGAGAGCTCTCTTATACGTTTCAATATTCGACAAAGTCAGAACTCGCTGGTGCAAAGTAATAGAAAATTTTATAAAACTGGAAATTACATATTAAATCTAAAAATTCGAACATAAAAGGGTGTGCATCAGCCCTACAAATTTATTTGAACATTAACAGATAAAAGAATATAGTGAAAGTTAGTGGAGGAGCAAATATAAAGATTAATAGCGAACAGTATTGGACCGGTTAAATAAAATAAGAAATATTCTAAAAAGCCAGATTAAGAAGAAAAAGTTAGTGGCATTAAAATAAATAATTAGGGTTTATTGTAAGAGAATTAAGAAACTAGGCTAAGACGGTTTGGGTAGAATAATTAGGAGTAAGTACAGATAGTTATAAGAAGAATTGTGAACGAAGCGTATCGATACATTTAAAAGACTTAGTAGTAGCACTTAGAGGTCTCCGAATCAGAGACTTTGAAAAAGTAGAAAGGAGTATAATACAGAAAAAGAAAGGAGAAAAACAAATAGTATTTAGAACAATTATAACACAGAGACTTGATATAGTGAACCTGAGACTCTCGGTAAATCAGTTACCGCATCAAAAAGCTAACTGGGCTTTGGAGTCAAAAGTGGAAGGGAAGCTAGGAAAAATATTTAATCAATAGAATTAGGAGGGCATTAGCCAGCCCGACTCATAGAAACTTAATTTAGAATTTTCGGACAATTAGAAGAACAATTAGGAGTGAAACAATTTCAAGAATTCTGTAAAGCGCGTCGCATGAAAACGACACAACCCATCAGGCAGAAAAGAGAAGAGAAAGAGAAATTAAAAGATCAACTCACCAAGAGCGAAGAGGAACCGGAACATCCAGGTCCAAGGCCAAAGATCTCTGGAGGAATCCATCGAATAAATAATTAAAAATTAAAAATCACTGGGGAATCATGATCCAGTAGCTGTCATTATTCCACATCGAGAAAAGATCACTCGCGGACCAGGACCACGATTATCACGGAGGAGCACGCTCCGAGCACACCGAACGAACAGCCGAACACTGAACAACGCGGAAAACAACGTTCTTTGATTATTAATGAAAATAACGCGCACTCGGACACAGACCCGTCGTCCATAACGGCTGACCGACGCGCCAGCAACGACGCAAGCCCAGCAGACAGCACGTCAGCAGCCCGGCGGGAAGAAGATCAAGACGGCTGAGCTCGATACCGCCTAGTTGCGATATTCACCGCTCAGCGCAGGAGTCGAGAATCTGATAACCTCGCGGGTAAAGAAGAACGTGGAACCATCCAAGCACTAGATACCACCGATAAATTGTACGGTTGAAGGCACCAAAAAGCCTCATAAAACTAGAATTCTCTGAAACTTAATGAATAAACCTTACTTATACCTCCAATAGAAGTCTACAATTAATTATCTTAGTGTTCGAGCCCGAATTCTTCCCCTCAGAAGAACAAAATTTAATGTTAACGTGAAAATACCGTTACATTTGGCGCCCGAACAGGGACTCGAACACAGATAAAAAGGACTGCAGAGGTACAGTAGGGCGCATATAAGACAGAGAATTTGGTGTAAGAATTGAAGTATGGCTACAGGGGCTAAACCGAATATCTCGACTGAGCTCGAGGAAATGAGGATGATGGAGAGTCTAGAGGACCATCATCGGCAGGAAGGTAGTAAGGAAACGAGCCAGATATATCTCTGGGAGTCCACAACCGCTGATCATCTGTTGGACGGCCGGCGACAGAGAGATCGGAGGAATATAAATCGACTTTCCGAGATCGAGCATATCGAGGAAAGCGGAGACGTGTCGAACGAGTTCACAAATAATGAGATAAACGGTGAGGACGGTAGTACACCGAAAATCACAAACAGAACTGCGACGATTGCACCGGACCCAATTAGTGTGGGTGATTTAATGCAGTTTTTGCAGAAGATGGAGGAGAAACGGCAGAAGATGGAAGAGAAAAGTGATGGAAAATTTGCCGAAGTTATAAAATCTCAGCAGGAGATGAGAGATGAGTGCTTAAGCGGGATTGCCGTATTGAGAGAAAGGACTAAGGATGCGTTGGAAGGAGAGATTTCGGCAGTGGAAGGACGAACGGATCGGAAGATTAAAGAAGTACAAGAGAGGATACAAAAGGACCAGAATGTAACGAATAATTACATTCAACAACAAGTTGCCGGTCAGAAGGTGACTGTGGAAAAGCTGGAAAGGAGAACACAGGAAATGATGGCTGAAATCCGTGCGAGACAAGAGATTACCGACGAGAACACAAAAAGAATTGAGAGATTAGAAGAAACTACCCAAAGAACGAGCGCATCTGTAAATTTCGGTCAAACCATCGGAGGCGGGATGAATGTCACCCGACTATACACAACGGCACAGAAGCCTCCCACATATAATGGCGACGGAAAAGAAAGGCCTATGAGATTTTTAAAAGAATTCCGTGAATTTTGTATCGCAGGAGGGATTGAAGATACGGAAATACGTCACACCATCGGAACCGCATTAAAAGGTGTTGCTAACGATTGGTGGCTGGTGGTGGAAGGAGCGGTGCATGATTTACAGACATTTGAAGAAAAATTCCGTTCAAGATACTGGGCTCGCGACATGCAGGATAAAGTGAAGAAGAATTTAGAATTCGGATCGTTTTATCTAGAAGGCCAAACGTTGACACGAGCCGAGTATGCCACTCGTGTGATTGGAAATGCACGGGATCTTAGCGAGAAACTCAGTGACGAGGATATAATCCGTCGACTCGCGAAGCATTTTGACGAGGAAGTACGCAGCGCAGTGAGAGTGCGGCAAATACGTGAAATAGACGAATTCTTAGAACTGTTGGAAAGCACGGACGTGGCAGGTCCTCTAAATTACAAGAGAGGCACAGGTCGTACCGGGGGATATGCTTCCCAGGAGCAACAGAGACATTTTTATAGAGGAGCTGTGCGTGAGCAAACAGCGCGTCCTTACATTAGACATGAAAATCGAGAAAACTTTGCAAATAATGGCGGAAACCGATTTCCACCAACACCAGGACGTCAGGTTGACAGGGGAGAGAGACAACCATGGCAGAACAACGGACCATGGCCTCCAACAAATCCTTCTCGAGAAAATAGGTCAGGACAACAAAGACCACCATGGCAGGAGAACCGACCGAGATATTTCCCAGGACCGGAAAACAGCAGACCAGGAGAAGTAACTCCACCACGGCAGGAGCAATTACCAGGTAACCCGGTGAATAATATCAGTCGTGCTCCGCAAGGACCATTTGTCGAACACACGATACCAAGGGAGCCAAAACCAGGATGCTCAGGAGTGGGAAACATGGGCTCGGGAAACGCCTAGTCGTTGCGCCCGAGGAAAAACAAAGAATAAATAATAAAGACGAGGAGCGGAGCGCAACGGTAAAACAGGAGGAAAAGAAAAGCACGAGACAACGGATGAACGCGAGGAAAAGAGAGAAGAAGAAGTTGAGGGATCAGCGGAGAAAAGAGGAAAAATACGGAAGCAGTGGACAGTCAATAAGAAGGAATGAAGAGGAGAGCACCGATTGGCGAGGGCAGGCCGAATCGTGGGAAAAAAGAGTTCAGGAAGACGGTAAAGGCGCACTTAATACGACGAAGAGTATGTGGCCAGAAAACGTTGCCAGAGTTCAAGGAGTACCGGATATCGGAAGGCCAACACCAGGGGTGGTGGAGAGGATGAAAAATAATAAGGTAGTCTGTTCAATGTCAATGGAAAATCCTCGAGAATATTTGTATGAAGAGGCTGAGGAGATCCCGACGAAGTGGTATGATGAAAGACATCCGAGATGCCCTGAGATACCAGTGACAATAGCAGGTATGACGGAAATAAGTTTAATAAATAGCGGAAGTGAAGTGTCGTGTATATCGGAAGAGTTTTTCCGACAAAATGAAGAAATTTTCAAGAACTGCCCGATGCTACCGGTTACGTCGACACAGGTCGTCGGAGCGTTTGGTGGAGAGACGGTACGAGTCAAAAAGCAAATTATGATCGATGCGGAGACGTACGGCTCAAAAGGGGTTTTGCAAGTGCTAGTGGTGCCAAAGCTAGTAAGACCGGTGCTGAGCGGAATCAGTGGGATGTGGACATTAACAAATTTGAGAGACACTGAACGGCGAATCGTAGCAATAAGAAATAAAATAATCGCAAATGTAAGTGATGGGGCGTGGCGACATAAGAAAATCTACGTTTACGTTAAAAAAAAAAAAAAAAAAAAAAAAAAAAAAAAAAAAAAATTAGATGGGAGTCCTAACAAATCTTTGAATCGGTCGATAACTCGATCTATCAAAGATTTGGGGGGATAATGTGACGTAGTCACAATCCTAAAAGACATAAAAGAAAAACAGAATAAAATCAGAATAAAATAAAACACAAAATAACAATAAACAAAATCATTTATTGATAATATCTGAAAAGGGAAACGAAATAAAATTAAAAACACAAATTACTACCGAGAAAAGTATTTATTTATACAAATACAAAATAGTAAAGATAAGAAAAGTACAAAGACAGAAAAGATTAAAATCATAGTAAAGGCTGGCCGAGACCACGAACAAGCTCGATCCTGTCGCATTCCTTCGCTGCCGAAAAACAGCGGGTCAGCGACCGGCTGGCCTCGCTCGGGCAGCGAGGGGATGTAGGGGCAGGATGGCGGGGCTCGCTGAAACAAAAAGAAATTATATGAGACAATAGACAAGAAGAGCTAAAATAAGAGAGTGGGAAAGAAGAGAAAGTATAAAAGGCAGCTTCAAACCGAGGAGAGCTCTCTTATACGTTTCAATATTCGACAAAGTCAGAACTCGCTGGTGCAAAGTAATAGAAAATTTTATAAAACTGGAAATTACATATTAAATCTAAAAATTCGAACATAAAAGGGTGTGCATCAGCCCTACAAATTTATTTGAACATTAACAGATAAAAGAATATAGTGAAAGTTAGTGGAGGAGCAAATATAAAGATTAATAGCGAACAGTATTGGACCGGTTAAATAAAATAAGAAATATTCTAAAAAGCCAGATTAAGAAGAAAAAGTTAGTGGCATTAAAATAAATAATTAGGGTTTATTGTAAGAGAATTAAGAAACTAGGCTAAGACGGTTTGGGTAGAATAATTAGGAGTAAGTACAGATAGTTATAAGAAGAATTGTGAACGAAGCGTATCGATACATTTAAAAGACTTAGTAGTAGCACTTAGAGGTCTCCGAATCAGAGACTTTGAAAAAGTAGAAAGGAGTATAATACAGAAAAAGAAAGGAGAAAAACAAATAGTATTTAGAACAATTATAACACAGAGACTTGATATAGTGAACCTGAGACTCTCGGTAAATCAGTTACCGCATCAAAAAGCTAACTGGGCTTTGGAGTCAAAAGTGGAAGGGAAGCTAGGAAAAATATTTAATCAATAGAATTAGGAGGGCATTAGCCAGCCCGACTCATAGAAACTTAATTTAGAATTTTCGGACAATTAGAAGAACAATTAGGAGTGAAACAATTTCAAGAATTCTGTAAAGCGCGTCGCATGAAAACGACACAACCCATCAGGCAGAAAAGAGAAGAGAAAGAGAAATTAAAAGATCAACTCACCAAGAGCGAAGAGGAACCGGAACATCCAGGTCCAAGGCCAAAGATCTCTGGAGGAATCCATCGAATAAATAATTAAAAATTAAAAATCACTGGGGAATCATGATCCAGTAGCTGTCATTATTCCACATCGAGAAAAGATCACTCGCGGACCAGGACCACGATTATCACGGAGGAGCACGCTCCGAGCACACCGAACGAACAGCCGAACACTGAACAACGCGGAAAACAACGTTCTTTGATTATTAATGAAAATAACGCGCACTCGGACACAGACCCGTCGTCCATAACGGCTGACCGACGCGCCAGCAACGACGCAAGCCCAGCAGACAGCACGTCAGCAGCCCGGCGGGAAGAAGATCAAGACGGCTGAGCTCGATACCGCCTAGTTGCGATATTCACCGCTCAGCGCAGGAGTCGAGAATCTGATAACCTCGCGGGTAAAGAAGAACGTGGAACCATCCAAGCACTAGATACCACCGATAAATTGTACGGTTGAAGGCACCAAAAAGCCTCATAAAACTAGAATTCTCTGAAACTTAATGAATAAACCTTACTTATACCTCCAATAGAAGTCTACAATTAATTATCTTAGTGTTCGAGCCCGAATTCTTCCCCTCAGAAGAACAAAATTTAATGTTAACGTGAAAATACCGTTACAATATATCTATTGTAATGAAAGAAAAAAGGGAGGATGAAACAATGAAACATGAACTAATAATAACGTTGACAGTTTTTAATTGGGCATACATTCGAAAATTAGAAATCATTCTGCTTAAACCAATATGAGTTTTTTGAATAAATACGTCTGATTTTGTTTATTTGCTAAAATAAGACTCATCATTCTGGGTGGGTGCTCCTGTCCCTAGCTCGCTGGGCTATCCTTCTAACTCGGTTGCTCTCTCGTTGTAGCCTGGCAATTGCATCACTCCACCAGTATAACGGGTTCCAATCAGAGTTACGATGCCAATGAATTAAGTAAACCCCCTTTTTCCAAGAACCGTTCCCGAAAAGAGTTAAATGTGACTCAGGGTCACTGCTTTCTTGAAAAAAAATTCAAATCAGTACTTACAGCACAATGAATGTTGTCCACAACAACATAATAGATATTGCTAGATAAATCCTGGAGGAATATTCAATAAACCGCAAAAATAAATGCAGTCCTTCGCGATCAATTCCCAAAAGACGTATGAATAAAACCATTTGTTGATTGATTTCGTACGGCCTACTGTTTACTTGTGGACTAAACTCAATATATCGACGTTCGTGTTTACATACGACCACGAGCTTGAATCCTACTCTCTGGTTGAACTCAATTGAACTCAATTCCTATACGTTTAACAACTAACCATCTGACTGACAAGCGAAGGTCCCCAGGTGTGTTACCGTTATTTACTCAAAACCTGCACGGAAATGTTGTAGATGATGCTAATAACACATTTTGAAAGTTATGTCCCCAATTTCTTTGTTAAAAAAAATGGCTGTACAAATACAGCATATAAGTAATAATAACATGCATGTGGTGTGCACAACTAACGAAAACTGAGTTTTCGCATTGGTAAAAAGTATCAGAAGTATTGGTATTAATGAATCATATTTGCCGGACATTCACCGGGCTCAGGGGTGTCATATCCACTTTTAAACCATGCATACTGCAGCATTAGAGTGAAAACATTTGAGGTAAATTACTTATAGATCAATGAATGAATGTTGATCATAAAATCTCTATCGTAATTCAGATCTACACCGTCTAAAATTAATCGATCATAAATTGCCCTGACAAATATTCTATATTGATGGAAGAAATAAGCGTCTAATGGTTGTCAAAAACCCGTGCTTGACCTCTCTTGATCCGTCCTTTTGCTGCCCCAGTCCAATGCCCCGGCATTGAAGTCTTCCGCACTTGTGTGTGGAATCCATTCCTTGGCGACGTTGACCAGCCGGTCCGGAATTCCATCGAAGTTCACTAACTTCATGCTCGGTGGGGTGTAGCAGCTGTAGAGATAAACGCCGTTTATTTTGGCCCTCACAAAGCCATTCCTTTGCATCCCTATGGTTACCTGGAAGGAGTATTTGCCACAAGGCCAGTCAACAACCTCACCCGTTTTATCCACTTACCAAGATTGGTGGTCGCGGTATGTGTGTATTTCTCAGGTTGAAATATACATTTTCGCACTCCAGGCAAAGAAAAACTTGCCGGTTTTGTGGGACATCTTCAGTCATGGTTCTACTCATTAAAAAAGTACCTCTTTACTCCTCGATTGTCCCCGTTAGACCGCCGTCAGATATCACTTTGCGGGGGAGGGGTGCAGTTGACGTCGGCCGTTCCTCAACGACTGGGATGTAGCCCTATTCGTTTGCATCTCGTCTTGGCCGAAGCTCGAGCAGCTGCTCTAGCGCTTCCCTCTCATTTTGGAAGCGGGAATCGGTGAAGAATATGTGCTTCGCATCCTCTACCATTGGAGGGCAGGCTGAGTACTCGGAGGTATCGTTCAGTCTGAATCAGAGCTGGTAAGCCCAGAAACAGTCGTGAAATATTAGATGGCAGATTAGGAGGTAGGACGTCTGGATCTCAGGTTGCTTCTTCCCCTTCGGCAATAGCACGAGTAATTATTTCTTCAATTGTCTCAGAACAACTCGTCTGCGCACGCATGCATTTTACATCTCCAGGGAGATGTCCGGGCGTGCCCGTTCGCTATATTGATGGCAATGGTAGGGGTGCGGTCTAGGCCGGACGCGTTACGTGTGGGTCATCTTCGATAGTTATCGGCTGTCCCACGTCTCAAGTGGTTTCCTGTTGCAGTGGGAACAGAGTCGAGACGATCTCAAATAGCAATTCGGATCTGGTCAGTGCCACCATGGGGTGCTTTTCTGCTTGGTTATAACGGTCCTGTATGGTCTACTTCAACGATCACTATTGACGGTGAGGCATAGCTCCAGCCAACTCCTGCGTTTGCTAGTTTTTATTGATCGCTCTAGTTCTTTATGAGTATTATTATACCACTGCTACATTACACGAAACTCAGGACACCTCCCTCTCTTGCTGGCAGTCTTTTGATGTGATGGTACGTCTCCGGAGTCTAGCGATGCCATCATTCTACTAGTGAACCTGTGGTCATCGGCTACTACCTGAGGTCTTAGGCATTGTCCCGCCGGCGGTTTCAATGATGAAAAACATCGTTTGTTGAGTCGAATCCTCTGGTGGTCCAGAAAGTTCGACTGCCTGTTCCATTATAGTAACGATGGCCCCTTCATGAAACGCCTTAGTTTTTTATCTCGTGCTCAGGCGTGAACCCAGCCTTCTGTTTAGATTCCCAGGTACATTCCCTGCGTATAGCATTACCGCTAAACGTATAAAGATAACCGACTTCCCAGGTAACGCCTTGTGTATCGTCCTTCGCTGAAAAACGTCACGTTGGCGATCTTGCTTGTGCTACACCTAGTAACCATAAGTGAGGATCCGTTATTCTCCAAGACTACTGCTGATATGTCGAGCTATGCAAATGATCGTAGCAAAGTCTCCTTGTTGGCCCAAATATTCAAGTCCCCTGCGATAACCTGAGAGCTCTTACCCCATGCTTCGACTACCAGCTTGTCAAGCAGTATCTCAAACGCCTCGATTGGTGCATTTGGTAAGGCATAGTAGTTATCGATGTATATGCCGTCCACCTCAGACTAATCCTGTCCTTGGCCGCTTACTCCTTTCCTAGATGTGTGACTTGCCACATGCCCAAATAATAGCACGTCCTGAGACATCAGCTATCCACCTTTATTCAGATTCTTGTTCTGATTACACAGAATGTTGACATGGATGTTTAGATCACGTTCCATCTACGCACGCTCGTCTTGCGTAGCCTCACAATAGTTGGAGTTGAGCTGGAGTAGTCTCATCTACTTTTCTTCTAAGCTGCTTGAAGGACCATCCGATAGTTCGAACACTTGCCTCTACTCGAAGGTTGGTCACTGCTCTTTTTTTTTCGACAGAGAATGCAGCAAGAGTCTGGTGCACGCTTTGGCTACATACCCCTCTTCCCCCCTTCTAAGGCATTGCTTCGACCTGTCGGTCCCTTTACAATTCCTTGCTAAGCGGCTGAAGTCCTAGTACCTGAAATATCATGAGACACTTCTTTTCTTCTGGGTGTAACAGATGACCCATTTAATCCTCATTTTGCCAATCCTGATGGTCTTTCAGACTAGATCGGTCGGGAGACTAACCACCGCTGTCTGTATATGGTATACCACCACATATTTGATAGAGCGATCTGACCACGATAGCCGTTCGACCAGCTACTTCCAGTCGCTTTGCCAGGCCCTCTGCAAACCTCTTGCTTCGAGGTTAGATTGTCTCGATATTTAAGCTCAAACTGGATTTCGTGTGCCAGCGCCCTGACCCTGACCGCAGTGGCTGTGCTTTCCGAAGTTGAGCTTTAATAGGGGGGTCTGTAGACGCTTTGTGGGATCGCTCCGCATGTGCTACATGATTTCAGTGTATGACCAGTCTCTATTGACGTTGATGACCAGTGCGTCTGGCGTAGTGGGTCGGGGTCGCGGATTTTTCCTCCTTTCCCTGCCCACCGATTGCCACACTGATTCTACGTCTTCTGATCTCGTGGATCGTTATCCCGCTGCCGATTCTGCCGTCTACATCTTTAGCGGCCTTTTTTTGGCCATGACTTGGATTCCCGGCTTCTTTTTCTTCGTGACTCTATTCTCCTTGGAAGTAGTCTCGTCATCCTCCGTCTCTTCGCATTTAGTCCTGGCGAGATCTGTGTCTCTAGTGCGCGCCTGGTTATGAAGTAACTTGATGTGATCGACGCGACTAACCTCCTAATCTCACCATAGACGTTGTTCTTGTCCGTGATGTACTCAGGCAGATCCCTGATCTTGTTGCAGAGTCGTTAAGAGGAAGCTTTGCCTCTCTGATTGCTATCTGGCGTTCGGCTTAGCTGATTACTGTTACACTTCTGCAGTATTGTTTGCGCTTGCTTTTTAGACGTTTGATAACGATATCTCGGAACCCGCTTTTTGGCTCGTGATAGACGCTGGTATCAAGAATCCCCCCCACCTTAGCATTTTTCCCCGTGGATGTACTATTCATCGGTGGGTTGAATTCATGGTTCCTTCCCCTAGTCGTGTTTGGTCAGCGAGGCTTATTTTAATCCAACTTTGATCACTCGTTCGAGTATTCACCCTTCTGCCACGTGGAGACGCGCCGAATAGTTGTTTCAGACTCCCCCTATAATGTGCTTGTGCATGCTAAGGGGCAGCGTGGGGGTGGGGGGATTTCACTCAGAAGGTCTACTATTTTTTATGATAAAACATCCTCAGCGGAGCTAACTCGCAAGAATTGTCTTTTAAGGGGTTATACGCAGTTATGATTTTCAAAAAATCGATTTTTTTATTATTGCATTTTTGTAAAGTACATATATTCAAAAGTATACACACAAAATTTCAAGTCGATCCGAGCAATACTTTCGGAGTTATACTTCTATATGTAGAGACGCCTCGGCGCGTTTGAAAGTAGGTGGGACAGAGGCTCAAGGGGCAGCCGTTTACCTGGACCGTTGCTCCTTTTATATACCTGTGTATTGTATTCTTATACATTGTGTGAGAGTGTAGTAGTGTTTTCCTTGTACCTGAGAGCAAAATTCAGCGGTTTCTAGACGTTTATTCAGTATATACAGCCGAGGCAAGCAGTAAAGAAGTGCGTTCGTTTCCGTATTTTCTGCAATATTTTGTTCGGATTTCTAAGATAATTGTGAATTATATCAGGGGTACAAATTGAAAATGCGGGTTTGATAACAGATGGCGTTACTAACGCTATACGCATCAGGCAGTACTGTGACTATGTTCATGTCAAAGCTACGTCTTATAGCTTTAATTTTCAGTATGTGTCAATTTGTCGCAGTGTCAAATTCATAGTTTTTTTGAGCTCTCAATATGTCGAGTTTCGTGCCAACAAAACAGCATTTGCGGGAAGTTTTAATTTACTTCTTTAATTTGAAGAAAAGTGCTGCTGAAGCACATCGATTGGTCTCCGAGGCTTATCCGAGTCATGTTCCATCGGTTTCAACGTGCGAGAGATGGTTTGTGCGGTTTAGAAGTGGTGATTTTGACGTTGAGGACAAAGAGCGGCCGGGCCAAGTGAAAAAGTTTGAGAATGCTGAATTGGAGGCAATACTCAATGAAGACTCGTGTCAAACTCAACAAGAGCTCGCAGATTCATTGGGAGTGACACAACAAGCCATTTCCCATCGTATAAAAGCCCTCGGAATGATCCAAAAGCAAGGACATTGGGTGCCGTATGAGCTGAAGCCGAGAGACGTCGAGCGCCGTTTTTTTGCATGCGAACTGCTGCTCGAACGGCAAAAACGGAAGGGTTTTTTGCATCGCATTGTCACTGGTGATGAAAAGTGGATCCATTACGATAACCCGAAGCGCAAAAAATCATATGGTTACCCCGGCCATGCATCATCATCGACGGCCAAACCAAATATTCACGGCGCCAAGCTCATGCTCTGTATTTGGTGGGACCAGCTGGGTGTGGTGTATTATGAGCTATTGAAATCGAACGAAACCATCACAGGAGCACTATACCGAACTCAATTGATGCGTTTGAGCCGCGCACTCAAAGAAAAACGGCCACAATACGAGCAAAGACACGACAAAGTAATTTTGCAACATGACAACGCTCGGCCACATGTTGCAGCGCCGGTCAAAACATACCTACAAACGCTGAAATGGGAAGTCTTACCCCACCCGCCGTATAGCCCAGATATTGCTCCTTCCGATTACCACCTTTTCCGATCGATGACACATGGCCTAGCTGACCAGCGCTTCCATTCTTACGAAGAAGCCCAAAAATGGGTCGATGACTGGATAGCAGCCAAGCCGGCCGAATTTTTTCGCGACGGTATCCGTAAATTGCCAGAAAGATGGGAAAAAGTTGTGGCTAGCGATGGACAATACTTTGAATAATTCATTTGTTACCATTTTTTCAGAATAAACGTTCAAAAATAGAAAAAAATCCCGCATTTTCAATTTGTACTCCTGATAGTATAATAATTTAATATGAAAGTAAGTAGAGAACGGCGTTCTGTTACAAACGCGCACAAATCAAGAAATCGAAAACGGAAAAACGCTTTTAATCCGAGTAAAGCTGAGACGGACGAAAGCCATGGTGTTCTTGGCAGCGAGCAGCAGCAGCAGATAAACTGACCGAATTTGAGCACGATTACCAGCCATTACCCACGGATGTTGCTGAAGCTGTGCGTCCAATTTACGAAGACCTCAGCAGCGAGACATTATTGGAACGATGTGTAGGCGGCTTTGCACAAAATAATAACGAGAGTTACAACCAAATCATCTGGAAAATTACGCCGAAAATCATTCCGAGTGGCTCAAAAATTGTTGAAATGGCCGCAAATATCGCCGCCGGTATGTTTAATGAAGGTTTAATTTCACTTTTGTACCATATGAATGCAATGGGACTGTCTTTGGGGCCCAATGCGCATGCATATGTACAAAAGGAGGACGAAGAGCGCGTTACGCTATCCGAGCGCAGAGCGCACGAAGCGACACGAGAGGGAAGGATGGCTCGAAGACAGCACCAAATTGAATTGCTGGAGGCTGCTGAAGGAATGGAGGGTTTATTATATGGCCCTGGAATAGACAACACCATGTAAGTTGAAAAAAAAATTTTTTTTCTATGTGTGAATCGGTTTTGAAACTTTAAACGCGTTTTTCTCAAAACAGCATTTTTCAAGTCGGTGATCACGATATCTCAAAAACGGCTTGTTCGATCGGTCTAAAATTTTAACACAATCTTCTCAGATACATTTTCTAGTAATTAATCGTTCCTTTTGTCAATCCGATACTTATTTTCCATTTTATAAACAATTTAAGGCCAAATTTTACATAAAAAATCGAAAACATTTTTTTGAGAAGCCGCCATTTTATGAAAATTCAATATTTTGATAAGCCGAACGATTAATTACTAGATAATCTAATATATTAACAAAATTTGTTTGGTTTTTTGATTTCAGATAATCCAATCTTGAGTTACGATGATCACCGTAAATCGTCTTTTTTTAGAGGTTCCGGAAATCGCCTGCAGCGCCCTCTATAATCAACATTTTTATAAATAAAAAATTTGTTTACGTTCTTGAAGGATGCTTTTATAACCACAAAAATTTTCAAATTAATAAATTCAAAAGTCTCATCAGGATAAATTCTTGAAAAACCGTCTTTTTTTTCCTCATAACTGCGTATAAGCCCTTAAAAGCGTAATCGATGGTGACAATGGGTCTTAGTTTCGACGAAGAGACTAATTTCGAAGAAGCCCCCCCCCCCCCCTCTCTCCTACCATCCACCCCAGCTCCTCACCGGGGCGTTGCTTCTGTTACTTATACATCCGAACAATGCATGGGCGAAGCGCCGGGGGGAGGGGGGGGGGGCGATCACGTATAAGATAGAGTTGTTTTTTTTTCACTTTTGTTCGGTTATGTTCTCTCCAGTTAAGATCATCACTACTTAATACTTCCAGGTCCTTTTGTGAGTCGATACGGAAGCGCTGATTTTCGATGCCCCCATAGTATATTGACCGTGTAGATTCTCTTGGCCTATATGTACCACCGTGCACTTCTCTTCGTTTGATTAGTGCATCCTCTGCTGCTCAACGATGCAACACGTCGAGGTCGCTTTGCAGGTCTTGTGTTAGCGGATATCCAGTGAGCTTGATGTCCTTCGCATACATCGATGCCTCGATTAGTTCAATTTTATCGGGAATTAATTTTTTATGCGCACTCCCGCACTCATATCCCTACGTTTCCGGCTTGCCAAGATCTCGGTCGGAGGTGTGAGAGCAAGAGGAGATAGGAGTGGTGGGATTATCATAGTGCACCACAAATTAATGTTATTATCATCTTAATTTCTCTCTGTCTATGTCGTCACTTATTATTTTTCTTTTCCGGTTCACTATGGCGACTCCACTCCTAGCCGATTCCGATGTAAGGTTAACAGTGGAGATAGAAGTAGCAGCTCAATCTGTCATAGCACATCACTGATTATTATTTTTATTTACATGATTGTATTAGGTGCGCAACTAAGTTACCGCTGTTTTTCAAGAGATGGCTCCAGTAGTAAGTGCTGGTTGATTGGGACATAACCAAAACGTTATAAACCAAGCTTAGACATATGGTAAAGAAACCGCTTTGACACATTAGTGATTTTGTTTTTGCGTCATATATTTTTGGTTGTGTGAAAATGTCTGATTTTGTGCCAAATAATCGTTATTTGCGGGAAGTGTTGCTTTTCTTCTTTCATTCGAAGAAAACGGTGGCTGAAGCGCATCAAAAACTCCAAAAAGTTTATGGAGATGCTGCTCTAAGTGAAATAACATGCCGTGATTGGTTCCGTCGCTTCAAAGACGGTGATTTTGATGTTGACGACCGTTCGCGTGAAGGAAGGCCAAAAACCTTCGAAGACGCTGAATTAGAGGCATTGCTCGATGAGGATCCGTGCCAAACGCAAAAAGAGCTTGCTTCAGCATTAGAAGTTACCCGCCAAGCCATTTCCAAGCGATTGCATGCGTTGGGAATGATTCAAAAACAAGGAACTTGGGTTCCTTATGATTTGAAGCCAAGAGACGTTGAGCGTCGTTTTTTCGCCTGTGAACAATTGCTCCAGCGGCAAAAAAAGAAGGGTTTTCTTCATCGCATCGTTACGGGTGATGAAAAATGGATACATTACAGCAACCCAAAGAGAACAAAATCATGGGGACTGCCCCGTCATGCTTCTATGTCGTCGGCTCGGCCGAATATTCACGCTGCGAAGATTTTGCTGTGTATTTGGTGAGACCAGGGCGGTGTTATTTATTATGAGCTGTTGAAACCGAACAAAACCATCACTGGGGAACGGTATCGAACTCAATTGATGCGATTGAGCCGAGCACTGCGCGAAAAGCGGCCACAATACGAGCAGAGGCACGAAAAAGTGATTCTACAGCATGACAACGCTCGGCCTCACGTTGCCAAACCCGTTAAAACCTACTTAGAAACGCTTAAATGGGAAGTCCTACCCCACCCGCCATATTCCCCAGATATTGCGCCGTTCGATTATTACTTGTTCCGTTCGATGGCACATGGTCTGGCTAATCAGCAGTTCAGCTCATATGAAGACATCTCAAAATGGCTTGAATCGTGGATAGCCTCAAAATACGAACACTTCTACCGTGACGGTATTCGAGCTCTGCCAGAAAGATGGGAAAAAGTTGTCGCTAGCGATGGGCAATATTTTCAATGATTGTAAACGATAATTATCGCGATCGATCGAATTACCATCGATCAAGAAATGTATTCCAGTTCCTAAAAACAACATTTGAAAAGCATCGACGTACAGATGATTTTTCGTGAAATCAGGTTATAACGGTTTCGAAGGTATTTGAGCACCATCTACATATAACGAGAGATAATTTATCTTGTAATTTTGGAAATTATCATCAATTGGATATTATTATCAACTCGTGCCGCGGGGTCGCCGTCGGTATAAGCTTATTTAAGAGTCAGCTGATTGATTTTGATAGACACTCATCGATACGGATACACGTTGGAAATATCCATGGACAGCCGTGATAAGCGGTCCTACGGGCTGTGGTAAAACAGATTTTGTCAAAAAAATTCTTTAAATACATGCACGAAATAACGGATCAAGCGTATACTTTTTTATTACTCAGAGTGGCAGTCAGGGTATTCAGAGTACGGTGATAAAATCGAATTTCGCGAGGGTTTACCGTAAGCAGCAGACTACTCGAATGATACATGTCTTAGACTTATGGTCATTGGCGATCTAATGCGCGAGGCATCGAACAATACCGTGGTCGATCTTTTCACCAAGGGTAGCCATCATAAAAATCTTAGTCTCTTCTTCATCACACAAAATCTCTTACATCAGGGTCACGGGCAGCGCGATATCTCCTTAAGAGCTAATTATATATACGCCAGGTATGTCCCGAGAATGCGAAATTTTTGCAGGAGGTATATTTCGATGCAACAGCTGCACCGCACGGCAATCTATTATTCGATTTGGAACAATCGACGCCTGATAGATGTCGATTTCGCGTCTGTATTTTTCCCGATGACTAATACCATTACGTTTACGTGCTTCAAAAAGCAATAAAGGTTCGCGATGCGACGCGTGATGTACCAGATATGTGCTTGTAATGGCGTTGCACGGACGTCTCGATGACAAACAAAAAATTATATTACGTGCAATTTTGCGCAAAGCAGATGTAGCGCTTGTACGGTGTATATGCGAGTGCGCTGTAAACGTTTCACAGGGAAACGTGAGTTTGACAACCATGTTCGGAGGCATGCGAAAATTCTTCGACGATTAGCCGCCAAAAAGGAAATTGGAGTGGTAAGAGGAAGATCATCGTCGAGCACTGTGGCGGATTTCTCAAGTTGCTTCTTGCGCCTGTCTTGGTCCACACGAACCATGGAATATGCCAGAAAGGTGGTGCTTATTCCTTATGATAACATACATCGTCGCGCTGGACTCATCACTACTACTACTACTACTACTACTACTACTACTACTACTACTACTACTACTACTACTACTACTACTACTACTACTACTACTACTACTACTACTACTACTACTACTACTACTACTACTACTACTACTACTACTACTACTACTACTACTACTACTACTACTACTACTACTACTACTACTACTACTACTACTACTACTACTACTACTACTACTACTACTACTACTACTACTACTACTACTACTACTACTACTACTACTACTACTACTACTACTACTTTTTTTTTTTTTTTTTTTTTTTTTTTTTTTTTTTTTTTTTTTTTTTTTTTTTTTTTTTTTTTTTTTTTTTTTTTTTTTTTTTTTTTTTTATATGGAAGGAGGGGAAATCTTACATAAGACACCCTGGTGGTCTGGGTAGTGTCGGATTCTTACCGACTAAAACCCCTCCTCCCTCACCTCACCCCCTATCGGTACCGCGTTAGCATAACTTCCATAGGGTGTGATTTCCGCTCGATTTGAGCTGCCTCCTACTACTAACACCACGTCTATCGTCCGTTCTTTCCCGCCTATGTTAGAGGTTTTGCTCTGCCTCGATTTCAATGTTTGCCGCAGGCTGCGCTTTCCACGCTCTTTCGGCCTCTTCTTTTCTCATCGTTATTTCCGTGATGAATGCTTTGACGACCTCCCAATCATTTTCATTTCGCAGCATAACTTGTGTCAGATTACCTGCCTCGAGCATTGTGTCGCCGAGTTTCACCTGTGTGTCAGACCTCTCGATTTCCGTAGCTGGACACCGGAAAAGGGTGTGCTCTGCGTCATCTGGACTTTGGCCACATAAAAAGCATTCTGCGCTGGTCCTCTTCCCGAACCTCTCTAGGTAGGAATTGAAGCATCCGTGGCCCGTAAGCGCTTGGGTAATATGGTATCCCAATTGCCCGTGAGCACGACCTTGCCAAGGCGCTACATGGGGGATGAGCCTATGGGTCCATCGCCCCGACGTTTCTGCCTGCCATTGGGCCTGCCATCTCTCCATGAGTCGTTTGCGCGCTCTTTCCTTGACACCGTCTTTGGCCTGGTCCTTTTCATCTTTGCTGTCGTACTGCCTTAGTTCGTCATAGATCTCTTTTTTTTCGCGAATCAACAGCTCTATTGGCGGTGTACTCGCTAGAACGAGGGCGGCCGCCTCAGATACGGTTCTGTACCCAGAAATCACTCGTATAGCACTTCGCCGCTGTACAGCTGCAAGTCTCCGCTTTGCTCCGACCTTCTCTGCCGCTGGTGCCCATATTTCCGCACCGTAGAGGATCTGTGCATGTATCACGCTGTTCAGCAGTCTTCTTTTCGCCTCTCGAGGTCCTCCGACGTTTGGCATGAGCCTTGCGAGCCTTGCCGCCGTTTCTGCTGCCTTCTCGGTTATTTTGACGACGTGCTCTACATATCGTAACCCGCTGTCAATCTGTACCCCGAGGTATCTCACCGCCTTTGCCCATGGTACGTCCTGCCCTTCCAGAGTGATGCACGGTGGTATGAACACCCTCTTATCCGTTACCAGTACTGCTTCCGTCTTATGTACTGCTAGTTGCAGTCCATTTTCCTTCATCCAGTTGCTGGTTTGTCGGAGGCACTCATTTGTGACCACCTCGAGTGTGCTTGGAGTTCTCGCTGTCACTACGACTGCCACGTCGTCCGCGAAGCCGACGATGGTAGCGTCTTTCGGTAGTGTCAGGTTCAGCAGGTCGTCATACATGACGTTCCATAGAAAAGGTCCGAGGACCGATCCCTGCGGAACCCCTGCAGTCACCTCGTACTCAACCTGACCTTCTTCTGTGTTGTATACCAAGGTTCTGTTACTCAAGTAACTGCTTATCATTTTCCTTAGGTACACCGGTACCCGCCTCTTTTCCAAGGCGTTAAGGATGACATCCCACCGCGCCGAGTTGAAGGCGTTTCTGATGTCGAGCGTCACCAGGGCGCAAAAGCCTTTTGTCTTCCAGGATCCTTGCTTGACCTTCTTGGCCGTGTCAATCACACTTGCAATAGCGTCGACCGTTGATTTCCCTTTCCGAAAACCGTATTGCCGCTGGGATAGACCCCCGTTTTCGTCGATATGTTTTTCTAGCCTTTGGAGCACCATTCTCTCCAGCATCTTACCAGAGTTGTCGAGAAGACAGATCGGGCGATACGAAGATGGATCCTCCAGAGGCTTGTCCCCTTTGCGTAAGAGGACCAGCTTCTGTCTTTTCCATCGTTCATAGAATACCCCTTTGTAGAGGCATGTGTTGAAAGCCGTTAGCAAGAGTTCCGGCCATATCTCTATCACCGCTATCAGTATCTCGTTTGGGATGTTGTCCGGACCTGGCGCCTTTCCGGGCTGGAGCCGTTTTTTTGCATCCTGTAGCTCTCCCATAGTAAAACCATCGATGGCTTCCTGGGTCGTCTGTATTGGTTGGATATCCCTAATTTGCTGAGCAGGAAAAAGCGTGCCGACTATCTCCCTCATCCTCTCTGGGCGCGATAGTCCTGGTATGGGCTGCCTGATTCCTAGTTTCTTGGTGACTATGCGGTATGGTAGTCCCCACGGGTCAGCTTCGATTTCGCGTAGGAGCCATTCCCAACTTCTCCTTTTACTGCTTTTAATGGCAACGCGTAGTTTTTTCCTTGCTGTTTTGAAGGCTGTTTGTAGAGACTCGTATATTTGAGCGTCCCCTCTTCTTCTTTTCCTTTGAGCTGCCCTTCGCGCTGCCTTGCATTTATCGCGTAGATCTTTAATTTCGGGAGTCCACCAATACACCATCTTCCTCCTGCCGGGAGCCTTTCTCCTCTTCGGCATCGCCGCTTCGCATGCTGCGGTGATGATGTCGATGACGTACCTTACTATCAAGTCAGGGTTTCGAGTTTCCTCTAGAGCTTGGAACCGCCCCTGTTGTTTTGCGGTTTCGAGTGCTTCCGCTAACCGGAATCTATCCAGCTTCCGCCGTATCCATCCGGCTTCCTCGGTGCTCTCGCTTTCCCGTGGGTCCCGGTGTACCCCTGCCTCCCTTTCTATGCTGAAAAGCAAGTATTGATGGTCGCTGAGCGTGGCATCTTCTAGCACCTTCCATCCTAGTGTTCGTGCAGCTATTCCCGCTGATGCAAGCGTTATGTCAACTACCGAGCCTGTATGCCCCCTGCGGAACGTAAACTCACTTCCCTCGTTTAAGACAACGAGGTCGAGCCTAGCTATCAGCTCCGAAACTGCTTCTCCTCTCCTATCGAGTCTCCTGGAACCCCATTCTGGTGACTTGCTGTTAAAATCGCCAGCTACGAGCACTTCTCCGGTGACAGTTCGAAGGCTATCTTCGAGGTTGTCGAGCTGAGTCACAAAGTTGTCATAGTCCAGGTTTGGCGAGAAATAACAGCTATAAACTCGCATATCATCTATTTCGGCCCACACGAAGTCCGCTGTCGGCTCGCCGATCGCTCCAACCTTCGTGTTTCTGTTTGTGACAGCTATGGCTGCTCTTCCTGTCGTATCTTGGAACCATAGTCCGGTATCAGGCTTCCGGTGCTGTTCGCTGATAATTAGAATATCTGCCTTTTTCTCTGCGGCTGCTTGCATAAGAAGATCCTGAGCTTCCCGTCCTCTACCCAGGTTTACCTGAAGGAATCTAGCCATTTCCGTCCCTTCTCATCGCCTTCTGAAAGGAAGGGCACTTTGCGCTCCCAAGGATATGCTTTGCATCCCCCTGCTGAGAGGCTTCGCTGCAGGCTACACAGAAGGGTTTCCTCTTGCATTCCTTCGCCAAATGGTTGTCTTGTCCGCAGATTCGACACAGTTTCGATCTATCTGGTCCCTTACAGTCTAGTGCTACGTGGCCGAAACCTTGGCACCGGAAGCACCTTAAAACTTCGGCCTTGAGTCTGACACGGCAGCGAACCCAGCCTACCTTCAGCTTACCCGTTTTTAGCAGTTTTTCCGCAGTTTCCCTCGGTACCGTTACCACAGCTGTTTGCATACCGCCATAGCCTTTCCTCAAAGGTCTAACCTTGATAGAGTCCTCTATTGAGTTTTCGGTTGCTGCTATTATTGCTTCGAGTACATCTTTCTCCTCCGTGACTTCATCTAGGTCTCGGATTACGATGTTGTAGCTATGCCCCATCGCACGTACCGATCCCTGCTCAGCGACCGCTTCCGCGACCGCCTTTCTCAGTTTTTCGGTGCCTTCACTGCCCTTCTGGATCTCGACAAGAATCTCTCCACTACGGGTTCGCCTTATCCCGACAATCTTTGCTCCGCAGTCCTCTGGGCTCACGTCCTTCTTGATTTTCCGGAGGACATCCGCGTACGCATCCTTCTTTTTTATCTTCACGGCGATAGCCTCCGGCCGCCTTCTTGGTATTGCCTTTGTCTCAGGCTTTCCGCCGTT
This sequence comes from Cylloceria caligata, assembly GCA_963942595.1. NCBI lineage: Eukaryota > Metazoa > Arthropoda > Insecta > Hymenoptera > Ichneumonidae > Cylloceria > Cylloceria caligata. The sequence goes on along the minus strand of OZ012705.1, from coordinate 51,146,382 downwards.
CTTAACGCGCTTGTTTTTGCTCCGGCTCACCTCTTCCCATTCAGGTGCTTTCTCTTTAAGATCGCACGTAGTTTCCCCGCTGGTAGTACGTTGCTTCTCCATTCTTTCTTTTGTCTGCTCTTTCTTTTGCTTCTTTCCAGGCGTTGTCATCTGGGGAGGCGAGGTTGCTAGTCGTTTTTTCTCCAAGGCCAGTCTCTTAAGGACTGCTTTTGGTGTTTGGCCCTGTTTATTCCTTCCTGGGGCCTCCTGCTGGTTCGCTTGGGAGGCTACTCCATCCTGAGAGGTTGTTTCCCTAAGTGTGTTTGGCTCGGTAGTGCCGCCTTCTGCGTCTGCTGCCCCTTTTCCGTCGCAGTGGCATCCAGTTCCTGTACTTGATGTACCCAGCTCCTGTACATACAAGGCGCGAGCCTCAGCTAGCTTCGCTCTAAGTTCCATCAGGTGTTCGAAGTGCACTATGGCCTCTTTCGCAGGTTCTCTAATAGTAGCGTGCACGTTGCGGTATTTCTCCAATACCGCGCCGATATCCGACAGGTTGTCCTTCAGCTTCATCACTGCCTTCTCTTCCTCTTTTTCAAGCTTCGCCAGCTTCCCCCTCGTTCCGTTTGTACTGTTTTCATCCTCCTGTTTTTTGTTTTGTTTTCCCTGGTCACCTTTTCCTGACGCGTTTTCTGCCTGCTTTACCGGCTGCTCCTTGGCACGGTCTATACCGCTCACCTCACTTTGTGTTTGTTTGTTTACTTCCATGTTTAATCCCACGAGTACCTAGGTTTTAAACGTCCACCCCAGCAGAGCCTGGTTACTGGGGTAAGGCCACTAAATACGCCTGGGGTTGGACCAGTTGCCCCAGGGGAACCGTTTGTGGCATCTCTCCCAGATGCCATGCAGCCCTCGGCACGGTATCCAACACCTTAGCTTGGGTTGAGTTTGGTCCGCGGGAGCTATTTTATTTCACCCCTGCCCGCCGTCCGCAGCGAGAAGGCGAGCGTTCCCCTATCCGCCACCCGGGGACGCGCCATATGGCAGTACACCTCTGCGCAATGGACTACTACTACTACTACTACTACTACTACTACTACTACTACGTACCAGCAGGTTCTTCATCGCAGGTTTTACAGCGTTATCTTCATTTGGTCGAGTACAATAGTACAGTACCGAATATTTCGTCAAAACGAAAAATAGCAATACTGGATAGTTACGAGAATAAAATCGACAACGTTTTAATGAACAAAGTTAAATCTCAACCCAATGACACACTTATTATCTATAGCGTACCAAAAAAAATTTTTATCTAAACCAAGATTATTACTTCGCAATTTGCATCGCACCGCCGTTGGTAAAAAATGACATGGGATCGTAACGGTGTTGTTTCCATAGACGGCACAAGAATTTCAAATTCAAATATCGTTGATCTTGTTAACGATGCTATGCGAGCTAGAAACGCGAGAAACTTATCGGTCGAGCTCACTTTGCCAAACTCCTGCCAAGGATACAGATGCCACGTGAATTTATCGGCAATCCCGAGTTACTACATGAGCCTACACCTACATCATTCGGGACACAGCAGCGGCGTCCCATTTTACCATGCGATAGTGATAGTAATAGCAGCAGCATCAGTTGCAACAACAACAACAAGGCCGAGACCGCACACTCGAACAGAGATTTAATGCTCACGGAGGACAACGACATCATCGAGGGGCTGGAGGGGGAGGAAGAGGAGGACGAACAATTGCAAAACATCGCACAAGTAGAGAGCCAACAACACCTCAGTGAATATCGATCACCTATACAGTTAGAAAAGAAAAAGAAAAGTAAACCATTTAACTGGTCATCGTTAAAATAATGAAAATTCTTCAAAACATTTATTATAGTACCGCTCATCCTACCTCCTGTTCTGGAGCAAACAATTTGGCCCAGGTGGATCGAAGAGTAGCGCGAAAAAATGTTTTACCATGGCTCGAGACACAGGATTCATATAACATGCATTGTCTCGTGTGACGAGGATTTCCCCGTCGTACGAGACGATGCATGTTATATGAATCCTGTGTCTCGTACGTACAACGTGCGTAATATAGACGATGTATGGGAGGCTGATTTACCTGATCTTTGCTCGAAAGCTACGTACAACGATGGGTACGTATATCTGCTTGTCGTTATCGACGTGTTGAGCAAATACGCGTGGGTCGAGGCTTTGCGTGACAAAACGAGCGCAAACATAGCACGCGGTCTCACATGCATACTTGCACGCAGTAAGAATTGTCGCCCGCAGCAGTTACAAACTTATCGAGGCAAAGAATTTATCGGCACTCCATTTCAGCATTCTCAAGAAAAAGAATATCGATTTTCGCGCTGCTCGTAACCCCGATATAAAAGCCTCGATTGCCGAACGTTTTCATCGCACAATAAAAAAGCGAATGTGGCGTTACTTTACGCGAAATAAGCGTTACGTTGAAGTTTTACAACATTTTTTATATGCATATAATCACACTAGACACAGCGGAACGCGTATTCCTCTGAGCGAAGTGACACTCGAAAATGCCTCTAAGAGGTGGGCTGAAAAGTTCGAAGGCTAACATAGAAAAAATCTTTTTTTTGATAAAATTTGATTTTATTATTCAATATAGTTGCCTTCGAGGGCGATACAACGATTATAGCGGTCATACAATTTTTCAATACCTCTTTTATATTACGATTTGTCTTTAGCCTCAAATTAGGCTTCAGTTTCGGCGAGTACCTCTTCATCGACGCTAAATTTCGTTCCAGCGAGCATTCTCTTGAGGTCTGAGAACAGGAAAAAGTCGCTGGGGGCCAGATCTGGAGAATACGGTGGATGCGGAAGCAATTCGAAGCCCAATTCCTGCAATTTTGCCATCGTTTTCATTGATTTGTGACACGGTGCATTGTCTTGATGAAACAGCACGTTCTTCTTTTTCAAATGGGGCCGTTTTTCCGCGATTTCGTCCTTTAAACGCTCCAATAACGTTACGTAATAGTCACTGTTGATGGTTTTTCCCTTTTTAAGATAGTCGACGAATATTGCACCATGCGCATCCCAAAATACTGATGCCATAACCTTGCCAGCCGACTGTTGCGGCTTTCCACGCTTTGGAGTCGGTTCATCACATGCAGTCCACTCGGCTGACTGTCGATTGGACTCCGGTGTGAAATGATGGAGCTATGTTTCATCCATTGTCACATATCGACGCAAAAATTCGGGTTTATTACGATAGAACAACTCCAAACACTGCTCAGAATCATCAATTCGTTGTTGTTTTTGGTTGATTGTGAGCTCGCGCGGCACCCACTTTGAACAGAGCTTTCGCATACCCAAATATTCTTTCACGATATGTCCAACATGTTCCTTTGATATCTTTAGGGTCTCAGCTATCTCGAATAACTTCACTTTACGGTTATTCAAAATTATTTTGTGGACTTTTTTGATGTTTTCATCGGTAACAGCCTCTTTGGGGCGTCCAGTGCGTGCGTCGTCCTCGGTGCTCATTTCGCATCGTTTAAATTTAGCAAACCACTTCTCAACGGTTGATTTTCCTGGTGCAGAGTCCAAATAATATTTATCAAGGCAAGCCTTGGCTTCAACAGTATTTTTCTTCGGCAAAAAGCAATGCTTTATTAACACACGAAATTCCTTTTTATCCATTTTTTTCAAAATAACAAAAGTTGCTTCACTCAAAATGCTATATCTCACAAACTAATAGTGGGATAGCTGTTAAATTTATACACGTGTCTTTTGAAGGTTACGGCTAACTAAAAATCATATGGATTTAATACTAGTAGCGCCATCCATGCGTCAGCCTACGAACTTTTCAGCCCACCTGATATAACCCGAGAAAATTTACCACGGCGTTACCAGCGTAACGCGAGAAAAACTAAAAAGCTCGAATACAGCGTCGGTGACTTGGTACGTATCAGTACAGCTAAAGCAGCATTCGTGAAAGCATATGAGCGTGGTTGGAGTACCGAGTTATTCAAGATTCAACGAATATCGAGATAACTGAATAACGAGATTATCGACGGTATTTTCTACGAGGCAGAATTATCGCGAGTACGAGTTCTTCCGTCATCTGAGAAGACGAAAGATAAGAAGAGGACAAAGAGGAAGAATGCTCGGAATCACCGTCCCTGATAAATATGAGCTCGAAGGATAGCTTTTTCTATGTCGTACTACCGAGCAACAGTAGTATGCAGTATTTTCCGAATAATACGACGACGAAATTTATTACATAACTATCGCGTCAGATACGTTTGCACGGAGAATGGTCTGTTTCTCTTGTGGAAATTGCTTATCCGACGACTCTTTTACATGTTCCTACTGTAGGAAATCTCATAACTTTTGAGGATGGTGATTATGATTTATCGGGTTTAAATCTTTTAACACGGAGACGCGCTGATGAAGACCAAGTTCCACCTGATGTATATCGCTCTATATACGCTTTTTTGGAAGTAAGTTACCTCACGTGGCCGGTCATTTGCGCTTAAAATGGCTTCCGAGCGGGCAGATCGAAGTGGCCCGCGTATGCGACGATCTACGATACCATGACTTTATCGCAAGGCTACTAGGATTCTCGGAATAGGCTTGTAGGTCTTCAATGATAGAGCTGCATTGCGAATACACAGGGTCGAGGCCTGCATCTCTCACCAGAGCTATATCAGGAAACATGTTTCTATACACCGATATCTGCGAGAGCTATATTACAGGCGATGTACAAACACTCCTCTTACGAGTTGTTCCCATTGATGCTGATGACTGTCAGTATGATTCGATAACATTTAAATCGTTTTCAACGCCACGATATACACCTCTCTTGCGCAACAATTTACAGACTATCGAGATCGATATAAGAGACGAGTTTGGAAATCATATACCATTCAAACAGGGAACGTTGACTGTGACACTACATTTCAAAAAGTCCCACGATTGATTACGCCGCTATGAATGATATTGACCGTGTGTAACACGGATGGGGCCGTCGCGGGTACGCCGGCATTAGCCATGTTTATATCGGAACACCTAATCAACGAGGACACGGTATTGGCAGCCTTCTCGGGGGCCTGTTTCGCCGAGTGTTACGACTTTTAAAGAAGGGCGCTGAAGCAGTTGGAAAAGAGGCATTGCTAGCTGGTGTAAACGTAGCCGGTGATATCCTTGATAGAAATATAGCTGTGAAAGATGCTATTCGCGAGAGAGCGCGAGAATCAACCAGTAATGTCAAACGCAAAGCCTCTGAAAAAATTGACACTTTCATGCGCGGGTCTGGATATAAAAAGCGCAAAATTTCGCGAACTCCTCATTCTGTAACATAGATACAATCAAGCAGCTTATTTTATTATGTCAAACGGCTGTAAGAGCCGAGAGTATGCGAAAACACCTGCAAAATTAGACTCGATACAATCGCACCGAGGTTTGCGGGCATGAGGTCATCGCACCGAGTATAAAAACTAGAGCTTTTTCCGGAATTCCCTCGCTGACGTAAACAGCAGGTCAGCGACCAGCTGGCCTTGCTGGGTGGCGAGGGGAAGGTGGTGAGCGCGGCAGCGGCAAATCGCAAAAGTCGAAAGATGCGTTAGACTTTAAAATTATGATGAAAAATAGGCAGAGGGGAATGAGGCACGGGGAGGCCTATAAAAGGTCGGTGCGGGGAGAGAGGAGCTCTCTTGGAGTGATAGCATAAACAGTGGAGGACAGAAAATTGATTACGAAAAATTCTAGTTAAAAGTAAAAATTCAAGAGTTATTTCCAATATTACATATCGTAGAGTCTGTGTTCACTCCAGAAAGTAAAACAAGTGTGTGATACCCAGAGGCCAGCGAAAAAGGAAAAGGACGGGCGAGAAATAACTCTATAATTAACAATAACCAGTTGTATAGTGTAGAAATTGTCAAATCATCAAAATTTAACTAGTCTATACGTTGAATGGAGTAGATGCGTAGGATTAATTAATACGATTAAGCGAGTAGTTTTTAAGAGAATAGGATTAAGCGGATTAATTCAAGTATAGGAAAGTAAGTGCATCGAAATAAGCGCGTAATGTGTAAGGAAATAAAATTAAATAGTGTGGATTTAAAACCGGCAGTATAAACCGAAATTGCCCGATGGTGTGAGTGGAAGAAAAAAAGAGAGAGAAAGTGAAACAAGAGCAACAGAGAAAGCATTGTAAACAGAGTTGATACATTCTGTCAAAGAGTGAGTTTGATGCGAGTGGCTGTGTGTGTGCGTGTTTGAAGGTACTGGGTCAATACTAACGCATTGACACGTAACAGATATTCGAGCCCGAAGATACCGAGAATTTGTACACGCGTAATACGAAAATAATGTAAAAATAATCGCCGGAATTACTGAATTTCGATGCATCATCTGAGATATCAGTGGCCGGAAACCGAAAATTGACATTTTATGAATTTATTCTCGTCGTTAATAAACCTAACTCTCACACACCTCGAAGTCTCATATTAATTAGTACTGTGTCTGAGCTCAAATTCCCACGATGAATAAAAATAATTGTCAACGATAAAAATTACCGTTACAATTCATCGATCGAACGTAAACCACGACGTATCTCCCGTAAAAATAGAAGTGTAATAAAGAGAAAAGTAATAAAGAAGAAGAAGAATAAGAACAATAAGAAGAAGAAGACTCGTCAACGAATGGTTGCAGCTATTTTGGATAGCTGAAACAAGATGTTTTTTCTACATGCGCACTCGTGCGAGTGTCTTAAATCGGAACTTGAATTATTTTCACTATCACCGACGCAAACTATATCGAAGGCTCCAATTGGGTGTATTATAAGCCAATTTCTTCGCTAACAGATGATTCACCTATTGAATTTGTTATTCCTTGACAGGGTGATAAGTATATCGATCTCGCGCATACTATGCTTAGTCTGAGAGTGAAAATAACATCTCCTTCTACGGAAATTGCCGCAGGTACAGCACCGAAAGTAAGTACCGGCCCTGTAAACAATCTCTTGCATTCTATGTTTAATCAGGTGGATGTAAACCTGAATCAAAAATTAACAATTAATTACATAGAATCACTTTTGAATTACGGTCCAGCAGCCAAAAATTCGCATCACGAGCATTCTCTCGTACGATGATACCCATGGAAAAATGGATGATATAACATCAGGAAATACGGGTCTTGTAAAGAGAAAACAATTTTTAAATGTCGGAAAAACTGTAGACTTGCTCGGCATTGCGATATATTCAATCATGAGCGGTTCCTATTAAACGGTGTCGAGATGCGACTACGGCTGGTGTGGTCTAGAGATTAATTTTGTCTTGTGGGCGATACAAAGAATAGTCAATGCGGCTTAAAGATTCTCGAGGCATCGCTTCTTGTTCGTAGAACAAAAATAACTCCTGGTGTGCTGCTCTCGGATGCTAGAACTCTCTTAAAATCTACGGCTAAATATCCTCTTACGAGAGTCCACGTAAAGGCCGTTTCAATACAGTCCGGTATTCATGGAGATACTTTCAATAATATTGTGCTAGGTCAATTGCCGAAGCGTATAATTATCGGTTTTGTCGATAACAAAGCGTTTAACGGCGACTTTAGTATGAATCCATTCAATTCCCAAAAACCGGATTAGCGAAAAATGTGCTAATATCGGAATAAAATTATTTCGTGTTAAGAGACGTAGATGCGTCTCTGTGAGTAACTAATCAGTCTTGAGCATCTGTACAGATTAGACGTGAAAGTGGATATCGTCGTGAATACACAGGGAATGCGTGGTAAAGACTCGGAATTTATTCCGAAAGAAATTGCCGTGGTAGCAGTAGATAGACCGTACTCAAAATATTTTCACGTTCTTGAATTGTACGAGGGCGATGTGAGCTGTAAACAAGCATACGCTAACTTGCGTGAAATTTTGCGAAAGTCAAGACGTATCTATACACGCGGTCACGAGAAGGCTATACTTCTTTGCGATATCACGAGTCGTGAAATTTTCAACCTGGAGGACTAGGAGGGCGCTTTATCGTACACATTTATGCCGTAATCTATGCGAAAATGCTTCAGACACGCTATTATAAACGATACAGCGTCTTCGCATTGTGCAAATCGCGAGGCTTTCCAAATAAAAACTTGGCCTAGCGAGCACCCGTTTAAAGTAGAATCATACATGGATGTTTGGTCGGCAGGCAAAGAGGAAGAGAATAAGAAAGAGGAGAAATTTTCACTATGTGGTCGTGACACGATCGATGATGCTGTAAAATAAATTTTGCATATATATACGTCTTTCAAAGCGTATAGGTCACCATTTAATCATTGACTATGTGTTCAGCATGAACACTAGACACATCTACGATAGTCTGCAGTATCTATCACTTTCAACCGTTGGAGTATACCCAGCTGACAGAATTCCTCGTGTATGGTCGTTACCGACCGGACTCGTAGTTAACACGGATAACCACGACGGACCTGGAGAGCATTGGGTCGCTATGTACGTTAACCATCATGGAGAAGGAATGTACTTTGATTGCTACGGACTACCACCGGTTATACCGCAACATCTTGCACGACTACGAAGGAACTGCAAGTTCTATCGGTACGGCCTCAAGCAGCTACAGAGTAATATGTCGGATGCGTGTGGACAATGTTGTATCGTATTCCTGCATCTTATGTCGTGCGGCTTCACCATGTCGCGATTTAATATTCTCTTTAGCCATAAGTTAATGAAAAACGACAGAATAGTACGTGAATATTACAATACTTTTGCCTCTCGACGATCAGATAGTGATAAAAATAAATTTAACGGTACAGGAATCTCCGAGCAAAGACTACCCTGTTTGCAGGGATGTTGCATGCGACGGTAGATATGTGTAAAGTGATTTAAATAAAATATTATTTAATTAAAAACAAATATATCGTGTTTCTGTGTACACTTTTATTTTATAATTATATGTAAATTATAATCGAGCTCTCTCGCGGTACGGTATCATATTATGCGTCTTTTACTGCAGAGCAAGCGCAGCGCGAGGAGCACAGCACAAAGTGGTATGCACGTGCAAAACCGCTGTTGTTGCATTCAGATCTCTGGACACCTAGTTATGATTCCGAGGGGGGTTTGTTATCTTCAAACCCTGTGATCCCCGCTAGCAGCATCCTGAGCGTTCAGTCTGTCTTTAGCAGTGCACGACGAAAGTCTAAATAAAAAAATCTCAAAATGTATCCGCGATATCTAGACGGAGATCTATCGGAAGCTTTTGTGTGGTTTCCAGTGGTTTGGTTTGGACTCTAATATTCGTATGACGATGAGGTCCCGTGCATACGGAGCTTAACACTCAATTTATTTAATTTTGGGTTGTCGCGATTCTTTCTACGTAATACTTAAAAGTACGTATGAGAATTGATTTCTGGTTACATCAGGTTGTGACTTTATTATTCGTAAAGCGATGAGATATCGCATTTACGGAGCTTAACACTCAATTTATTCAATTTTGGATTAACGCGTTTCTTTCTACGCGATGTTTGAAATTACGTATGCGGATTGATTTCCGGTTACATCGGGTTGTGACTCTATTATTCGTAAAGCGATGAGATATCGCATTTACGGAGCTTAACACTCAATTTATCTAATTCTTGGGTCATCGCGTTTGCGGATGCGCGATTTTCTTAAAACTACGTAAGTGGAATAGTTCCAAGTTATTTCGGGTCTTGACTCGATTGTTCGTAAAGTGATTAGATATCACCTTTACGGAGCTTAACACTTAATTTATCCAATTCGGTGGTCAGCGATTTTCTTAAAACTACATACGTGGATTTGATTGGTTAATTATGTGCATTCAGGATATATTTTATGCGGAGCTTCCCGTTCATTGATGTATTCGTTTCTACCTGTGTCCATTTGATCTTAAAGGGGGGTGGGGCCTGCTTAGTTACTACTGCCTGTGCTTGTCCTCATATGGGGCGTTCCGTGGTACCGTCGTAAGACGTACCGGTCGGCCTTTGTTTTGAATCATCGGACGTTTTAACTGGTGATTTATTATTTCGATATTCCATAGATAGGAGTAACCGTGTGACTTGCCTTTCAAGGCTCCGCCCTACTGATGTTTACGCGGTGAGTTTATAAAGGAATCGCGAGTGTCGTACCGTGAGGTAGTGTGTGTGTGTGAATTTACCTACCTATCTTACTCGGCTTTGTTATTGTTTGGGTCCCTGGCTATAGCTTTGCTGTTCGCACAAGACACCGGGTTCGCAGCTATGACCAGCTAACTCTTCCTGTACCCCGAATACTGAAGCCTTTATTCACGATCAATTAAGCCACCTTATTGTGCCATTAAGAGGCTTACGATTTGGTTTTCTTAATGATTGTGCAGCCGAGGTATTCGTAGGTTACAGGTGGTAGCTGGTGCTGGCCCTGACGTGGTCCCACCCACGCAGGTACACCCTACGAATCTAGTGCGTGGTGCACTTAGTCGGGATGCCACTCCCTTGACCTTGTGTCACTCATGCTTCTTCACACTCCAAGAGACGGGTAGCCATGACGCCGTGCGTGGGGACCCGTTAGTAGAGTGTGCCCTGACGCTGTGAGTAGGGGCGGCCAAGCGCAGTGCAGGGGAGCCTTACTCCTCACAGAGTATCCTGATGAGTTCGTTCGCTCAACTGACCGCCAAGCGCGGTGCAGGGGAATCAGTTGAGAGAAAGAACACTGGTTCTACCATGCTGTGTCCCAAACTGTTAATTATTGCTGTTTAACAGGTTCGTTCGATCAAACGACGGCCAAGCGCAATGCAAGGGAATCGACTTGATCGAAAGAACACGTGTCTATGCCATGTGGATTTTCCGAGTGATTTTATCTATTGGGTAGGCTGTCGAGCAGCACTTCGTCTGGACTTATGAATTTTGACAAGAGCCCCGAGGCTTGTCCCGTCGTGGTTTATATAGGTTGGTGGATGGACCCCGGGGGGTGTTTTGTGGTAGGTCACGTGATGTTTGTCGCACTTCAATCACTAGGTGAGGGAGGTGCGGGGTGACGTGTAGGTGTTCCGTTATTCCTTAAATTTCTATATTTAGCCCGCTCTTTGTTTCCCTTGGGGTTTGAGACGCGGTTGTAGCAAGGTTGTATTTCGTCAGCTAATGTTATAGTCCTACCTGTTGTAGGTTTAAATTCTTTACTGGTGGTTTTTGTCGTTAGGTCATGATTTTTCGATGATTCGTGCCCATATGGGTCTTTTCCTGCCTCTCGTGTAGTCGCCTGTTTGTTCTAATGATGACTATTTACCGAGGATCGTTAATTATTGTGAAAAGTCTTGTTTGGGAGTTTTCTGGGGATTTCTCATTGATTTTTATGTTATTCTTGTTTCCATGTACTCTCCTGTGTAAGGGTTGTCTTGTTCTCTATTTGTTTTTTAATAATTGTGAGAGATAGGTTTGTTTAAAGTCTTTTTCTTAATGTTAATGTTTTATCTGTGAGTAGGGGTACGTGGCGAAGCTTCATGCGAAGGTACCCTGTTGATTTGTCTCGGTGTTTCGTGGAATCTCGAGAGTTCCATGAATTATTTTCTCTTTTCGCCGTACTGTGGCGTTCTTGGTGTTCTCGACTTTTGAGTAGTATGGCCTATTTGGGTAGTGCCGACTGCGCTAGGCTTGGCCCGGTCTTCGTATAGGGCGGGGGCTATTGCGCTGATCTAGTAGGCCCGGCGCGTGCTTGCTGTTCCGCCTCCGTCTAGTTGGCTGTGTTCGGGGGAGGGTCCCCTTGCGTGCTCTGTTTTGTTTACATGGTGGTCTTCAGGCTAGGCGGGCCTTCTATTTCCGCCATTATTTTTAAGGTGTGTACTTACGACTCTACGTATGTACCTATGGTACTTGTCTCTTCTGTTCTCCTCGTTCGGTGGGTGCTACTTTCAGATGTTATGGAGTGTTTTGTCTTCCGATAACTACTTGTTGGCTTTATCTGATTTTGGTATGCTATGTGTCCTGTTTTAGTTTCTGTGGGTTGGTTTGTTAGATTAAATTAAGGTTGTTAGTTATTATGTGTGTGTTAAAATGTGTGTGACATGATGGGGGGAACTTTCAAATAATATCAAGAAAGAAAATACAAGACTTCGAAGTTATTCACAGTAATTCCAAATCGTTCTGTACAAGTTTCTATATACGTGTTTTTATTATTTTACAAAATTATATAAATAAACCCGCATATATTTATCGTTTTTACACATATATATATATATACAAACTACAATAATATTCATGAACAATAAAAATAATTTACAAAACTATATACATAAACGTACGCATTTACGCGCACTAACTGCACCTATATTTACATCACACATATATATAAAGGGTGTCTCAACAAGAACGCCGGATTTTAATTTGCCGCCATTTTGTTAATACGAGTTGTACGGTGATTTTTTTTTACATTTGTCACGTACAAACCACGCGATTTAAGAATATGGAGAAGTTTTCAAACCAACAACGTTTCATTATTGTAAAAACACATTACAAAAATGGTGAAAGTTTTGCGAAAACAGTTCGCCAATTACGTCAAGTTTTTAGTTGCAATAATGCGCCAAATAGATCGACAGTGAGGCGTTTAATTACAAAATTTGAGACCAAATTTACGCTGATGGATCAGAAGATCATTGTTCGTCGTCGTCCTTGTCGGTCACTCGAAAATATAGCCACAGTAACGGAATCTGTGGCCGAGAATCCAGGAACTTCCATTCGGCATCGTGTTTTTGTGGCCCGAGTTGGATGTAATTGATGTGGAGGACATGTTTTTCCAACAAGACGGTGCGACCTGCCACACAGCACGTGAAACAATGGTGTTACCGCAGACAACGTTTCCAGGCCGTGTCTTTTCTCGATTTGGCGAGCAACATTGGCCACCAAGATCGTGCGATCTTACACCGATGGACTTTTTTCTTTGGGGCTATGTGAAGGAAAAGGTGTATGCGAATAAGCCTGAAACAGTTGAACATCTTAAAGAGGAAATACGGCGCGTTATTGGTGAAATACAGCCACATTTATGCGAAAACGTTATTCAAAATTTCAACAAAAGAATAACCCTGTGCCAGAGGTTTCGTGGTGGCCATTTGCCTGATGTTGTATTTCACGGTTAATCGGAACTATTTTTCTTTATGTTGAAATAAAAATGTTTGCTTAATTCAAATATAAATGTGTTTTTTTCTTTATAATTAAATCCGGCGCTCCTGTTGGGACACTCTTTACAAAGTCTCAAGTACAAAAACACTCGTGAAAAATTACCTACAAACTATACAGGGTGGCCGATTTATCTGAAGACATTGAAATATTTCGAAAAATACGCATCGGATCGAAAAAAGTTCTATATAAAATTTGTTCGCCTGGAAGGGGGTCATCCTATAATACCAAAGTCGACCCCTCACCCCTACCCCTGGAGTGGGGGTGGGGGCGCGGGCAACTTCAAAATCGTAAATGGGAACCCCTATTTTTTATTGCAGATTCGGATTCCCCATAAAAAAATAAGTAACTTTTATCTGAAACATTTTTTTTCGATTCGTGATAGATGGCGCTGTAATCGCAAGGGACCTGATTTTTGCGAATATCTCGAGAAATTACACATCGGATCGAAAAAAGAAAAAACACATGTTTAATTTTTCAAAAAGCTATTCAGCGATACGGAACTCGATCCACCCTCCCCCCATCCCTACCCCCTGGGGTGGGGGTGCGGGCAACTTTGAAATCGTAAATGGGAACCCCTATTCTTATTGCAGATTCGGATTCCCCATAAAAAAATAAGTACCTTTTATCTGAAACATTTTTTTTCGATTCGTGATAGATGGCGCTGTAATCGCAAGAAACCTGATTTTTGCGAACATCTCGAGAAATCACACATCGGATCGAAAAAAGAAAAAAGACATGACCCCCTTCCGGGCGAACAAATTTTATTCAGAACTTTTTTTTGATCCGATGCGTAGTTTTCGAAATATTTTAATGTCTTCAGATAAATCGGCCACCCTGTATACATAAACAAGTGCGCGCATGCGACAATTCCTCGCGAGACGCTTCGTCCGTACAGTGCTCGGGCCACCCGCTTGCCTCCTGTTTAACCTTCAAAAATGTATTTACATAAGCGGCAAACAGGCCACCCTTGCGTGTACCGGGATTGTACATTGTTATTTTGTACGCCCAAATCATCGAAATTTTAAAGATTTTATACCCCATATCTATTGACTTCCGCACCTCATCCGCCACTCAGATACCGATGTAAGCCCTGTCATCAGGGTTCTCGTGAATGCACGTGTCTTGAACCATAGAATCGGCACATTTACGGCACAGGGCAGACAGCAGTCTCTCGTGCATTCGAACAGGTAGCACGGGGCAAAAGGGGTGGCGCGGAGGCAGTACGGTACACTCGACCAAGCCGTTGACCGTTACGCCGAAAGCATCGAGTGTATACCCCAACCAATCGTCGCACTCGGTACCGATATATATTTTCGGATGCCCTACAGGGAAGCAATACGATATCTACTAAACAAGCTTGCAAAGCAGAATCTTGTAAATTGTTTCCTCATTATTTTACACTGCCAATTTTGAAGGAGATAACATTGTTGTAGACGAATAAATAAAATTCTTTTCCAAAAACGAAAATTTCCGTAATTTTTAACCCACATCGTAGTCCGTATTCTAACATGAATGATTCATTTAATGAAATCTATAGGATTAGAAGTCAAGAGTAACATGTCATTAATGAATGTCAAGTCTTTACTCCAAAACTGTGAATGTGAAAGTTTTAATGCTATGTCTACGAGCAAGTGCGTATATAATGTCAATTTTTTATGACTCAAGAAAAAGTTAATAAATCTACCAGACCAGGTTTACGATTGCAATTTGTGATAATGCTATCATTTTCCCTAATTAATAACAAATCCAGGAATGGTATTTTATTATCTTTCTCTTTCTCAATAGTAAATTAAAGTGTGGGATCCTGAGTATCGAAAATTGTTGAAGTTCGTCGAATTTGATTAAAAAGCAAAGAGATAATCACGTCGTCTACGTGTTTTATGAAAAAAATTGGTGTTAGATGAAGTTTTGACAAGCAACATTCTTCTCAATCAGCCATAACTATGTGATACAATATTGGAGTTAATGGAAAGCCCAGAAATTTGTTTGTAAATTTTATTATCAAAAGTGAAATAAGTAAAAGACATAATTTTCTCAGTTACTTTTTTAATTCGACGATAACAGAGCTCTCTCTCTAAACAAATACCTTCTTTTTCCAGACGGTTTAAAACTAATTGTGAAGAAACATTTGGTCCAGGAGAGGCTACATTTAATGAAACTAAAAGGTATTAAGCAGGTAAAGTGAAGTGCGTAAACAATGATTTTAGAGAAGAACTGTCATTCACATAAGAAATAAGACTCTTAATACGCTTTGTCAATAGTTTATGAATAAAGTCAACTTACTAATTTGTATAGATTTTCTGTTGGATCAGTTACCATAAACTTGTAAATAATTTTCATCGTCTAAGAGTGCAAGGGATTTTGTATTAAATCAATAGACTTCAGAACAATAGTGCTATTCACTTTATCTGCTCTGGTGATTTTTCTATCAGGGTGTATACTACAGGGTGCGCCATCTTTTATGTCGGTATGTAAACATTGAATAACTTTAAAAAAAACCACCGAATTCCATATATGAGGTATTTTTATGTAATTTGGTCCTTTACAATTTATTTGGACTAGTTTTTGAATACAACATCAATCAAGTAGTCGCCTTTATTGGCCAAAGCAAAATGTGCCCTTTTTGCTGCTTTTTCCATCACTTTTCCGAGCATCTCGGGCGGTATAGCGATGATTTCAGCATGAATGTTTGCCTTGAACTCGTCAATGGTCTGAGGCTTGTTGGCGTACACTTTGCTGTTCAAATGACCCCACAAAAAGAAGTCCGGAGGGGTCAAATCTGGAGTGGGTGGCCAGTCAATATCGCCATTTTTTGACATCACACGTTCAGAGAATTTTGGTTGCAGAAACTGCATTGTTTGATTTGTAGTGTGGCATGGCGCACCGTCTTGTTGAAACCAGTAACCGTCCAGACCTTTTGCACACATTTGTGGGCAGACATAATGAGCCAACATCCACCGATATCGATTCCCATCGACTGTTTCGCCTTCTCTGAAGAAAAATGGCCCAACGATGGTTTTGGCGCAAACGCCGGCCCAAACAGCCACTTTTTTGTCATGAAATAGTGTTTCATGGATTTTGTGTTGATTCTTCGTTCCTCAAATGCGGCAATTTTGCTTGTTAACGGCGCCAGAGCGTGGGAAGTGGGCCTCGTCGGTTATCAAAATTTGCTTCCAAAAATCAGGTTCAGTGTCAACCATTCGAGCGACTGTTTGGCCGTATTCCAAGTGACGTGGACGGTCTGTCGGCAATATTGTACTAAATTGACGTTTCAAAAACATGTCTACTCAAGTCAATCGGTTAATAAATGTCAAAGTTATTCAATGTTTACATACCGACATAAAAAATGGCGCACCCTGTATATAACGTAACTTTTGCAAATCTCACGAAACATTCAAAATCTAAACTTTTCAACTGGAATACCCTGTTACGGAGATGTTTTTTCATTTTAGTAAATACTTATCTGCAATATGTTATTCTCACTTAAATAATTTTTTTTAAATACACCTACACAATTTGGACAAACGTTTTCCAAACTAATTTCTCATTATACCTCTGATAAAAGATACGGTTCGAGCTTACTATCTAAAGTCATATGATTATGTTTCACATTTGGTGCATGTTATGGCTGCGATGTCAAATATATTATTATTGTTAATTTATATATCATTATTTTTGTCAACAATATTACAGCAATTGTAGTGAAACTTGTGAAGAGGTTTCAGAAGAGAATCAGAGTCGAAACGTAATGGAAGTTCTTTGATTTTTTTCTGACCGTCACCAACGCCACACGATATCACTCGAATTCCGAAAACTGTATGCCATCTAAGCGTGTTTTTTTTTACCACCATAATTAAGAATAATTATTCTTGCATAAATTCGAAAAATCAAATTGAATTTAGAGTAGAATCATCTAAAGGTGAAAAATTTCGGTACGAAGGACCTAATCTGATTATCGACGATAGGATACCAGTCTGATTCTCAAAGGCAAGACCTAAATCTAATTATCAGCAATAAAATTCAAGTGTTTTACAGGTCGTAATACCCATGTCTGTTTGTCGATGACAGGACATCGTTTTTTATCTGTGGCTGAATGCAATCTTCTTTACCGTCAGTAAAGCCGTATCGTTTTATAGAATGTAGGCTTCAAATTAATTTATCGACGGCAGGGCGCAAGATTTTTTACCAGCCGTTCGGCCCAATCTGCTTATCGACTGTACGTCTATAACCCGCTTTGCCAACTGTATGCCTACTCTATATTACTTACGATCGGTAACATACCTACGGTTGACAACGATATACTCCTCCGACCGCCGGTACATAATCTACCCATCTGACTGCTGGTATTCGATCTTTTTTACCGACTGTCGGTTACATGCCGATGGTCGACGAATTACAGTAGGTGGCCGGACGAATTACAGTAGGTGTAGTCCGTCGACTACAATTGCGCCAGCAGTTTAAATCAAAAATTTTTATTTATTTAAAGTGATTTCAAATTAATTTATAGGCGAAGCTCTTTTTTGCTTAACAAAGATGGTTTGGCCGAATTTTGAGCACGAAAGCATCTCTTTGGACTGCGAAATATCTGTCATCAATGCCGCTATATGGGCAATTTCCGATGGTAGAACTTCGAGGATGCCTTTTTCATTTATCGCAAAATATTAAAAAGAAGTTGGGCAGAGAGCACCTACTGTCACAATATAATCAGGACGCTGAAAGCACGCATGATTGTGGCTCTTGCCTTCGTCCATTTGTACGGTCAATTGCCAGAAAGTTTGCAAGCTGTGTTGGAGTGGTTTGAGGTATATCGTATCGTGTAACTAATAGAAAAAGGTCGTAACCAATGTGGCATTCTGTACCAATCAGCCACTTTTTTTTACCCTCAGATCGGTCTGAAAATTAGCCACATTTTAGTACCAACTCCAGGTATTGTTTGTGAATTTTTTCAAATCTTAAAATCCATATTTACAAAAAGTAGCGTATTTTATTTAAGTCAATTTATCGCGAAAATTTCGAGTCTGAGAACAAAATGTCTGTAGAAAAAAAGTTATAGGGTTCTGGTTTATAGCAAGCTTGCTTGGGGAATTGTTTAAATAATTGTATCAACGCGGTAAATTTGATTTTTCATTAAAAATTGAAAAGATGATTTTTTTATAGAAAAACGGCCACTTTTATCCGGCTGTAAAATTCACACAATCTTCAGACAAGTGTGTCGATACTGGGGAAAAAATTCCAGAGTGGCACCGGTAAATGTTCTGGAGAAAAAAAAATTACTTTGTAATGCACTAAAAAAATTAACTTCATCCTTCAGGCTGGACAAATATACAATTAGTATTGTTTTATATCGACAATATCAATTGTATGTTTCATCAGAAAATGTGTGTGAGGTGTGTGTATGTATATGTGTTTGTATGTATGCGTGGGGAGGGGGGGGGGGTGTACCTGCACTATCCCGCAATATTACTTTTTAATAGGTTAATTACATTGGACGAGTCAATCGAAACTCTGTCCGTTCAAGCCCGCTTTTTTCGCCGAATATACGGTCGATGTATGAAAGAGTTTTGTTGGGTGATAACCGAACCAACAATTATGCTGAAGCTGCACATCGTGTGCTTCAGTCTGAACTTGATGTCTGCCACCCATCAATATGTAAATTGTTGATGGATTGAGAAACATCCAAAAAACCAGGGTTGCACAATACGCTGCATTTACAACGCTACAAGCGTAAAATATCAG
The DNA here is from genome assembly GCA_963942595.1 of Cylloceria caligata. Taxonomy (NCBI): domain Eukaryota; kingdom Metazoa; phylum Arthropoda; class Insecta; order Hymenoptera; family Ichneumonidae; genus Cylloceria; species Cylloceria caligata. The sequence continues at coordinate 51,127,523 of OZ012705.1, read as the reverse complement.
GAAGCCGATGCGAGATACTGGAATATTTGACTGGTAGAGCCAATAACTTTCTACTTCATTAATAAATCACTGCTTACTCATTGCTATGATGATTATTTAATTATATCCTCTACTTTTCTACTTTTTTTCTTGTAAGTTTCTGACACGTCGTATTTTTTAAATTTCAGCATGTCCTAACAGGTTGGCTGAAAAGTTCGTAGGCTAACATAGAAAAAATCTTTTTTTTGATAAAATTTGATTTTATTATTCAATATAGTTGCCTTCGAGGGCGATACAACGATTATAGCGGTCATACAATTTTTCAATACCATTTTTATAGTACGATTTATCTTTAGCCTCAAAATAGGCTTCAGTTTCGGCGATTACCTTCGTCGATTACTCTTCGTCGGCGCTAAATTTCTTTCCAGCGAGCATTTTCTTGAGGTCTGAGAACAGGAAAAGTCGCTGGGGGCCAGATCTGGAGAATACGGTGGATGCGGAAGCAATTCGAAGCCCAATTCATGCAATTTTGCCATCGTTTTCATTGATTCGTGACACGTTGTATTGTCTTCATGAAACAGCACTTTCTTCTTCTTCAAATGGGGCCGTTTTTCCGCGATTTCGTCCTTTAAACGCTCCAATAACGTTACGTAATAGTCACTGTTGATGGTTTTTCCCTTTTTAAGATAGTTGATGAATATTATACCATGCGCATCCCAAAATACTGATGCCATAACCTTGCCAGCCGACTGTTGCGTCTTTCCACGCTTTGGAGTCGGTTCATCACATGCAGACCACTCGGCTGACTGTCGATTGCACTCCGGTGTGAAATGATGGAGCCATGTTTCATCCATTGTCACATATCGACGCAAAAATTCGGGATTATCACGATAGAACAGCTCCAAACACTGCTCAGAATCATCAATTCGTTGTTGTTTTTGGTTGATTGTGAGCTCGCGCGGCACCCACTTTGAACAGAGCTTTCGCATACCCAAATATTCTTTCACGATATGTCCAACACGTTCCTTTGATATCTTTAGGGTCTCAGCTATCTCGAATAACTTCACTTTACGGTTATCCAAAATTATTTTGTGGACTTTTTTGATGTTTTCATCGGTAACAGCCTCTTTGGGGCGTCCACTCTGTGCATTCACCTCGGTGCTCATTTCGCCTCGTTTAAATTTAGCAAACCACTTCTCAACGGTTGATTTTCCTGGTGCAGAGTCCAAATAATGTTTATCAAGCCAAGCCTTGGCTTCAACAGTATTTTTCTTCGCCAAAAAGCAATGCTTTATTAACACACGAAATTCCTTTTTATCCATTTTTTCAAACTAACAAAAGTTGCTTCACTCAAAATGCTATATCTCACAAACTAATAGTGCGACAGCTGTTAAATTTATACACGTGTCTTTTGAAGGTTAGGGCTAACTAAAAATCATATGGATTTAATACTAGTAGCGCCATCTATGTGTCAGCCTACGAACTTTTCAGCCCACCTGATATTTATAATTTCATATTATGTTGCTTCCCTGCATAGGTAGATTGCAGTAAAAAATTAGTGTAAGTTGTGTGTGTGTGTCGTTTTGTTATGTTTAGATTTGTTTGCGCGCCAAAATGTCCCCGTGCCAAATCGCCCTCGCGCCAAATCGTTTCCGCGCCAAAACGTCTCGCGCCAAAACGTCCTCGCACCAAAACGTCTTGTGCCAAAATGTAACGTACCCGTAGGGCACCCGTAGGGCACCCGAAAATATATATCGGTACCGAGTGCGTCGATTTGTTGGGGGATTCACTCGATGCTCTCGGTGTCATGGTCAACGGCTTGGTCGAATGTACCGTTTTGCCTCCGCGCCATCTGTTTCACCCCGTGCTACATGTTCGAATGCACGAAAGACTTCTGACTGCTCTGTGCCGTAAGTGTGCCGAGTCTATAGTTCAAGCCTCGTGCATTCATGAGAAACCTGATGACAGGGCTTGCACTGGTACCTGGGTGACGGATAAGGTGCGGAAGGCAATAAATATGGGGCATAAAATCTTCAAAATTTCGATGATTTGGGGGTACAAAACAACAATGTACAATCCCGATACACGCGAGGGTGGCCTGTTTGCGCTTATGTAAATATATTTTTGAAGATTAAACCGGAGGCAAGCGGGTGACCCGAGCACTGTATCGACGAAGCGTCTCGCGAGGAATACATAGATTATTATTACCGCGCGGGTGTGTGTGTGTGTGTGTGTGCGCGCGTGCGTGCGTGCGCGCGCACTCGTTTATGTATATAGTTTGTAGATAATTTTTCACGAGTGTTTCTGTACTTGTTACTTTGTATACATATATATGTATGTGTGTAATGTAAATATAGGTGCAGTGAGTGCGCGTAAATGAGTACGTTTATGTATATAGTTTTGTAAATTATTTTTATTGTTCATGAATATTATTGTAGTTTGTATATATACATGTGTGTAAAAACGATTAATATATGCGGGTTTATTTATATAATTTTGTAAAATAATAAAAACACGTATATAGAAACTTGTACATAACGATTTGGAATTACTGTGAATAACTTCGAAGTCCTGTATTTTCTGTCTTAATATTATTCGAAAGTTCCGCCCATCATGTCACACACATTTTCATATTCAGCTAGGACAGGTATCAAAGAGATGCCAGATGTATATATAATCGTAACAGCTGCGAAAAGGTTAGTTAAAAAGGAAACTGCCGGGTGAAAGCATCTTTGCCTCTCTTTCCAGCCATAATGAATTGCCCGTATACTTGTGATCGACTGCTGCAAGGATCCCTGGAAACTCACCAAGGCGGAGCACTATTACATTACAACAAATCGGGTATGAAAACACGTATTAACAGTTCATCACCATTTCGCCTTAACTGCAGTTTCTTATAAGAAAATGTGAAAATAAAACAATTTTCTATGGAGCTTAAAAATAACGAGGGTTTTCACTTACCATGTATATTATGTCTTTTTTCAGATTAATTAATTAATCAATACGCGGTCATATGTTTCTTTAGAGTGATAAATCTAAGCGACAATGTTTTTGACCAAATTTTATGATGGAATATTTCTGGCAGTTCGCAACCCGGTTTGAGTCAGTGCCACCTAGATCCCTGTGTTATCGATCTCAGAAAGATCTCTAACAATCGAATCATTAATTATTTTTGTCAGCTCTGATTGCCTCACTTATTCATTAAGAATTAATGAGGCAACCAAACCTGACGATTTTTTAACTTCTAAAGAAATCGTGAAAAAATATTGCCACAGCCCGGGTTCTCGAACCGGGAACTCCAGAATTCTAGCCTGGTACGTTACCAATTACGCCACCGCCGCTCTAGCAACATTAATTCACGGTCTCTATTTTTAATGTCAAATTGTAAACCTTTTTTTCAGATTAATTAATTAATCAATTCGCGGTCATATGTTTCTTTAGAGTGATAAATCTAAGCGACAATGTTTTTGACCAAATTTTATGATGGAATATTTCTGGCAGTTCGCAACCCGGTTTGAGTCAGCGCCGCCTAGATCCCTGTGCTATCGATCTCAGAAAGATCTCTAACAATCGAATCATTAATTATTTTTGTCAGTTCTGATTGCCTCACTCATTCATTAAGAATTAATGAGGCAACCGCGTATTGATTAATTAATTAATCTGAAAAAAGGTTTACAATTTAACATTAAAATTAGAGATCGTGAATTAATGTTGCTAGAGCCGCGGTGGCGTAATTGATAACGTACCAGGCTAGAGTTCTGAAATTCCCGGTTCGAATCCGGGCTGTGGCAATATTTTTTCACGATTTCTTTAGAAGTTAAAAAATCGTCAGGTTTGGTTGCCTCATTAATTCTTAATAAAAAAAAATCGATTTTTTGAAAATCATAACTGCGTATAACCCCTTAAACAAGTGTGCGCGAAGCCACTTTTTTTATTTGGAAAGCCTGCTGCATAGCACTGTGCAAAGATGATGTATCATCTTATCATAACGGTTTTCGGAGCGGTTGAAGTATTTTCGGAAAGATTTCGGCTTAAATGTGGACGTTGGTGTACCCTCCTCATCGTCCAAGTTGGAAATTTCACGCTTCGTAATATCGCGAAGAAGTGTAGCCTTTTCGTGACTTCGTGTATAGATGCATCTTGATTTTCGCGAAATTTCACACAAGTTAGCGTATACTTGTTTGCAGCTCGCATCACCCTCGTACCATTCAAGACCGTGAAAAAAATTCGATAGAAAATTATTTTAACTTCTCGAATTCTGTGATAATTCGGCAAAGTAGCACGGTGAGACGACGATCCAGTGAGGGGAGTACGGTCTATCCACCGCTACCATGGCAATTTCTTTTGGAATAAATTCCGAGTTTTTACCACGCGCTCCCTGTATATTAACGACGATATCCAGGTTCGCGTTTAATCTGGACAGATGATCAAGTTCGACTTACTTGGTACTTACAGAGACGCTTCTCCGCAACTTATCACGAGAAAATTTTATCCCGACACCAGCGGATTTTCTCGCTTATGCGGTCGCTTATGCGGTAAAATTCCCCATTACGTGGCAGAGGCACCAATTCCAAGGACATTATCTTATTCCGCGTAGACAATATAATTTGCCGCTGAAGCAAGCGCCTCTTCAAATCGTCCCTCTATTCATACTACCCTACTTTAGTAAATTCCAATGTGAATTGCTGTTCATCAAAGTTCGGGTGTCAAATCAAAAGCAAAAGATATTATCCATTGCGATAGTTATCGCGTTCGACCGAATTACCGTCGGCCAAGAAATGTATTTAGAAGGTATTTTAGCACCATCTACATACAACGAGAGATAATCTATCTTGTAATTTTGGAAATTGAATGTATTCATGCTTAAGTCGCCATTAAACGCTTTGTTGTCGACAAAATCGATAATTTCACACTTTGGCAATTGGCCTAGCACATTATTGTCGATCGTTTCTCCATGAACACCGGAGTGTGATGAAACAGCCTTTACCTCAAATTTCGTAAGATGACATTTTGCCGTAGATTTCGCCAGAGTTCTAGCATGCGAGGGTAACACACCAGGAGCTATTTTTGTTCTAAGCACGAGAAGCGAGGCCTCAAGAATCTTAAAGCCGCATTGACGTTTTTTGTATCTCCCAAAAGAAAAAATGAATCTTCAGACCACACCAGCCGTAGACGCATCTCGACACCGTTTCATAGCAACAGCTTTTGATTGAATATATCGCCTGATGTTATATCATCCATTTTTCTAGGAGTATCGTCGTACCAGAGAACGCTCGTGAGATGTGAATTTTCGGCACCTGGACAGTCATTCAACAGTGTTTGTATGTACGCTTGATAAACGTAAGCGTATTTTGGAGGTGAAACTAGTTTTTGATTCTAGTATACATCCACCTGATTAAACATAGAATGCGGGATTTAAAGAGATTGCTTACAAGGCCAGCGCTCACTTCAGGCGCTGTTCCCATACCCATTTCCGTATAAGGACATGTTATTTTCACTCTCAGGCTAAGCATGTTATGCGCGAGATCGATATACTTATAGCCCTGCCCAGAAATAACGAATGCGATGGGTGAATCAGCTCTTATCGAAGAAATTGGTTTATAATACACCCAATTGGAGTTTTTAATTGTTTTGATCGGTGGGAGTGAAAATAATTCACACTCCGATTTAAGGCACACGCACGAGTGTGCATATAGGAAAGCCAGCCATCTCGTTTCTTCTTCTTCTCCTTCGTTATTACTTTTCTCTTTATCACACTTTTCTTTATACGGTAGATACGTCGCGGTTTCGGTTCGTGCAGTGAATGCGCAGTTTGCGAAATTTTGTGCTTTTTATAACCAGACCTCTTCATGAGAAAGTCAATTTCTTCAGAGGCCTTGCGTTTGAGATTTCGGCCAGATTCTGACGCTCTCTCGCGAATAGCATCGTTCACAGCTATATTTCTATCGACAATATCGCTGGCCACGTTTACACCGGCACGCAAAGGCTCTTTTCCAACTACTTTAGCACCTTTCTTTAAAAGTGGTAATACTCGACGAAGCAGACCCCCGAGAAAGCTACCGATACCGTGTTCTCGTTCCTATATGAACATGGCTAATATCGCCGTACCCGCGATGGCCCTATGCATGCTGCACGCCATCAATATCACCTATAGCGATGTAATCAATCATGGAGCCTTTTGAACTGTACTGTCACAGTCAACGTCTCCTGTTCAAATGGTATAGCATTATGAAACTTGTCTCCTATATCGATTTCTATAGTGGGTATATTGTCGCGCATAGAAGGTATATATCGCGGCGCCGAAAAGATTTAATTTTCATCGAGCTGTACTGAAAGTTGTCAGCATCAATGGGGATGTTTCGTAAGAGGGGGGTTGTTCCCCGCCTGTAATATAAGTTTCGCAGATATCGGTGTATACAAACATGCTGCCTGTCATAGCTTCGGTAAGAAATGCAGAACTAATTAATTAATGCAGGAGCGGCCATGTATGTTTATTAGAATTATGAATCGATGCGACAATCACGACCAATTGTTAAGTTGGAATATTTTGCCGAATCGCAATTCGGGGTGTGAGTCAGCGCCGCCTGGATTCCTCGATCTTTTTGTAGAAAGATCTCTAACAATCGAATCACTATCACCTAATTTTTGTCAGCTCTGATTGCTTCACTCATTCATTAAGAAGACCTACATTAAGAAGGCCTCTTCCTCGAACTCGAGTAACCTTTTGATAGCGGGCCATACGGTAATGTCGTGATATCGTAGATCGTCGCATACGCGCGCTACTTCGACCTGAATGCTCGGAAGCGATTTGAAGCGCAGATGACCGGCCACGTGAGGTAACTTATTTATAGTCTCCAAAAGAGCGTCTATAGAGTGTAACGGTAATTTTTATCGTTATCAATTATTTTTATTTTTCGTGGGGATTCGGGCTCGATCACAGGACTAATTAATGTAGACTTCGTGGTGGTTGAGAGTGAGGCTTTATTCACAAGAAAACAAGAAAACAAGAAAAAAATTATTATTACTAAATAAAAACAACATTTAAAAAAATATATTAAAAAAAAACAAAAAAATTGAACAAATAACAAAAAAGGAAGAAAAAACCAAAAAAATAAAGAAAAAGGATTTAAGTTTAGCTCGTCACGTCCACGTCGTTAGTTCTGGGTTCGGCTAAGAGCGAGTACAAATGAAAGCACATTCCTTATTACGCCTCTTCCTACGGCGAAAAAGTAGTTTTCCCAATCTAAGTCTATCATATTGATCTCGTCATCTTTGATTTTGAAAATTTGCCATCGAATTCATAATTTGTGACACAATAAACCCGAGGGTATGTAATTTTACGGCGAAAATGCTTTTTTTTGTTTTTGGTCCGCCATATTGAATCCGCGATGTTGAATGTTGAAAATTGGGTATCGGATTCGTAACCAGTAACTCCAAAAACCCCCATTTACGAAATTTCAAAGCTGAAGCGATATTTTTAGTTTTTTGGGTTGCCATATTGGATCTGCTATCTTGAATTGTGAAAATTGTATATCAGATTCGTAATCAGCGAACTCAAAAACCCCGTATCCAGGTATTATTAGACAAATTGATTGCACAGAAAAATTCGTGACGGAAAGAGTTAAATGGGAAAATCTACCCTCTTGGTGGGAAGGTTTAGAGTTGACATAAAAATTTTTAAAAATAAGGATTTATTTTTTAATTCTTTGGAGCCGACTTGGGGGGAGGGGTGTCAAATTCGTCCGACGCCTAAATGTGAATCACCCTAATATACATATATACAGGGTGCGCCATCTTTTATGTCGGTACGTAAACATTGAATGACTTTGACATTTATCAACCGATTGACTTGAGTAGACATGCTTTTAAAACATCAATTTAGTACAATTTTAACCATGAATCGATTCACACCGAAACAACGCGCCGGAATAGTGACGCTGTACATTGAAAATAGTCGTTTAGTTGTGTTAACTCAACGTGCATATCGTCGAAAATATCGTGACCAACAAGCACTGTCGGTGTGTGCGCGCGCGTGTGTGTAATAGTGATGTCAATAATAATGTAAAAAATTATCATTACAGATTTCTGATAAAATATATGTAAGGAGAAATGAAGAAAGATCGCTAAAGGCAGGGAATGTGATAACACTTCTCTCTTAGCTATTGACGCCCTCGTCGATTTGTACTTGACTGCATGCTGAGTTATTTTTTCGTTTTTCATCGGTGATAGTTCGGTGGTTCCTTTCATCTTGGATTCACCACAGGTGCTCTTCGCTGTTCATGGTTCTTTTTCCTAGAACCCGCGTTGGAGTCTCCATTGCTGGCGTCGTAGGCTGCTAATAGGTTACTATAGCGTCCTATCGAAGAAGTTGAGGTCCATCGGATGTACTGGTAGCCGTTAATCCAGCTCGCAACTCCGTTTTATCTCGTCGTTACGTTCCATATCGTCGAGGCGGCGGAGTTGCGTTCCGCTTTCTTCTCTGTTCTTTCTTCTTCTACTCCTACATGGTCGGATGAAGCTTGATATTCCTTCCTTATTCCTCTTCCTCCCGCCGTATGCACAGAGGAGCGTCACGAAAGTCCCTGAGCAACAATCTCGGCGAGTGTGAGATACTGTTGTTATCTTCCCCTCCTATGGGTTTCAATTTCGTTAATTTTTCATTCTATTTCGGACAAGGGCACCCCATTTTCTTCGCATTTCCATAAGCACTGTCCCCCGTTTTGGTTTTCCGCAACGTCTTCTGGCACAAGATGCCCATCGTGGTGCACCCTCAAGGCGTGCACCAACATAGTGATATCAAGATTTACTTTAGGGGCATAACATATTTTCCATCCCCCTGGATTATTCGGTAGCCGGTAAAGGCAATGCTGCGCATATTTTCTACGCAACTTGCGCTTAAGTGGAAAACGCCCGCTTCCTTCAGTATCACCGTTGTATACGTCAGACAAGGACAGCGCACATGTACTGACTCGGGTTTCCAGAATAAATATAGCCAGTCTTCTTTTGTTGGTAGGTGTCTCCCGAAGCGATTGTGCTGTGGTGGTATCCGGAATCGCAGTGCCGATAAGCCACGTTATTTGGGCTCACACGCTTATAGTACAGTCCTGGTCGGTCTCTTATCTCGTTGTTTTGGTGAGAGTTGTTAATTTTCAGTTGTGCCTTCTCCATTGTCAAGCAATATCGCATGGAGATACATCTGAATATTACACCGGTATCCATGATGTAGAGTTCTATCGTAACGGTGTTAACTGTTAACATTTAATTTTATTACCCTGAAGGGGTTTAGTTCGGACTTGAGCAGGGAGAAAATTAATAGAGGTCTTAATAACCGGTAAAAGTAGGGTTTATTCAGAAAACATGGGGAAATATAGCGATATATGAAAGAGATGATCATAGAATTTAGTCGTTATTGTTTTTTCACCCTTCTCTGGTATTTTCGGCTACCACGCGCCTTCGAAATGGTTTTACCGGGTTTACGCACGCCTTTACAATCGTGTACGCAGAGGAAAAGAATTTCAATCTGCAATATAATGTGATTTGCTTTTGAGTAAATTTATCGGTGTTTGCAGATAATTTGTTTCACCTGCCGCGTTCATCGGATAACTTATTCTACCATGTCTAGCTATCCGCTCGTATCCGATATCGGTAAGTCACCGGTGCGCTACCGTAAGTCTATCCCTATACTCTGATTTTCTACCGCGGATAGCCTTGATTCTCTTTAAAATTCGTCGTTTGTCTTCACGACAGCTTATAAATTCCCAACTGGTAACTGGTAGCGCTCTCTTAGCCATGCCCTTCTGACCAGAGTAACGGGACTTGGTCCTCGACGTGCGGGCCGAAATGGTGTGAGTGACGCGCCAAGCAGTGCTTATTTGTGTGCACTGCGCGTCATGAGACAACCAGTACGTTACACTGCTATCAAAGTAAACACGATAATTTTAAGAGAAACATCAAAAGTGCTTTATTCTAAGTAATGTCCATGGCTAGCTACACATTTCCGCCATCGTTCAGGTAATTTGAGGATACCGCCCCAATAGAACTTTTCTTGTTTTGAGGCAAACTAATCGGAGACCCAATTTTCCACTTTGTTGTACGCTTTGAAATCCTGCTCAGAAAGTGCGTGTGCCATCGATCGGAACAAGTGGTAATCTAAAGGAGCAAGATTTGATAAATACGGCGAGTGGGTTAATACTTTCCAGGCAAGATCTTTTAATGTGTGGCTAACTGATTTTGAAGTGTGTGATGGTGTGTTATCATTTCTGGCCCATCTGCTCGTTTTACAATGAAAACATGATTCAAATTGATTATTTGTGCTCGGTAGCAATCAGAATTAACGGTTTCACCTGATTTTAGAAGTTCATAATACACCACACCTTCCTGTTCCCACCAAACGCAGAGCATTGTCTTCTTTCCGAAGCGATTTGGCTTGCAGTCGATGTTGGTGGTTAACCTGGATGAACCCATAATTTTCTGTATTTGGGATTCTCAAAATAAATTAATTCGATGCAAAAAAAGCCTTTCTTTCGTGCCGTTGAAACAACATTTTACCGATGACTTTTCGGGTTTCCATTTTGTTGGAGAATGCTTGAGGCAACTGCTTAACGGCAGCCCCTCACAGGACCAATAAAACTCGCACTGGGTCAGTGTGCCAAGCAACAGGTCGCTGCGCGCACGCGCTCCACGACTGCATGGCAAGACAACGGCTGCTTCGTATATCGCAACCATCTTGCGTTTTTGCTCTTGCACGGTTTTCACCGTTTCCGTGATTCGTGCGCGCTTGTCATAGTTCTGTACATCTTAAGAATTCTCATCGTTCCACTCTGCCGACCTACAGTCACTACAAAACTCATCCATCATATCAGCATTGATATATTGACATCAGCCTACTAGTACATAAATCAACATATTGGCTCATCTTGTTGTGCATCCGGCTTCAGCTTCACAGCGAGGCTCGATCGTGACAGCACATCTCATCACTTACACCGATTAATATAATCGTGTGTGGTAACAAGCTCACCTCAATTTATTAACTCTTTTCTTACGCTCATTTTGATATATAATTTGCTATGCATCACTTATCTTATTTGTATGTTTTCGTCCATGGCATTTGACAGGTGGAGCAATAAATGCCACTGTAAACCACAATTGTGTACTGCTTATTAATTCATCTGCTACCATTTTACAGTCCACTTCTCTCCAACAACTGAATTTTCAAACACATTTGTGTTTCGTTCAGTTGATGTGGGGCCCATTTTCCTTCTTTTAAAAATTTTCCCTTCGCTTGTAAACGAACGGAAATTGTCTCCTCAGCAACGTGTAATCTAATATCTGCAAGTTGTTTTTGAGTTTAACATGCATCTTCATTCAATACTGCTTGTAATTATTGGTCTTCAAACTTTTTCGGTTGACCTGGATGTTATGTCTTTCACATCAAAATCATCGCTTTTGAAGCGTTTAAACCAGCGTTCACAAGTATTTTGAGATGGAGCATGTTCATCATAAGGTTCTCGAAGTATACGATAACTTTCAGCAGCAATTTTCTTCAAAATAAGGAATTGAATTAAAACTTCCCGTAAATACTCTTTTTTGGCACGAAATTCGACATTTTTAAGCGTAAAAATATCTACGATGTTACCATCTTCAGAAAATTTCACATATGAAGTTTTGAAGCTTGTTGTCAATACAACAAAATAGCATACATATCAAATCGTATATATATCAACATACGTGTAATTCCATCTTTTGAAAAAATCCCCATTATTAACCAGTACACCTAGTATGTATGTATATGAGTACAAAAAATGTTCTCCTTTTTTTCAATGTAAGGTTTGCATTAATAGTTCCCGACTTCTTTTCCCTCGGTTCGGGCCTTGCTGGTGATGTGGCCACGTCGCGATCCTCCCTTCCTGCTGTTGGTTGCCGAGGTTACTTGCTGGAGGGGATTCGGGCCTTATGTGTAGGGCTCACTTGCATAAGTTTTATAATCGCTACGGGTCTTACTTTCTAATGCTGGCTCGCTGCTTCAGTCATAGGTAAGGTTGGCACGATATCGTGTAATTCTATACTCTCACCTCGAGTCACAATGTTTTCAACAGTCGCGATTTTCACGTTGTAAATAGAATGTTTATTTACGACTTTACCGTGTACTATATAGCGCGCGTTGTTCGCGATTTCTTCTCCCTAGCCTTTGGCCATTGCACGTATTGCCCTCCCCTCAATCCTTGGCTTTTCTATAACATGTATGTATACTTATTTATATATTTATGTATCCATATTATATGAATATAGATATTTTATTTTTAAAAAATTGTTTTATTATAATTTTATTATTATTTTCATTTATGATCGTGGGTTAACCTGACATCACCCTACCTCGTCTATTTGGTTCTCTTTTCAATTATTGAGGATTTCAGCGGATAATCGCTCAGCAAGTAAAGAGTGAATCAATTTATACCAGCGTAATTACCTAGATAATCCTCTACTACGTGAAAGAGATATGGTGTATATTCCACCGTGGGGGGATTTATCAAAATTCTAGCCAAGGATTGAATGGTACCGACGGCTGTATCGATTTGTGTAATTCTAATAGAGAAGACGCCTTGGGGGTAATTGCGCTAATTTTTATCATGTTCAATTCGTATCCTAAATTTACTTCGTATATTGCAGATCTGCTGCTTATCTGAGGTGACACTAACTAGTATTCTTATTCTCTGTACTGCCCGAACTCTACTTCTTCGGTGCTTAAAGTCGAATAAATGCGTCGAATCATCGAGTTTGTATAATTAATTTCAGTTGTTAGCGAGTCAGAAGCACTCAACAGACTGAGCAAGTAATGAGGACTGAATTCACTAGGAAGGGTCACCTGACTTTAGGGGGCATACGAGTTTGGAGCCCGAAAAAAGGCCTTTTTTGCGAATTTTTTTCAGAGCCAGGAGACAACCTAGACAAATGGGACTTTTTGCATAATGAAACACCACTTTTGTACTTTACATACAAATTTTAATAGAAGAATTGAATAACAAATTCCCCCCCTTTCAACGTCATAAAGTAAGCCCCTTTCGATTTGTCATTTTTCGCGGTTACAATGATATCTCCTTGTCCACTTATCTGAAACACAAAAATCAAACGGCGTTTTAAAGAAGAATGTTATTTGTTGTCGCTGACGCATCCGGATTTTTACAATTCAAATTGTGAACAAAATGGCGGACCTTCAAAAATAGGGTATCGATTTTCGACCAAAAATTTCAAGTTTTTTCGTCAAAAATAAAATAGAAAAAATTGTAATTTTTAAAATCAGAATGCGCCAGCGAGAAGCGACAATTATAAGCTTTAATTAAAAAAAAAAATGAGACCGATCGGTTGATCCGTCTTCAAGTTATTGTAACCGACTTGAAAAACATGGTTTTGAGAAAAACGCGTTTAAAGTTGTAGAACGATTTTACTCTATTGTAAAATTAAATTTATTCAACTTACATGTCATCGTCTATTCCGGGGCCATACAAGGAACCTTCCTGCTCAAGATTTGCCTCGATTTCTTGATTTTTAGCGAGGCGATGGCTTATACGAGCCGCGTTTCGTCCAATCTTGATTCCCATTGTGTTCATAATTTGTAATAAGGATATTGTTCCTTCGTTGAACATAGAAACAGCAATATAAGTCGCGATTTCAACAACGTCAGCACTGCTGTTTTGTAACGGTATTTTACGTTAACATCACCCTTAAAGGGTTTTAGTTCGAACTCGAGCAGGGAGGAAATTAATATAGGCTTCAATATTAGGTAAAAGTATGGTTTATTAGACACATTAAATAAATAATACAAGCAAAAGTGAAATAATTTGTGTAAGAATTAAATATACTCCTTTTTCCTTAATTTTGGTGATTATGCACCTTACAACAAGAATTTAACCCGGGCTTACGCATGCCTCTATAAGCGCGTCAGCATGAAGTAGGAGATTTTATCTTGAATTAATGAAGTATTTCTATAGTTATTTGGTGGTATAGTTTCTACACATAGAACGCGCTTGCTGGGCTTGCCATCGTTACTATATCTATATCGGCTCTGTTATTATTTCTCGGTGTTCGGAGGTAGCCTATTCTATACCTATAGCGCGTGGACTGTAGTGGGGACAGAGCTCTCACTCGAGCTCCTCTGGCTGAGCGATCTACTCGCTGGTCCCGCCGCTGTTGGCTTCAGCTGCTGTAGGCGTCAGCGCGGTGCAGCCATGGTGCATCGCCGCATCGGAAATGCGACAGGAGCGGCTCTAGCTAGTTTCTATGGTGTTTTTTAGTCCCTATGGATTTTAATATATTTTTGATCCATACCACTTGTTTTAATTTCGATGGAAGATCTTGTAGGCTGGGATGCTGGACTACTTGGATGACTGATGGCTCTGTAGTTGGCCTTGGAGATGTTCGTTTTTCCTTGGGCGAGGAGTTTCAGGCCTGATCCTTGGAGTGGTGCAGTTGAAGATGCTTCTCCTTGGGTTGACTAGGTGGTCCTTCTTTTAGCTGGATGGATGGTCCTCCTTTGGTCGATTAGCTGGTCTTCCTTTGGTTGATTAGGTGGTCCTCCTTTGATAGATTCTGGATGTTGGCGAAAGTCTGTGAACAGAATGCTCCCAGACTGTGGTTTGCCGTGCCCTTTTATACCGGCTTCCCCGCTCTTCTTTCTTTTCCGTTGGTATAGCAGGGTATTACTATATCTTCTAGTCGTCCTGTAGCCCATCTCCTGTAGCCCATTTGTCCCGTTAATATCCTCTTCTTGGTTATAATAATTTAGCGTGTTCCTTATAGATATTGCTTCATACGTTACTTAAGACTCTAGTCTTACTGCTTGTCAATATAACTATATCTTGAGTAACGGTAGTTGGTTTATAGGTGTGCGTGCTGTGTGGTATGAATCTCTATGTTGGTGTGTGTGGATCTAGTTTAAGCTCGTCATTTCGGCGGTATATTTATAACGGACAATTATTTGGAGTGAGAGTAAACTAGAATATGTTTCTGTGAACAAGTGACGAGATTTTATTCGCTGTTTTTTTTAACAATTATTAATTATAACTATTCACAGTCTTACCTGTGAACAAGAAACGACAATTAAAGTTTACTATTATCACTGTCTCTTGCACCTGTGCTTTCTCGCGTGTTACTGCCGAATTCCACGTTATTGTCGCTCCATCTGGCGGTTCCAAATCCAAGGAAAGTATACTTTCCTTACATCTCCCCCTCCCAGGGTGAAAGTTCGTACAAATTTCAGTCCTCATCTCTATCATCTGATGTTGGAATTAATTTTGTCACGTGGAAGAGGCCGGTTTCTTGATTTCGTTTTCCTGTTTTTATTCTATATATTGAATTTGATATCTTCTCTATTATTTCGAAGGGTCCAATTCTTAATTCGTCTAGTTTCTTCCTATTTATCTTGTTTCCATTCTCTATGTATACTAGATCTCCTGAGTTGAACAGGTGGTTTTTCCTATTCTTGTCGAATATTTTTTTGTTATATTCATGTGATTTTTTTGTTCTTTCCAGAGCTAGTTCTTTATGTCTCATCCAGTCTTCTTTATTGTTTCTTCTTTTTATTTCTTCGGGTAGAATGCTGGTATTTGTGCCATCTAATAAATACTTAGGCGTAAATCCAGTTACCGTATGCTCTGTTTGATTGTATTTGTCGATGCATTCTCTGGCGATCGTTGTCCAGGCTCTTTTCTCCTTTTTTTCATTTATATTGCATCTTATTTTGTTGACTAAGGTCTGGTTTAATCTCTCGTTCAGACCATTCGAGAAGGGCGCATTGACGGCCGTAAAAATTAGTCTAACCTTGTTTTCTCCCAGGAATTCCTTAAATTCTCTTGAGTTTATTCCCGGATATTGATCCGTAAGTACTGTTTCAATTTTGTCTGTTTCCAGCACCTCATTTACCAACTTGATAAAGTCAGTTGCACTCTGAGTTTTCGATGTTAAGATGAACGCATATCTTGTAAAATGATCCACCAGTAGGTGGAGATATCTTTTTGTCGATCTTCGTCCTCCGAAGCCTCCAATGGTATCAATTGACATTAATTCGAATGGTTTTGACGCCGGACCCAGTTGTGACATCAGCCCATATCTTCCTTGCCCTCTGGATTTGTTCTTAATACATATCTCGCAATTTTTACATATTTTTTTTATATTCGCCGTTATGTTTTTAGCTGTATAATACGGGCATACCCTATTCATAATTTGTCTAATCCCTATATGACACCATTCCGAGTGTATTTCCTTAATTAATCCTAAGCTTAGCTCTTCAGTTAAAATTATTTTTTCTTTATTTCTAATTTTTTTATAGAACACTCCATTTTTCTCTATTAATTTTGTTTTGATCTTCTGCAATGTTCTATTTTTTTCTTGATCTGTTTTTATTTCTTTTATTTTTATTAGATTAACTATTTTTAGCATTTCTTCTGTATTTTCGAGTGGTTCTAGTACCGGGTTTCTACTCAAACTGTCTGCTTCCGTGTTATCTTTTCCCGGAATATATTTAACTTCGAAGTTGTATTGTGATAAATAATAGGACATTTCACCAAGTTCTTCGTCAGTTCTAGCTTTTATGTTCATGTTTTCTAACGGTTTATGGTCTGAAAATATCGTAAATTTCCTCCCAATCAGCCAGTGTTGCCAATACTTAATTGCTTCTTTTATTGCCAAGCATTCTAAATAGATTGCTTTTTTTCTTTTTTGTGTATCGTTCAATTTTTTTGAAAAATATGCTACTGGCTTTTCTTTCCCATTATTCTGTACCTGTTTAAATACTGCACCAATACCTTCTAGTGATGCGTCTGTGTAAATTCTTATTGGTAAATTCTTATCAAATATTTCCAACACTGGTTGAGAACATAGTAATTTTTTTATACTCGTAAAAGATTTTTCGCATTCTTCAGACCATATAAACTTCTCATTTTTCCTTAACAGTTTGTGTAACGGGTCTAGCAATATTGAACTTTTCGGTATATACTCATGATAAAAGTTGATTTTTCCAAGAAATTGTCTAATGTTTTTTTGGGTTTTTGGTGTGGGAAAATTTTGTATTGAGATTAAGTTGTCCTTCACTGGCCTTACAGTGTTGTGTTCTATTATGTGTCCGAGGTATTTCACTGATTCTGCTGCAAGTGTACATTTTTTAAATTTTAATCTAAAACCCTCATTTACTATTGCTTTTATTACTTTTTCTATATGTTTTATGTGTTCTTCGAATGATTTTGAGAAGATTAAGATGTCGTCTATGTAATTTTCTGAAAAGTCTCTCAAATTGTGCTTCCTCAAGATATTGGATAAGATTCTCTGGAAAATGGCTGGTGATGTCTTTAATCCGAACGGTAGGCACGTCCATTGGAAGTGCCCCTCTTGTGTAACGAATCCCGTTTTTTGTCTATCTTCAATGCGTAGTGGAATCGCCCAAAAAGCTGAATTTATATCCAATGTTGTGAAGTATTTGCAGTTTCTCGTTCTTATTATTAAATCCTCAATTAATGGGAATGGTTGAGCTTGTGGTATAATTATTTTGTTCAAATCGCGAAAATCTATACATAATCTTGATCGTTTGTTTTCATCCCTTTTGAATGCTAAAGTTACCGGTGCTGCAAACGGGCTGTAAGATTCTTCAATTAACCCATTTTCTATCAGTTTTGCTACTTGATTCTCAATTTCTTTTTTATCCTCCATGCTGCATCTGTACGGCCTCTTACTACAATATTTATCCACTAGTAAGTCTATTCGAGCTTCATAGTCTGTAATAGTGCCTACATCATATTTATTTTTTGCAAATACTGTGTTATATTTTTCTATCAGTTTTTCAATATTCTTTTTTTTTCTGTACTGTCCAAGTGATCTAAATTCATTATAAACTCGTTTTCATTTATATGTTCGTTGAAATTTATCTTGACTTCTTTTATTTTTTCACTTTTATGCAGTGTGTTTGTTTTGTTCCCTATCTGTATTTCTTTCTTTTGTGATACTTGTAAGTTTTCATCTTGAATTAGTTTAAATTTCTTTATTATATCTAACCCAATCAGAAAATCTTCAAAATCGTCTCTTTCTATTATGAATACGTCAATGTATTCCTCTTTCTCAAAAATTTTTACTTTTATGGTTACTAAACCTTTTGTTTGTGTCACACCATTGACTGTTTTTAAGGATATTTTGTTTATATCTTCTGTCTCTTTTTTTATTTTAATGAATTTTGAATTTATTAGGGAGACTTGGGAACCTGGATCATATGTTCCATTTACCTCTAACTTTCCTTCTAATAGTATCTTTATTTTAATCAATGGTGTGATTACTCGTTTTTTTGTTCTGTACTTAGATTTACTTCTATCACTGAGTTACTTCTAACTTCTCTAGCTTCATTCCCATTCTTCTTTCTAAACCAGCATGTGTCTTCTGGATGATACCTAGTACCTCTGTTCAATTTTTCGCAGGTTGTACATGGCTTCTTCTCTTCAAATTTTTTCTTATTATCTTGTCTTTCTTCTTTCTTCTTTATGAAATTATTTCTACCTACTAGATTTTCGCATTTTCTGATTTCATGTAGTAGTCTGGTTGAATCTTCGCAGTTTTCTCTGTCTATTTTGTCTCTAATGAATGCAGGTAATCCTGCTGCTATAAGCATTATTAGAGTCTTTCTACTTATGTCGCTGTCCATATCTAGCAGTAGCTTTTCCTTCTTCATAGCATATTCCATCAATGAACCTTCTCTATATCTGTAGAATATGGCATACGTTCCTGTATTCCAGCCTTTGTCTGCGAATGACTCCAAGAATTTCTCTCTCCATTCCGACCATTTAGCTTCCATTGTCAACGTTGTTAATGTTGCTGAGTGCCAGTCCAAACATGACTTGTCCAGGAATAGTCTTAGTATCTCAATAATTGTATTATCTTGACTGATTTCAAATCTTCTACATTCTCTCTCAAATGTCTCCAACCATTGTTTTGCATTTGAGTGTTTACATACAAATCTTTCGACCATAAACCTTTCTGCTTTATGTTTCAAATTTAGTTGATTTTCTTTCTTTTGTGTGGGTTCTACTGTACTTGTTTCCGCCGTCTGGTCTAGATACAAATCGTTGAATATTATATTATCGTCTTGGTCGAAATAAGTTTTCTCCATTTCATTCGTGCATGTAATCCAAATTGTCCTTTCTTGGCCTCTTTGATTCAGGCTTTTTTTTATTCTTTTATAATTCTCTGTTTTTGTCAATTCAATGTGGTTACTCACAAATCTTTCAGCTTCAGGCAACACATATCTCTTATTGTCCTGTGTTGTAATAGAGGTTATGGTGACCACACTTGTCTTCCTGTCGTTGGGTGATGCCACATATTGAAATGCGAATTGCAGTCTCTTTGCCATCGTAAATAGAAATTGTCGTTTTATAACGGACAATTATTTGGAGTGAGAGTAAACTAGAATATGTTTCTGTGAACAAGTGACGAGATTTTATTCGCTGTTTTTTTTAACAATTATTAATTATAACTATTCACAGTCTTACCTGTGAACAAGAAACGACAATTAAAGTTTACTATTATCACTGTCTCTTGCACCTGTGCTTTCTCGCGTGTTACTGCCGAATTCCACGTTATTGTCGCTCCATCTGGCGGTTCCAAATCCAAGGAAAGTATACTTTCCTTACATATTTAATATGAGACGAGTATGTCGTCTTAGTTTATTATTTTCGGTGCTATTCTCCAGATCATGTTGTTGAAACTTTCGTTTACATTTTGGTTGAATCCACCAAGGCAACGTTCCAGCAAATTATCGTTGGACAGATCTTTATATATAGGACGGATCGCATCCAAAACGTCGTCGGGTAAAGTTTTATAATTTTGCTCGTATGTATCCAGAGTACTGTTAGCCTTTGATTTTTGCCACTCGCACCACGACTCGGAGCCTTCGGGACAAAAGTGGTGTTGCGGTTTTTCCATAGATGAACTATCAGGGGTACAAATTGAAAATGCGGGTTTGATAACAGATGGCGTTACTAACGCTATACGCATCAGGCAGTACTGTGACTATGTTCATGTCAAAGCTACGTCTTATAGCTTTAATTTTCAGTATGTGTCAATTTGTCGCAGTGTCAAATTCATAGTTTTTTTGAGCTCTCAATATGTCGAGTTTCGTGCCAACAAAACAGCATTTGCGGGAAGTTTTAATTTACTTCTTTAATTTGAAGAAAAGTGCTGCTGAAGCACATCGATTGGTCTCCGAGGCTTATCCGAGTCATGTTCCATCGGTTTCAACGTGCGAGAGATGGTTTGTGCGGTTTAGAAGTGGTGATTTTGACGTTGAGGACAAAGAGCGGCCGGGCCAAGTGAAAAAGTTTGAGAATGCTGAATTGGAGGCAATACTCAATGAAGACTCGTGTCAAACTCAACAAGAGCTCGCAGATTCATTGGGAGTGACACAACAAGCCATTTCCCATCGTATAAAAGCCCTCGGAATGATCCAAAAGCAAGGACATTGGGTGCCGTATGAGCTGAAGCCGAGAGACGTCGAGCGCCGTTTTTTTGCATGCGAACTGCTGCTCGAACGGCAAAAACGGAAGGGTTTTTTGCATCGCATTGTCACTGGTGATGAAAAGTGGATCCATTACGATAACCCGAAGCGCAAAAAATCATATGGTTACCCCGGCCATGCATCATCATCGACGGCCAAACCAAATATTCACGGCGCCAAGCTCATGCTCTGTATTTGGTGGGACCAGCTGGGTGTGGTGTATTATGAGCTATTGAAATCGAACGAAACCATCACAGGAGCACTATACCGAACTCAATTGATGCGTTTGAGCCGCGCACTCAAAGAAAAACGGCCACAATACGAGCAAAGACACGACAAAGTAATTTTGCAACATGACAACGCTCGGCCACATGTTGCAGCGCCGGTCAAAACATACCTACAAACGCTGAAATGGGAAGTCTTACCCCACCCGCCGTATAGCCCAGATATTGCTCCTTCCGATTACCACCTTTTCCGATCGATGACACATGGCCTAGCTGACCAGCGCTTCCATTCTTACGAAGAAGCCCAAAAATGGGTCGATGACTGGATAGCAGCCAAGCCGGCCGAATTTTTTCGCGACGGTATCCGTAAATTGCCAGAAAGATGGGAAAAAGTTGTGGCTAGCGATGGACAATACTTTGAATAATTCATTTGTTACCATTTTTTCAGAATAAACGTTCAAAAATAGAAAAAAATCCCGCATTTTCAATTTGTACTCCTGATATAATGATAAAAGGTAGCCCATATCGCATTTCGCATTCTTTCTTCACGTTGTCCTGTTCCTCCGATTTTTTAAACATTTGGACTACGGCATCGACCTCCATTTTTCCCGCAGAACCTTGATGATTGCAGTGGCAGTTTTCTTCGCGTTCTGTTTTCCACTCCTCGTATTCCTCGGTGCCTTTTTTCTTTACCCACACTTCGCATTGTTTGCAATAAGACGATTTTACCTTGACGTCGATGATTTTTTTCGAATGGACGCGAATAAGACTGGAAACGCCGAACAAAGAAGAAAATCCGCACTTTTGCCACGTCCCATCTCCCGAAACAGTTAATTCCGTTACATTTTCTTCTTCTTCCATGCTCATTCGTAACTTCTCTTCTTCAACCGCGTCCTGCATAGATAATTGAGCGATCGTCTTCGATGCTATGTGAATATTTTTCTGGATATCGTCGCGCACATTTTGAGTCACAGGAGGAGGAAGGTCCATTAAACCGCAAAATTTGCATTCGCTGGTTGATCCTTGGCTTAAGCACCGCATCGCAAAAGAAAATCGACGATTGATTTCGTACGCCGAACCTATTTTCGGGCACGAAAGAGTTTTAGTTGGGTTACAATTTTCACACGACATCAAGATGCCGAAGCCCAGCCCTCGCGTGCTTTTCGTTTGAAATTGAACATTACTGCCACATTTTGTGCACTTTACAAGCTTCAAAATTTCAGCAAACACCGTATTGAAATTGAAAATTCTGTAGTTCATACTGTTGTCTTCAGATACACATACTGCTGTGTTTAAAAAGTAAGGTGAATTTTTAATTTAAACTTCCCGCGTTAACCGAATCGGACAAATGAATTTTTTTTTCAAGTTGGTAGGACTGTTAGTGACATCTGTGACAAATTACATGTCAATATCATCATTAGTTTTTAGTTTACGCTTGGTTTTGTGAACAAAGAAAAGTGAATTTGGCGATTTTTACGATGTCGAATTTTGTTGAGCAAAGAAGTGCTATTAAATTTTGCTTGCGGAATGAAATTTCCGTCGCTGAAACGTATCGAATGTTACAAAAGGCCTTCGGTGACGAGACTATGTCACAGAAAAATGTTTACAAGTGGTACAAAGACTTCAAAGAAGGCAGAGAACGTGTTGATGATTTGGAACGCTCTGGACGACCATCGAAGTCAATTGATGAGCAACACATCAACAAAATCAAGGAATTGGTGCTCGAAAATCGTCGATTAACAATTCGAGACCTTGCCGATATGTTTGCAATATCAATTGGATCAGTGCAAGCAATTTTGAAGGATCATTTGTGCCTCAGAAGAGTCAAATCGCGCACAGCACTGGTTCTTCGTGAGTTTTTCGCCAAAAACTCCACTCATGTCGCTCCACAATCACCGTATTCGCCTGATTTAGCACCGAGTGACTTCTGGCTGCTCCCAAAGCTCAAGAGACCACTCCGGGGAAATCGTTTTGAGTCGATTGAAGAGATCAAACATGAATCGCTACGCGCATTGAAGGCTATACCTGAGGACGAATGTTTAGCACGCTTCAAAGATTGGAAAAAACGTTGGCATAAGTGTATTGTAGCTAGGGGGGATTATTTTGAGGGGGACGAAATCGATTTGGAAGAATAAATAAAAATCTTTAATTTTAAAACAAAATTCACCTTACTTTTTGAACACAATAGTATATCGCTGAATCTTTTCAATTTTTTCGCTGTATTTTCGGTCGTTGTGGTTTCATTCTTGACTGTCCATTTATTCGGTACTTTTCGCTTGCGCGTAAAATCTTTACGAAATACGTTGTTACTCTGTGATCCTCGAGAACTTTTACGCCTGTTCATCGTAATACGTAATATGTAATTGTATGATATTGAGTGTGAGTAAATTATATCCGGCTCGAAGGACCAAAAAATGTTATGATACTGACTGTGAGTAAATTATATCCGGCTCGAAGGACCAAAAAATGTATAATACTGAATGTGAGACTGAGTTTGAGTTTGAAATTATTTTTAATCTGTCGACAGGTAGCAAGTCGATACATTCACACGTAGCATGTCGAGTGACAGATACGAATAGTAAGATTAAGGATCCTGGTGACAAGTATAAATAATTAAAAGCACTCAGTAATGAACAATAATAAATTCAATGTTTATTTAAATTATATAACAGTGATTGCATAAAAAATACCTGGTGATTATAACAAATATATACTGTGATTTGTCTGGCCTGCATGTTGATGTACTGTTGGTGAGTAGGTTCTCAGGCCTCTGAGTTGACTTGTTGATTCCGTGTGGTTGATCCTGGTGATACAGTCTGGTTGTAGAGCTCGAGTAAAGCCACACGGCAGGCTGGTGAGTGTCCGGACGCCGATGATCGGTGCGAGGCAGAATGGCGTCTCTGCTGCCAACGAGCGAACCACGCCGCTGACGGTTATGTGAGTGCTGCACTAGTCCTGTTAAGTTGCTGTGATTCGCACTGACACTGAATTTACACACGGGTGATTTGATCAAGAATGTACTACACTATAATAATGAATGTGCACAAAAGTGATTGGAACGAATGAATATCTCTGTGAGTTTACGCGGGAACGTGTACTGCGAGCGACTCGAGTGAGAACAATGGCCACATCCGTCGACCACGAGGCAGAGTATCAAGAAGACGGACGTGCGTCACAGCTTGCTTGTGATTCGCTGTCAGCGATGGAAGGCGAGCCTTGTGAGTGGTCTTGCCGATGGGGCCACGCTAACAGCGTTGGCCACTTGAGTGAGCTTCGATTGAGGATGTGAGCAGATGGACAATATGCATGAGTGCGCGGTCGATAAATCGATATAGCATACCTGTGAGCTATACCATATGACGCGAGGCGTCAGATGATTGTGAGTGTAGCGTGTGCATGAGTTGAGTGTGTGCTTGGTAGGCGTGAAAACTGAACAGTAATACATACTAAACAACGGTATGAGAAACAAGAGTCGTCCGTTTCACGCAACTGACGCCAACCAAACGAATAACAACATATATCAACTTAGCAACATCATGGATGGTGTTGACAGTGTTGTAGTGTTTACAGTGCTATTTGTTACAAAACACTTGTATTTTCATTGTATAAGAGCGCGACCTTTCTACTTGCGCGCCGCTTCAGAAAGGCGACGCATGCCTATACGCTGCCCGACAAAACGCGTTGTAACTTCTGTACTTATTCGAATTTCCAAAAACGGTTTTAGAACAATATTCTTGAAGGTTCAAACTATCGAAAAATGCAAAGAAAAAAAAATCGATTTTTTGAAGCCGTCAAACTCGTATGCCCCCTTTATGCTCCGCGATCCGTTAATATCGCGCGCAGAGCTCCGAATTGTTTAATCGGTCGGCGTACCATTGCTTCGGCAATAATGGTCGCTTTTCAGTCTAGAATAGGCTCGGATAAACAATATTTTGACAATTGATCTTGCATGATCAAAATGTGTCTATTCCCGTGCGAGATTGCTGGTAGAGGACCGACGGTATCTAACGAAACCTTTTCGAAAATATCGGCCTCTATCATTGGTTCTTAAGTTTCAGATTAATTAATCAATACGCGGTCATTCATGTTTCTTCAGAGTGGTAAATATATGCGACAATGTTTTGACCAGATGTTAAGATGAAATATTTTTTGCCGATCGCAACCCGGGTTGAGTCAGCGCCGCCTGGATTCCTGTGTTATCGATCTCAGAAAGATCTATAACAATCGAATCATTAATTTTTAGTCAACTCTGACATTAAACAACATAAAAATAGAGATCGTGAATTAATATTGCCAGAGCCGCGGTGGCGTAATTGGTAACATACCAGGCTAGAATTCTGGAATTCCCGGTTCGAACCCGGGCTGTGGAAGTATATTTTTTTCACGATTTCTTTAGAAGTTTAAAAAAATCGTCAGGTCTGGTGGCCTCATTAATTTTCAATGAATGAGTGAGGCAATCAGAGTTGACTAAAAATTAAGGATTCGATTGAAAGAAAAAAACATACTAAATGGTCATTTTTACAAAAACTAATCATCTCTGCAACACTGCATATATGGTACATCTTTGAAAGTCTCTAAATATATCTTTTGGTGATTGAAATAATTGATACTTTTTGAGCAAAACTATGTGTTATTAAAAAACTGATTACGTTTAAACGGAATTTGCGAAAAATGATTGCAGAGCAACAGCACTTGAAAAATTTTGATCCCATAGAGTCCCATTACCCTGTACACTCTGAGGCAAAATTATTTTTTACAATTCAGTGGATAAAAAATGGCTCCAAATAGGGGTACGTCTTTTACTCATTAACAAATGAAATAATTCCGTCAATTGTCATGTCACAAAATCGGGACTACGATTGGTGATAAGCTACTCTTTTTACATGAATTTATAATAAAAAATTTGTTTCAAGTCAATTAGGAGGGGAGATAACTTTTTTATAACAATTTTTGCAGCCGACTTTTTCAACATAGAGAGTAAACTTTCCGAAGGGATTACTTATGAATTGACTGTTTATTGTTGCGATGAATTCACGCACAAGATGTGACGCCGTGTATGGCGGCGGAGTGGGGGAAGCTATTACTGCCTGGCAGGTGCTCGCGCTGAAATTGGATTCACGCGTTCAAACTCCACGAACTTGAATTATCTCGTAAACGAATCAACATATTGAGATGTTTTTTTTAATTTCGGCCAACTTTTTGCGCTGATTATGAATTATGTATCAAAAGCTCAAAAAAACTGCCGGATGTTCCATTTCAATCTTACACCTGATTTATTTCGAAAAATACTTCTCCGATCAAGTATTGAGTATAGTGAGACTTGTAGGGTTTGAAAGAATACGTTAAAAAAAAAATTTTTGGTCCAAAATTGAAAATGGCCGGCATGTTTTTTTTAAATGGAAACATGACTTTTTTTCACCAAAAAATTTTTCAGGTAGGAACCAAAAACTAAGAAAGCATCTAATATTTTCGTCTAACTAAATTGGAGAAAAATGGCCTTATACACACGCTTGAGTGAGTGTATGCAGTCCGAACTAAAGCTACTTACGCTGCCTCCGACTCAGACCACGATTAAGGGAATACAATAGGTATACTATAATCCAGTCTCATCTCAGACAAATGATTCGTCTGTCACACACGTCGGCCGTAAAGCCCGATGAGTCCATAAATAATCTATTGCAATCATTATTCAATCAGGTCGATGTATTTTTGCACCAGGAATTGTAGCACCTCCTAATAACGCTCATGCATATAGAGCGTATATTGAAACACTCTCGAATTACGGGTAAGGTGAGATCACATCTTACGAGTGTTCGATATAGCTGATGCAAATACTGTTCTTAATAACCGAAGCTTCCATTTAAGTACTGGAAACGGATTGATTTCCTGGGACATCTTCACTGTGACGTTTTTAATCAGGAGTGATCTTTGATAAATGGCGTTGAGATGCGATTATGAGGCGTGCGTACTAGTGATGCTGTCTCATGATATTTTCATAAGATTACAGTGCCCGTATTGTTGAAACATCGCTACTTTTACGGCACGCAAAGACATCCCTCGGTGTATTTCTAACTCACGCAATAGCTCTGTTCAAATCTACGGTAAAATATCCCTTGACACGCGTAGACATTAAAGCAACATCAATGCATGCGGGTGTACATGGTGATACCTTGAATAGCGTCATACTCTGTCAATTACCTAACCGTATAATTATCGGTTTTGTTCACAATAAGGCTTTAATCGGTGACCCCACGCTAATCCCATTTAATTCTAAAAATTATAAAATTAATTATCTTTCTTTGTATGCGGATGATGTGCAGATACCGTCAAACAAAGTTACAGTTTGTACAAAGCTGGACTTTACAACGGCCGGCCAGCGTGTGGACGCGATTCATACGTTGTTCACCGGTACGGGCATTTACTTTCTCAATCAGGGCAATGGCATTTCGCTTACGGCTTTCCCATTTGGCTATTGCCTCTTTGCGTTTGACCTTACACCTGATCTTTCGGCAAATAGCAGCAGGCATTGGAATTTGGTAAGGCATGGTAGCATCAGAATAGAATACGTTTCAATCGAGCTCTCACTTTATCAGTAAACTGTATTGTGAATACTGAGTATGACAATGTGTTGGAGATTGTGTTGGTGACTTATTTGGGCAAGTTATTGTAGACTTTGGCGGTTGACCAGCGAATTTTAATTCAAAGAACTATGACTCTGTATACTAAGCGGTCTCTCGCGAGACTTCAGTTACTGCTGTTGCTTAAAACCGCCAAGATAAAGAGATTCATCGTGAATATCTTAATCGATAATGAAAAGAATCAAAGAGGGGCTTTGTCACAGTGACCGCATCTACTTTTTGTGAGTATAGAACTACTACGACGTAGAGTGTCGGTTGACTTTGTAAAGTAGAAAGGACAAAGAAGAACATAGTGCAGAAGAAACTCGCGGATACGGGGTTGGTATGAACAGTCTTCGAATTCTACCAGGCATGCGGAGATACCGTCCACGCAGTAGACATATACACCGCAGGACCTATCCGGAGTGCGTGGATGAGAATGACAGCATTCGTGATTAGTACCGATGAACATAGGTTGCCTGTTTCTCACTACGGATTACCTCCAACCATCCTTCAGCATCTCGCACGTCTCCGGATAAATCGTAAATTTTTCCGATGCAATGCCACCCAGCTTGAAGGTTTGGAATCTCAATGTTACGAACATTATTATGTTATGTTTCTTCATTATATCTGAAGTGGCCTAGGTATTCATAAATTTCGAAGCGTTTTTTCAAATCACTTGTAGCTCAACGATAAAAGAATATATGATTATTACAAGGCAAGCTTGATGTTGGTCGTCAAACTAGCGAGTTACACCCCATTTCCCCTCAGCGAGATACACCTCATTAATCTCAGCAACGCCAAGCCGCTGGGCAGAGGGTTCAATACGGATGCTACTGTAGGAGGTGGCTATAAAAATAATCAGAATAGATTTATTGATAAACGTTTCCATTGCGTGTCCTTATTGTCACACTCCTGAGAAATGAATAGCTATTCCACGTATCTTTATCAGTGAAAACGAGCAGAAATAATCTGGACTATGTGGTGAGTAGACAACACCTGTGATCGAGTCGTGTGTGAAGTACATAGTAGAAATCGTGTTCATCCAAAACTACTATACTATAGTTGCGCATGGAAAGGTAACGATGAAAATGAAAAGTTCGAATAGAAAGTCTCTTCCAAGATATTGCAGCAGTTAAAAGTAATTCGCATACGATCAAATATTTACGTCTTAATACGAAAATTGGAAGAACTCAAACTCGACACCGGATTTTTCGCGAATCAAGAAAACCGTCAAATTAGCGGAATTCCTCCCTCTCAAGAAACTTTGCAACCTGATGCTTAAACAAGACTATATGATCTCTAAAATACGATCTGTTCAGACAAAATATGGTGTGCAAACTGGATATAAGGACGTGTTGTGTTTTGTGCCATTGGCTCAGTTCTCCGAATTGCTTAGACGTGAAACACGTTTCTGTGTCCGTAATAACTCGGACATGTGCTCCGTATTGATGAATGTTTACGTTTGATAAGTGAATATCTCTGGACGTCTTGATGTTCCTCATAGTCGTGAAGCACTTTACATTATCAATAGACACGAGAACGTATTTGTTCCTGCAAGCGCTCGTAACTAATGGGCCGACGTGGTCATGCGAATTACTGCAAAGGCACTTTCCCCTGGAGAAATGGGGTGTAACTCGCTAGTTTGACGACCAACATCAAGCTTGTTCAGCGAACAGTACAGGTTGTCCCTGTCAAGTCGCTCAACATATCCTCTCATCATTGGGAAGTAGAATTATTGATGAATCGTTGTTATAGTTCACCCGAGTCCAGAGTGACTCTGGAAATCCTGAAATTATACGGCGATGGTTTTTCGCATCGCGTTCGGTCCATGAATGAGTTATTTTCATTTTATCTTATATACACTGTTATGAATTTCGAAACCCCACACTTCGCCGCTTTCCGCTTTGGTTCGTTCTCGCACCGCGTTTTTAATAATTGCGTATTTACGCTTTACCAATGGATCCACACAATGGTGCATAAGGACCTCATCTTCAATATTTGTAACTGTTACTATTGCTCCTGCTTTTGCTTTGATATTATAATCGAATTGTACTGGCTTTAACGAAGCGCGTTTCAGTGCGTCGGCATGTGGTAACTGATGTCCTGGAGGTTGCACGATATCTGCCTGAAGGGGGTATTACCGTCTAGAAGCTTGTTTTTTAACTAATTCTTAGGAATTAATTTTGTGAAAACTATCAAACCTACAGTGTCGGGATTTTTAACGCATAATAAGACATGTTTCAACTAACAACATAAATTTTTATGAAATACTTCACTGAAATCTAGACACGTTATGCTCTGTTATGTAGGTCGTGGGGTGAGACGCTCGTCCAATTGGGCGCACAGGTTATGGCGGTTCTAGTCGTGTGAAACAGAAGAACAAATTTTTTTTCAAATCTATATTAATGTAGTTATCTGAAGCAGAGCTAAGTAAGTACGACATTTTTTATCGGAATCGCAGCTGTTTAAAAATTAAGGTTTAATTTTCCCGGAAAATTGTGAACTAAAACATGAGAGCAGGGCTAAAATATTCGAGCTATCGGTATCATTCTAGTACAGACTATATGTGAAGGTTCCCTCGAAATGTGTGGAAACCAGAAGTCAATCGGTCCAATAGTTCTTGAGAAAAACGTGCGCCCGACTTGAAAAATGTCGTTTCGAGAAAAACGCGTTCAAAGTTTGCCATACATTTAGCACTAATACGGCTGAACATACGGTGAATAATAACTGATTTGAGTAACTTACCCTTAATCAGCTATACCGGGACCATATAGACCACCTTCCTCAGCTTCAAAAAAAGAATATTGAGCCGCATTCGCTTCTGTTTTGGCGGTCCGCGCCTCTTCAGATGCGGTAGACGCCCGTCTGTTGGATCGTTGTATACGCTCGTTGTCTCTACACTCTGCGTATTGTTTAGTGTTAGGGCCGATTTTGATTCCCAATACATGCATAATTTTTCGGATTTGCTTGAAACCTTCATTAAAAATGACGACAGCTGTATGTTAATGAGTATGAGTACATTATATCCGGCTCGAAGGACCAAAAAATGTTATGATAATGAGTGTGAGACTGAGTTTTAATTTGAAATTATTTTTTAATCTGTCGACAGGTAGCAAGTCGATACATTCACACGTAGCATGTCAAGTGACAGATGCGAATAGTAAGATTAAGGATCCTGGTGACAAGTATAAATAATTAAAAGCACTCGGTAATGAACAATAATAAATTCAACGTTTATTGAAAGTATGTAACATTGGCTGCATGAAAAAATACCTGTTGATTGTGTTTAATATATTACTGTGATTGGTCTGGCCTGCGTGTTGATGTACTGTTGGTGATTGGGTCTCAGGCCTGTGAGTTGCCTTGGTGATTCCGTGTGGTTGATCCTGGTGATAAGGTCTGATTGTAGAGCTCGAATAGTGCCACACGGCAGTCTATGAGAGTCCGGACGCCGATGATCGGTGCTGAGCAGAATGGCGTCTGTGCAGCCAACGCGCGAACCACGCCGTTGACGTTTATGTGATTGGTTCTGTGGTTCTGATGATCTGCTGTGAGTTTCACTAACACTGAGTTTAAACACGGGTGATTTGACCAAGAATGTATTACACTACAGAAATGAATCCGCACTAGAGTGATTAGAACAAGAGAATATCTCCGTGAGCTTTACGCGGGAACGTGTACAGCGAGCGACTCGAGTGAGAACAATGGCCACATCCGTCGACCACGCGGCAGAGTATCAAGAAGACGGACGTGCGTCACGGCTTGCTTGTGATTTGCTGTCAGCGATGGAAGGCGAGACTTATGAGTGGTCTTGCCGATGGGGCCACGCTAACAGCGTTGGCCGCTTGAGTGAGCTTCGATCGAGGATGTGAGCAGATGGACAATATGCATGAGTGCGCGGTCGATAAATCGATATAGCATACCTGCGAGCTATACCATATGACGCGAGGCGTCAGATGATTGTGACTGTAGCGTATGCATGAGTTGAGTGTGTCTGGTAAGCGTGAAAACTGAACATTCCGCCCGCCATCAGCAACGGTGTTGATGATTAAATGTGATCTGTTCTTCATTCAGTTTGAGCTGGTAAGATGGCGAGCTTGGTGATTGGTCGAACGAGTGTTGTTGTTGCAGTTTTAAGTGACACTACCCTGGTCAGTCCATCCTTTCCTGGATGGAGTTGAGTGACTCTGGCGAGAGGCCATTTTGATGGTGGAGACCTCTCATCAGTGATCAGTACTAATGAACCGACCTTGATGGTGTTCGATGGATGATGCCATTTCGATGTAGACAGTTGGCGCTGGAGATATTGAGTTGACCATTTGGACCAAAAATATTGAAGCCTTTGTTGTATTAGTTGCCATCGTGATAGTCTAGTAACGTTCAGATCTGTGAGTGATGGCTCTGGTATGGCTGTGAGCGGCTCTCCTATGAGAAAGTGAGCTGGTGTGAGTGCTGAAGTATCTTCAGGGTCTTCTGTGAGTGGTTGCAATGGTCGTGAGTTGAGCGTTGCTTCGATCTGGATGAGCAACGTAGTTAATTCCTCGAACGTGAGTGCGATGTCTCCTACTGTTCGGTTCAGGTGATATTTTACTGATTTGACTGCTGCTTCCCATTTTCCTCCCATATGTGGAGCTGCTGGTGGGTTGAACTTCCATGTAGTTCCATCACTGGTGAGTGAGCAATGCAGTGAGAGTGATTCTGTTGTACCTTGAGTGAAGAGTTTGGTGAGTATGGCATCTGCTCCTATGAAGTTTGTGCCGCAATCACTATAGAGAGTGTTGCAGATGCCTCTGCGTCCAGTGAACCGTCTGAATGCAGCGATGAATGAGTCAGTTGAGTAGTCACTCACGGCCTCCAGATGCAAGGCCGAGGTGACGAAGCACACGAAAATGCACAGCCATCCTTTATGTTGTTTGGCGCCTCTACCTTTCCAGGTTTTGATGGTCAGTGGACCAGCGTAGTCCACACCTGAATAGAAGAATGGTCGTGCTGGGGTGACTCTCTTGGTTGGTAATTGACCCATGAGTTGTTGTGCTCTGACGCCACGTTGTCGAGCACATTTCATGCAGCTGAGTATATGCGACCGTACAGGAGCTCTACCACCAATAATCCAGTACGATTGCCTTGTGTAGTTCAGGGTGAGTTGAGTGCCTCCATGCATGGTTTTGTGATGTGCATCTGCTATGATGAGTGTAGTGAAGTGAGAATGTCGTGGGAGTATTGCTGGGTGAATTGCCTCAAGTTCCAGTTGTGAGTTGGTCAATCTTCCTCCAACCCGAATGATGCCTTGAGTATCGATATAGGCAGTCAGGCGATTGAAGGGATGAGCTGTTGGTAGTTGAGCTATGGTGATCAATTTGAGCTCTGTTGAGAAATATGCTGCTTGAGTTGCTTTGATCCAAAATACTCTTGCTCTCTCAATATCTTGTGGCGAGAGAGGGTTAAAGAGCGTTGAGTTTGGCAATTTCTTGATGAGTTGACTTACTCGAAAGCATATTGCGGTTACTCTGAGTAGTCTAGTGAGAGAAGAGTGTCTGTATATCATCTCCCAATGATATACTGCTTGATTTGTTGCCACTGTGAATGCGAGCCCCGGTCGCTCTTCCTGATGAGTCTGTGAGTCTTGTTGATAGTGTTGAGTTGGCCATGAACATTGATCGCCTGTGAGCCACTGTGGTCCTGTCCACCACAGGAGGTGCTTCTGGAGCTGGGAGATGCTGATGCCCCTTGAAGCACAATCGGCTGGATTGTCTTTGCCAGGAACAAATTTCCATACGCTGTTTGGAGTTAGTTCTTGAATTGCTGACACTCGGTTCCTGACAAAGTCCTTCCACCGTGATGGGTGTGAGTTAATCCAGGTGAGCGTTACTGAGGAATCAGTCCACAGGAACGTTTGAGTGTTGGCGAGTTCCAAGGTTGTTTGCAAGTACTTCATGAGCTTTGCTAAGATCAGTGCTGCTGTGAGCTCGAGTCGAGGGATGGAGAGTCGCTTGAGTGGTGTTACTTTTGATTTCGCGCAGATGAGTGTAACCTTGGTTTCTTCTCCTGGAGTTGTTGTTTTGATATAGATAGCAGCCGCCATTGCTATTTGAGATGCGTCGGAGAATCCGTGCAACTCCACAAGTGTTGAGCTTGTGAGTTGAATCCATCGTGGAATTGAGATTTCATCGACTTGAGTGAGCTCTTGTCTGAGCAACGTCCACTTGGTGTGTATCTGATCTGAAACTTGATCGTCCCAGCTGAGTTTCTCCAGCCATAATTCTTGTAATAATGATTTGGCCTTGATGATGAATGGTGAGAGAAACCCGAGTGGATCGTAGAGTTGTGCTGTTTCAGACAAGATGATTCTCTTGGTGAGCTTGGAACTTGAGCATGGAGGCTTTGCGTGGAACTTGAATACGTCTTCACGAGGTATCCATGACAGGCCGAGTAACTTGGTACTGCTATCTTCGAATGAGTGTGAGTTTGATGGTGAGTGGTGGTCGATATGCTCGATGAATTGCTCTGTGTTGCTGTGCCATTTTGCTAGAGGCAACCCGCCCGCCATGCAGAGCTGGGTCACTTGATTTGATATTTCGATGAGTGTGTCAAGCTGATCAGCTCCTCCAAATATGTCATCAACATATCTGCCTTTCATGAGTGGTTCAATTGCGAGCGGGAAGCGATGACCTTCGTCTTCAACTAGTTGAAGCAATGATCTGATTGCTAAGAATGGTGCTGAGCGAGTTCCATACGTCACTGTTGTTAGGTGATATGGCACCATATTGAGTTGGTCATCTCGCCATATGATTCGTTGCAAATCCCAATCGTCCGGGTGGACTTTGATTTGTCTGTACATCTTTGTGATGTCTGTTGAAAAGATGAGTTTGTGCTGTCGGATCCATAAGAGCACGTCTGAGATGTCACGTTGACATTTTGCTCCAACATGCTGGATGTCGTTGAGTGATACTTGCGACGTCGTTGGGCTGGATCCGTTGAAGACAACTCTCAACTTTGTTGTGATTCGATCTTCTTTCAGTACACCATGATGAGGAAGATAATATGGAGGATGAGCGTAAGTGTGTTCTGACAATTGATCTTCCGAGACCCTCAACCCTCCTGATGCTACTGCATCATGTGCCAAGGTCGTCTCGGTTTCACAATAGTCATGAACAGATTCGCTCATTTGAGTTGACTGGTGGTAGGATGGTACACGTATCATGTGACCACACTCTTCATACTCTTTCATGAATGAGTTGTATAAATTGGTGTATGAATTATTTGTTGAGAGTTTCTTCATGAGTCGTTGTAGACATCGTTGAGCAGTGAGTTCTGAGTCTCCTAGACTCGATGGTGATGATTTGAGCGGGATTCGCACGATGTACCGTCCTTCTTCGTCTCGAGTGTGAGTCGTTTGAAAATGCTTTTCACACGCTTCTTCGTCTGGGGTGAGCTTGTGATCTATTGTCGATGGTGTTTCTTCTTGAACCCAGAACTGCGTGAGAAGATCTTGAATTTCCTTGTTTGATGATTCTACTGTGATGTGGTATGAGTTGCTTGGTGTTGAATAATTCTCTGGGACTGGACCAAGAATAATCCACCCAAAGATTGTTGATTGTGCAATCGGTAAGAAGTCCGAGTGTTTCTTGATGCCAGGCTGGATGATGAGCCCGTATGAATCAGCCCCGACGATGATATCTACTGGCCGTGGTGTTAAGAAGTCAGGGTCTGCCAATTGCAGTGATGAAATGTGTGGCCACTGCTGTGGTTGAGTGTGGACTGAAGGCAATGTACTCGTCAATTTATTGAGTATTTGAGCTGCGATGGTAACACCACGTGATGAATGAATTGATCGTAATGTTAATGTGGTGGTACCTCTGGTTTGTGTTGATCTCGTGTTTCCAATGCCAATGACTGGAATTGATGAGTGTTGACGAGTAAGCCCATGATCCGATACAAGTTGTTCTGAGACGAAGGTGAGCTCTGATCCTGGATCAATGAGTAATCTGACTTGGTGAGTGCCGAAAGATGTGATGAGTAATGCTTGACACGTTGCTAGTAGAACTGCTGTTCTACCGTGTGAGTTGATGAGTTGGCAAAATGGCACGTCAATTTCTCATTGACGTGAACTGGTGCTTGGATGAGCTGTGGCAGGTGTAGCTGAGGTGCTTGGTTGATTTGACTTTGGTGTGGTTCTTGCGGTGGATGGCAAATGAATCATCGTGTGGTGTTTGGCACCGCACGTCTTGCAGTTGATGGTTGATTGGCACGAGTGGAGGTTGTGATGACCAAAGCAGTTGAAACACAGTCGGTGTTCAGTCACAACTTTGTGGCGATCTGCAGGTTGTAGCTCTCTGAATTTAGCACAGCTCACTATGTAATGCGAACCACCACAGTGATCGCATGGATATTGGTGTGTCCTCGGTTGAGTGGACGCATGGTGAGCCGGTCTTGCTGGCAGAAGTGCAGATTTTGTTGAGTGCTTCGAGATGTTGCTGGCTCTGTCAGCCGATTGATCAGGGTTGATAGGGATGACTTCTAAAGCCCTCGCTCTGGATTCGATGAATCCCATCAAATCTTCAAACGAGGTTGGCTGCTTGTGCGCACTCCGTTTGTATTCCCATGCTTCACGCATGGATGTATCAAGGCGTTGAGCAACTACGAAAATTAATACATAATTCCACGATTCTGTATCAATTCCGAGAACGTTGAGTGCGTTGATTATTTCCTTCGTTGAGCTAACTAATGTGTTGAGTGCGGCTGCAGATTTTGCCACTGGTCGAGTGTTACTAAGGAGTTTCTCAATATAAGACAGGATGAGTCTTTCCTTGTTGTTGAATCTGTCCTTGATTATTTGCCATGATGAATTGAACGAATCATTGTTGATCGGCACATTGGAGATCAGTTGAGCGGCTGATCCTTTAAGGCTGATCTTTAAATAGTGTAGTTTCTCTACATCACTGATTTGGTCATTGTCGACCACCATTGAGGCAAACAAGTCTCTGAATGCCGGCCATTTTGTAAAATCACCGTCAAATTCCGGCAACGTTATTTTTGGCAATGTTGATCGGTGCTGACTTGGTTGACTCTGTTGATCAGTTCTGCTTGATATGGTCTCTTGAGTTGCTGCGATTGCCTTCTTTCGCAGGATGAGTGTGAGTGCCTTGAAGTAACTATCAAAGCCTGATTGGTACACCTTCTCTGTAACATACGGGTGAGTGAGAAAAGCACGTTTACATGTTTCTCCCATTTGATCATGCTCGTTACAAAAACAGTCCCAAGTGCGATTTAAAATCTCTAACTGGCCGGTGAGTTCTGCAGAAACGCTGCCTGGTGAGTTTTGCAGGTGATCATGTAGCTGGTTGATCATTGCTATCCTCGCATGCTGTGATGCGACCTTATACTCCATGAGGTTAGCTTGATTGGTGCTTGGTGAAGGCGATCTGGTGCGTGGTCTCTGTGCCGTGGGTGGTACATTGAGTGTCTCGCTAATGACTGTTGCTTCATCGATTGCTTCCACATCACCATCATGTGAGTCGCCTTCCTGCGAGGATTTGCTTTGGTCTGACTGCGCTTTCTGATCGTCAGCCATGATTTGAACTGGTTGAGCCTGTTGAATGGTTTACAATAAATGATTAGCGCACTTGGGTGAGTATTTTATTATTATTGAGCATTGTCTTGTATCGATGCATGCTGAGTTGCGCAATCTGTAGTGTATTACATGTGTTGATTGGTGATTTATGTGAGTATCGAGGCATAAAATTTATATACTTGACCAGGATCCGGCTCGAAGGACCAAAAAATGTATGTTAATGAGTATGAGTACATTATATCCGGCTCGAAGGACCAAAAAATGTTATGATAATGAGTGTGAGACTGAGTTTTAATTTGAAATTATTTTTTAATCTGTCGACAGGTAGCAAGTCGATACATTCACACGTAGCATGTCAAGTGACAGATGCGAATAGTAAGATTAAGGATCCTGGTGACAAGTATAAATAATTAAAAGCACTCGGTAATGAACAATAATAAATTCAACGTTTATTGAAAGTATGTAACATTGGCTGCATGAAAAAATACCTGTTGATTGTGTTTAATATATTACTGTGATTGGTCTGGCCTGCGTGTTGATGTACTGTTGGTGATTGGGTCTCAGGCCTGTGAGTTGCCTTGGTGATTCCGTGTGGTTGATCCTGG
This sequence comes from Cylloceria caligata, assembly GCA_963942595.1. Classification (NCBI taxonomy): domain Eukaryota; kingdom Metazoa; phylum Arthropoda; class Insecta; order Hymenoptera; family Ichneumonidae; genus Cylloceria; species Cylloceria caligata. Next base: position 51,090,003 of record OZ012705.1, on the reverse strand, counting down.
TGATAAGGTCTGATTGTAGAGCTCGAATAGTGCCACACGGCAGTCTATGAGAGTCCGGACGCCGATGATCGGTGCTGAGCAGAATGGCGTCTGTGCAGCCAACGCGCGAACCACGCCGTTGACGTTTATGTGATTGGTTCTGTGGTTCTGATGATCTGCTGTGAGTTTCACTAACACTGAGTTTAAACACGGGTGATTTGACCAAGAATGTATTACACTACAGAAATGAATCCGCACTAGAGTGATTAGAACAAGAGAATATCTCCGTGAGCTTTACGCGGGAACGTGTACAGCGAGCGACTCGAGTGAGAACAATGGCCACATCCGTCGACCACGCGGCAGAGTATCAAGAAGACGGACGTGCGTCACGGCTTGCTTGTGATTTGCTGTCAGCGATGGAAGGCGAGACTTATGAGTGGTCTTGCCGATGGGGCCACGCTAACAGCGTTGGCCGCTTGAGTGAGCTTCGATCGAGGATGTGAGCAGATGGACAATATGCATGAGTGCGCGGTCGATAAATCGATATAGCATACCTGCGAGCTATACCATATGACGCGAGGCGTCAGATGATTGTGACTGTAGCGTATGCATGAGTTGAGTGTGTCTGGTAAGCGTGAAAACTGAACAACAGCTAAATAATTAGCAATATCTATAGTGTTTTTGCCACAGTGCAAATATTTTGGAGCAAACATCCAGATAGTACCAATGCCTAAGAGTCGCATGGCAAAAACTATTCGACGGTTTACTTTAAAAGCGTTATCAATCAGAGGACATGAATTTATATAATTTACACCACAATTGCACTTCACTGCTATTTTGAAGCCCAACCCACGAGGACTTGCTTCACTAAAAGTTATATCTTCGTTACACGTCTTACACATGACAAGTGCACTGATAGCTGAGAAGACAGAAAAAAGTTGAGAATACTATAACCGTGTTCTCTGTTTATACAGAAGTCGTCCTCCATTATCTTTCAATTTTTTCGCTGATGTACTGGTATGCTCAGTATCAGTTTCGAAACAGTATCAATTTCCTTGAAATTTTCTTTTTTTTTGGTATCGGCTTACGTGCACGGCCACCTCGCTTGCCTTTTCGATCCATTTTTGACATACGCACGTCTGCTTCGCTTAGAGGTCAAAAGTATACTGACTATTTGTAAGGATACCTTGGGTATTGGACTGCAATGGGGGCAAGGGACAGAAACATTCCCCAAGCCGGTATATAATGGACACAACGGTCGAGGGGATGACTACCTGCCGCGCTCCAACGCATCGCAGCCTTGAAGCCTCTGCAACTATGGGATTTCTACCAATTTCAAATTACCATTTTTGAGACACATTCTCAAAACTCCAAATTATAAGGAAATGCAAAGAAAATTGAATTTTTGAAGTTTCCAGACGGTAATACGCGTCTATACGCGGTATAGCGTGCGCCGGTTATCAGTCGCTAATAACCGTAAGCGGAATATTGATTAACAAAGGGAGGAAGCATTTGACTGCCCATATTACTCCCAACAATTCAAATTTTCTGAAATTGTAATTCCGCTCGTACATCTCGATCCTTCGGTTATCGTATAAACTGCATGAAAACGGTTGTAGTCAACTCGCTGTAGTAATATTCCCGCTAATCCAGCTGCGCTTGCATTGGTATACAATTCAGTGTCGTATTTCGAATTGCATGTTTTCGAGATACATTATGTTACGTTTGAAGGAATAACAATTTTGTAATTTGACTGAAAGCCAAAGCGTGATAGATAACTTCTACTAATAACTTAAACATAATACTAATTCAACGACAATACCTCGTTGATATTCGGTAGTAGGAAGTACGTACATTCCGTCTGTTGATTGAGCTTTCGAAAATCGATTACGAGTTTAGATTCTTCGGATCTCAGTTGACTAAGAACGTGCGACGTGTGTATGCCAAACTTGTTTCGCGTACCGCACCTATTCGTCGACCGTGAGCGCGATTATGCCTGTAAATTTTATCAATACACTTAACCAGTTTCGAATTTTCGTCGCCCACTGGGATATCAATTGAAATAGTTCGCCATTTCACGATGCTGTATGTGCACATTAAAAATTGGCATTAGGAAAACTCCTCCTCTCACGAATACTGCGTCTTATTTGATCTTGGAAACATTCATGACTGGAAACTTATATCGTTGGTCATCGTTCATCATCTGAATGAATTAAATAGTTCGTGCAGACACCTCGATATCTTTGAATGTTCGGATTGGTAATGCACAGAGGTCCCTAGTGCAGTGAACGGTATCGGATTGCCTCGATTGAAAATGAATTCGCCGTTCATTCAACGGTGCTGGACTCCTGGAGCATTCGTAAAAGTACGCCTAAACAACACGTCAAATGGTTGGACATCATCGGCGTTCACTTGCGTGCTCACATTCTCTACCGTGACTCCGTCTCACGTGATATTAATTAAAACTGTATCATGTAATACGAATAAGAACTTCTCTAGTCCGAAGGATCTCAATACGTCGGGTGCCGAATACAATGGTAGGTTTCTAACTAACGCTTCATTCACCTTCATCATGCACACTGCGCTGCCAGTATCGATTAGTCCTTTTACCGTTATACCATTAATGATTATGTCCTTGAGACACTTTAAGAGATCCGGCGTAGTTCGATAGGACCTAGTTCACAGTTGTAGATAACTGCGCCATTAGCTTCGTTCGCAATAATTCCGCGTATGTCCTTTTTGCGTACAGTTCAGGTACAACAACTCTCAACTGATTCTCTGAAAAAATCACCAATCTTATTACAGTTGAATCATTTAATCTTAGCGAGTTCCGTTTTAACTTGTTGTACCTCGACTTGAGAATGTGTAATGGTATATATAAATCCTCGGGCCAGAAGGCTACCAAAATTAGCTCTTTGATTTCATCGTCTGGAATACCCAAACTTCAGTAAAATTTTACCTTGATGTGGAAATATACTACGACCGGTTCCTCTTTTCATTGAACCCTTTCTGTCACGTTCTTCCAATATACTTCGTGGCTCTCCATTCTCACGGTTGTTCTTTGAAAATCAGTCCAGAACTGAGACCAGATTTTCATATCTCGTCGATGCACAATCTTTAGCATCGCCTGTCAGGTGCATATGGGTGATTTCGAACGCGAAAGTATCAGGCCAGTGCTGCAATCTTTGCATTCCAGTGAGACATGCAAGCCATTCACGAGCTGCTGAACCACTTGATTCACTATAAAACGCGTCTATCTTTTTCGTTAGGTCAGACATTATTATAGGTCGGGTTAATATCACCTGAAGTGATACGATGTACTGATGTTGTTAAGCGGTCGACGATTATTTTGTGTTCATATTGTAGGGCCATCTGTAGAAGCAAACACGTAGTGTTTGCAGTGCTGCTTAATTTGAGGGCTTGAGTCGGCTATTCGGTACCATGGATCTGATGTAATGCTCCCGTACTTACAGTCTGCTGCGGTATTTTCGGTTGCAACGATACTCCGCCAGATTACTGAGTGGCGAATCCTGCCTGGCGTAACTGACCGCGCGTGTTCAGAGATGAATTGGATCGATGTCAATGGTTTTGTACCGCAGCATTCTGCGCAGTACTTTGCGGAGTCGGTGAACCTGTGTTATTATTTTAGGAGTTGCAGCACGCGTTTGGATTTTCCACCGACAAAGGTTCATGACCCGGTGGAGGGCTTAGACGAATCATCATTGGGCGGAGTTTTATGACACGATGCACACTGAATTCCGTGTACTGCGGTAGTCCTCGTTACTATTGTGTGTCAATATGTATCTAATAATGGTGATGCGTTCGCAGAAAATCCTTTCGCGATGCTATATTGCGTAACGCGAAACGGTTAAATGTGACCACGGAAAATGACAAATCTGAAAAATCGCACGAATCAAACTTTGTGGGTATTTTGAAATCAATATCTGACTTCTGATTGTTACAATACAGGCTGCGCCATCTTTTATGTCGGTATGTAAACATTGAATAACTTTTAAAAGAACAACCGATTTCCATATATGAGGTATTTTTATTTAATTTGGTCCTTTACAATTAATTTGGACAAGTTTTTGAATACATCAATCAAGTGGCCGCCTTTATTGGCCAAAGCAAAATGTGCCGTTTTGCTGCGTTTTCCATCACTTTTTCGAGCATCTCGGGCGGTATAGCGATGATTTCGTCAATGGTTTGAGGCTTGTTGGCGTACACTTTGCTTTTCAAATAACCCCACAAAAAGAAGTCCAGAGGGGTTAAATCTGGAGATCTGGGTGGCTAGTCAATATCGCCATTTTTTGACATCACACGTCCGAGGAATTTTCGTTGCAGAAACTGCATTGTTTGATTTGCAGTGTGGCATCTCGCATCGTCTTGTTGAAACCAGTAACCGTCCAGACCTTTTTCACACATTTGTGGGCAGACATAATGAGCCAACATCCACCGATATCGATTCCCATCGACTCTTTCGCCTTATCTGAAGAAAAATAGCCTAATGATGGTTTTGGCGCAAATGCCGGCCCAAACAGTCACTTTTTGTTTATGCAATGGTGTTTCATGGATCTCGTGTGGATTCTCCGTTCCCCAAATGCGGCAATTTTGCTTGTTAACGGCGTCAGAGAGTGTGAAATGAGCCTTGTCGGTCATCAAAATTTGCTTTAAAAAATCAGGTTCAGTGTCAACCATTCGAGCGACTGTTTGGCCGTATTTCAAGCACTTTATACGGAAACAAATGCAAATCATCCTTTAAAATGCGCCGCAAAGTGGTTCCACTGACGCCAAAATGCTGAGCGCGGTGATGATATGACACATGTGGGTTCTTGGGCGTTGATGAACGGCACGTGGACGATCTCCCACTGTCCCGTACTCAACAAAATTCGACACCAAACGATGAATAGTGTTGTCAGACGGTGCTTGTTGGCCACGATATTTTCGACGATATGCACGTTGAGTTTACACAACTGAACGACTATTTTCAATGTACAGCGTCACTATTTCGGCGCGTTGTTTTAGTGTGAAGCGATTTATGGTTAAAATTGTACTGAATTGACGCTTCAAAAACATGTCTTCAAGTCAATTCGTTGATAAATGTCAAAGTTATTCAATGTTTACATACCGATATAAAAGATGGCGCACCCTGTAGTAGTTAAGAGAGAGTTGCGTTTGCTGGAGTCTTAGCCAAGAAAGCTTGGCAGACGTTATCAGATAAAAAAATTCATGAAAATTCATACGGTATTGTAATTCACCTGCTAACGCACTGAGGTCAGTACGAGAGGTATACGGATAAATTCTAATAAACTTAATCTAGGTAAGAAAACTTGAAACGATAAGCAGATGAAATTCCCGTTGATATTAATTGGTCACGTATTCGTAACCGTAATCTCGTTATACGTGTTTCAGCTAATCGACGTTTCGATCTCAAGTATCTATTAAAATTTTGAGTCGCGTCTCCTTCCCTTTCTATCACAATGTGGGTGATGTCGGTCGATTTTCGCGACGCGTCCGGATGCGCATTCGAATGCCGCAAATCTTGGAATGCAACATATTTTTCGAGATCTATTATAAATATCACTTTTTTCTTATACCATCCTTTTTGCGACTGCTTTCATGTTTTGTTAAAAGTTTTTCCTTGATTTCAACCGCTGTTGTGTCAGGTTTAAAGAAACACCCTTCTCTTTTCCGTACATAGTTATGTAGGGTTTCATATACCTAATTGAGTCTCATTATTGCACTCTTGCATTTTCCCAACTTTCCAATGACTGATCCTATAGCTCCATTTGGGTTCCGAATCACCATAACAACAATCTGGTTTTATTCCAGTTTTTATGGCCATTGAAAATATAGAAAAAAAATGGGAAGCATATAGCGAGGGTATGATCAAAAACATTGTAGACAGAATAACAAAGCAAGTTTTCGACGAAGAAAAGGTAAAGAAAATCACTAATATGTAATATGTTTATATAAATTTCCATCCTTTTCCTTACGGAGTAATACGTAAGGGTTTTATTAAAATGTCTAGCAGCAACTATAACACGTTAAGAAATGTATTAAATATTTCAGATTCAGTCACAACCGTCAAAGTTAAACCTTTGTTGCAGATTAATTAATTAATCCTTTTGTACGCGGTCATATGTTTCTTAAGAGTGATAAATCTAAGCGACAAATGATTTGACCAAATTTTTTTGATGGAAAATTTCTGGCAGTTCGCAACCCGGTTAGAGTCAGCGCCACCTTAGATCCCTGTGTTATCGATCTCAGAAAGATCTCTAACAATCGAATCATTAATTATTTTTGTCAACTCTGATTGCCTCACTCATTCATTAAGAATTAATGAGGCACCCAGACCTGACCATTTTTTTAACTTCTAAAGAAATCGTGAAAAAATATTGCCACAGCCCGGGTTTGAACCGGGAACTCCAGAATTCTAGCCTGGTACGTTACCAATTACGCCACCGCGGCTCTAGCAACATCAATTCACGATCTCTATTTTTAATGTCAAATAATACACCTTTGTTGCAGATTAATTAATTAATCCTTTTGCACGCGGTCATATGTTTCTTAAGAGTGATAAATCTAAGCGACAAATGATTTGACCAAATTTTTTTGATGGAAAATTTCTGGCAGTTCGCAACCCGGTTAGAGTCAGCGCCACCTTAGATCCCTGTGTTATCGATCTCAGAAAGATCTCTAACAATCGAATCATTAATTATTTTTGTCAACTCTGATTGCCTCACTCATTCATTAAGAATTAATGAGGCAACCAGACCTGACGATTTTTTTAACTTCTAAAGAAATCGTGAAAAAATATTGCCACAGCCCGGGTTCTCGAACCGGGAACTCCAGAATTCTAGCCTGGTACGTTACCAATTACGCCACCGCGGCTCTAGCAACATCAATTCACGATCTCTATTTTAAATGTCAAATAATACACCTTTGTTGCAGATTAATTAATTAATCCTTTTGTACGCGGTCATATGTTTCTTAAGAGTGATAAATCTAAGCGACAAATGATTTGACCAAATTTTTTTGATGGAAAATTTGTGGCAGTTCGCAACCCGGTTAGAGTCCGCGCCACCTTAGATCCCTGTGTTATCGATCTCAGAAAGATCTCTAACAATCGAATCATTAATTATTTTTGTCAACTCTGATTGCCTCACTCATTCATTAAGAATTAATGAGGCAACCAGACCTGACGATTTTTTTAACTTCTAAAGAAATCGTGAAAAAATATTGCCACAGCCCGGGTTTGAACCGGGAACTTCAGAATTCTAGCCTGGTACGTTACCAATTACGCCACCGCGACTCTAGCAACATCAACTCACGATCTCTATTTTTAATGTCAAATAATACACCTTTGTTGCAGATTAATTAATTAATCCTCTTGTACGCGGTCATATGTTTCTTAAGAGTGATAAATCTAAGCGACAAATGATTTGACCAAATTTTTTTGATGGAAAATTTCTGGCAGTTCGCAACCCGGTTAGAGTCAGCGCAACCTTAGATCCCTGTGTTATCGATCTCAGAAAGATCTCTAACAATCGAATCATTAATTATTTTTGTCAACTCTGATTGCCTCACTCATTCATTAAGAATTAATGAGGCAACCAGACCTGACGATTCTTTTAACTTCTAAAGAAATCGTGAAAAAATATTGCCACAGCCCGGATTTGAACCGGGAACTCCAGAATTCTAGCCTGGTACGTTACCAATTACGCCACCGCGGCTCTAGCAACATCAATTCACGATCTCTATTTTTAATGTCAAATAATACACCTTTGTTGCAGATTAATTAATTAATCCTTTTGTACGCGGTCATATGTTTCTTAAGAGTGATAAATCTAAGCGACAAATGATTTGATCAAATTTTTTTGATGGAAAATTTCTGGCAGTTCGCAACCCGGTTAGAGTCAGCGCCACCTTAGATCCCTGTGTTATCGATCTCAGAAAGATCTCTAACAATCGAATCATTAATTATTTTTGTCAACTCTGATTGCCTCACTCATTCATTAAGTATTAATGAGGCAACCAGACCTGACGATTTTTTTAACTTCTAAAGAAATCGTAAAAAAATATTGCCACAGCCCGGGTTTCAACCGGGAACTCCAGAATTCAAGCTTGGTACGTTACCAATTACGCCACCGCGACTCTAGCAACATCAATTCACGATCTCTATTTTTAATGTCAAATAATACACCTTTGTTGCAGATTAATTAATTAATCCTTTTGTACGCGGTCATATGTTTCTTAAGAGTGATAAATCTAAGCGACAAATGATTTGACCAAATTTTTTTCATGGAAAATTTCTGGCAGTTCGCAACCCGGTTAGAGTCAGCGCCACCTTAGATCCCTGTGTTATCGATCTCAAAAAGATCTCTAACAATCGAATCATTAATTATTTTTGTCAACTCTGATTGCCTCACTCATTCATTAAGAATTAATGAGGCAACCAGACCTGACTATTTTTTTAACTTCTGAAGAAATCGTGAAAAAATATTGCCACAGCCCGGGTTCGAACCGGGAACTCCAGAATTCTAGCCTGGTACGTTACCAATTACGCCACCGCGGCTCTAGCAACATCAATTCACGATCTCTAACTTCTAAAGAAATTTAAAAAATCATCAGGTCTGGTTGCCTCATTAATTCTTAATGAATGAGTGAGGCCATCAGAGTTGACAAAAATAATTAATGATTCGATTATTAGAGATCTTTCTGAGATCGATAACACAGGGATCTAAGGTGGCGCTGACTCTAACCGGGTTGCGAACTGCCAGAAATTTTCCATCAAAAAAATTTGGTCAAATCATTTGTCGCTTAGATTTATCACTCTTAAGAAACATATGACCGCGTACAAAAGGATTAATTAATTAATCTGCAACAAAGGTGTATTATTTGACATTAAAAATAGAGATCGTGAATTGATGTTGCTAGAGTCGCGGTGGCGTAATTGGTAACGTACCAGGCTTGAATTCTGGAGTTCCCGGTTCAAACCCGGGCTGTGGCAATATTTTTTCACGATTTCTTTAGAAGTTAAAAAAATCGTCAGGTCTGGTTGCCTCATTAATTCTTAATGAATGAGTGAGGCAATCAGAGTTGACAAAAATAATTAATGATTCGATTGTTAGAGATCTTTCTGAGATCGATAACATAGGGATCTAAGGTGGCGCTGACTCTAACCGGGTTGCGAACTGCCAGAAATTTTCCATCAAAAAAATTTGGTCAAATCATTTGTCGCTTAGATTTATCACTCTTAAGAAACATATGACCGCGTACAAAAGGATTAATTAATTAATCTGCAACAAAGGTGTATTATTTGACATTAAAAATAGAGATCGTGAATTGATGTTGCTAGAGCCGCGGTGGCGTAATTGGTAACGTACCAGGCTAGAATTCTGGAGTTCCCGGTTCAAACCCGGGCTGTGGCAATATTTTTTCACGATTTCTTTAGAAGTTAAAAAAGTCGTCAGGTCTGGTTGCCTCATTAATTCTTAATGAATGAGTGAGGCAATCAGAGTTGACAAAACTAATTAATGATTCGATTGTTAGAGATCTTTCTGAGATCGATAACACAGGGATCTAAGGTGGCGCTGACTCTAACCGGGTTGCGAACTGCCAGAAATTTTCCATCAAAAAAATTTGGTCAAATCATTTGTCGCTTAGATTTATCACTCTTAAGAAACATATGACCGCGTACAAAAGGATTAATTAATTAATCTGCAACAAAGGTGTATTATTTGACATTAAAAATAGAGATCGTGAATTGATGTTGCTAGAGCCGCGGTGGCGTAATTGGTAACGTACCAGGCTAGAATTCTGGAGTCCCGGTTCGAACCCGGGCTGTGGCAATATTTTTTCACGATTTCTTTAGAAGTTAAAAAAATCGTCAGGTCTGGTTGCCTCATTAATTCTTAATAAATGAGTGAGGCAATCAGAGTTGACAAAAATAATTAATGATTCGATTGTTAGAGATCTTTCTGAGATCGATAACACAGGGATCTAAGGTGGCGCTGACTCTAACCGGGTTGCGAACTGCCAGAAATTTTCCATCAAAAAAATTTGGTCAAATCATTTGTCGCTTAGATTTATCACTCTTAAGAAACATATGACCGCGTACAAAAGGATTAATTAATTAATCTGCAACAAAGGTTTATTATTTGACATTAAAAATAGAGATCGTGAATTGATGTTGCTAGAGCCGCGGTGGCGTAATTGGTAACGTACCAGGCTAGAATTCTGGAGTTCCCGGTTCGAACCCGGGCTGTGGCAATATATTTTCACGATTTCTTTAGAAGTTAAAAAAATCGTCAGGTCTGGTTGCCTCATTAATTCTTAATGAATGAGTGAGGCAATCAGAGTTGACAAAAATAATTAATGATTCGATTGTTAGAGATCTTTCTGAGATCGATAACACAGGGATCTAAGGTGGCGCTGACTCTAACCGGGTTGCGAACTGCCAGAAATTTTAGATCAAAAAAATTTGGCCACATCATTTGTCGCTTAGATTTATCACTCTCGTCAAAGTTAAACATGAAGAAAAAAAAGAATATCAATTGTCATGTAGTCATGAAAATAATTGGTATTGACAGTTTACAACGAAACCTGGACAATAGAAGCTTGCGCATGGCTTCCTCATTATTATCCACATTTTACAAAGCTTCCTCTATGAGACAGTTGAAATTGGTCCTCATATTTCTTCATAATGGTGGCTTTGTCATAGTGGATAGTGTTGAGGAAGCAAAAGAAAAACCCTCGTGAAGACTTGTCCTAAAGATACTCTTTGTCTTTTGAGGTCGTTAAATAATATCGCTAGAGTGTTTGCTATATTTGCTAAAAATCACGAACAAGCAATGAAGTGTGGGCAGGTGCAATAACGTGATGCAAAAGCCAGGAATTGTTTCGCTACATATACAGGCATTTTTTTCGGATTGCTTCACGCAAACGGCGTTGAACTTATAAGTAGTACTCCATATTGACCGTTAGACCTTGTGGCAAGAACTCATGGCGCACCATGCCGTTAAAATCGAAGAACGCAGTGAGCATTCACATTCGACCGCACTTGTCGAGCTTTTTTCGGTATTGGCGATCCAGAATGCCTCCACTGGAACGATTGAGCCTTAGTTTCGACGACATATCCGTAAACCTATGTTTCATCACCTATTATGACACATTTCAGTAGTTTTCAATCGTTGTTGACTTTAGCGACTCCTGAGCAACTTCCATTCGCCGCTGTTGTTGTTCGAAATTTAACAATTTAAAAATAATTGTTGCTGCTTCACGTTTCATACCCAAAACCTCCGAAAAAATGTCATGGCATGGGTCAATTGATAAACCAACATCATTTGCTACTTCTCTGATTGTGATTCGGCGATCATTCATAATCATTTCTTTCACTTTTTTCACGTTTTCATCGGTTTGTGATGTGGTGGGGCGTCCAGGGCGCTCGTCATCTTCAACGTCTTTACGGCCATCTTGGAAACGCTTATACCACTCGTAAACCCTTGTTTTATTCATAGCAAATTTACCAAAAGCAACATTTAACATTTCTAAAACTTTGCTGCACTTTATTCCATTCTTATAGCAAAATTTAATACAAATTCTCGGATCCATTTTCAAAATTGCCGATCGTACCAAAATCGCGCGAATCAGACTAATACAACACGTGAAATTACAAAATCCCCATTATCTTTTTAACACACCTCGTATATGATTTAAAAGTGTAGGTTACGATATAGGTTACAATACTTTCTGGATATATAGAAATGTTTTAATCCTAACCAATCATTTTGTGATAGATCGGCATTGCTTTTATTGCTGGTCTCTGATTAGAAGAGTTTTGTTATATGTAGTTCAGTTTTTGTCGATGACTTTGGGTACCTGCCGGTAATCTGATTATGTTTATCTTACAGTATTCGCAATATAAGTATACCAGGTGTACAAGTATGAAATGCGGATTTCAGATAACAGATGACGCACGTATGCAGTTTGTGCTACGAAAATTTGACACTGCGCCATTTTGTTGGGTCATCAACAAGTGTCAAACGCGCACAAGTGATAAATTGGAAAAGTGTGTGCATAGTGTTGTGTTGTTGTGTTCAATATGTCGAAATTTATACCGAACAAAGAGCATTCGCGGACAGCATTAATTTTTTGTTTTCATTTGAAGAAAACTACTGCTGAATCATACCGATTACTTCGAGAAGCTTATGGTGAATATGCTCCATCGCAAAGTACGAGTGAACGATGGTTTCGGCGTTTCAAAAGTCGTGTTTCGATGTTGCAGACAAGGAACGTGGAAAGCCGCCAAAAAAACCGAAGATGTGGAATTGCAAGCATTGTTGGACGAAGATGATTCGCAGATACAAAAACAACTTGCCGAGCAAGTGGGCGTTAGTCAACAAGCTGTTTCCAATCGGCTACAAGAGATGGGAAAGATTCAGAAGACCGGTAGATGCGTACCACATGAGTTGAACGACAGGCAAATGGAAAAGCGCAAAAACACATGTGACATTTTGCTCGCTCGGTACAAAAGGAAGTCGTTTTTGCATCGTAAAGTTGTAGGGGATAAAAAGTGGAGTTATTTTGAGAATCCCAAGAGTAAAAAATCATGGGTAGACCCAGGCGCACTATCCACATAGACCGCAAGACCGAATCGCTTTGGCAGAAAGACGATGCTCTGTGTTTGGTGGGACCAGAGGGGCGTGGTCTATTATGAGCTGTTACAACCTGGGGAAACGGTTAATAATAAACGTTACCAACAACAATTGACCGATTTGAACCGTTCGCTGCTTGAAAAAAGGCCAGAATACCGAAACAGACAACACAGAGTCATTTTTCTTCACGACAATGCTCCATCACATACGGCAAAACCGGTTCACGACACGTTGGAAGCACTCAGCTAGGAAGTTCTACCCCATGCAGCTTACTCACCAGACTTGGCTCCTTTCGATTACCACTTGTTTGCATCAATGGGTCACGCATTTGCTCAGCAGTGCTTTAGTTCGTACGAAGATGTGAAAAAATGGCTTGATGAATGGTTCGCAGCAAAAGGGGAAGATTTTTATTGGTGTGGTATTTACAAATTGCTCGAAAGATGGAAAAAATGTATAACAAGCAATGGAGCATACTTTGAATAAAGCACTTTTTATCATTCTTCCGAATTTAACATGTTTTTTAGAAAAAAAATCCGCATTTCATATTTGTACACCTGGTAATAATTGGCGAGGCGATATCTCTTTAACTACAGTTTTTTAAAACTGATTACTGTGATATAAGTTAATACATTCTGACAAGTTCTTTGTCCGTAATGAAATTAAAATTACATACATGTCGACTGCGTGCGATTTATATAATAATTTTTAATTCACGATAGGAAATTATTTATATTTATTCCCATTGGGTTTTATATTATTTCTGAAAATCAAACTGCCAAGTTCGATTCTGAATACTTGGCTGTCAGCTCAGATGCAGAGTTTCTGAGTTGGCTGTGTATTACCATAAATATTTTAAGTCAGAGGTCTCTAGGGATAGCCTGTAGGAATAGTGTCGATAACGTCACTTTTTTACTACCTACCGAAGATCACAGGGGGGCAGAGGAGCGCTTGTTCACGGTAGATATGAAACAGAATCGAAAAAGGGATGGAAGGAAAGGAACGTTGTATCGATCCATATAGATCCTTTAAAACTTCTCAAGTGTCTTCGATAATTCCGCGGACTTTTGCTAACATACTCTCCACTAAATTCTCTACCATGCACTACAATAAATTTACTCTGTACCTCGGACTCTACTCTTCATTTCTTATCCGCGATGCAATTTCAATTACTCTATGTGATTTAGGATTCGAGACTGTGGAATCGGTATGGAGCGACTCTTGCGAACGGCCAAAAATCAGAGAAAGCAGTGAGAGCTTATCACCGTGCCTTAGAGATATCTCCTGGATTTATAAGAGCTCGGTACAATCTTGGAATAGCGTGCATAAACCTTGGAGCTTATAAGTGCGTATTAAATTTAGGATGGTTTATATAAATAATACATCTCACTAAGATCAATGGCAAGGATTTTTTATGAAGGTGATATTGTTATTCAGTTAGTAAGAAAAACTGTAATCCGAATTTCTGTATGACGGTTAATGTATCAGACAAAAGCCGAGAACAGTGCCTACTCTCCAGCAAATATGCAGGGCATCGTTTCGGTCTTTTATCTGACAGATGAAACTACCTTTCTCGCAAGCATACATGAACATCGTTTTAGATTGACATTGTGCTTCCTCATAGAGAAACCTTTGTTTTTTTTTGTAAGTTTATTGTTTGGGACTTCAAAACTAGAATACTGAGATTGATGCGAACTTTTCAATAATTAATGGTAATCAATTGCACCTTTTCCATAGAGAAAGCTTTGTGAAAGAAAGAAAGTTGTGAGAAGGAATAGTATCCTATTTACTGTGCTGCGCACTTACAGTCTTTTCGATTTTAGGGAAGCTGCGGAACATCTTCTAACAGCCTTGAATCAACAATCAGCAGGACGCGGAATACATGGTGATATGGCGCATCCTGGAGCGATGTCCGATACAATATGGTCAACTTTAAGACTGGTCTTATCGTTGATGCACAAACACTACCTTAACGATGCGGTGGAATCTAGGTTTGCATCTTATTGTATTCTCTAAAAAAAATAATATTGTTATTGATATACCTATTTTGTATAACAATAAGATCGGTAACATCCGTTATGCTTTTCAGAGATTTGAAGACGCTTAATGGGGAGTTCGATATTGAATGAGCGAATATAACTGCAAGGTGGGATGGATCTATTTTCTGGAAAATAAAAAAATGATCCAATTATAATATGTACTTCATTAATAGGTAACAATTATTGTATTCCGAAAGCAAAAACATATAAATAACACATTAAGAACTCCGAAATATTACATTTTTCCAAAATAAATAAGAACATATTGAAGTCTGATGATATTTCTGATGATTGAGTAATATTTATTGAAACTTTTAAATGCTCGCGTATGGTTTGCTGCATCTAACGAATAGTTTATGGTGAGGATCTCCCGTAATATTTTGAAAAGCCGTGGAGTTTGGAGGGAGTTAAGACTTTCAGCTATCCGAACGCGAAGCACGAGACGCAAACACTGGCGAGAATTTGGAGCGCGACACTTCAAAAACTGATAATCCCGAAATATCAGGACATATGGTTGAACCTTAAAAAATCCTGGAAATATCATTGAATTTCATCGATCAGTCAAGAATAATATTTTTGCGCTTATTTATTTTGTAGATGATAAATTACTTTTCTTCTGGAGATATTAAATTTTTTAATATTAAATATTAGGTATTGGAAGGATGTGTAAGTATATTTTTATAGTATAAAAATAATGTATTATAAAGGGTGGTTAAATTTTAAGGGCCGATGTTGATTTTGAATAAAACACAAATTATTTAGGAAATTATTGTCAATTCTTTTTATTATGATAATATGGTATGGTTCAATTATGTATGGAACAAAATATCGGCAAAATGGCCGCCGCGATCTCGTCGGCACACCTCCATCCGATGGTCCACATTTTCGATGACGCTTAGGCATAATTGAGGTTCTATGCCGTTAATGTGCCGAATTATCTCATCCTTTAGCTCTTGAATTGTTGCTGGCTTATCGACGTACACCTTTTCTTTCAAATAACCCCAAAGAAAGAAGTCCAACGGTGTCAAATCACATGATCTTGGCGGCCAATTGACATCGCCACCACGTGAGATAACACGGCCATTGAATTTGTCACGCAAAAGAGCCATTGTTTCGTTAGCTGTGTGGCAAGTGGCACCGTCCTGTTGAAACCACATATCGCCCACATCCATATCTTCCAATTCGGGCCATAAAAAGTTCGTTATCATCTCACGATAGCGAACACCATTCACAGTAACTGCCTGACCGGCCTAATTTTGGAAAAAATACGGCCCGATGATGCCGCCAGCCCATAAACCGCACCAAACAGTCACTCTTTGTGGGTGCATTGGTTTTTCGACAATCACTCTTGGATTATGATTCGCCCAAATGCGGCAATTATGCTTATTGACGAATCCACTGAGGTCAAAATGTGCCTCATCACTGAAGATGATTTTCTTCGAAAATTGATCATCCACTGTTGCCATTTCTTGCCACCATTCTGACCATTGACGACGTTTGGAATGGTCAAGAGGCTTTAGTTCTTGAGTCAATTGCACCTTATAAGCGTGTAAATGCAAGTCTTTATGCATAATGTTCATCAACGACGAGCGTGAGAGGTGCAATTGTTGGGCACGACGACGAGTTGAGGTGGACGGCTCTTCAGCCACAATATCGCGAACAGCAGCAATATTTTCTGCAGTACGAGCTGTACGAGCATGCACTGGTGTTTTAATATCTCCTACAGACCCGGTTTGCTCAAATTTTTGCACGATTTTTCCGATTGTACGCACATTTGGACGATTATATTGACCGAAAAAATCACGAAGTGCACGATATGCATTTTGATTTAAACGCCTATTTTCATAATAAGCCTGAATAACTTTAACGCGTTGCTCGATTATGTATCTTTCCATGGTTCAAATTGAGTTAGTCTGAAATTGAGAAATGTCAAATGAAATGCAGAAAAAAACTTGACGTTTAGGTGTGGTTCACATTCAACATCGGCCCTTACAATTTAACCACCCTTTAGTAGGTTCAAAGAACCCCCTATGGCCAAATTTTTATGTCCTTTTAGAAGTTCCTCCAGAAGGCTCGTCTCACGACCGTCGAATATTGTGGTAAAGTTGCCCAGGATTGAGAACTCATACCAACTTGAAGTGTAAAAGTGAGGTATTGGAGCCAAATGATTAAACGACGAATGAGGAACTGTCATATACTCTCGGTCTGAATCTGGCGTTTCAGATGTTGACTTTCGTTCGATTGCTAGAAGTAGCTACATTAAAATTCTGTTCCTTCATGAAAATAACTCTAAACAAAAAATCAACCAGTCACTTGAGAATTTAATTATGTTTACGAATATGTAGTCAATGTAGTTTTCCAGAATAAAACTTTTACCTTCTATCCTAAAAACTATAATCTTTGGACTAAAACCGAAACAACTATTGAGTAATTCATAAAAAATTATTAAAAGATCACACAATCAATCCACGTAACTAATGAAAAGGGGGCGGCCACCTCATATTTGTCACCCTGTATAGTATATGCGTTTGGAATACATTTTCATACGAAAAAGAAGTTGATTCAATGCGCACATAATTTTTCTTAGCTTATTTATATTTATTTGACAAAATGAATTCTTCCCTTGAAAGGAAGTATAAATTTAATATGTTACTCAAAATGTATATTAACAATATTTTATAGAATAAATTAATAATTAAGTTCGTCTGTTATATTTTGAGCTGCCGTGAGGTGTGATAACGCAACGTAACAAATCTCCATGAAAAGCGCAGAGTCTATAATTTTTTCTCATTTTTGTGAAAACGCCGTGTTGCCACCCCAATTAGTGCTTGATCCCTCGAAGCTAGAATGGTTAAACGGATTTGTGAATAACGGATTGGATTTGCTATGAGGGCAGACCTTCTTCGTCCTCGGCGAAGCGCTACTGCGGTTGATATTGAGCATGAGGAACCGAGTCGCGCCAAGTGATGTTTCCGACACCCCATTGCTTTTGCACAATATGAATACTTTTGAAACACTCGATAATACCTTTGAATATACTGCTCGATATAAGAGACATATTTAAGATTTATTCCGTTCTCGAAGCCATAGAGTGAAGCACCATGTTTCACAAGGGGACCACATGGTCGTCGGATTTTTGTAATTTTTTATACTCATGGTACGTAAAGTTGAGACCCCAAATATGAATATCCCTAAGTAATACGACGCCATATTCAGAAATTCTCGAGAAAATCGACTTTGAAGTTAGAGCGAGCAATTGAAATAGAGAAACAAAAACCGAGTTTTCAACTGAGTGAATAGCTCAGTGGGTAGCGCTGGAGTGTGGTAATCACTGGGTAGTGGGATCGAGTCTCGCTTTGGTCACTTTTTTTTTTTTTTTTCCAATTCAAATACCTACGTATTTTATATTTAAAATTCATTAAATATTTGCTAATTACTATATTATTATTAACAAATTATCATTTTTTATGAATATTGCACGTGTTATTACATTTATTTGAAATTAATTTAAAAAAATGACAAGTAAAGTTTTGGGAACGAAAATGAAAAAACCTCGGGTGGAAAAATAATGTTTTTTTATTTAAAGTTACATCGTATCCATTTGTTTATCAACAGGATCGCACGAGCCACAGTGATAAGCGTCGTAAAAACACGGGAAACAGAAATTTCACGGCATCGAGCACACCGCACGAATGCTGCGTTTTTACAGACGCATTTTTTATTTAAAACATCAATCGGAAAACAAACTTCATTGACGTTTTCAAAGATTTCTCTAGTATCACAAAGTTTTGAAGCGAACCACGCATATCTGATCATTTTACCGAAGATCGGAGAGGATAACTGATGATGAACGATTGAATGAATTTTAATACAATCTTCTCGATCGTTGATTTCGCGGCCTTCTTCGATCAGGTATGCGCAGTTTTGCATACGCTTGATGAAATTTTTTACTTGACGGTAAAAATAATATTATTTTTCCGCTCCACGTGCAATTTTCATAACAAATGATAATTTGTTAATAATAATACGTTAATTAGCAAATATTTACTGAATTTTATATATAAAATAACTCTTCGTAAAGAGGATAATATTATTTTTCCGCTCCACGTGCAATTTTCATAAAAAATGATATAATTTGTTAATAATAATATGGTAATTAGCAAATATTTAATGCATTTTAAATATAAAATACGTAGGTATTTGAATTGGAAAAAAACAAAAAAAGTGACCAAAGCGAGACTCGATCCCACTACCCAGTGATTACCGGACTCCAGCGCTACCCACTGAGCTATTCACTCAGTTGAAATTTCGGTTTTTGTTTCTCTATTTCAGTTGCTCGCTCTAACTTCAAAGTCGATTTTCTCGAGAATTTCTGAATATGGCGTCGTATTACTTGGGGATATTCATATTTGGGGTCTCAACTTTACGTACTATGAGTATAAAAAATTACAAAAATCCGACGACCATGTGGTCCCCTTGTCAGACAATTGGGCCCGCGCGATATATTGTATGCGATTGCTGGAGTAGCCGCTGATAAAGAGAGAAAATCCGAGCTCTGGAATAATTGTTTGTTTATTATATCAGGAGTACAAATTGAAAATGCGGGATTTTTTTCTATTTTTGAACGTTTATTCTGAAAAAATGGTAACAAATGAATTATTCAAAGTATTGTCCATCGCTAGCCACAACTTTTTCCCATCTTTCTGGCAATTTACGGATACCGTCGCGAAAAAATTCGGCCGGCTTGGCTGCTATCCAGTCATCGACCCATTTTTGGGCTTCTTCGTAAGAATGGAAGCGCTGGTCAGCTAGGCCATGTGTCATCGATCGGAAAAGGTGGTAATCGGAAGGAGCAATATCTGGGCTATACGGCGGGTGGGGTAAGACTTCCCATTTCAGCGTTTGTAGGTATGTTTTGACCGGCGCTGCAACATGTGGCCGAGCGTTGTCATGTTGCAAAATTACTTTGTCGTGTCTTTGCTCGTATTGTGGCCGTTTTTCTTTGAGTGCGCGGCTCAAACGCATCAATTGAGTTCGGTATAGTGCTCCTGTGATGGTTTCGTTCGATTTCAATAGCTCATAATACACCACACCCAGCTGGTCCCACCAAATACAGAGCATGAGCTTGGCGCCGTGAATATTTGGTTTGGCCGTCGATGATGATGCATGGCCGGGGTAACCATATGATTTTTTGCGCTTCGGGTTATCGTAATGGATCCACTTTTCATCACCAGTGACAATGCGATGCAAAAAACCCTTCCGTTTTTGCCGTTCGAGCAGCAGTTCGCATGCAAAAAAACGGCGCTCGACGTCTCTCGGCTTCAGCTCATACGGCACCCAATGTCCTTGCTTTTGGATCATTCCGAGGGCTTTTATACGATGGGAAATGGCTTGTTGTGTCACTCCCAATGAATCTGCGAGCTCTTGTTGAGTTTGACACGAGTCTTCATTGAGTATTGCCTCCAATTCAGCATTCTCAAACTTTTTCACTTGGCCCGGCCGCTCTTTGTCCTCAACGTCAAAATCACCACTTCTAAACCGCACAAACCATCTCTCGCACGTTGAAACCGATGGAACATGACTCGGATAAGCCTCGGAGACCAATCGACGTGCTTCAGCAGCACTTTTCTTCAAATTAAAGAAGTAAATTAAAACTTCCCGCAAATGCTGTTTTGTTGGCACGAAACTCGACATATTGAGAGCTCAAAAAAACTATGAATTTGACACTGCGACAAATTGACACATACTGAAAATTAAAGCTATAAGACGTAGCTTTGACATGAACATAGTCACAGTACTGCCTGATGCGTATAGCGTTAGTAACGCCATCTGTTATCAAACCCGCATTTTCAATTTGTACCCCTGATAGGAGCGACAGTTGCTAGATTCAAGAGCAATTTCATACGATATAAATATATATATATGTATATACACTAGAATGTGTCATTTTGGAGCAATTTTTTTTTCAATTCACAAACAGGTTGTATACTTCCAGGAAGGTGAAATAAGACGCCTGTAAAAATTTGAGCTCTTAAAATTAATATTTAGATGTGCCTCATCGCATATTTCTATTTCCTGTTGTGCCGCGGAATATTCCGTCCGTATTTAATATATTCGGGAATATTCCATAGTAAAGAAACATTGGAATTCGTTCAAGACAAGAAACGAAGTCCAATGCCCGATCGTATGAACGACCCCAAGAACGCCGACGCAGCATGAGCGACTCGCTTGGCGTTCGACGACAGGCTAACGCTAAAATTGCGAATTAAGGGATTTTCGTGAAGACAGTTAGCAACTGCTTTACGAAAAGACAGAATTAATTTCGACTTAACAGAGAACGGTTGGTTCCTCGTGAAATTCTCAGAACAACGCGTAATTGTACTTTCTTACTTTGACTTTTAAATAGACAACGGAAAGTTACCGTTGCCTATAATAAATACTTCCTTTTACATAAATTCGTGTTTTCATCGATAACTCGAGATCCATCTCCTTATCGGCAAACGATCCCAAAAATAATAACTTTTTAATATTATACCGAATACCGAATAATCTAATTACCCGGTACCGGCATAACATTCCCATTTAAATAAGATGCGGAACAAATTTTTTCATATTTGGAATTTTATACTTCGGCAATGGCTCATTGTTCGATGAAACGCATAACACATTTTATAGAAAATTGCATGCTCTACAAAAAAGATGTCCTGCAGTTTTCCGATAAACATAGCCATTCAGATGATATCTGAGTTCAAAGTTCAAAATAAACGAAAATTCATTTTTTTGTTAATATCAGGGGTACAAATTGAAAATGCGGGTTTGATAACAGATGGCGTTACTAACGCTATACGCATCAGGCAGTGCTGTGACTATGTTCATGTCAAAGCTACGTCTTATAGCTTTAATTTTCAGTATGTGTCAATTTGTCGCAGTGTCAAATTCATAGTTTTTTTGAGCTCTCAATATGTCGAGTTTCGTGCCAACAAAACAGCATTTGCGGGAAGTTTTAATTTACTTCTTTAATTTGAAGAAAAGTGCTGCTGAAGCACATCGATTGGTCTCCGAGGCTTATCCGAGTCATGTTCCATCGGTTTCAACGTGCGAGAGATGGTTTGTGCGGTTTAGAAGTGGTGATTTTGACGTTGAGGACAAAGAGCGGCCGGGCCAAGTGAAAAAGTTTGAGAATGCTGAATTGGAGGCAATACTCAATGAAGACTCGTGTCAAACTCAACAAGAGCTCGCAGATTCATTGGGAGTGACACAACAAGCCATTTCCCATCGTATAAAAGCCCTCGGAATGATCCAAAAGCAAGGACATTGGGTGCCGTATGAGCTGAAGCCGAGAGACGTCGAGCGCCGTTTTTTTGCATGCGAACTGCTGCTCGAACGGCAAAAACGGAAGGGTTTTTTGCATCGCATTGTCACTGGTGATGAAAAGTGGATCCATTACGATAACCCGAAGCGCAAAAAATCATATGGTTACCCCGGCCATGCATCATCATCGACGGCCAAACCAAATATTCACGGCGCCAAGCTCATGCTCTGTATTTGGTGGGACCAGCTGGGTGTGGTGTATTATGAGCTATTGAAATCGAACGAAACCATCACAGGAGCACTATACCGAACTCAATTGATGCGTTTGAGCCGCGCACTCAAAGAAAAACGGCCACAATACGAGCAAAGACACGACAAAGTAATTTTGCAACATGACAACGCTCGGCCACATGTTGCAGCGCCGGTCAAAACATACCTACAAACGCTGAAATGGGAAGTCTTACCCCACCCGCCGTATAGCCCAGATATTGCTCCTTCCGATTACCACCTTTTCCGATCGATGACACATGGCCTAGCTGACCAGCGCTTCCATTCTTACGAAGAAGCCCAAAAATGGGTCGATGACTGGATAGCAGCCAAGCCGGCCGAATTTTTTCGCGACGGTATCCGTAAATTGCCAGAAAGATGGGAAAAAGTTGTGGCTAGCGATGGACAATACTTTGAATAATTCATTTGTTACCATTTTTTCAGAATAAACGTTCAAAAATAGAAAAAAATCCCGCATTTTCAATTTGTACTCCTGATATTATAGTGGAACTATTGACTTTATTGAAAAACTCCAATCGACTTTTTTGTAGATCATTTAATTATCTCTAACTTTTGTCTGAAACTTTTTCCTCAGGTAACAATATTTTGGGATTTATATATGATATCTGAGTAACTTTTTTCTCTGGTAACAATACTTTCGGACTTACTGTTTGCTTTATCGATCGAACAATAAGTCTTTTATGTCTTTTATTGTAGCGCCCAAATAGCTACCGCCTGCATTTATTTAATTGCGCTCGTTCCGTCTTGTTTGTTTTTTCTTGTTATTTTTTTTATTTCATTCGCTATTGCAGACGGTAATAAATGATTATTTGTTTCTCGTTTCTTTAATATTGTATTTGGAATTCCTCTCCGGAAATCTCTGACTGACCCTCTCCCCTCTGCCATTCACCAAGGCTGCAGCGAACCTTTTTTTTTTTTTAAAAGTATTTTATTGTGATCTGAAATACATTAGGTTTAGAAGGTTACAGTAAATACTTAAGGGGTTATACGCAGTTATGAGGCAAAAAAAATACGGTTTTTCAAGGATTTATCCTGAAGAGACTTTTGAATTTATTAATTTGAAAATTTTTGTGGTTATAAAAGCATCCTTCAAGAACGTAAACAAATTTTTTATTTATGAAAATGTTGATTATAGAGGGTGCTGCATGTGATTTCCGGAACCTCTTCTAAAAAAAGACGATTTACGGTGTACATCGTAACTCAAGATTGGATTATCTGAAATCAAAAAACCAAACAAATTTCGTTAATATATTAGATTATCTAGTAATTAATCGGTCGGTTAATAAAAATATTTAATTTTCACAAAATGGCGGCTTCTCAAAAAAATGGTTTCGATTTTTTATGTAAAATTTGGCCTTAAATTGTTTATAAAATGGAAAATAAGTATCGGATTGACAAAAGGAACGATTAATTACTAGAAAATGTATCTAAGAAGATTGTGTTAAAATTTTAGACCGATCGAACAAGCCGTTTTTGAGATATCGTGTACACCGACTTGAAAAATGCTGTTTTGAGAAAAACGCGTTTAAAGTTTCAAAACCGGTTCACACATAGAAAAAAAATTTTTTTTTCAACTTACATGATGTCGTCTATTCCAGAGCCATATAATAAACCCTCTATTCCTTCAGCAGCCTCCAGCAATTCAATTTGGTGCTGTCTTCGAGCCATCCTTCCCTCTCGTGTCGCTTCCTGCGCTCTGCGCTCGGATAGCGTAACGCGCTCTTTGTCCTCCTTTTGTACATATGCATGCGCATTGGGCCCCAAAAACAGTCCCATTGCATTCATATGGTACAAAAGTGAAATTGAACCTTCTTTAAACATACCGGCGGCGATATTTCCGGCCATTTCAACAATTTTTGAGCCATTCGGAATGATTTTCGGCGTAAATTTCCAGATGATTTAGTTGTAACTCTCAGGTACAAGGAAAACACTACTACACTCTCACACAATGTATAAGAATACAATACACAGGTATATAAAAGGAGCAACGGTCCAGGTAAACAGCTGCCGCTTGAGCCTCTGCCCCACCTACTTTCAAACGCGCCGAGGCGTCTCTACATATATAGGTATAACTCCGAAAGTATTGCTCGGATCGACTTGAAATTTTGTGTGAATACTTTTGAATATATGTACATTACAAAAATGCAATAAAAAAATCGATTTTTCGAAAATCATCACTGCGTATAACCCCTTAAATAAAACCATACAATAGTTGAGATTGGTACTGATGTGGCTGTTTGTTAGTAGCACTCATCAGTATACTATATCGAGGTGTGTTTAGGTCGCAGCCTATGTATCGATTGTTTCTTGAGATCTAGTCATAACAGTTTATTGGTGCGAACCGGCGAGGTTACGCCTGATTAGAAGATAGGGAAAAGTACATAAAAAACCCTATTATAATTGATCGTATATAGATATTGAAAGGGGGTAGGGGCGGGGAGGAGAATAAATAAGAGTAAGGGGGGGGGGGAGAGAAATAATATATAATTACAATTAAATTAAAACTAGGCTAAAATTAAAACTAAAACTAAAATTAATTACAAATTATCACAAGTTTATATCTTTAGGTGTTGCGATGTGCGTCTAATTTATTGGTTTATTTGGGCTGTTTGTAAAGTTTCAAGGTTTAATGATTTTAATGTTCAGTGATATTTCGACGCTGTCTATTTGTTAATGTTTTTTTGCGTTCGTTGAGTTCAAATATGTGCGGGCTGTCTATGTTGTGCCAGTGATATATATTGAATTTTAGTCGGTGAAAGTCGTTGTAGTCTCTGGGAGGGATTTCTGTAGATTTAGCAAAGACATTTCGATTGGTTCGGTAGTCTTGTGCGTTGAATGCTATGCGTTTGTTGGCTTTGTTCCTTTTCCAGTGGAAGATGATTGGTATGTTGTCCGCTGTTTGTATTAATTCTGACTGGTCGCAGTGTATGAAGGTCTGAGGTGTTAAGTAGCCCATTGCTAGTTGTCTTGTTGAGGTTGTTATGCTTTGGTTTGCTATTTCTTGTATGACTGGATTGTTTGTAGTTTTAAGGCTGGCGAAGTAATTTCTGCAGAGCTTTATGATATAGTTGTCAATTCGTGGGATGTCCGCTAGTTTGTATATTGTGTTGTTTGAGATGGAGTGGAGGAATTCTGACTGTTCGGATCGGTATAGATGGAGGCATTTCCTAATGCACTGTCTTTCGAAAATCCTGATTTTTTCCATTATTGTGTGATTGAGATTCCACCAAGTTGGAGCGGCGTATGAGATGATTGGTCGTATTAATAGTAGGTATAGTATGATTTTTGTTTTGCTTGTCAGGTGTTTGTTGTGGAAAATCCTGATGTTAGCTTGGAAGGCCTTTTTGGCCTTAATTAGTTGATTTTCGATGTGTGTGTTTCCTCTTAGTAGTTTTTCTATGTGTATTCCCAGATATTTTACGCTGTTTTTATGCGGAATGACAACTTTATTTTGGGTATTTGGTGTGGTTATCATATTTTTATGTGGAACGTTTCGTAACCGCTTCTGCTTGTTGCTGATAGTTGATTGAGCGGTTTTCTGAACAGTATTATTTCGCATTTGGTTGGATTGAGCCGCAGGTTCCAGCTGGTGTACCATTTGTTTATTTGCTCTGTGGTGTTTTCTAGGGAATGTGGTACGCTTTCGTGTAAATGATGATATCATCTGCGAAGGCTATCGCAGGTGTGTTTGATGCGTTGATGTCGAAGAGTTGTAGTAAATCGGAGGTATATTCGTTGAACAGTATTGGCGAGTTGACCGTCCCTTGTTGGAGTCCTTCATCGATCCGGAATATTTGAGATGATGTTGTTGTTCCGTCCCATGTAACAAATGTTTTTCCCGTGACCATTTCCCAGATGTTGAAGATCATTGGTTTTGGGAATTTTTTTTTGTGAAGCTTGTAGATTAGGCCTACCAGCCATACCGAGTCGAATGCTTTTTCTAAGTCCAGGAGTGCTGCGCCGACGAACTGGGAGTTTCCTATGTTTGTGTTTAAGTCGGAGAGGAGTTTGTGGATAGCGTGTACTGTAGAGTGTCTGTGTTTGAATCCGAACTGTGTGTGAGGTATGGTGTTGTTAGCGTTGCAATATGCTACGATGTGTTTGTTCAAAATTATTTCGAAAACTTTGCTCAGATTAGGTGTTAGACTAATGGGTCTATAGCTCGATGGGTCGTTTGGGTTTTTATTCTTTTTTAGTAGTGGTAGTACTTTTGCTTGTTTCCATATTTTTGGGAAATAGTATTGATTGATACAATTGTTGAAAATGATTGTCAGCTCTGTTATTATTTTAAGAGGGAGATGTTTGAGGATGATGGACGGGATGTTGTCTTGTGCTGCAGACGTTTTGTTGGGCAAGTGTTTAAGAATTTTTGTGACTGTGTCGTGTTGCAATAAATGATGGTTTGAATGTCGTTGGTTAGGGGGTTTGTGGCTTTGTTTGGGTTCGAGAATTGAGTGATAGTGGTGTTGTTTTGTTTGTGTGTGTTGAGTTCATTTATGATTTGGTTAACTGTTTCGTTAACTAATTGTTAGAGCCTTGTGGCTTGGTTTGTGTGGCGTGGTGAGTTTATGGATTCATAATAAGCGCCTATTGTGTTCAGTTTGTCTTCTGGTTCAGAGATAATGTACTTATTATTTTCAGTGTGAGCATTGGTTATGTTGAAGTTGCTGCGGTTGAGTAATGTTTGGTTGTCCGTTGGGATGTGTAAATTGGATATTTTTAAGGGATCGTTTGGTCTTAGTAATCTATTGATTTTGGGGAAAAATGATTCGGGTCTGCGGTGGCAATTTGTTGGAGTTTTTTAATCCAGAATTTTTCAGTTGATTTTTTAAATTCTACTTTGAGTTTTTTTTAAATGAATTTAAGTGCTTGTTTTGCATTTTGCGTGTATGGTAGGATGTTGAGTGGGTCATTGGTATGTAGTCTGTGGAGTATTGTTATTAGTGTTGATTTATGTTTTTGTAGTTTATTTATTGTGTTGTTGAGGAAATTAAGTGTGCCGTTGGGGGTTTTAGTCCGTGGTACAGTGTTGTAGATTGCTGTGGTAATGTTAGTATTGATTTTGAGTTTGGCTGTATCTATTTCGTCTGCTGTTAGATTTCTATTGTCTGGTAGAGGTGAGTTGAAATTGTCTTCAAGGTTTTTGGTGAAACGTTTCCAGTTGGTGCTTTTGTAGATGAATCTTGGTGTAAGCGGGATCGGATTTTTTGTGGAAATTTCGTCATTTTCGATAGAAATTTTTAATGAGATCGTTGCGTGGTCACTGTCGTATGGGAGTGTGTTGGTCACTGCGTTGGATGCGTTAAGTAGTGTAATCCTTGCGTCTATTAGGGCTAAGTCTAAGAAGGTGATGGCGGGTTTAAATGTCGGATCAGTTGAAGGTAGTATTTTTAATTTGAATCTTATGCCCTGAAGGGATTCCCATCTCGCAAGACAATGCCCTCTGGTGTTGTTGGAGTGGTTGCCCCAGAGTGCGTGTCTGGCGTTGAGGTCTCCCGCCAGAACGTAATAATTGTTGTTTTTGTGAAGTTTCAGTTTGTCGAAGAGTGAGTCGAGTTCGTTTATGAAAAGGTCTCTACAGTCGTTTGTGCTATAGGCGCTTATTATGAATAAGTTTTTAGTAAGTTGAGTTTTCACTTCGATTATTGAGAATTCAAGGTGGGTGTTTCTTAGTGAAGTGGGTTGATTAATGATTGTGTAATCAATTTCTTTTTTTATGAGAATGGCGGTGCCGCCTCCTCGTATTGAGGATGGTCTGTCTGTTCTGATAATATCGTAGTTTTGGAAATCTAGTTTATACTTGGGGTTTAATTTTGTTTCTGATAGGAGGATGATGTCGTGTGTGTATTGTTCTGTGAAGTTCAGAAGGTCGAATCTTCTTTGGTGAGATATTAATGAATTTACGTTTATTGCTGCAATGTGCAGATGTGAACGTGTTTGTGTTGTGTTATTCATAATTGTGGTGTAGTGAGGAAAGTAAAAAATTCAATTTTTGTTGAATTGACTGCTACTTGAGCAGCTATTGCTTTGAATTGTTCTGATATTATGTTTGATAATTCTTGTTTTAATTCATTTATCCAATTGAGTTGAGTGTGTGGTTGGTGTGTTGGTGTAGAGTTTGTGTTGAGTGCAGGGGTGTTGAGGATAGTGCTGATGGTGTTAATATTGATATTATTGTTTTGTATGGAGGGCTGTATTTGTTGTGGTGAGTTTGAGGCCAACGGTTGAAGGTGAGCTTTGGCTGCCTGTGCATAAGAAATGTTATTATTAGTGATGGTCGATACGTACCTATTAATTTTTTCTTGAAGATGTGCTGTCCGTTGTGAAGTTTGTTGTTTTTTTATTTTGGTGGCGAATTTTAAGTACGGGCATTCTCTGTATGATGCCGGATGTCCATGTTGACCGCAGTTGGCGCAAGTCAGTTCTTCCGGGTTTGTGTTATTTGTGAATTTGCACTTCCCTGGCTCGTGTGAAGCTGCGCATTTCCCGCATCTGTATGGCAAGTTGCAGTTTTTGCTGGCGTGTCCTTCTCGCTGGCATTTCTTGCATTGAAATATGGCTGGTCTGTGTAGGTGTTCCCATTTAATTCTTTGGTACGCGAGTGATTTTACTTTGAATAGCTCGATGATTTTAGATTTGTTGGTAACATGGATTAGAAGATGGTGTAATTCTGGCTTGTTTTTGTCGAAATGGAATTTTGATATTTTTATTATTTCGATGTTGGGGAGCTGTAGTTCCGTTAGTTCTTTTTGTAAGTCATCTGTGTTGAAATTCCCCCTGATTCCTTTCATTATTAGGGTTTTGGGTTTTTCATCGCTAGGTGTGTAGGTGAAGAATGGTATATTTTCTGTTAACAGTTCTTCTTTGAGTTTGTTGTATGTGTTCAGGTTGTTGGTGAATATCTTGTGGTTGTTTGTTTTAGCGTTAGTTCGTTTTTCGTAATTTTGATTTTTGTGGCTATTGCTATGATGTCCGTTAGCGATACTTGTGCTGTGTATATCGGTGGTGGTTTCCGTTGTTTATTAATCCCTATTCTAGACTCCGTGGTGACTGGTACCTCTGTCTCCATGTCGCTCTCGTCTGTGAGACTTTCATAACGGTTGCGGGATGATGAGGGGGTTGGCGTCGGTGCGGGTTGACGTTGGCGCCGCTTGGTCGACTTCTTTGGGATTTCCTAGTCGTCTGTGGCGGTTGGTGGTTCGGCTGTCGAGGCTTCTTGGTCATCCCTTGATGGCGTCGGTGATGGCTTGCGCTTGCGTGCTCCAGCGAGGTTTGGCGAGATTTTAGATTGTGATGGTTTTGCACTTTCCTTGATTAAGTTTTTATAAAGACGGTCTAATTGAACAGAGTCCAATTTTTGTCTATAGTTTGTATTGGTTCGAGCATTTATCTTTGTGATGTTATCGTTTGCCATGGCTATCGGTACTGTTTGGACCAGAGGCCCCGCGGAACGGGCTCTGTTACATATATCAGTATGCACTTTTATCTTTATTTTTGAAATTCTGGTATTACTTTATATCAATTACACTACTGAGGCTTCACTAATGTACCCAAAGGGTACAGTTTAACCAGTATCGTTGATATATGTCTATTGCTAAGAAATATGATTGTGCTAGCGGTCCGTACGATGTGCAACCTATGGTTGCTGCGCTGACACTGGGCTGCAGCGAGCCCGAGCCCGAGCCGGCCCCGTGTATTTCGCGTGCACTGTACTTTCCCCCAACTAAGCGTGCTGGGAAAGTACTGTGAATTCATTCCACTCATTTGTGCATCCTCAAGCTCACTTGGCCGTGCTCTGCAGCGTTGGCTGTGGTACGGTCTGTCAAGTCAAAATTCCAGCACTCAAGCGATATATTTGCAAGTGCTCTCACTCTTTCCCTGTACATAATCTTTTGCAATTCTACAGAGAATTTACTGGGAACGAGTGGCATCTTATAAGCTCTCACATGTCTCATCGCGTGGCATGCTCTGCAGCGCTGGCTGCAGCGCATACACTACACTCAATCAATACAGCACACAATTAATAATTGTGTGCTACTCGAATAATAAAAGACAGCACACAATTATATTAATTGTGTGCTGGTCTCTCAACCAAATTCAAATCAACTCAATTTATTTTTGTATTTATTCTTTTATCATGTATATTTTTCTAAATTTAATATATTTTTGTAATTGAAGTGCCGAAGGTAGAATAAACTACTTTCTCTACGAACATCTGTCAGTTTGGTTATTTATCACCCTGCCGTGAGTGAAACCTCATAATTTTCAATATATTACAGGGTCATTCCAACTACACCAGAAAGGAATTCTCAAACACTCACCATCGTTATTTCTATGGAGAAAGGAACTGTTCTATTCTCTAAATCACCCTGTTTCCTTTAGTGACAATCAATTCTAACAACAGGTAATGTGCCCAGTCACCCTAACTGAGCATTGGTTGTGAGAAAAGTAATTTGAATTCTTCGTAAAGGTGCGACCCGCGAGACACGAGACCGTTAAGCGGCAGCCATTTTGGCGTGTGTTTTTCCTCCGGGAGATCGTGGTCTCGCGTGGTCTCAAAAATTAAAAGTAATACGAAATGTTAAACGTACTTTCTGCACACAAATCTCGGAGTGTGGCACTAGCGGTTCGGTCATATAAACAGTGGTAAGATATGCGAGTTGGTCAATAAGGAGCTCGTGAACGGGGTAGAGCTGCCAAAAAGTCACGATTAGTTTTCTGAGTCGTGTCAGTACGGGAAATCGCATGGGCGCGTTTTTCAAAAAGAGCGAAAACGTGTGGCTACAGAGCCCGGTGTGGTTATACACACTGACGTATGTGGACCAATGTCCGTAGAGACTCCAGGATGTGTGCGATTTTTCTTGACATTTAAGGACGATGCAACGAGTTATCGATACATATATTTTCTATGAAACAAAAGTGAAATGTATGAAAAATTCAAAGTGTTCGACAAACTAATTAAGAATAAGTTCGGTCACGTGATGCGCGTGCTGAGATCCGATAACGGTCGGGAGCTCAAAACACGCCAGAGCAGAACGGTAAAGCAGAATAGATAACCGGACGATAATCGCGAGCGTGAGAACCATGCTAAATGTGAAAAGTTTCCCGCTTATTCTGTCGGATAACGCGTTTTTGGAACTGGGACTTGAAACAAGGAAAATGATACGCATCGGGTACAAGACGACTTATCAAATCACCATGTATATGACCCGGTGTCAAAGAAAGTGTCAGTTTCGCGAGATATACTTTTTCACAAAAAGATCGGAAGAATTACTGTGACCGTGGACGAGAATTAGGACGACGGGATAGTCCTGTCAAAGGTCAAACAAGAGGTTCTTCTACAAGAAGAGGATGAATCCGATGACGAGGTTGTTCTGACAGCTGACGATAACACAGTGGCTGAGGGAGAAGAGCTGGTCGTTCAGGCACAACCTCTAGGAGCAGAACGAGTCCTGAAAGATTGCGGAAGCTTGAGACGTCCGCCGAGGTACAACTCTAGCGGAGCATCATGTATCGTTTACATTCGACGAAGCTATGATGAGTAAGGAAGTGTCGGAATGGATCAAGGCGATCGGTAAGAGCTGAACGCTTACAAAGAAAACGGCTCACAAGATCTCGAGCTCGATCTATACGACGTACAGACAGCATTTCTGGATGGGAAGCTGGAAGAGGGGATATTCGTGGAATTACCGGAAGGCCTTGGTATCGTCGAATCAAGTGTAAGCGCAAAAAAGAATGTCATGTGCCGCTTCGAAAAGTCGTTATATGGACTAAAACAAGCAACAAGATGATGGAATAGAAAGTTTAATGCGTTTCTCCATGAGTTCATTCAAAACGTACAGTAATTGACACATCCATTCATTATTTGTTTTCTCGAGGCAATAAACAACGAACATTATTATTATTATTATAATATATTTTGATATGACAACAATATATCACATAGAGTTTAAACGAACAGCGAACAGCTGCAAAACACATAATATTGGGTTTATAGGAACAAGTACCAGCACCGGCTATAAAAAAAGATCACATAGTGTTCACAGAAATAAGTCATAGTTCAAAGTACAAAAAAAAAACCCAGTGAAGGTATGGATGTGCATACACGCAAAACTTAAAGTAATGAGTTTGAGCATAGTTATTCGATCGTATACCAGGTGTACAAGTGTGAAGTGTGGATTTTTTTTCTAAAGAAACATGTTAAATTCGGAAGAATGATAAAAGTGCTTTATTCAAAGTATGCTCCATCGGTTATTATACATTTTTCCCATCTTTCGGGCAATTTGTGAAGAACACGCCAGTAAAAATCTTTCCCTTTTGCTGCGAACCATTCATCGAGCCTTTTTTCACATCTTCGTACGAACCAAAGCGCTGCTCAGCAAGTGAGTGACCCATCGATGTAAACAAGTGGTAATCAAAGTGTAATTTCCCAGCTGAGTGCTTCCAACGTATCGCGAACCGGTATTGCCGTATATGATGGAGCATTGTCGTGAAAAAATTACTTTGCGTTGCCTCTTTCGGTATTCTGGCCTTTTTTCAAGCAGCGAGCGGTTCAAATCGATCAATTGTTGTTGGTAACGTTTAGTATTAACCGTTTCCCCAGGTTTTAACAGCTCATAATAGACCACGTCTCTCTGGTCCCACCAAACACAGAGCATCGTCTTTCTGCCAAAGCGATTCCGTCTTGCGGTCGATGTGGATAGTGCGCCCGGGACTACCCATGATTTTTTACGCTTGGGATTCTTAAAATAAATCCACTTTTCATCCCCTGTAACTATACAATGCAAAGACGACTTCCTTTTGTACCGAGCGAGCGAAATGTCACATGTGTTTTTGCGCTTATCCATTTGCCTGTCGTTCAACTCATGGGGTACCCAACTACCGGTCTTCTGAATCTTTCCCATCTCTCGTCGCCGATTGTAAACAGCTTGTTGGCTAACACCGAATTGCTCGACGAGTTGTTTTTGTATTTGCGAATCATCATCGTCCAACAATGCTTGCAACTCCACATCTTCGTATTTTTTTGGCGGCTTTCCACGTTCCTTGTCTGCAACATCGAAGTCACCACTTTTGAAAAGCCGAAACCATCGTTCACACGTATCTTGCGATGGAGCATATTCACCATAAGCTTCTCGAAGTAATCGGTATGATTCAGCAGTAGTTTTCTTCAAATGAAAACAAAAAATTAATGCTGTACGCGAATGCTCTTTGTTCGGTATAAATTTCGACATATTGAACACAACAACACAACACTATGCACACACTTTTCCAATTTATCACTCGTGCGCGTCTGACATTTATTGATGACACAACAAAATGGCACAGTGTCAAATCTTTATAGCACAAACTACATTCGTGCGCCATCTGTTGTCTGAAATCCGCATTTCATACTTGTACACCTGGTATATACCAGTGCCGCTGCAGACTATCGATGGCTCATCTGGTCTTCCTTCCTGGTAGCTGGGCTTCTGCATCGGTGGGATCTGTGAACAAAAGTGTTCCCCGAATGCCAAATTTCCGGTGATTTTATACCGGCATCCCCTCCGTTCACCCAATATTTTTGATATTACTATCTTTGGTGGTAGTTTTGCAGCCCATCGATAGTCTTGGTCCTTTTTAAAATTCGTCGTTTGTCTTAACGATGATTTTTAATTCCTAACTGGTCCCAAATGGTGTCATGATATGACCAGAACCTTACAATATATTATATCATATATCCTCTTATGTATGGGTATTTATTTTTCTCTCTGTTTTTTCTAATATTTTCTTCGCTCGTTTATTTATTTATTCGTTTCTTGATTTTATGTCTAAATTTTCCTTTCGTCGTAATTTTTTGCTTTTATCATTGCAACAGTATAATAAGCGAAGCGAATTTTTTTCTCAAGTGTTACTTATGATTTGTGACGGGGTATTTTAGCAACCCGTCACAAAGTCGGACAGAGCGGGGCTGACCAGGGTTCACCTGCTTATTCGGCCGAGAGTCTCCCTGAGGCCATCCAACACGGCCAAAACATGATAGCGTGCGAAACGAAATATTCACCTCGTGTTTCTTTTGTTCTTTTTTTTTTTAAAGATAATCCTGCCGAGCGGGCGATGGCCCGAGCACGGAATTGCCCTCACCGACAGGGAGGTCAGCCGCGAAAATTTGAAGGACACTGATGTATGGGCGAGAGGAGAGATCCTGAGTCTCCGTCGTCGTCATGCGAGCCGGCCATAGCCCCGTCCATGATGTCAACGCTCTCATCGAGAGACCTACGCTGAGACCATCCCCGCAGGGTCTCATGCGGACCAGAAGATGCACCGATCTCGGGCGGCTTTAGAATTTTCGTTGCGCTGCGAAGTCTTTGTTTCTCTCATTTCGTTCGCTTCAGGCTGCTACTACGTACGAGACATCGAAGCTCTCGCTAGAGCCGTTGCTAGCTCGGATATTAACCCGAGTCGTAAGTACCGTTACCATACTTTTAATTTTATTGGTGGCTACGATTTGGGGGCAGGGAGTTTATCGGCTCAAACAACGAGAGCCATCGTATTATCGAGGACTCTTGCGCCGTATTTTGTACAACAAGAACGTGTATACCGGGTCCGCTGCCGTGTCTGATCGACGAGAAACGACGTCTGCCCCCACCCGCGATTCTGGACCGCTGCGAGATTATTTCTCGAGAGGATTTTGATACTGCAACTATTCGGTAAGGCCGTCGTTCGTCTCTGGTTTGAGTGTGGGAGTTAGCTGGAGTAATTTTGGTGAGAAAACCCGTGCGATATTGTCGTGACGGCACGCTGTCGTGACGGTACGCTGACGTGCCGAAAATCTTACGTCTTCTATTATGGCGGTTAAACAGCTACCGCCCGGTATTTCGAAATTGCAATCACTTGCTTCCCGAGAATCAAAGGATCGCCGAAAGGGTTCCATATCTTTATTATTGTTGAAGATTTATTTATTGTGAATTTGTGCGCGTGAGAGTTTTTGTGTTTTGTATGCGAGGGTGCGTGTCGTCGATATTGCAAAGTCAATCGTATTTATTTTATTTACTGTGTCAATGCTATTCATCTTATTTAATTTATTTTATCGCGACTATTTTATTTCTGTAATATATTCGATTATTTGTCGTATTTACTTTATTTTATCGCCATTAGTTTATTTATATTATTTATTGGAATAATCGCCACTCTTTTATCTGTCGTAGTTCCTTATTTCATTTATATTATTTATTTCATTGATTGCCGTTATTTTATTTAGCTCATTTACTTCATCTAACGCACATCTACCACTCGTCTAATTTATTTTCGTTACCGCCTCCGTTTCATTCGACCGATTTATTTTCTTTCGTTTTCGTAGTCAGTTTCATCATTGTATTTATGTCATTATTTCGTTTTCACTCTTTTATCGTGCGTCATCGAATTAATTTCGGTCAAACGTTGTCATCAGTCCGAGAGCTTTGTTAAATATTTACGGAAAATTGAATTGAAGGGAATCCAGCACGTTACCATTTGTCGCTTTCCGACCGTGCTTCCGAGAGTACTACTTTGGCTCTCGGCTGATTTTTCTCACTTCTACTGCAATAAATTGTTTATTATATTTTTTAATCCCTAATTGCCGAGTTGAGATTCTCTGTGCGAGACACCTCGGACTGATCCATCCCCTCTACCAACTACGAAGGCTACAGCGAAGCCGAGCTGGTCCCGTGTATTCCGCGTGCGAATTAAATTTGTCTCGGGAAATAATTTATTTCCCGGGACCGGCGCCTAGCACGCGGGAGCATGGGATTTTGTAATCATCTGCACGAGCGGGAAGTGGTGGAGTCGGGAAAAATTGGTTATAGATTAAATAACGACGAATATCGAACGTGATTTCTTGGTTACAATGTATGTTTTCTTAAATTTTGTTTCTTCTTATATTTCGTAATATTTATCAAAATATATTTGCTTGGTTAGAGTATTTGCTCTCTTCTTTTCTTTTCGTAACTAAAATATTATTAAGGTTTTATTACTTGGTTAAAATATCCTTTTTCTCTTTTTCTTATACCACACATCGGAGTGGTTCACTTAATTTGAATAATAGCAACTGGCGTATGTAAGAATATTGTTGTGAAAATCAACTGCGTTGTTGAGAATTCCTTCCTGGTGATGCCTTGACCGATCTGTGAATTGGGTGAACACGTGTGAGAACTCACTTGCAACAAAAGGAAAATGAACCAGACACACAGATGTAATATTGCGAAAGCGGTCTTTATTCCACCTTCCGTGGTAGCACTCAAAATATAATTTAGACACAAGCGTAGACAGTAACAGTAAAAATTAATGCCAATATAATTTAAATTTGCAAAACAATAAAATATCAAGTGATGAAAAAGGTACAAATTATAATTGAATTAAACAAATTGAATTTTGTACATGACACCATGTGAGCCACACACAATTATATTAATTGTGTGCTGAGCGTGGACATGAGACTGCGGTGCCTGCAACGCAGTGAAAGCCACGCAGCACGACCCGCTTAGCCTGGTGAGTGTCAAGACATGAATTAAAATGCAGTACCAAATGTAATGTGCTGATGTGCGCAGCCAACAATTATATCAATAGCAGGCTGAATGCTCACTTGAGAAAGCGGCGTGTGCACTGTAGCAACAGCTACACTGTACGGCACGCCAATGCCATTGAGTGCAACAATTTGTGTGCGTAATTCACTGCAACTACTCAGCACTGTATTGCTGAGTAGTTGCAGCGAATTAATGCTGAGCGCACTCTCAATAAATGTTATAGAAGGCCAGCTACGCAGTCAGCACTGTGTAGCTCCATGCAACCAGATATTAAGACGGCACCAAAATGAGCAACGCATAGTCACCGTGCTTTCCCAGCAGATGTTCAGGAGGAGAGCACAGTGAATATGAGCACCAGCATAATTGTATTAATTACCTGGCAAACTATGGTGAGAAAAACGTGGTGCGGCCTGTACAGCAACGCATGCCACGAGTGAGACCAAATGCTGATGCACCATATTAACTCCGCCCTGGTATTGAATTACGACAAATTGTGCCAGAGCACTCTTACCTTGAGCAATGAGTCCTGTTGTGTGAAGTTGAGCGATACCGATGAAAACGATTGATGAAAAGTCCGAGAGTCCAAAGATGCGTGTGCTGCTCGATGGATGCGTGTCGAAAAAGTGCCGAATTCCCAAGATGGCTGCGAGTACGAAAGATTCGTTGGGCGCTGGAGTCAATTGAGCGAGACAGCCGGTGAGCGAAACCGAAGTCAAGCGAGAGAGACACCCTCTCGCTTGATGCGGCGTGCCAGTGAGGCACATCCTCGGCTCCGCGAAGCCCATGCTTCGGCTGTCTTCGCCTCAACCGAACACCGTGTAGCCAAGCAGCGCAACAGGTAGGCGCACGACGATTATCGCTCGCCGTGCGCCAGCTGATTCTCCAACATTCCGCCCGCCATCAGCAACGGGGTTGATGATTAATTATTTCATTGCTGGGTGTTGGATGAGATGGGCAGCACAGCAAGTTTCGAGATCGGCCTGGTGAGCGT
The DNA here is from genome assembly GCA_963942595.1 of Cylloceria caligata. Classification (NCBI taxonomy): domain Eukaryota; kingdom Metazoa; phylum Arthropoda; class Insecta; order Hymenoptera; family Ichneumonidae; genus Cylloceria; species Cylloceria caligata. The sequence continues at coordinate 51,052,202 of OZ012705.1, read as the reverse complement.
GGTGGTAGCAGTCTTGAGTGTCACCACCCTGGTGAGCCCATCTTTGCCTGGATGTAACTCGATGACACGTGCAAGTGGCCATTTGCACGGTGGAAAGCGCTCATCCGTGAGCAGAACCAACGAGCCAATTTTAATGACGTTATCAGGATGATGCCATTTTGAGATCGACTGCTGCCGTTGTAAATAGTGTGCAGACCATTGTCGCCAAAATTGCTGAATCTTTTGCTGCAACAATTGCCACCTTGAGAGCCGTGAGATTGCCAGATCTTCCAGATTTGGTTCTGGGACCATTGTGAGTGCTCCACCAATGAGAAAATGTCCAGGCGTGAGTGCTGATGAGTCATCTGGGTCATCGCTGAGCGGTTCCAGAGGCCTTGAGTTAAGTATAGCCTCGATTTGAGCAAGCAGCGTTGAGAGCTCTTCGAACGTGAGTGCTGTATCACCCACCGTTCGCCGCAGATGGAATTTAACGGACTTTACAGCTGCTTCCCATTTACCACCCATATGTGGTGCCGCAGGTGGGTTAAACTTCCACGCAATCTGTTGATTTGCGAGAGAAGTAGCGATGAGATGATGCTCTTGTGAAGCCTTACTGAACATCTGACATATGAATTTGTGTGCACCAACGAAATTGGTGCCACAGTCAGAGTAGATGGTGTGAGGAATGCCACGCCTCGATGAGAATCGCCTGAACGTTGAGAGGAAGCCGTCAGCTGAGTAGTCACTGACGACCTCAAGATGCAGAGCTGAAGTGGTGAGACACACAAAAACGCAGATCCAGCCTTTGTGCGTTCTGCTGCCTCGACCCTTCCAAGTTTTGAGCGTGAGAGGACCGGCGTAGTCTACTCCTGTGTGAAAAAATGCGCGTGATGGTGTGACTCGTGACAGAGGCAGTTGACCCATCAACTGTTGTGCTCGAACTCCTCTCTGCCGAGTACACACCACACAGTGTAATATATGAGATTTCACAGGAGCTCTACCGCCTATGATCCAATGTGTCTGCCTGACTTGAGCTAGTGTGAGCTGCGTGCCTCCGTGAAGAGTACGCACGTGAGCTTGCTCTATTATGAGAGTCGTAAATCGAGAGTGGCGAGGCAGAATAGCAGGATGCATTCCTTCATAAGTGAGTGCTGATTGTGACAGACGACCTCCAACTCTTATCACACCCTCCTCGTCGATAAAAGCTGTTAACCGACTGAAGGGGTGAGCAGATGGTGCATGCGAGCCTGACTGCAGCACTTGTATTTCGTGCTTGAAAAACACGGCTTGTGTGGCCTTTGTCCAAAATGTGTTTGCTGCAGCCATTTCTCTTGCAGTGAGTGGAGCGTCTCCTGCCGATTCTAACCTCTTTCTCATTTTTTCCACTACTCTCACACAATATGAGGTAAGACGACATAATTTTGCGAGTGTAGAGCAGCGATAAATGAGTTCCCAGTGATACTCTGGCGTCTGTGTTGCCGCGAGAAGAGCTAACCCCGGTCTGGCTTCCATGATACTTAAATCCTCTGAATCAGCTGTGGATTTTGGCCAAGATTGTCTAGGTTTCACCATCCACGGTGGACCTGACCACCACAGCTGATGAGAAGCCAGTTGGGCTGTTGTAATACCTCGTGAGGCACAATCAGCTGGATTGCTTGTGCCTGCCACATGACGCCATTGAGCACTGGGTGTGAGCTCTTGTATTTGAGCGACTCTATTTCGGACATAGTCCTTCCATCGAGAAGGATGCGCTTTGATCCAGGTGAGAGTTACTGATGAGTCCGTCCACAGGTGAGTCGATGAGATTCCAACCTTGAGTGTGGTTTGAACGTATGCAACCAGCTTAGCTAATAACAAAGCTGCAGTCAATTCAAGCCTTGGTATGGTGAGCTTCTTGAGTGGTGCCACGCGCGTTTTTGAGCAGACAAGTGAAGCCACCTTTCCTGTGGAAGTTGAGTCAGCAGTGATGTAGATCACTGCGGCCATGGCCAGTTGAGATGCATCAGAGAAGCCATGCAATTCCACTGTTGAGTTGCTCCATGTATTGAACCAACGAGGAATTGAGAGCCTGGCCAGGCTTTTGAGATCTTCTCTGATTACAGTCCATCGTGTTGAGACCTGAGATGACAGTGGTTCATCCCAGCTGAGCTTGTGAAGCCAAAGCTCTTGTAAAAGAATCTTGGCTCTTATCACAACCGGTGAGACGAAACCAAGCGGATCAAAGAGCTGAGCCACCTCAGAGAGAATGAGGCGTTTCGTGAAACTTTCTTGAGCTGAGTTGAACCGAGATGCGAACTTGAACTTGTCTTCACTCGGAAGCCAAGTCAATCCAAGAATTTTTGTCTCGCAGTCGTCCATTGAGATAGCTGAGCTTGACCTTGATGATGAGATATTGGCAAATGCCTTGTGGTCCGACGAGTGCCACTTGGCGAGTGGAAAACCGCCCGCCATGCACAAGTCCTTGAGCTGTTGAGCTATTTCAATGAGCTGTTGAGTTGAATCCGCCCCACCGAAGATGTCATCCACATACCTGCCAAATTTTATAGCTGGCACAGCAAGCGGAAACCGATGGCCTTCATCTTCGGTCAGCTGCATGAGTGTTCGAACTGCCAAATATGGCGCAGCTTTGGTACCATATGTAACCGTAGTTAGTTGAAACGGCACCGGATTTTGTTGATCATCTTTCCATAGAATCCGTTGAAGATTCCAATCCTCTTGATGTACTCGGATCTGACGATACATTTTTGTTATGTCAGTGGCGAAGATGTGTCTATGTTGACGGATCCAAATGAGCACGTCCGAAATGTTGAGCAATAAATTCGGTCCGGTGTGCATGATGTCATTGAGAGATTTTCCTGATGAAGTTGAGCTCGACCCATTGAATACAACACGTAATTTCGTGGTGGTACTGTCTGGTCTGAGAACACCGTGGTGAGGCAAGTAATAATGCTTTTCACATTCATCTGATTCTGACGCCTTCACCATATGACCGAGTTGCTCATATTCGTCCATGAATTGTGTATAGAGCTGACCGTATTCAGCATTTTTTGAGATTTTCCGTAGAGTGTGTTGCAGACACTGAAATGCTCGTGAGTGTGAACTTCCAAGTTTTGCAGGCGATGATATGAAAGGCAGCCGAACGATGTACCGGCCTTTAGAATCACGTTGATGTGTGTCTCGAAAATGATCCTCGCATGCCTGCTCCTCTGGTGTGAGTTGATTTACTGTGTCCTTTGGCGGCTCTTCCTGAATCCAAAACTTCGTTAGCACGTTTTGTAATTCCTGATCGTCATGTTGCACCGCAGCATGATGAACAGCGAGTGCGTCAGATTGGCTTGAATTTGTTGGTCCAATGATGAGCCACCCAAATATCGATAATTGTGCAATAGGTGCAGATGATGTGCCCTTGAGAATATTTGGTTTAATAACCTGTCCATAAATATCTGCTCCAATTATGATATCGATTGGTCGTGGTGTGAGAAAGTCAGGATCAGCCAGTTTCAGCTTCACTATGTGAGGCCATGTGCGAACTGACGACTCGAAAGATGGCAAGTGAGTAGTAACCGTGTTGAGAATGTGAGCCTGTACCGTGACTTTCTCCTTGGTGTATGTGGAACACAGTGTGAGCTGTACCGAGCCATGTGTCTGCGTTGAGCGTCTTCCACCGACCCCTGTGATCGGAATTGATGAGTGATTGCGTGTTGCGTTGAGCTTACGAAAAAGTTCTTCCGTAATGAACGTCAATTCTGACCCAGGATCGATGAGAAGTCTTGCTTGATGAGCTGAGACCGATGTGTGAATATCTGCTAGTGCAGTTGCCAATAATGTTGAGCAGTTCCATGTGAGCTGTGCCGATGAGTGAACGACCGCGACGACATCCTATTGAGCTGAAGCCTGAGACTGAGCCGGTTGCGCGTCGGAAGTTGTTGCAGGGGGCGCTGCCGGATGCAGCATCGTGTGGTGCCGCCCTGAACACTCCTTGCACTTCCGGCTCGATCGACATGCCGACGCGTTGTGCCGACCCAGGCAGTTGTAGCACAGCCGTACTTTCTCCGCCATCTTGCGACGCTCACCCACAGTGAGCCGCCGGAATTCAGGACACATGACAATGAAATGCCCACGAGCCCGACAGCAGTCACAGGGGTAATCGTTCGCAGTGAAGGTCGATGACGGAGCGCCACGCGCTGTGCTACCTGCGTGATGCGCCGCGGCGCTGTGCGTCCCGGCCTTAGCTGGGGGAGGGTTCGCGGAAGACGGTCGGCTTGAGGTTGTCCCGGTCTTGGGAGTGGCCTTCGCCATCTCCAACGCTCGCACCTTGGTCTCCGCAAACTCCTCAAGCTCAGCGAAGGCCGGGAAATCAGATGTGCGTCCTAGCTTCGTCTCCCAGGCCTCACGTGTGGTTTGGTCCAGCTGTTTTGCCAGCAACCTCACCATCACGCAATCCCAGAGCTCTTCCTTCGTTGCCAGCGAAGAAAGAGCCCTGTACGCCTCGGAGAACGAAGCCAGAATAGTCGAGAACGATTTCAAATCGGATGAGCCGGACTTGAGCGCGAAGAGCTTGTCAAGACGCTCCTGCACCAGCAGCCGCTTATTTTCGTAACGGGAGACCAATGTCTCCCATGCCTGATTAAACGATTCGCACGTGACTGCGAACCCCTGGATGAGCTGAGCCGCCGTGCCCGACACGCAGCCACGCAGGTATAATAGCCGGTCGACGTCAGCAAGGCGGGCATTTCGGATGACCAGCGACGTGAACACGTCACGGAACGCCGGCCATCCGGAATAGTCCCCCCCAAACGTCGGCAGCTTTATTTCTGGCAGCCTTGTGTGGGAGCGCGGCGACGCCTCGGGTGCCGGTGCAGGAGGGTGCCCTTGAGCCAGCCTCGCCATGGCTTCCCGAGCTGTGACTTTAGCCTTGAGGGCAACCTGCGCCTCAAGGCTTTGCAGATCATCCGCAAAATATTCGTGATCGACACAGCTCGGAGGGCACGAAGACTCCAACAACTCGTGTTCCCGACGGAAATCGTTGTGGAACTCCGTGACCTGCTCAACGTATGCGTTGAGCGACTCCATGGCGAGGGTTTCTCCGCCCTCGTTAAGCAGAGCTATGACCGTCTGCATGTGAGCAATCCGGCGCCGTTGGGATTGAACCTTCAACGCCATCTCGGTTGTAAGCCGAGTTGGCGATCGGGCCTTCTTCTGAACGACGCCGGCCCCAGGAACCAACAATGTCGTTTTTTCCTCAGGATCTCCAGGCGCCACCCCAGAGTCCATTGGATTGCCCTCAGACATTGTTAGTCCTGATGCAAACGGTCCAAGTAGAGAAAGTATAAGAAAGCAACGAAGATTCTCCGCAGAGATCGTACTTTACCCCACTTGCTGCTCCGCTTGACGAGGTGATGAGCCGATGAGGATCCTGCGATGGGCCTACGCAGAGTCCTACCAGATGAGCCGATGTGTGCGCAGAGATGAGAGCGGAAGGTAGAGACCCTGGTCTCTCTTGCCCAAGTCGAGTATCCGGCTCGAAGGACCAAATGTTGTGAAAATCAACTGCGTTGTTGAGAATTCCTTCCTGGTGATGCCTTGACCGATCTGTGAATTGGGTGAACACGTGTGAGAACTCACTTGCAACAAAAGGAAAATGAACCAGACACACAGATGTAATATTGCGAAAGCGGTCTTTATTCCACCTTCCGTGGTAGCACTCAAAATATAATTTAGACACAAGCGTAGACAGTAACAGTAAAAATTAATGCCAATATAATTTAAATTTGCAAAACAATAAAATATCAAGTGATGAAAAAGGTACAAATTATAATTGAATTAAACAAATTGAATTTTGTACATGACACCATGTGAGCCACACACAATTATATTAATTGTGTGCTGAGCGTGGACATGAGACTGCGGTGCCTGCAACGCAGTGAAAGCCACGCAGCACGACCCGCTTAGCCTGGTGAGTGTCAAGACATGAATTAAAATGCAGTACCAAATGTAATGTGCTGATGTGCGCAGCCAACAATTATATCAATAGCAGGCTGAATGCTCACTTGAGAAAGCGGCGTGTGCACTGTAGCAACAGCTACACTGTACGGCACGCCAATGCCATTGAGTGCAACAATTTGTGTGCGTAATTCACTGCAACTACTCAGCACTGTATTGCTGAGTAGTTGCAGCGAATTAATGCTGAGCGCACTCTCAATAAATGTTATAGAAGGCCAGCTACGCAGTCAGCACTGTGTAGCTCCATGCAACCAGATATTAAGACGGCACCAAAATGAGCAACGCATAGTCACCGTGCTTTCCCAGCAGATGTTCAGGAGGAGAGCACAGTGAATATGAGCACCAGCATAATTGTATTAATTACCTGGCAAACTATGGTGAGAAAAACGTGGTGCGGCCTGTACAGCAACGCATGCCACGAGTGAGACCAAATGCTGATGCACCATATTAACTCCGCCCTGGTATTGAATTACGACAAATTGTGCCAGAGCACTCTTACCTTGAGCAATGAGTCCTGTTGTGTGAAGTTGAGCGATACCGATGAAAACGATTGATGAAAAGTCCGAGAGTCCAAAGATGCGTGTGCTGCTCGATGGATGCGTGTCGAAAAAGTGCCGAATTCCCAAGATGGCTGCGAGTACGAAAGATTCGTTGGGCGCTGGAGTCAATTGAGCGAGACAGCCGGTGAGCGAAACCGAAGTCAAGCGAGAGAGACACCCTCTCGCTTGATGCGGCGTGCCAGTGAGGCACATCCTCGGCTCCGCGAAGCCCATGCTTCGGCTGTCTTCGCCTCAACCGAACACCGTGTAGCCAAGCAGCGCAACAGGTAGGCGCACGACGATTATCGCTCGCCGTGCGCCAGCTGATTCTCCAACAAATATGTAGATATGAATTTTCTCATACGGACTTGGTGTTGATTCAATAGCTCGTGGACGTTGGTTTCTGAAGTTCATGAAATTCTTGGAGTTCTTAACCCTTTTGAAGTTCTTGACGTTCTAAGCGTTTTGAAGTTCTTGGCGTTCTAAGCGTTTTGAAGTTCTTGGCGTTCGCAGAGTTTCTTTAGAGTTGTTGGTGTTCGTGAAGTTCGTGAAATTTTTGTCCATATAATGCTGGACGTTCGTGTGGATGCACGTATTGTCTCGTCTTCCTGATGGTTGTCTCCATAAGATTTGGTATAAGGATTCAACGATCGTCTAGTATAAAACCAATGCTTCCTTTTACTCTGAGGAGATGTAGATGTTTGGTTGAAATATCCAGGGCGATACGGTGGCCCTCGGAATGAGTGACTTGTAAACTCTTCTGTCTGTGAAACATAATGTGCATTACTAATATGTGATATCATAGTGTGTGTTTGAGATTCCGCCTGATGTTATTTGACAGATATGCAATATATTGAAAATTATGAGTCTTCACTCACAACAGGGTGACAATAAACCAGACACATAGATGATATTCAGAGAAAGTGGTTTATTATACCTTCCGCCACTTGGTATACAAAATAATATCATTTTGAGAAATATAAAAGTTAAGAATAAATGCAAAAATAGGTTAAATTTAGAAAAATACACAATAACAAAATAACAAATTGAATTTGGACTTGAGTTTGTAGACAACATACAATTATATCAATTGTGTTGAGTACAATTGTGCTTGAGCGTCAAGAGCGGTATGCATGCAGCAGTCAGTGCTGCGTAGCACGCCACCTTAGAGAAACTGAGTGCGTAAGATGAGGTAAACCATTTACCGCAAGCACTCAGCAGTTTGATGAAGAGAGGTTGCCGTGAATAAATGAGAGCACTTGCAATTGAAATTGCTTGAGTGCTCTACATGCATGAGACAAGCTACGCAGGCAGCAGTGCGTAGCACAATACAACATAGAATGAGGATGCACAATTGAGCAGAAAATATTCACAGTATTTTTCCAGCAGGTTTACTGTGGAAAACTACAGTGAACATTAGGCATTATGCGTAGTTGTATTAATCAAGCAGGCAAAGCAGAGTGAGGAAAAACTTGGTGCAGCCCGCGCTGCTGAGCACGCCACAGTGTGAGACCTTTTATGCTGATGTACCGATAGTTATGAATCTCCTCACCGTCAGTGAATTATGGTTAATTATGACGGTGTTCTCTTACCTTAATTTGAGTCCTGTTGAGCACGATAGCTGAGTCGATCCAGAGAAAAGTGATGAAGAGAATCCACGAGAAGCAGAGATGAGTGCGCTGTTCCATGCGGTCTTCACGTAAAAAAAAGTGTCTAATTAGCAATATGGCTGCCGGATCTGAAAGCGTCGTTGGGCGCTGAAGTCAATTGAGAGAGATAGCCGGTGAGCGAAGCCGAAGTCAAGCGAGAGAGACACCCTCTCGCTCGACGCGGCATGCCTACGAGGCACGACCTCGGCTCCGCGAAGCCCCGCCTCGGCTATCTCCGCCCAACCGAACGCTTCGTGCTCGAGCACAGCAACAGGTCGACGCACGGCGAATGTCGATGGCCGTGCGCCAGCTGATTATCCAACAGTGTGATTAACGATTATTATTATTATTATATATTTTTTTTTCTTTGCTTTTTTTCTTTACATTATTTTGTTTTATTTTAGATATATATATATATATTTGTATATATTTTTTCTTTTTCTTTTTATTATTATTCTGAGAAAAATGCAACACTTTTTTTTTAGTGCGAAAATTATGAATCAAAATATATATGTAAAGGTATGGTTATATAGTTTTAGCTCAAAATAGATTTACTTACGTGAGTATTTGGTGTTGGGAGAAGTTTTCCTTGCATTATTCCTTTGCTTATACATTTTTTTCATATTTACCATTTGTGTAACTAAAGTGGTACCAGTGTCCCATTATGGCGTTTTTGAATAGTCACACGACTTGTCGATAAGAGAGTGTATATCGTCGGTGGGGGCTTGTGGTTGGTGGCGTAATGTAGAGTCGCTTTCCAGCAAGTAGTCCACCAAGTTTTGTAATCTGTTCGGTACTACGTGGGGTTTTGGAAATAGGAAGGGTAGGTATTGGAGACACAGCGGTAGAACTAGTGACTGGTCTTCCTAAATTAATAAATGTGGGTAACTTGGTCCTGCTCCTAATGACAGGGCCGAGAACCACACTTGCGATCTGGATGCTGTTGGATCGATAGATTAACTGAACATTGAACAATTTATTTATGAATTCAGAGGTTGTTGTATATTTGTATATTACTATTCCTGCAATAATTACATGTGATTAATTCATACGGCGTTGAAAGTATTGGTATTGTTTTAGGATGTTGTCAATCGTAGGATATCTGGAGTATATGTACGACAATAAATCAATCGCCAAATGACGGTGTGGTAATCATTGCTTTTCTAAAGAAAAAATATATATGTTCATTATATTCTTAAATAGTCTCTCGATAATCGGGGATTTCTTACTATTTTGTTGTAGGTGTATTGAGATTCGCGAGGTCCATCAACAGTTAATTTGAGACTGTACTTCGAGATTTGGCAATTTATGCTTGAGTGAAATTTTTTGTTTTCTATTTGTTATCGTTATACTATTCGGGATCAAGCACGATGCACTGTATCTCTGAGTTGCATTCATCGCATGTTTCTCTATTTTTGCTGCATTTGTAACAATTATTTGCATGGAGGCAAGGGAGAAACGTCACGTTTATAGGTTGGTGATGGCAGATTTGACATGACGGAGAGGCGGCATCTTCCTCGTAGGAGGGTGTCAGCGATGGTGTGGATAGGTCCGATGACTCCGCCCAAGGGGTAGGAGGTCGGAAATTGCGACGATGTGAAGTAATTAGTTTTTCGTCTGACTCGTCTTTGTCCGTTGTATCGGAAGTTGGTTCGCATGATTATCTTGTTTAGCGGGCGATGTAGGGGGAGCGGGAGGTTTGTGAAGTAATGATGTAATTGAATCGGTAAGACTGGTAGACAAAGAGGAACATGGGAACGTATTCGTAGTCATGCTCAGGAATCGACAACCTGGATTTAGCAAGACGTGTAAGTGTAAGGGGTTTGGACCCGTTCCCCAACGCTTTATTTCAATTTCGCAATAAAAACAAGTTACTCTGTCCTTTTTCCCAGAATAAAAGAATCCAGCATCTACTAATGTTACTGGTTTTATCGGTAGCGTACAGTTCTGTCTCAGAGGCGGGGGTTAGCGAGGAAAAAGGATGGCGACGAGGTGTTTGACCGGGTGGTCGGCTTCCTATACTCATTATTATGTAACGACAATTAGAGCCCCATATAGCATGCTTTTCCCAAGGGTCGTCATAAATTTCGCAATTGTCTAATGATACTCCGCAATGAAAACACCTGATTTTAGTCTGGTGGCCCGTCAAAAAGAATCCGGCTGCTGCTAATACTGCAATATTAATTTCACAATTTCCAGGCCAGTAAGTGAAGCTGTTTACTCGTTTAGCATAATCTTCGAATGCGGGATACATGGGAGTCAAATCTCTCTTCTTTAGAGGTATATCCTCGTGGCAATCAGGGGTCGCGTTTACTCTTACTTCTAGTCTGCAGTCGTGGCGTTCTTTTTCACAAGAAAGGGGTACATCTCGTGGATCGGCCCCGACGGGAACGTTCCCACAGGGTATGCCGCGGACAAAACGGCATTGTTCTTGCCACCTACCGTGGTCATGCATTGGTATATCACCAACTTCCCATTCTTTAATAGACACTCTGCAATCAAAACAACTGACCTCGTCGTCCTGCCCGGTGTAATAAAATCCTGCAGCGGCAAGTTGCCGCGGGTCTAGAAAATTTACTGGCCAACTACGGTAACTGTCGAGACGCACTTGTTTGTGTGAGTACATGCCGCATGGGCCTTTTGATGACATGCTTATTGATGATATGCACACTTTTATAATTAATCTTTTCCAAGATGCAGATAATTAAATAAGATAATTAAAATTAAATAAAAATATTTAAGCGTATATTTACTGGTATATGTTAATGTTCTTAATATGGTTATTATGGCATTCTCTTTATATTTGGTTGTACTCTCTCTCTCTCTCTCTTTTGAAGTCTAAAACTGATCGGGGTGCACTAAGATATATTTTTTTTTCAAGAGGTTTTTATTTAATACCTTGTCTTTGGGTGCGTTTCCTGGTATCTCGTTTGCGTTGGCATATGGGTAACTATGTTTGCCTGGTTTGAAACCTGTAAGAAAAATTTCTATTCACTAAAACTTGAACACACTGATCATTGTTATTATTATTATTGCTATTACTACTATTACCATTATTATTGTTACCATTATTATTATTATTATTATTATTATTATTATTATTATTACTATGATTATATGTATGTAATATTTCCTTTCATATTTAATATGTTTATTTATCGGATAGAGGGTTATTTGATTAATGCGTTATAGCACGGTATTTGGTGGACGACTCGGTATCGTTTATGCCAAAATTGTCTCCTAGTATTGAAATATCGTTGATAAAAATAAATATGGAGTGTTATTAGAGCTTATTGTAGTTTTATGTTTACTCCCGTATGATATATATATGTTTTTAATTTTATTTTTATTTTCTGATTTTTCATTCGTATATATCAATTTTAGTATGTAAATTCTATGTTTATTATTACATGATATCCAAAAATAAAGTGCCGCATGAGTGCGTACCATCTGAACATCGTATATTTTTATGCAAAATATATTTCTGGAAAAATTATTTCGAAAATCTTAGTATGCAATGCTCGATTTTTTCAATCGATTTGAATGTACAATAATGTCTTTGTTCGGGAGTTTAATACGTACGTTACTGTTCGTTAATATAGTCTTTATTTCGTGCGGACCGGTGTAGTGGTCACCGAGTTTTCCTGGTTTTGGTCCTTTAAGCAAAAATACTGGTTCACCTACTTTAAATGCAACAGGATTAATTTTCTTGTCTTGATATATTTTGGAATTTTCTTTAGCCTTTATCAAATTTTGTCGTCCCAAACCCTGTATTTCATGGATTTGCGTGGCCAGTTGCGTTAGATATTCGGCGTACGTGGCGAGTTTTTCCATCTCAGCAGGGGCCATACTAGAAGGGGTACGAGCTATCTTGCCAAAAACCATTTCGTATGGAATATGCTTAGTACCTTCGTGTACATTCGTGTTGTAATTGTAAATAGTCATTTCAACCCATTCATCCCAATTATTTTGTTTAGTGGTGAATTGTTTAAGATATTCAACAAGAGCATGATGCGATCTTTCGAATGATCCATTGGATTGAGGGTGAAATGCTGTAGTTCTAACTTTACGTATTTTGAACAATTTCCCCAATTTGTTTTAAGAAATTACTCAAAAAAATTACTACCTTGGTCAGTGAGTACCGCTTTGGGTGAGCCGAAATAACAAATGAATCGTTTGACAAATGCTTCTGCTATCGTTACTGCTTTTGCATTAGGTAAAGGGATTGCTACTGAATATTTTGTTAATTGATCTTGGATTGTAAGTATGTTTTCATTTTCTTGCTTAGTTTTTGGCATAGGGCTTACTATGTCCATTGCAATTTTATTGAAAGCTATTGCTGGAGTATCTGTTATGATCATAGGCTGTTAGTTTTTACGCGGACTAATTTCTGTAATTGACATTGTAAACCGTTGAATATATAATTGGACGTCAGTTTTTAAATTTTTCCAATAATACAAGTGAGGAATTCGATTATATGTTTCACTGACACCTCTGTGTCCGCTTATGGTTGACGAATGCATTTCTTCAATAATCTCATTTTGTCTTTCCACTGGGGGCTGTTTAACTAACCCGTGACAAATAATGATTTTAACGTCGCATTGCGCGAATATTAATCGAATTTGAGTCATAATATTTTTCCATGGCACGTTTAACATAAAACTTGATTTTGCAATGCTGACGGTTTGCAATGATAACCTGTCAATAACGAGCACTTTTTAAAGCTTCTACTATATTTTCCAAAATTAATGTGGGACCTTCTCCAGCATTATCTGTGATAGGCAAAGTTATATTGAATCTGTGAGCTCGTTTCATAATAGATTGAGCTTTCTTTAATTCTAGATTCTTTAAGTGTGTTGTCGTTATCTCGTAATGTAATAGCTCCAGTGTCTATCGGTGCACAGTTGGTGGAAACAAAATAATCTAAATTATCTTTTCGAGTGTGAAATAAATCTCGTAATTGTTTGACGTTGGAAGCAATAATCCTACCCTTCGTAGTTTTATGCTGGATGGCGGCGGGCAATATAAGTGAATTCTCAGGTTCTACCTCGGACATGTTGTCGCTTAGGGGTTCTGTTCCGCTACCTTTGAAGAGTTCACGTGCATGCTTTCCCTGTACTGTTCTGTCTGAGTTTTCTCGAGGGTTATGGTCCTTGAGTTCGCTTTCGTCGCTAGATTCGTTGTTCTTAAGGGGCACATCGTTGTGGGATAGGACTGGTAACGGCACATGTGTTTGGTTACTCGGTCGATCTAAAGAGGTGTCGGATGGCAGAGGAAAGTTCTCAACACTATAGGTCACTTGCTTATTCTTAGTTTCGATGTTTTCATTCTTGCGTGTCTCCCGAGGAATATTAGCTTTAACTTTTACGGTGGGTTTCTTTAGTGGTGCCTTGTTCGCTGCAGGCGTCTGAAAAATTTCGTTTTCGTGACCAGTAGTCGTTGATTTGTATGGAGAGGCTATGTCTTCTAGCTGTTCGAAAGGATCAATCGACTCACGTACCGAGTCACATTCTTCTACATCGTTAAGATAACCGAAATTTCCAGGCACATCGTTGCTTAGATTTTCCCCCTCTTCGGAATCTTCTTCTAATAGTCGAGCTATATCGGTGTCTGATAAGATACGTTGATTATTTTTACGGTGACTTTTTGGAGGATTCGAGCGAACCATGTAAATATCGTCTGTGGTAGTTAATGACTCTATGGGGTTTCTTGAGAGCGCGTCGGCGTTAACGTTAGTTTTTCCGGCCTTGTACATTACATCGTATTCGTACTCGGCGAGTTTCAGTCGCCAGCGCAGGATTTTAGGATTTCCATCTGCAGCCCGTCGGAACCACAACAGCGGTTTATGGTCGGTTACTACAGTGAAATGGTGCCCATACAGATATGGCCGAAAGTGAAGTATAGTGTATACTATAGCCAATGCTTCCTTTTCGTAATTGTCGTACCGTTCTGCGACTAGACTCAAAGCTCGCGAGGCGTAAGCGCATGGTAGATCGTTGTTAATTTCTCCTTGTGAAAGTACACTACCGATAGCATAACTCGATGCATATGTCGTTAAAATAAAAGGCTTAGAAAAATCAGGATATCGCAAAACTGGAGCCGTACAAAGTTTATTCTTTAAAATTTCGAATGACTGTTGTTGTTCGGGTCCCCAATCAAATATATTTTCTTTGCGTAATAAAGTCGTGAGGGGTTTTGATATATTGGCGTATCCTTCTATGAACCGCCTATAATAACCTGTTAATCCCAGAAATTGTCGAATATTTTTAACATTCTTAAATACGGGATATTCACGTACAGCTTCTAATTTCTTAGGATCGGGCCGAACTCCATTATTCCCGATTATATATCCTAAATACGCGACTTCTCTTTTCAAAAATTCGCATTTAACTGGTTGTAATTTTAAATTTGCTGCTTCTAATCGTTCAATTAATTCGCGATATATATTCTCGTGTTCTTTGAGATTGTAGGCATAAATGACAATATCGTCCAAATAAACAAATAGTCCTTTCCCGAGGAGCCCACTTAGTGTGAGGTCTATTGCTCTTTGAAACGTCGGAGAGGCGTTCCGAAGGCCGAACGGCATTCTAAGGAATTCGAAATGGCCACGTGGCGTAGTAAATGCGGTCTTATGACGATCTTCTGGAGAGACTTCTATCTGATGAAATCCTGATGCTAAATCGAATACAGAAAAGTATTGTGCACCGCCTAATTGATCCAATATATCGTTGATATTGGGTATGGGGTACGCGTCGGCAATCGTTTTTTCGTTCAGCGATCGGTAATCGAACACGACTCTCCATTTTTTATTACCCTGAGAGTCGGCTTTCTTGGGAACGACCCAGACAGGACAATTGTATGGCGAGGTAGAGGGTATTATTAATCCTTTACCGAGCATATCCTCTATTTGCTTGCCTATTTCTTCTTTAGTACATTCTGGCCATCTGTATCCTCGAGTATTTATAGGAAGATCATCGGTAGTAAGAATGCGATGTTGCAATATAGTGGTGCATGTCAACGTATCTCCTGGGATTTGGTATAAATGTGCGCTTTCCTTTAAAAGCGTCTCGATACTTGCTTTTTCTTCTTCGTTCAATACGGCGAATCTTAATAATTCCCTAATTTGATTATAGCGGTCGATCATTACCGAATCTGATATTACGTAACATGATTTTTCGCGAAAGAAAGGTTGAATTTCGCGAGTGATGTTAGCTATACTGAGTTTTTGTGTTAACGAAACGTTAATGATTTTATACGTTTTCGGACTATATTTCTCGCTTCTCAAACGTGTATCTTTATCTTTAATATTTTCTATAATATTTTCCTTTTTTGACGGTTCAAGTGTACAAATTGTTCCTAAATTCTTCGGGCCTTCATAATTTTTAAAATTGACAGTTTGATCGCAATGGTTTACAAGCACGAAAGGTTCAACAGGTTCCTGACAAAGTACTTCTTTATTTTCCATCGTTATTACTTCTTTTATTGACCTGATGCTTTGGTAAAATCTGAATAATTGACTTTTACTGATTCAATTGTTTCAACGTTTCTATTCTCTTGGAGTATTTGTTCTTTGGTTGACTTTCTAAATTCCTCATTGTAATTATTAACATCATCAAAGGGTTCTGTCCTTTCCATAGGCACAGATATCCCTATAAAATCTGGATCGGGTTTTCACATATCTCCAACAAGTTCTGTCCGTTCAGTCGGCACAGTTGTTTCTGCGAAGCTCGAACAACCCGCATAATTAACACACTTAGACTCGCTGTCTTTAGTCGATATTTTTGTTTTTATTGCATTTGAATTAACGACGTTTTCTTTTTGAACATAATTTTCATCAACTTGAGGAGTTTCTGTCCTTTCCATAGGCACAGATTTTCCCGAAAAATGTAAGCTGAGCTCCCTTAATTCTCCAACGAGCGCTGCCCGTTTCGTCGGCACAGACACCCCTGTGGAGCCAAGGTAAGTCTCCTCATTGACACAGTAAACTTTCGTCTCTATCGAATTCGGATAGACAACGTTCATTTCGTTTTCACAATTTAATTCGGTACACCCCATTGGTGTCTCTGTTTTTATCGAATTCGAACAAATAACACTTTTTTCCTGAACACTGTTATCAAAATATTGAAGGGATTCTGTCCTTTCCATAGGCACAGATTTTCCCAAAAAATTTGAGGTGAGCTCCGTTAATTCTCCAATGAGCGCTGCCCGTTTCGTCGGCACAGACACCCCTGTGGAGCCAGGGCAAGTCTCCTCATTAACACAGTTTACTTTCGTCTCTATCAAATTCGGATAGACGTTTTCTCTAGGTACAATAATCTCTACAGGTTCAATATAAGTGTTCTCCTTGCTCGAATCCGACGTACAAAGTTCCATAAAATTTCGCGAACTAGACTGCAAATTTTCAACTCGATCTTTTATTTTTACTTTACCAATTTCTTTAATTGATTTTTCATTTTTCATACGATTTTCGTAAGCTTCTTCAATAATTTCTGAACAATTTCTTATTTCTTCCTTTATAATTTTTTTCACAAAATCAACCATAGTATCTCCGCGGGGTAGTGTCTCTGATAAGAACGCATTCTTTCCCGTCGGAATGAATTTTTTTCCAATATTTTCACTTGAATTGATTTTATCTTCATTAGTTTCATGACTCAGTCCGTCCGAGGACTTATTTTCTTTTATTAATTCAACTTTACTTGTTACCTGTCGTTCCTTTTTCGTCTTTGAATCGTCAGTAGATTCTCTTATGCCTGTACTGTAAGTTAATTCCTCCGATGGCATTAACTTTAGTACTGGTACCTGGACTTGAACCGAATACCTATTGCTATTTGTCACATAAATGTAAGCTTTACCATTATTATTAATGACAAACCCGCTTTCTATGTTTATACCTTCACCTGCATCCAGAGGAGGCAGATAACCTTCCCGTAAATCCAAATTCTTTACTCTCACGAAGCACAATTTGGTGGACTCTGCAGGGATAACAATATTTTCCTGAGTTGCAAATGGTATTCTTACATTCTGCATTTTCAATTGTCTTTTTTCATAGTCAATTTTCACGCGATTGCCGTCAAGGTATTCCAAACCCAATATACCAGCTTCCTTTATGGGGAGTATGTTATCTACAATATGGAAAGTAGCGAAACGTCCGAAGGCTTGTATGGTAATATGTCCCAAAGTAAAAATTGAATTTGTTGTTATTCCATTAAGTTGTAAAATTTCTCCGTGATTTATAGCGATATGTTCATTTACAAATTGTTTCTTTAAAATATTCGGCCCGGCTCCCGTATCAACCATAAGAGTGATAGGGGATACTACTTCCGAAGCCGTTATCGTAACCGTCGGAACACTACTTTCTCGATGCAATTGTATATTAAAGATTGGGACTACTCGCGGTTGAGGGTTGAAGCTGCGATTGAAATAGTACGGATCGGATGCATGTTTAGCGGAGTCTCCCTGGGCGCAACCGTACTCGGAGGACTACTTCGGTTTCCCGTACTTCCATATGTTGCTTCGTTCTCTCTTCGAGCGGGACACTCACGGATAAAATGACCGGATTGTTTGCAATAAAAACATGGTCCTGTTGAATTCGTGGAGTTATTATTGAAATTATTAATATTTCCGCGATTTTCCGATCGATTGATATTTAAAGGCTGGGAGTGGTTGTTACGATATGGACAAATATGAGCCCCGTGGCCTCCTTTTTTTTACATATTTGGCACCGAATATCGCTAGGGTTTTGGTATCGGAGATTGACTGGTACCTGTGTTTGCGGTAAAAACATTAATTTTGGGGGGACTGAGGGTGATTGAGGACATCTATTCGCTGTGTGGCCATGATTTTTACAAAAGTGACAAAACATCGATGTATTTCCCGACTCCTTCCTTTCAGGAGGAAAAATTTTATAACAACGGTCGGCAGTGTGCCCGCGCTTATTACATACCTGGCATATAGTGAGCGGAGGACCGTCAAAGACGGGTTTATTATTATTTGAAGGGGGGAAGATTTTAAGACATTTGTCAGCCGAGTGTCCTGTTTTTTTACAGATCTGACACATGATGAATGAAGGAGCTTCGAGGCTAGATTTATTGTTATTTGAAGGTGGAAAATTTTTAAAACATTTGTCTCCCGAGTGTCCAGTCTTCTGACAGATCTGACATATGTTCGGTCCTTTATCGACATTTCCCGTATTTTGTAACCCAACAGCCAACGCTTGGCTAGTCTTCTGGGTCGAACATTCTTTAGCATTGTGCCCTTTTTTATTGCACAACTGGCAATGCACTTCTTCGCTTGCTACCACGTGTACTCCTCGTTTCGCCTCGGGCTTAGGGACCCTTTGACTCGACGTTACTTGTTCACCGTTTCGGTCTGCACTGCTAGCTTTATTAATTCTTCGAGATTATTATTGGGAGTTAATCGTTGTTCGATGTCAGGTTTTAAACCGTGTAGAAAACAAGCTGGAAGGCTTTATCTAGTATTATCAATAAAAGCGCCAGCCAAGGAATTATCCTCGCTCGCATCATAATTTTCAAGTATCAAATTTCCCAAATCTCGTACACTTCGAGTAGGCAATAACAGACTCATTTTCTCTCTGGTATATTGATCCTAATTCACCTTGCAGCTGGTATACGTTTCGCGTAGGTGCATAAATATCTTTGAGAAATTTACCCAAATCTTCTATTTTTTCAAAAGTTTGCCCTTGTATAGTGTGACGAAGTTCGCCAATTATTTTTATGCGGACTGCTTTTACTGAATTTGTTTCGGCGCCTGGCCCCATCATGGCCAAAGCTTCCTTGCATCCTTGGATAAACATTCCCAATGACAAAGTATGACCGTCATAATTCGGTATAACAGCCAGTGCATCTCGAAGAGACAACGTTTGGTTATTATTAACCATTATGGGAGGAGGGTCGGGTACAGGGTCACTAGTTTCAAGAAAAAAGTTCACTGGTGGTATTTTACTGAGTTTTTTTATCTGGACTCGACCTTTTTTCCGTGGGGTGGGAGGAGCAACCAGGAATAGCAGGTTCGTATTCAGATAACAGGTGTAAATTTTTCAACAAATTCTGTGGCACAATGTGGAAGGGTTTAATTATTGATTTTTATTTAGATTTTTCACAAGTATTGCTTCTTCCTATTGGAGTAGACAGTGTTTTATTATGACTCACGAGGGGCTGTGTACCGATGGGTGAGTCGAATGGGGTAGACCCCCCTGCAGGAGTGTAAAATATGTCGCTGGAGTTCGAAAGGCCTAACGTGGGCGTGGTGCCTACGGGGTTCGGGGTTACTATGACTGGTGTATTCGTACCTGCTGTCTCGTGTGTAGCGGGCTGCAGCTCGACGCCTTTTACAATATGTTCGAGGGATGCGGGAATCTGAACTGGAATTTCGTTACAGGGATCTCTATATATTACAAGTGGTAAATATTGGTGACCAGGTTCTTCCAAAAATCCAACCACAGACAATAAATTGTTTCCCGATCTCGCCGTAAGTGTTTCTTGCACTCGGTTCGTGAATTGCTCAAAACTTTCTGAGTTCCTTGAAATTTCTTGAATCTGTAAGGGACTATTTGGTGTACTATAATTATCAAGATTGTCTGATAAAATGTCTTCAGTACTTGAAGAATCACTTGCTTCCTCACAGTTTATTTCTATTTTTGTAATAATTAAATGACGACGTTAATTCCAAGGATTGTATATGACTGTCTTCGTCTACTTTAATTAATTCCGGATTTTCTTGATTAATGTTGCTACTTTTCTCTGTATCTGCAATAATTTCTCCCGTTGGATTCGTTGTGTAGGGACTCTTGGGATGCGAACTGTCAGTACTTTCGTCGAAAAATTCTTCGAATGTCTCAAATTAGGATTTCGGAAGGTTATGTATTCGAGATTTCTTTTTTCGTTCTTCAGGATAATCATGTATCACTTTATCATCAAGTCTTACCTTTGATCGAGTTGAACTCATTTATGATGTATTTTATACAAGTAAAAATTTTTTTGCTATACCGCATCAAAGAGACATGCAACAATACATAAGAATATTATTAGAGTAAAATTGGGCAGGAGGAGAAAACAGAAATAACTTTTTTTTTGTTACTGGTAACGAAGAAAAATTATAGAGCTTTATTCCTTTAGTTTTGTTTCAAAATTCCCTTGTGGTGAAATCAAATGTGGTTTTTCCTTCAGGAGGATGACTTGATGTTTATTCAACGATTCGATCTTAGTAGTGTGAGGCTTGCAAGGTGTTACAATCGGGTGATAGCATATCCCTAGTCTCGAGTGAGCTTCGTAATCAGCAACAAGTTCGTCTAGAAAATTTTTCCGCTCGATTTCTCGGATTTGCTTAAGGCGATTTATTTGAGATTTTATTCGGTATTTCTGTATCGACACCCTGTGTGACATTACTGCTGCTTGCTTCGTACGTAATTTCCCTTAATAAATATGGTATCTCTTCGTTAGAGAGGGTCGCGCAATCTGCCTTTGTACTGTTTGAATGGTTTTTATACTTCTCTGTTTGTTCACCTAAAGGTTTCTGAAAACCTATTATTTTTTCTTGGTTAAGGAAAATACCTTCGTTATCTTTTGTAGATTTGATGCTAGAGACTCCAACATTTTGCTTGTTATACGATTCACTCTCTGTTACCGTTAAAGGACCATTTATTTTACTAGAATTTAAATTTCTATTCCTTTCTTGCCTCGAGTAGTCGTTATGTACTGCAATTGTGTCGTCACAATGTTTCTTATATTCTGTTATTTCTCTTCCTTCGAGAGGGATAGTTTTATTATCGCTTTCTATTTCAATGTCAAAAACTCTAGGATTTTGCTCGTTATACGATTTGAAACGCAATTATTGGAACTTGGTACTGTGTTTTTAAGAGTTGCTGTTTTAATTTTTGTGCTTGAATTTTTCTTCCTGCTCTACGGGTTTTTGGCATGGATGAATGATTCGCGTCGGTAATTGTCAAAATTAGTAAATGGTACGTATAGTTGATTTATTTATGTCTATATAGTTATGTCTGTCTTGTTTGTATGATGTGTTTCGTGAGCGAACCTTGCCAGCCCCGAACTCACTTGCGCGAGGAGCTAAAACATAGGATTTCTCTCACTAGTGTAATGTGTTTTGTGAGTGAACCTTGCTAGCCCCGAACTCACTTGCGCGAGGAGCTAAAACATAGAATTTCTCCCACTAGTGTAATGTGTTTTGTGGGCGAACCTTGCTAGCCCCGGACTCACTTGCGCGAGGAGCGAAAACATAGGATTTCTCCCACTAGTGTAATGTGTTTTGTGAACAAAACTAGCTATCACTTTGCGAAATCTTGGGGTTCCAGTGGAAGGTCACTGCCTCTCTGGTGTTGATTCTTTCAAACGTACCGTTGTAATGCACGTCGGAGGTAATACGGGGCAACGAACGCACGTTTGAAATTTTTATATTTTGAGAGAAGTTTTCTTGGATTTCCCTCTCGACACTGGCGAAATCGTCTAATTTTAAGGGTATGCCCAAAACGCGAGAACAATGATCTATTTCCGCAAATTTACTGACAGAGTGATTTTGTGTATTAATTATATCCCTGAACATAGAAAAGAAACGGCGTATGGTCCTTCGTCGACCACCTCTACGTTGTCTCATCTGTTAGGTTGAAAAGTGGATAATTGATGTAGGGTTTTTAGAACGCTGTCTGCTGGTGTAAGCGAGACGGTGGATTTAATAGATGAGGTAGGGTTTTAGAAGGTTGTCTGCTGGTGTAAACGAGATGGTGGATTTCTTAAAGGCCTATGGCAGAAAGAGTAGCACGTGCAGGTGCAATGTTATGAGGGATGAATGGAGGTGAACGATGCTAGTGATCGCTCGGGAGGATTGTTAAGATGAGCAACGTAGGAGTGAATAACAGAACTGTTTGTAATTCTACTAATGTTTTCAGAATTGTATGCCCACTGTTTTAACGCCTGGTAGTTTGACAGAATTTATGTAAATGACGGTACAAAGAAGTTAATGTTACGGAGCGAATCGTATAGAAACAACATAAGAAGTTCGATGGTTGTCTGGTTAAAATAAATATAATATTACTCTCTATAATTAATATTCGGGGAAGCTATTTTCCTTGTAGTTCTCCTCACGTATGGTTTAGCAATTATTTTTTCTTGCTGTTTTATTGGTTCTAAACAGAGTGGATTTAAGAAAATTTCTGGCGTGACTTCTTCAATGAGTTCTTGCGCGAGAACCTTGAGTTCCCTTATACGCACTTGAAGTACCAATAATTTTTCTAATGGTCCCATATAATGGAGTACAACCTATGAATATATATATATATCCACGTATATGTCTTTCAATACAAATGCTATCTTCTCTCTTTTTTTTTATTCACCAGTCATTATCGAATATTAGTTTCCACATTTGATTTCCACAAGGTCAATTTTCTTACGAAGAAGGCTTACCAAATAACTTGAATAATAGCGGGTACTCTTCTAAAAAGATAATAAATTTTTATGAAATAGCTTGATTCAATAAAGAGTAAAAAATCAATTTCGCTGAAATAAATCAACTCCCTAAAAAAAAATGCAATAAAAAGGCAAAGGTTAAATTTTATGAATTAAATCGTTTTATAAAAACTCAGTAGTAAAGAATGATAGTTTTTCATGAAGTGGATCGAATCGTTAAAATTCAATAAAAAGTAAAAAATCAATTTCTCTGAAATAAATCGATTCTCAAAAATGCGGTAAAAAGGGAAAGGTTGGATTTTATGAATTAAATCGTTTCCTAAAAACTCAGTAGTAACTGATGATGAATTTTCATGAAATAGACTGAATCGTTAAAATTCAATAAAAAGTAAAAAATTAATAAATTTCTCTGAAATAAATCGATTCTCAAAAATGCGGTAAAAGGGAAAAGGTTGGATTTTATTAATTAAATCGTTTTCTAAAAACTCAGTAGTAACTGATAATACATTTTCAAGAAATGGATTGAATCGTTAAAATTCAATAAAAGGTAAAAAAAATCAATTTCTTTGAAATAAATCAACTTCCGAAAGTACGGTAAAAAGGGAAAAGGTGGATTTTATGAATTAAAATCGTTTTTTAAAATTCAGTAGCAAGGAGGGATCAATTTTCGTGAAATAAATTGAATCACTAAAACTCGATAAAAATTAAAAAATCGATTTTTGAGGATTAAATCGGCTTACAAAACCACGGTAAAAAGGAAAAAGTAAAAAAATATTTTCTTTTCAGTTGATTTTTTTTAACAATATTAGTTTTAACAAAACTAACACTCTAAGATCCCGGACGAGCCCCCAGAATTTGTTACGTCAAAATCGCGGCCTATCTTACGAACCCACGAATTTAACATAGATTGCACGTTTCGGTGTATCTTTTCCGTGCTCTGGTCAAGGAGAATAAATTCTCCCTTTACCACACCCGGCGAGAAAATACCGAAGACGCAAGCCTGTTTTTGAGTCTAACCTCGCGGAAAATTACTCGGGATAGGGCTGGAGTGCGTTTTGTTCTTGGTTGGGGATAATCACTTCACGAATAATGGGGCGGGACTTGAGTAGTCGAATGTTGCACGTTCAATATTCCCGATTTCGCATGCGTTAATAATTATAAGTACTGTACTCATACTATGTACTACTTGAAACTATACTTTGTGAAATTGAGTCGTGGTGAAAAACTATTGAAATGTACTACTTGATCCCCATGAAACTGACTAACTTGACTCCCCGTGAAAAGTAAGTCTAACTCCTGCGGACTATTAACTCACTGCCGGGCGACTTATTGACTGCCTGGCTAGTGATTAGTCCTTTACTCCCCGTGAAACTGTGTCGCCGGCCGATTTTCACGGCCTTTTATAGGGCTCCTGAGCGTCGAAAATTCTTGTCGTCAACCGCGTAAAAGAAAAGAAGGGATAAAACCCTATCCTGATTATAAGAATTTCCCCGTGGTCTATCTCAACCATACACGTATTCATTCCCCTTACTCCGCAGAGTAGCTTCTCGGCATGCAGAGCCATAGATCTATGCAAGTGCATCGGTATGGCGCGCTCTGATTTGTCAGCGCGATGTGATACATAGAGGACCACGCGATTAGGTGAGGGAATGCGCTCGAGGCGTTTTTCCCCTGAAAATGAGGCGATTTTTACCACCCCGCTTCTTGGTCTACTCTCGATAGAGTTTCCTAGTCTAGGTAATATCCTTATGCTCGCTTCTATGTAGATGTGTCCATGGTAATGGCTCAGAATTTCAGCGTTTGTACGGAACTTAATTAAATCCTTCACATCAAACCACTAGTAATAATTTTGTTACAGATTCTGTAGTTAACTCGTCGTATGCAAGCTGATTTTTGCGTTAATCTCTTATAAATATTTTTGTTCAATTACGGATTATTCTAATCATTATTGGTTATTCGTTTAATTAATAATTACTCTACTTCTAGTTAATAAGTTTTCTTAAATAACTTGTTAGTTAGACAATTAATCTCGTGCTATAGAAACGAGAGCGAGAGAGAGAGAAGGAATTTTACTTGAGAGCGACTCGCCTAACTCGGTTACTCGTACATTTCGTTCGTACGCAAGTCGGCTAGATCGCCGTTCAGCCCTCGCGATAAGGCGTTTATCGTGGCGCGGAGAGTCGGCCAGCCTCGCTTTCGTACAGAGGAAGCTTTATAGGAACGTGTTACAGTTTTCTCTCTTTCTCGTTTCGTCTTACTTTTGGTATTTAGCTGTAAAATAATCTTACCATTTAATTTTATCCTTTATATATATATATATGTGTAACATATTCCCTATAAATAACTTGCTGGTAAAACAAGTATTTTTATGCATGGAAACGAGAGAGTGAGAGAGTACTTTTCTTGAGACCGACTCACCCGACTCGGTTACTTGTATATTTTGTCCGTACGCAAGTCAGCTAGATCGCTGTTCAGACCTCGCGCAAGGCATTTATCGTTGCGTGGAGAGTCGGCCAGCCTCGCTTTCCTGCAGGAGAAGCTTCATTGCAACTTAGTTTTGGTCTCATCTCTTTCTCGTTTTGTCTTTTTTTTGCTATTCTACCATAAATTGATCCTAATATTTCCTTTATCCTTTCTATATATGCATGACATATTCTATATATTTATGATGGTATTTTTACTATAAATTCCAATATTTAACGAGAGACTTTTTAATATAATCCCAAGAGAAAAAAGAAAATTAATCCTGATATACTGATCTTTTTTCTATTACCCGACTATACCTGGTAAGCTCATTAATTCAATGTGGGTTGTACTCGTTTTCGAGTGACAGCCCTGGGTAGTTTCCATATGGAAGCATAATTGTTCTTTTTGCTGCTGATATTTTACCTACAGTATTCGTGTGAACACTTTAATAGTCATAACTCTTTCGTTTAAATCAACAGTTCCTCCACTTTTGTTAATTGTTTCGCTCAGTTAATAATTGTTCGTGATTTCATCATCTTTGTAAAGAGAGAGAGAGAGAGAGAGAGAGAGAAGATTTCAGGCAAGAGCGAGAAGAAAGGGTGCGGTCGCTTGGTCACGTGATAGCGTTCCTTCCAACCACTCCCCTATGACCAACAACGCCCCGACGGCGACTAGCCGAACCTCTGGTCCAGGATTGAGGGTAAGGCTGCGCTGAATCATAGATCCATAAATGGCAGTCGATAACCGGGTCTACACAGTAGATCCCATGTTTTGAAAGTTTGCCTTTTGACCGGGAGCGCTGAAAAATTCCATCTTTACAAGATTCATTTTCCGGGAGACGGTCGGTAAAGCCGCATCTTCACCCTGTTCCGATCTCCGTCGCTAAAATCGCTCTCCTCTCCTCTTAAGAAGTTCGAAAATAAGAGAAAAATCTGGAAAGTTACTTTTACTGTAGCGAAATAAAAACAGAAAAACTTTAACGTAATCGAAATGAAAAAAAGATAAACGCGACGTTACGTCAGGACGTAACAATGATGAGAAGATCCGAGGTGAGAAGATTTGATATCTAAGATGAGTAGCTAGCTGTTGCACCCTTGGCGTTTTCAGAAAATTTGAGAAATTGCAAGATGGCAGCGCGTTTGAAAACTTCATTAAGCGACATAGTCGCAGCATACCAGCTGTTTTCTCAACAAACTGCCAACTAGATTTTGCGATAGTTCGTCGAGATCGGCTGCCAAATAAAGTAAAATAAATCAAGCTGTCAATCTTTTTAAATCTCGGCTGTGGCTGAACAATTTGGGAACATTTGTATTTACAATTTCAGTTTTGAGAAGATAGAATTTGGACAATATCCAACGGCAAGGAAAGTGTCTTTGTAAAATTGTACTTAAGATTTGGGTACTCACCGGTCTTATTATAGGCAATGAAGTCTGTCCATACCTGCTCACAGATCTTGTGCGTCTCACAAGCAATTAATACAGGAATGTTGAAAGCTTTTAACATAAGAGCAACTTGGGCCGTTTCGACTCTGGACATTAATGCACCATTGGCTAACATAGCGTAAGCACCAGAAATAGTTTGCTTACTTATCGATTAATGTAAATACTACTAGAGAATAAGTAATTATTTTTGTTGTTGTAGAAAGAATGCGAACAAAATTTTTCTTCGATTTTTTTACCTCTGGCATAATAAAGGTAAGAGCATCGATCATCACGTAGAAACGTTCAATCCTATGTTTCTTCAATCGTCTGACAAGTGGACCTCCAGGTACGTGGAACACTGATTCGGACCAAATTTTTTTTAGAGGTATGTTGCACCCAGGGGTGCAATAGGTGCAAGTAATAGGATGCGCTTCTCAGCCGTTTTCGAGATATAAAATATTTAAAATTTCCGAGCGTCCATATAATCTCTATATACTCTCTGCATTAAATCATATTCAACAAGAGCGCGTAGCGTAGTCCGCAACGTCTCCGCTTCGTGAGCGCTGGATCGCCGGATCGATCCCGGCGCGGACTTTTAAAAAATGTTATTTGTTTTCCATGTTTTTATGATCAGTACCACCCTAGTTCTTGTAGTTGCGATAACCAATGAAAAGTTAATAAAAAGATTGGTTATTCTTTTAAACTCGTGTATCCATTTATCACAATTCTTTCCCTGCCTTTCGACCGAAAAATAAATAAATAAAAAAAGCTGCTCGTTTTTCCTTATCACACCAAAATGATCCCCAATAAAAAATATTTATTCATTCCTTTACGGAAATATTAATATAATCGCATAGTAGTTGCCGTATAAATGATTTAATAATAATAATATTTTTTTTTTTAATCCGCGCCGGGATTTGATCCGGCGATCCAGCGCTCACGAAGCCGAGACGTTGCCGACTACGCTACGCGCTCTTGTTGAATATGATTTAACGCAGAGAGTATATAGAGAGTATATGGACGCTCGGAATTTTTAAATATTTTATATCTCGAAAACAGCTGAGAAGCGCATTCTATTACTTGCACCTATTGCACCCCTGGGTGCAATCTACCTGTAAAAAAAATTTGGTCCGAATCGGTGTTCCACGTACCTGGAGGTCCCATTGTGAGCTGTTCACTACCCTCGAGCCAAGGTTTTCCATCTACCACCACCACCATCCTCAACTGCCTACAATGTTCAGAAAACTTAAGATTTTCTCTTATAAAATAAATTTATTCATTTTTTCGAATAGTTTTGAAAACAAATAAATTTCTAATGATTTCGAAACTGTCTTTTTCGACAATTTTTCAACATTATTTTTAATTTTTCAAGTTATAAAACTTTACGTTTTATGACCCTGAAACTTCTTTTGTGTATTATGGAGTTTTTTCACGAAAACATAAACGCATGAAAACAAGAAATGACGTAAATAACTCAAAGATCAGCGTGGCTCCCAAATGGGGATGAGAATACCAGAGGGAGAGAGAAAGGTTGGCAGCTTATTCAAATATCGCTTTAATACGTAGAAAAATGTCGAGGACGAAGACGATTGTATCTTCTTATTCTGCACCCGTTCATTGGGCACGTGTTGTTCGAAATCATCTGAACGTAACACTTGGTCGCCGGTGCATTGGTCGGTATGGTCCTGTACATTGGCCTCCAAGGTTACCTGATCTTACCTCTTCTAATTTTTTCTTCTGGGGTTACCTTAAAGACACTGTTTACCGTCAAGCTCTAATAACACCAGAGAATTTGAAGGAGCGGATATGAGCTACCTGCCGTGCAATCCCGAGAGATATTCTCCTACGAACAGTTGATGGTTTTGAAAAGAGAGTTCAGGCATGTTTAAACATAAATGGGAGAATATTTGAACACCTTTAGGAAGGGTTTCAAGTACACTCATAAGGCGGGTTTGAAGTCTAAAAATACTGCGGAAGTGACGAGCAGCAGAGACCGAATCCTTGTGAGTGTTTCACACACGCACACATACACGCAGCACACACCCACACTTGGGATATTAAAGAATTTACTTCCTCGTGGTACAACCTGGATAGCACTGAAATAGTAAAAAAATTGTGGTCTAACCTAAAAATTACGGTTTTTATGAAACAAAATTTCCTACAAAAGTCGTTAGTATTGACCTGACAAATTTTTTGGTGAAAGAAGTCATGTTTCCATTTTTTAAAACATGTTAGCCATCTTAACGTCATTTGGAATTTTGGACAAAAAAATTTTTTTAATGTCCCCCTTTGAGCCCTAAAAGTTTAATTATTGAAAATACTTGATCAGAGTAGTATTTTTCGAGATAAATCAGGTGTAAGATTTTAATGTGATCGGCATAATAAATAAAATTGGTTCTAATTTCAAACCTTGAGAGACACCAAATTTGACTAGTCATTTTTCATACAGTATGTTATCATATAGCACTCTTTGTGTTCTCTGTTCCGAGTATAACGCAAACCATTGCACTATGTTCCCTGCAATTCCACACTTTTTAAATTCATTAATCATCACTTTTCTATTTATCGTCTCAAATGCTCTCTTAAAATCAATGAATACGACTTATATAATTATGCATTCATCCATTCCCATCCACGAGTTAATCAAGGTATTCTGTAGCACAGTTTCACATGAGAATCTTTTTCAGAAACCTGATTATTCACTTATTAAAATATTGCTATTATCAAGATATTTAAACAACTGGTTTTTTACAATTTGCTTAAATTTTTTCCCTTAAAGTAGAGGAGTATTTTTCGGTCTCTACTCTTCAGGTTTTTTGCTACCACTTACTTTAGGTATCGGATTATTGATATTTTCCAGTTATCAGATACTTTCCCTACGTTCATCGATTTATTTAATAAATTAATAATCACATTTGATTTGCTTCTGTATACCATTTGTATAATTTTTACATTAATATCGTTTTTTGATCTACTTCTGCAACTAATTTATTCATTATCCCGTTCATCTCCTCATACTTCTTAAAAAAATTTCAAACCTAATATTAAGTTCTAGTACAATGTTCATATCAATACTATTATATTATTTTTGCTCTCTACTTCAGTTCCAATTTCATTTACTATGTTTTCTACACTATCCAAAAAGAATAAATTTATCAGTTTATTACAATTTGTATCGGATCAGTACTTCCATATCTTATGCGAATTATTCTTTTGTTTGTCTATATTTTTATCATAATACATTTTCTTATTTTGTCTTATCATACCCAATACTTGATTTCTGTTTCTTCTACACTAATTCCCTTTGCTTTGAATTCCCCATTTCTATCGCTTGCTTATACATTTTATGTCTATCATCATACCTTTCCCTCGCTTCTTCATTCATCCAAGATTTGTCTATCCACTTAGTCAACATGACTTTTTTTTACCAAAGGTGCCAATTTATTTTTTGTTTTTAATAAATATTGTATTGTGATAAAAAATGTACTGTAGTGCCTTTGGCAAAATACTGTTTTTTCATTGTTAATTTCTATATCCTTACTAATTTAAACTTGAACTTTGCCATGGTCAGTAATTGTTGGTATTGTATTTCTTTTTTTACTGAAAAGTTCGAAAATACCAGGTCAATTATTGTTTCAGAGGTGCTTCTTATCCTTGTTGGCTTATTTACATATTGCTTAAGTCCAATTGATTTTTAATCATTTAAAAGCCTGTAACGTGTATGTTTGTTCCCGCGTTTATTTTTGAACGGGCAGGGCAACAAGCTAGAGACGTCACATTTATATTCCCTATTATCAATGAAAACAGAGACTATAGTTGAATGTAGATTTACTCTTTATTATTTTGGGACCACGAACGATCCCTGACTATTAGTTGTTTTCTCCCATGAGAGATTTTCATCGTAATATGTTGGATCTAAATGACCAAATCACGATTCAATTTTGTACAAATTTTGTATTAAATGAACATATCACATACAAAATATGGCATCACATAAACTTATCGCATACACGACCTGGCATTAAATAAACATATCGCATACAAGATATTGCATTAAATAAACATATCAAATACAAGATATTACATTAAATAAACATATTAAGTACAAGATATTGCATTAAATACACATATCACAGACGAGATGCCACCAGCATATCCAATTTCCGAATATCCCATTGCCAAATCTCCAAAATATAAAAATATCAAGATTGCATTAGAGTGCATAAATACAGAATAGCAAAATTGCAGAATATTAAACCTGCAAAATATTAAGATAGCAAAATATCAAAATGCCTCCTCGCATGGAGGTGTGACAATAGCCGTTCAGCCGTATACAACATATACCTATACAGATAATTTTAAACAAAGTTATAACTCCTTTTTAAATTATGTGAAGTAATAGAACAATCCCGCCTATGGAAAGCAGTATGCTGTCTTCATAATTAATTCTAAACATATATAATAATCAATCATCTGGATAATTTTGTTCTGCCGTGGTTAGATCTCGACAGTTCAGTATCGACTGATTGAAAGCTCAACAATTTATATCAATTCCATAGGATAAGAGCTCGAATTCTCGACAAATTGGTATCGTTCCATATATATTCATTAGAGTAAGAGCTCGAACTCTCGACAATTGACTACTGTTCCATACAACGAATAATCGGGAATCCTTGTTCGATCACTCACGCAATCTTGGAGGTACGCAGGTACAATCCATCGTCAGACTTTTAGGAGTCCACGTGCTCCTCTTATATAATTTAATTAATGTAATCATATATATTCACGACACATTGTTTTCCGAGACACAATTTTCTTAAATGTCTGATATACCGTGACGAGATTCAAAATTATACATTCATGGGAATATTCTAACACCAAAATACCATCATAACGATTATTATTACATAGACTCGCCAATATTGACAGAGCTCGATAGTTAGAAACTAGGATGACTCACATATCAGAATCTTTTAGATTGATAGATATCGATAGTTTATAATAATGATTCTCTACAGACATTATACTCTTTGGTATTGATAGATATCGTTATGTTACCACAACAATATCTCTAGCCCGATTCACATAACAACCAACTTGGTAACGATGAGTGACGGAAAAACTTGTTATTCTCTTCCACGATAGAAATAGTTGTACATCATTATAATGTGTTCACCGGAAGATCGACCGTATTAATAGTCACCTTGACATAGCAAACCAGCTCGACAATGAGCGAGTACCGAAAGAAAGCGTCGAGCTGGTTATAGAAAAACTTGTTATGAGACTCGCAGGGATTTATGAACCGACGACGCTATAGAGTCCTTCCATATGAATCCTTTCGTTTTGAGTCGACAATAGTAGATACGATTCGTCCTTCATATGAGCGGTGTCTGTCGCGACGATATTTCCTTCGTCGGAATCGTTCATCAAAGGTTAAAGTTGATTCTCGAATTCCTCGGCGATCCGGTGAGAAGTCACGTATGACCGTATCCCATCGTATTAAACTGAGTTCACCATTTGATGAATCGTGGGACTCTACTCACACGAATAGATTGTGCTAGACACCGTCTAGTGCCTCTGTTGGAAGACTTTCGCCGACTGTCATCGGGGTTCCCTTCCCCTAACGCACGGCAGTATAAAGAAGATTCTCGAACATTTATCACGATGGTGGCGACCCTTCACGCCAAAAGACGGCAGGGCGCGAATTATGAATAACAAATAGGCTATTACAAGCCTGTTTACACAATGATTCTCTCTACAAATAACGAAATAAAAATCTCCTAGCATAATTAAGTGTCCACCATCCACAATTTCTTGACATTCTTTAATTATCATTTCAATAAATTTTTCGTCCCTCAAGCTTGGCAAGTGATAAACATTGCCAATAACCCAACGATCGTACGTACCTTGCAACTGTATCACATTTAACTACATGTTCTGTTCACTACTCTTCTTATTCATTATCTTGTAACCTATTCCTCGCCTATTATACGTAGACACTCCACCTGTTCTATTGTTTTCTATATCTGTTCTTACGATTTCATAGTCGTTGACATTTATTTCAACTTCTCCAACTTCTTGTGTAACTTGTATCAGGAGTACAAATTGAAAATGCGGGATTTTTTTCTATTTTTGAACGTTTATTCTGAAAAAATGGTAACAAATGAATTATTCAAAGTATTGTCCATCGCTAGCCACAACTTTTTCCCATCTTTCTGGCAATTTACGGATACCGTCGCGAAAAAATTCGGCCGGCTTGGCTGCTATCCAGTCATCGACCCATTTTTGGGCTTCTTCGTAAGAATGGAAGCGCTGGTCAGCTAGGCCATGTGTCATCGATCGGAAAAGGTGGTAATCGGAAGGAGCAATATCTGGGCTATACGGCGGGTGGGGTAAGACTTCCCATTTCAGCGTTTGTAGGTATGTTTTGACCGGCGCTGCAACATGTGGCCGAGCGTTGTCATGTTGCAAAATTACTTTGTCGTGTCTTTGCTCGTATTGTGGCCGTTTTTCTTTGAGTGCGCGGCTCAAACGCATCAATTGAGTTCGGTATAGTGCTCCTGTGATGGTTTCGTTCGATTTCAATAGCTCATAATACACCACACCCAGCTGGTCCCACCAAATACAGAGCATGAGCTTGGCGCCGTGAATATTTGGTTTGGCCGTCGATGATGATGCATGGCCGGGGTAACCATATGATTTTTTGCGCTTCGGGTTATCGTAATGGATCCACTTTTCATCACCAGTGACAATGCGATGCAAAAAACCCTTCCGTTTTTGCCGTTCGAGCAGCAGTTCGCATGCAAAAAAACGGCGCTCGACGTCTCTCGGCTTCAGCTCATACGGCACCCAATGTCCTTGCTTTTGGATCATTCCGAGGGCTTTTATACGATGGGAAATGGCTTGTTGTGTCACTCCCAATGAATCTGCGAGCTCTTGTTGAGTTTGACACGAGTCTTCATTGAGTATTGCCTCCAATTCAGCATTCTCAAACTTTTTCACTTGGCCCGGCCGCTCTTTGTCCTCAACGTCAAAATCACCACTTCTAAACCGCACAAACCATCTCTCGCACGTTGAAACCGATGGAACATGACTCGGATAAGCCTCGGAGACCAATCGATGTGCTTCAGCAGCACTTTTCTTCAAATTAAAGAAGTAAATTAAAACTTCCCGCAAATGCTGTTTTGTTGGCACGAAACTCGACATATTGAGAGCTCAAAAAAACTATGAATTTGACACTGCGACAAATTGACACATACTGAAAATTAAAGCTATAAGACGTAGCTTTGACATGAACATAGTCACAGTACTGCCTGATGCGTATAGCGTTAGTAACGCCATCTGTTATCAAACCCGCATTTTCAATTTGTACCCCTGATATTTCCGTTAGACAGAGTACTTGGTACTTGATACTTTCTATGCGAGGTCCCACGCATTTTCAAAGGTAAGGGTCGCATTCACACAGAAAAAAATTGTCCAGGATGGAGTCCGAGCAGTCCAGCAGAGAGTCCGGGCTGGGCTATAGGATTTTCCCGGTCTCCGAACCCATTGTCCATCCTCTATCCCGGACTCCATCTTGGACTTTATCCTGATCTTCCGGCAATCGATCCCAGACTTGATACCGGACTGAGGGGTATCCCACGTAGCGGTTGGGACGAGAAAAGACGACTTTTTTATTAAACTTATTCATCAATCAGATTGATCAGATTGTCACCCGCCGAGAAAAAAGATTGATCAATTCCCCTGTTGAGGATACTGTGAAGACTTAGGGGTTACGCAAAATAGCCGCCGCGAGGCAGCACTCTCCAGTACTCTCGGGAGGCGTCGCGCTCTACAACAACAGAGCGGACGGGAATGGGCCTTGTTCCCTCGTTCCAGCTTAACGTGCTTATATCCCGGTGATAAAGTTGATCTCCTGATGCACCATCTCGATCTTTATATCGGTTCGCTCGTCCACCTTCGGGATGCAGCCTCTTGACGCGTTATTGAAGATTATCTTGAAGCGATATAATCCTCGAGTTTTTGGAATTTTTTTTGGTTTCTATGAAAGCCATAATCTGACCCATCCCAACTGAATCCTGCATTACATGGAGAGTAATACTTAATATTGGAGTGGATCGACTATCTCCTTGCTCTCCTGACTTATTCAATCCCATCGTTCTATTTATGCTATACCTATTAATTGCCGAGAGACGGGCTATTTCCTTTCGGTTTTGCATACGTCGGTGCCCTAATAGCGCATCTGATGTTGTGGACTCCTAATTCAACGACCGCCCTGTTACCGATG
The DNA here is from genome assembly GCA_963942595.1 of Cylloceria caligata. Lineage (NCBI taxonomy): Eukaryota > Metazoa > Arthropoda > Insecta > Hymenoptera > Ichneumonidae > Cylloceria > Cylloceria caligata. The sequence continues at coordinate 51,017,423 of OZ012705.1, read as the reverse complement.
CATTGACTTTTTCTTGGCATGTATTGAGCATTGCCCGGTGTACTAGCTTGCAAATACGGATTCGGACCACATTCCGTTCAATGCAGTGGTATTTCGCCATTATCATTACATTTTTATACTTAGAGTGTAGGGACTCGAGTAGAGACGAAATTAATTGAGGTTTCAGTAGTAAGCAAAAGTAAGGTTTATTATTTAAAAAAAATATATGGAAATTCGAGCGATGCAAGTCTCAGGAGATAAATGGTGTGAAATTTTCAATACCCCTAATTCGGTAGATTTTTGGCATCCACTCACGTTACATACGGATTTCCGGGCTCACGCACGGCTTCATAATCGTATCGGCATTATCAAAGGATTTTTCTGTTGGTGATTTGGTTACTTTATAATTCAATTTATTTGTTACCATATTGGCATTATCTTCGGAGCTTTCTCTGTATAAATGGAGCTTTTGGTGCTCTCTACCATTTATCAATCTTCTGTCCTACTCGCTACCGCTCTCTATCCAACGCAGATCCACAGTATTGCCCGAATTCGAATTCGTTGCTAGCTCCAGCTTTCATTAGCTCCTATCTTCCTCGCACCATTCAGTGGAAGGGGCCAGGTTATCACGCGCTCTTCCCTATCTTGTCTGATTCATCGCTGGATAAACCGCTGCCTGCCGTTGAGCACTATAGCGAGACACAGTCTCCACGTACCTGCGGAGCTTTGGCGTCGGTGGCTATCTGCGAACAAAGTGCCTCAACTTGATGCTTTTTGCTCTATTTTATACTAAATTGACCTCTTGCCATCTCTTTCCGTCTTGCGTCATTAATTATTACTTTAGTTAGAAAAATGAAAGTAGCTACTTTTTCTTTTTAAGGCTGCAGTCAATGTCAAAGTCCAATTCGCAGTTATTTTGATTTCTACGTAGTGCACTGTTTATCGTATCGGCTGATGTGACATCTCGCTGGCCGTGTAGCTATACTCGAGTCGACGACCTACCACCATTGCCTTGGAGTAAGTAGGGCGCGACATCGGTGTGCGCGTATGCGTGGGCACGTGTACGTGAGACGCACCACTCGACGCAGCCATTATTATAAAGCACGTAGTTGCTATTTCGAGAGTTATTATTAAATTAAGTAAAATGCATTCACGCTCTTTAATTGTATTTAATATTATTTGGTTTAGATTTACATTCAGTGACTCACGATTATCATGAAATTTGATACTTTGGACGTTTCGCGAGTCGTGATTACAAATCTGAACTCAAAATCGAGAAATTCGAAACAGCAGACCAAAATGCAAAAAGTTACTTGATTTAATGAAACTCATACATTTTTGAGGTCGTCGATTATAAATCTGATCTGAAAGTTCCATGTTGCACTTAAAAAGCGAGATGTATTCTTAAAGTATCAGGATGATATAGGTTTTGGACTTATAGCTTTCGTATTTTTGTTCTTTCGATTCGGAGTCTTTCAAGAAACTTTGATGAATTCTTGTATTCACGTCCGCTATATGGGATTCGCCAATTTTGTATTTTTTAGGTCTGAATTGAATCATTTTTGCATTTGATTGAATTTCAGTGTTTTGAGTTCAAATTCGTAAGCATCGACCTAAAAAGTCCAAGACTCCCGAATTCGAGGAACTTTAATCACTTTTTGTATCTCAGTCTGTACTGTTCGATCTACCATTATGAATTTCGGAATTTTTAGCTAAGGTTCTTAATCAGCACCCTGAAGAACCTCCGAGCACCGAGTTTTATCCAAATCAGGTCACTTTTTAGGTACTCACTTCCTGAGATGAGGGCCTACTATTATTGCCTTCTTGAATATGTCTTGTCGGTTGTCCGTCCGAAGTAATATCTTACGAACTATCGAACCGATTTAGTTCTCCTTGACAGAGTTCCTTTAGTTTATACCAAGACTCATAATCCATGGAGTTCAAATCCATTTGGCCTTTACCAAATTAGAAATTCCTATCAAAAACCATGATTTGTTGCTAAAATGATGACATTTGTGTCCGTACGGAGGCAGAACTTAGCAACATCTCAACAGATTAAATTATGCACTGTGTTTGAGAAATCCGTCCGGTGTAACTTAACAGATCTTGAACCTGCGAATATATTGGAAAAATATGAGACTTCACTCACAACAGGGTGGAAATAAAACCAGACTAGTAGATGGAATTTGGAGAAAGTGGTTTATTACTTTCCACACACACAATTTGATAATACATTTTAAAACAGTTATTTTAAATATGAAAAGAAACACAAAATATACTAAATTTAGAAAAATACAAAATAATGAAAATAAATACACCAAAAATTTGAGAATTAGAAAACTGAATTTAATTAAATAGGCTAAATTTGATTTTACTATTTGGACTGAGAACCAGCACACAATTATATTAATTGTATGCTGTAGGTAATGAGAGCGGTGTGCGTGCTGCAGCCAGTGCTGCGGAGCACGCCACGCTATGAGAAAAATGAGTGCTTAAAATGTGTCAATTATTTACTGCAAGCTCTCAGCAGATTTATCTCAGCAGATTTATCTGAGAGAAGTTGCAGTCAATAGGTGAGAGCACTTGCAATTGAATTGCTTGAGTGCTCTACATGTATGAGACAAGCTACGCAGGCAGCACTGCGTAGCACAATACAACACATAATGAGGATGCACAAAATGAGCAGTGTATAGTCGCTGTACTCTTCCAGCAGATGTCCTGGGGAAAAGTACAGAGAATATAGTACACCTGCATAATTATATTAATTATACCGGCAAATTATGCTAAGAGAAAACGTGGCGTGACATGTGCTGCAATGCCGCCAAAAAGTGAGACCAAAAATGTTGATGTACCGATGAGAATCCAACTCCTCATTTCCATTAAATATATGGTAAATTATAACAATGCACTCGTACCTGATTTTGAGTCCTGTTGAGCAAACGAAGGTGAGATAATCCGGTTGAGAAAAGTGAAATTGTCCGAGCCTTGAAAAGTGCGTGCGCTGTTCCGTGGGGATTTTCACGAAAGTGTCAAAATATCCAATATAGCTGCGGAATATGAAAGCGTCGTTGGGCGCTGAAGTCAATTGAGAGAGATAGCCGGTGAGCGAAGCCGAAGTCAAGCGAGAGAGATACCCTCTCGCTCGACGCGGCATGCCTACGAGGCACAACCTCGGCTCCGCGAAGCCCTGCGTCGGCTATCTCCGCCCAACCGAACGCTGCGTGCTCGAGCACAGCAACAGGTCGACGCACGGCGAATATCGATCGCCGTGCGCCAGCTGATTATCCAACACACTGTTATCTCATAATAAAAATGAAAAGGCTGATACAGTTTAAATCATTTCTGATCGCGAGAAATTTACAAATTAGTAAAAATAAGGAAATGTTTTGTTATTGCAATTTCTTGAAAATGCGTGATGACATTTATTCTATAATCCCACATTTTCTTGCTTTCAATGAGACAAAATACTTCTAAAGTGAATCACTTAACAGACAATTAAAAATGTGGTATTTAAAAAAATTATTTCATAAAAGAATGTAAATAAATAAAAACAATTATGATAATAAGATAAAAAAATGTAAGTTAAAAAGAAACTGACACTCACAAGACGTATGTTTCCTTAAATGGTTCCGTTAGAACAACACGAACAATCACCACTTTACAAAACAATATTCACAAAATAAAATATTATATTTTACTGTTAAAAAGCAGCCCTAGAATAAAACATTACCACGTCGGTAGTAAAGGAGTGAAAATCATACGAATTACATTGGTCCTAATTCCTGAATAATGTTAATAGCACCTTTATACGAAAACAAAAGGAACGAAAAAAAAACAAAATTTTATTGTTGTTTATAACTTTCTAGATCGTTTCTATCCCTATATAAATAATCCAGTTATACAATCCATACATTTTATTTGAAAAAATAAATTCCATCCATTTTCACAAAATTAATAAATATTCATTAATAAAACTTTTAATGTTTTGAATTTCATGTACAAGCTATAAAACACAATAGAAGTAAAACATTAAGAACATAGACTCGGAACACGAACTGTGACATACAATCCAGTAAGTGCCTTTTAAAATGTCCCAATGGGATATTTTACCATTTCACTCTCGTATTTCGGACCACCATATCGAGATTCATCTAACTGAAATCTCTTTCTGCACTTTGGTCCGCCATTTCTCATATCCCTTTTTTCAAACGGAAGTAGAGAAGGCCCTTTATAGAAAGACGGGGCGTGGGTCCTCCTATTCCCCTTAGCGCCAGGGCGTGTTTAAACTAGCTCTGCCCCCTCCCCACACCATGCTGCATTCTCATTGGTGGATCCTTTAGTGTGGAGGCGCATATCTGCCCCACCACCCCTACCCCCATCCCTGATTGGTCCCTCAGCAGTCCCCACCCGCAGACCACCTATCTCAGTATTCTGATTGATGCTTGCTCCGTCGCGCCATCTGACGAATTTTGACATTTACTTAATTGCCGATGCGCCATCTACTATTGGTAATCATGCTACCGACAGTCGGTAAAGTAGATCGAATGTTGGCAGCCAGATACGTAGAAAATGTAGCGGCGATCGGTACAGTGAACCGGTTGTCAACCGTAGGTTTGTAACCGACCACTGCTAGAGCAACTTTGGGACTTATGGAAGATAAGTAGATTAATGGGTCTTACGGTAAATAATATTGTGTACCCATCCACCGGTTAAACATGCCCCATCGTCGATAACCGTCCATAACCCTCCGTAGCTTTTTTTTTGAAATATTTTTTTTAGCGAATATAAATTTATTTTTGAAAACTTTTTAACTGTTCATAATATTCATGGTGAGTGAAAACCCTCGTTATTTTTCAGCTCCATAAAAAACTGTTTTTTTTTGACATTTTCGTATAAGAAACTGCAGTTACGGCGAAATAATGGTGAACTGTTAATACGTGTTTTCATACCCGATTTGTTGTAATGTAATAGTGCTCCGCTTTGGTGAGATTCTAGGGATCCTTGCAGCAGTCGATCACAAGTATACGTGCAATTTTTATGGTTGGAAAGAGAGGCAAAGATGCTTTCACCCGGCAGTTTCCTTTTTAACTAACCTTTCCGCAGCTGTTACGATTATATATACATCTGGCGTCTCGTTGATACCTGTCCTTGCTGAATATGAAAATGTGTGTGACATGGTAGGGGAACTTTCAAATAATATCAAGACAGAAAATACAAGGCTTCGAATTTATTCATAGTAATTCCAAATCGTTCTGTACACGTATGTATATACATGTTTTTATTATTAATTTACAAAATAATATAAATAAATCCGCATATATTAATCGTTTTTACACACATACTGTAACATAGTTACACGTACTAGCGTTGGAGGTTATACGATGATCAGCGAGGCGAACATAGGGCTACAAGCATCGTTGGTATTTCGAACAGCGCGAGGAGGCAAAACAGACTCGAGATATAGAGAAACAGAAAAACACCTGTGAAAAAGCCTCGGTACAAGAGTACCGAAGCTCGCGGGCAAGAGGCCACTACACTTATATAAAAACAGGAGCCGTCGCCGTCCCGAAATTCCCTCGCTGACATAACAACAGGTCAGCGACCCACCGGCCTTGCTGGGAGGCGAGGGGAAGGCGGTGAGCGCGGCGACGGTAGACCACGAAAACGAAAAGACGCGTTAGAATTTAAATATGATGACGTAGATTTCAGGGGAACGAGGGGAAGGGTATAAAAGGCCGGTGCGAAGAGTGGGAGCTCTCTTGGTTCGATCGTCCTCTTATCACGAAAAACCTAAATATTGAAGAATTCTAATTAAAAAGTAGAAATTCAGGAGTTATTTATAAATTACATCTAGTAGAGTCGGTGAGAGCACAGGAAAAGTAAAAACAAGTGGGTGACACCCAGCAGCCCGCGAGAAAGAAAAAGACAGGCAAGAAATAACTAGATAATTAACAATAACGAGTGATAAAAATTAAGTTAGTGTATAAGGTGAATAGAGATAGGAATAGGAAATTAAGTGCATCAATTGCGAGCAGTATTTAATGAAATAGTAATAAGAGGATAGCGTTAAGCATATCGTATAAGTGCATTATATTCAGTGAAAAGATTCCGGGAAAGAAGTCGATCGGATCTTTAAACCAGCGAAAGTTTCTGCAAAACGCAAAATCACCTAAGTAGAACGGAGACAGAGTGCAAGGAAGACGAGAAAGAAAGAGAAACAATTGTAAATAGAGTTTCTACACTCTATACCAGTAGTGTGGTGTGTGAGGGTGTGATCATAGCTCGAGCTCTGAAATACCGGGAATTTGCGCCCTAATAAGCCGAAATAATCATAACTAAAATCGAGGGAATTCCCTGATTTTAGAGACCAAAAGATAAAAGTCAGAAACATAGAAATAGGCTAATTTTAATTAAACCTAGAATAAGTCACACTAAAACATAGAATAAATAAGACGAGTGGATGAGCGAGAGAAGCGTAAGAGTGCTAAAGAATTGTAAATAGGGTTCTTACACCCTATAAAAAGAGAAAATGCAAATTGGCGTGAACAAGAAGTGAGATCTCAGTACGAAAAATATCGGATAATACTGTGTACACCGAGTAATAAAGGAGTGAGTGCGAGCGAGGACAGCAAGCTGTGCGGGATAGGTATAGCGACGAACGAAATATAGTTATAGTGGAACTGCGCCACGAATCATAATAGACGTTCGAGTAATACCGAGAACCCGCGCATCACCAATAAAATATATAAATAGTGAAATTAATCGGTGCATCCCAAGCGTCAACGGGAATCCTCGGAAATCTGATAATTGTAATATAAAAAGAAGGAGGTCTGGCGATAAATTTCTTTTCACCAATAAAACATCACTTTTCACCACTTAGAAGTCTACATTAATTAGTCCAGTGTCGAGCCCGAATTCCCACGAAAAATAAAATATATGATAACGTTGAAAATACCGTTACAATACATATATACAAACTACAATAAGATTCATAAAGAATAAAAATAATTTACAAAACTGTATACATAAACGTACGCATTTACACACACTCACTGTATCTATATTTACATTACACACATACATATATATATACAAAGTAACAAGTACAAAAACACTTGTGAAAAATTATCTACAATCTATATACATAAACGAGAACACACACACACACACACACACACACACACACACACACACACACACACACACACACACACACACACACACACACACACACACACACACACACACACACACACACACACACACAAACAAACACACACACAAACAAACACACACAAACACACACACACACACGCGCGCGCTCACACGCACGCTCACACACACACACACCCGGGGCCAGGTGGAGGCTACCGGGCGCGTCCCCGGGTTGCGGATAGAGGGGTGGACAGCTTACTAGGGGAAGGAACCCCGAATGAAAAACTAAACATGGAGAATACGACGAAGGAGAGTATACTTACGGTGCAGGGGGTCGGATCCCCAGTACCGGCGTCTGTCAGGGGTGAGCAAGCGGGCCTCGGGACGTCGTTATCCAATGACTACAGTGCTACAAGGACGGAGAGCTTGGTCCTTGTAGCATCTAATGTGACAAGCGAGAAGAGACGACAGGCGTTCGTAAGACTTGGGAAGAAGATCGCGGAGCTATTGGACTTTGTGAAACCCAAGCATAACGTTCATACGGAGATCAAACGTCTAGCGAGCGCGATCTCTAGTGCCTATGACTTGGCCGCCACAGAAAAAGACACCATGTCTTGTGGTGAAAAACCCTCAGTGATAGAAGGGAGTACCCAGACATCACCTGGACCGAGGTTACAAGGTCAGCCAAAGAGGACGGACGGCACAACGGCCAAGAGGAAGAAAGTAACCTCGCTATCTAAGGACGACCGCGCTACGAAGAAAAAAAAGGAGAAGAGCCCACCAAAGCCGGGGTCATTCGCGGAAGTGGTTCGAACATCAACCCCCTCAGAAGGGGGAAAGGGCGAGGAAGAAAAGTGGCAGGTAGCAAAAGGCAGGAAGAAACAAGAGTCGCAGACCAAATCTATTCCGCAGCCCGAATCGACACGGCGCAAGCGAACGCGGCCCAAACCAATACGCCCAGATGCCTTGGTTATTAAACCTGTAGGGGACACGACAGGCGCAGAGGTACTTCGAAGGATTAAGAGCGATCCTGGCTTGAAGGATCTGGGACCATGCGTGACCAAGATCCGTCGAACCGCAGCCGGGGATCTGCTCCTGGAGTTAGACCGATCCTCAGAGAAGAAAGCGTCGGAGTTCCGACCCTCAGTTGAGACCATACTTGGGATCATGGCAGAGGTAAAAACTCTGACCCATGAGGTCCAGGTGGAGTTGAAGGATCTGGATGAGCTCACGACGAAAGAAGAGGTCTGCGCAGCCTTGAGGCAATAGCTGGAAGGGGCACAGACTATTCGGTCAGACTCCATCAGATCCATCAGGAGGGCATATGGCGAAACGCGGACGGCAGTCGTGGATCTGCCAGCGGAATTAGCTGGGAAGGCTATAGCGCCAGGCAGGCTAAGAGTTGGCTGGGTCGTCTGCAGAATCCGAGAGAAAATTAGCCCCCTCAGATGCTTTAAATGTCTAGGCTATGGTCACATAGTACGGAACTGTAAGAATGCAGCTGACAGGTTCAATCAATGTATGAAATGTGGCGAGGTAGGCCATGTCACAAAGACGTGTACCAACAACCCGAGCTGCGTTCTCTGCCGAGAAAAAAATGAGGGCGCGAAAAGCGACCATGCCTGTAATAGTAGCAGGTGTCCTTTTTTTCGAAAGGCAACACTAGACAGGAGAAAAGGAAGATGAGAATATACCAGCTGAATTTGAACCACTGTGTGGCTGCCCAGAACCTTCTAAAGCAGTCTGTGCGAGAACAGGAGATAGATGTTGCTGTTCTTTGCGAGCAGTACCGGAATCCGGAAGGCGACGACTGGACAAAGGATCCAGCGGGAAGGGCGGCGATTTGGTCTTGTGGAAGACAACCGATCCAGAAAAGAATAGCAAACCCGGAGCAAGGATTTACAAGGGCCAGGGTAGACGGAGTGTACATCTACAGTTGCTACACCCCACCGAGTGCACCGATGGAGGAGTTTACGCACCAGTTGGACCGTCTGGTCTCTGATGCCAGAGGTAGGAGCCCATTAGTGATTGCGGGGGACTTTAACGCCTGAGCGGTTGAATGGGGATGCCCACACACGAACGAGAGAGGGCGGGCGTTGTTGGAGGCCTTCTCCACATTGGAAGTGGTGTTGGCTAATACCGGCAGCGCTCATACTTTTCGTCGAGGTGGGGTTGGCTCTGTGATTGACCTGACCTTCGTGAGTAACAGCTTGGCCAGAGAAGGAATCAGGTGGGAGGTTGGGGAGCACTATACAAATAGTGATCACCAAGCCATTTTGCTGGCTATGTATGGTCCGGGATAGCAGAATCGGCGAAGTACTCCAAAGGGTGCCAAAGTGACGGGATGGAAAGCTAAAGCATTCGACAAAGAGACATTCGTGGTCGAACTGAAGGATGTCGTCTTACCACCTGGAACAGCAGAAGCCAAAGCTCGTGGGGTGATGGAAAGCATCGAAAAAGCCTACGATGTGATGCCTAGAAGAGTGACCAACAACTGGCGCACACCAGTTTACTGGTGGAATGCCGAGATCGCTCAACTGCGAAAGAGTTACAATAGAGCGAGAAGATTGTATCAGCAGGCGAAAGGCAAGAGCACCTTCTTCGACCTACAACAGAGCTACAAAGAGGCCCGTTGTAACTTTACAAGGGCAATCAAGACGAGCAAAGGTCGTAGTCGGAGAGCACTCATAAAAGAGGTCGACCAAAATCTGTGAGGTAGGCCATACAAGATAGTCATGCGCAAATTTAAAAAATCCTTGCCAGGTTCTACCTGCCCGAGCTTGATGAGCAAGATTGTTACCACCCTATTTCCACGCCAAAGGGAAAACTCTCGCAGGGTAGGCGAGAGCATAGAGGAGGAGATATCACTAATTACTCTGGAGGAGCTGTTGAAGACCGGGGTAGGGGACAGTAAGGCCCCGGGTCCCGACGGCATCCCGAATATCGCACTGAAAACCGCAGTGCAGACGCGACCCGACATGTTCCTGGATGTGTACGGTTCGTGCTTGAGAGAGGGAGTCTTCCCGGAGAAATGGGAGAGACAACGACTAGTGCTGCTCCCGAAGGGAAAGAAGCCACTGGATGACCCATCTTCATACCGCCCCATCTGTATGTTAGATACAGCCGGCAAGATTTTGGAGCGCCTGATTTGCAACAGGTTAGAGTCAGCCGTAGAGAGAGCAGGAGGTCTTGCCGAACATCAATACGGTTTCCGTAAGGCGCGCTCTACACTGGACGCTGTTAATAAGGTAGTTGAAACCGCCAAAATAGCTATTCAAGGAAAGAGATGGAGAGGAGGATCCAAGAGGTACTGTGCGGTGGTAACACTCGACATCAAAAATGCCTTTAACTCCGCCAGATGGAGCTGCATCCACCAGGCTTTGGAGAAAATGAATGTTCCACTGTAGCTCAGAAAAATAGTGGCTGACTACTTCGGGCACAGACTTCTGACGTACGATACAGATGATGGACCAGTAGAGTACCAAGTTACGGGAGGTGTTCCACAGGGCTTGGTGTTGGGTCCTCTTCTGTGGAACATCATGTATGATGGAGTTTTTAAGCTTCAGATGCCCGAAGAAGCTAAGATCATCGGCTTCACAGACGATATTGCGATTGTGACGGTTGCAAAGCTCCAAGAAGAGGTGGTGCAAATCAGCAACAAAGTAATCTCAAACGTTAGAGCGTGGTTTAGATCGGTGGATCTGCAGCTGGTGGAACACAAGACGGAAGCGGTCTTGATATCCAGCAGAAAGAAGAGGGAGACCATCACCCTGACAGTTGGCGATTGTGAAATTACTTCGCAACCGTCTATCAAATACCTGGGCATCATGATCGACAACCGACTTTCTTTTAAAAGTCATCTTGCCTACGCAGGCAATAAGACGGCGAGGGTCAATACTGCACTCTCGCGAATTATGCCGAACAGTGGAGGACCAAAACAAAGTAACAGATTACTTCTGGTTAACATCACGAAGTCGATTATGCTATACAGAGCCCCGGTGTGGGCTGGCGCTCTGATAGCTAGAACCTATAGGCGGAAGATGGCTTCGGTTCACCGATTGAGTGCTCTACGAGTCACCAGTGCATTTCGCACTGTGTCAGATAATGCAGTTTGCGTGGTCGCTGGCATGCCGCCAGTAGACATTCTAGCAATGGAGCTACAAAGGCTCTTCGGACGTAGTAGCGGCGAAAATCACAGGATGGAAAGGGCACATGCCATCGCAGAGTGGCAGACGCGATGGAACCAGTCGCAAAAAGGGCGCTGGACATTCCGTCTCATACCGTCCCTCAAGAAATGGGTGGACCGCTGTCACGGCGAGGTAAATTTCTACCTCACCCAGCTATTGACCGGTCATGGATGTTTCCGAGCCTACCTCTATAAATACAAAATAGAGGATCCGCCATCTTGTCCGACGTGCGAGTCGACCGCGGAGGACGCGGAACACGTGTTCTTTTGCTGTCCACGTTTCCTTCTAGAACGCGAAGAGCTTAGAGAGGCCCTTGGTCAGCACCCAACTCTAGAGAACATCGTGGATTGCATGCTTACCACTGTGAACTCCTGGGAGGCGGTGAGCGCATGGACGGCGCAAATCACGATCGAGCTACGACGTCTCGAAAGAGAAAGAAGAAGGACGAACCCTGAGCAAGAGGAAAATGGTGGTAGAGCTAAGGCTAGGGCCCTTCCTGATAAGTTATGCCTAACGGCAGTCCGGCAGGAAGACACAGGCCGCATAGGGAGGTGGTTTTAGTGGGTAGAAATCCCACACGCTGTGGAGCACGGGCTCCTCAGTGTCTTTCAAAGATTTCCACCTACCCCCGACACACACACACACACACACACACACACACACACACACACACACACACACACACACACACACACACACACACACACACACACACACACACACACACACACACACAGAGAGAGAGAGAGAGAGAGAGAGAGAGAGAGAGAGAGAGAGAGAGAGAGAGAGAGAGAGAGAGAGAGAGAGAGAGAGAGAGGCGCGCGCGCGCGCGCGCTCTATGTACATATTTACAAAGTTTACATTACATAGGTGTTTCTAACCATCATCAGCATCGCTATCTTTAAATCCAAACGGTAGTGATAATCTGTGTGTAATATGGCGACGTTTATGGCATACGACACGACAAGTTTTGTACATTGTATGGGTGATGACGTTGTGGAGGGGCGTTCTTTGAATTGATTTGAATTTTAAATTAAGTGATGTATTATTAAACGATGGCATTTCTGATTTTATAAGTTGACTTATTGAGTTAAAATCAATTGTTTCTGAGTTTTTATCATTCAAACTTATCCCTTTCACTTTGCAAACAACGTCCACCACCGTTTTGGGATCCTCGGTAGTCGTAACCGTATAACCATAAAATTTCGGACCTCCGGAGACGAACGAACACAAAAAATACATTAGTAAAGTCATACTTTACTACTTATATATACATAACTTTACATGATACTAAGATATCTTTATCTTTACACCGTGATTTAAAAATCACCAGAGATGACAAAGTGAATAGCATTATTGTTCTGAAGTCTATTGATTACATACAAAAATCCCTTGCACTCGTAAATGATGAAAATTATTTACAAGTTTATGGTAACTGATACAACAAAAATTGTATACAAATTAGTTACTAGATGTCTAGATATCTGAAAACGAGCAAAATTCATTAATGAAACTAACTACCATTACTTAAGACCTGATAACACAAATTTAGCTAGAATGTACACTTTAGCAAAAATATATAAACTGAACATCTCAACGAGGCCAATAGCTTCGTCTATCAATTGTCCCACACACAAAATGAGTTGATTCTATTCATAAAATATTGACGAAGCGTATTGAGAGTTGATTTGTAATGTTAATGACAGTTGTTCTCTGAAATTATTGGTTACGCAAATCATTTTACCTGCTTAATACCTTTTAGTTTCATTAAATATAGCCTCTCTTTGAAGAAATGTTTCTTTACAATTAGTTTTAAAACGTCTTAAAAAGAAGGTATTTGTGTGGAGAGGGCACTGTTATCGTTGAATTAAAAACGAAACTCAGATAATTATGTCTTTTACTTATTTCACTTTTGATAACAAAATTTACAAACAAATTTCTGGGCTTCCTATGGGCTTCCCATTTGCTGAGAAGAATGTTGCTTCTCAGAACTTTATTACACTTTAATTTTCTTCAAAAGACACGTAGACAACATGATTACCTCTTTGCTCTCTCAAATCAAATTCGATGAACTTCAACAATTTTCAATACTCAGCATCCCGAACTCCAATTTACTATTGAGAAAGAGAAAGATAATAAACTACCATTCCTGGATTTGTTATTAATTAGGAAAAATGAGATCATTGTCACAGATTGATATCGTAAACCTGGTCTGGTAGATTTATTAACTGTTTCTCCAGTCATAAAAAATAGGCATTATATACATGCTCGTGAACAGAGCATTAAATCTTTCACATTCACAGTTCTGAAGTAAATATTTGAAATTCCTTAATGACACGTGTTGGATAATCGCTGGCGCACGGCGATCAATATTGGCCGTGCGTCGACTTGTTGCTGCTGGGTAGCGTAATGCGCTCGGCTATGCCGGAGATGGCCGAGGCAGTGCCTTGCAGAGCCGAGGCAGTGCTCTGCAGCGCTGACTGTATCACGTTCTTTCACATCACACTTCCAGCACTCAAATAATATAATTGCAAGTGCTCTCACTCATTCTCTGTATTTTCTCTTATATAAATCTATTGAGAATTTATTGGGAATAAGTGACATACTCTATGCTCTCACACTTCTCATTCCGTGGCGTGCTCTGCAGCGCTGGCTGTACCACGTACACTACACTCAATAAAATACACCACACAATTAATACAATTGTGTGCTGGCACTCAAACCTGGATTAAGTCCATTTATTTATATTTATTTGCATTTTGTTTATATATGTTTATTATAAATTACAAGCGGATGGTGAAATAAAACCACTTTCTCTGTTAAACATCTGTCAGTCTGGTTTCTTTTTCCCTGTCGTGAGTGAAAACTCATAATTTTCAATATATTTCAGATTCGCTCAACCCAAAGAAGGAATTCTCAACATTTTGGTCCTTTGAGCCGGATATTCGACTCTCGCGCAGGGTAGAACGAGGGTTTAACTACCTTCCGCTCGCATCTCTCGGCTCATCACGACGTGGGATTCTGCGGATATTCCTCGCAGTCTCACCTCATCGACTTATCCTGGTACTCGTCAGCCAAGCACATTTGGTAAAGTAGAGCTCTGCGGAGCAGCTTCGTTGGTTTTTATTTGTTCAAGGAGGTTGTCAGGACAACAATGTCTGAACGCAACTCATCAGACACCGGGATAGCACCCGGTGATCCTGATGAGAAAAAGGCATTGTTGGTCCCCGATGGCACCACCACTGCGGAAAGGACCCGATCTCCAGCTCGCCTGGCAACCGAGCTGTGCTGAAGGTCCAGTCTCAGCACAACCGGATTGAAGCGTTCCGCCACATCTGCACTATACTAGTTGACGAAGCTCAACCAACCACGCTCGCGTTGCTCGACATGCTGATCACGCAGATAGACGAGGTCCATGGGGATTTTCTTGATGAGCACGAGTTTTTGGAAAGTTCATGGCCCGCATCACACCACGACCATGAGTACTTTGCAAGCAACTTGCAAATAATCAAGGCAACGGTTGCACGCAAGAGCATGATTGCAGTAAGGCAAGCTATGGAAAGGCTAGCACAACCACCGCAACCTGCTTCAATACCAGCTCCGCCTCAATCTCAAGTGGACACATTCTTTGGCAGGATACCTGTCGTAGGAGATGCGGAGTCACTCGCATCATTGGTGACGAACGTGTCTGAAGCCAATAAGACTTTGACTTCACTAACCTCAGAGGAGCAACTTTGGGACAAAATGTTGCTAAGGCAGCTGAGCTGTCAGCTGGACCCAACCACACGAGAAGCTTGGGAAACGTCTGTGGGGCGTTCATCGGAATCTCCGACCTTTGCCAGGATCAAGGAGTTCGTTGAAATGAGAATACGAGCATTGGAGATGGTGGAAGCCATTCCAACGCAATCAATCAGCTCTACACAGTCATCGTCAGCGAATCTTGCTCCTGCGAAGGTCGGCACTCACCAATCGTCTGTGCACCATGCGACGGCAAGCACAGACCACACGCTGCTGCATCAAACGGTATGATCTGCAACCTCCGACGCCGTTCAACCACACAATACACAGTCATCAACACACTAGGGTGTTGACGGAGTCGTTCTCTCATCGGTTCAACTCACAAACACAAGCAAAATATTATTAGCAACCGCACTCGCACACATTCACACATCGGCATTAACTCACCAGAAAAGACTTCTCATCGATCCTGGATCGGAATTGGCATTTATTACGGAAGAACTCTTCCGTAAACTTAACACAACACGCAAGCACTCATCAATTTCGATCACAGGGATCGGCGGAAGGCACTCAACGCAGACACATGGTTCAGTTTAACTCACAATGTGCTCTATGTACACCAAGGAGAAGGTCACGGTTATGGCTCACATTCTTAACACCATTACAGCTGAAGCTGGCGGATCCGGACTTTCTCACACCATGATCGATCGACATTATAATTGGAGCGGATATCTATGGACAGGTTATTAAACCTAACATTCTCAAGGGCGCACCATCATTGCCTATCGCACAATTATCAATATTTCGATGGCTTATCATTGGACCAATCAACTCATGCCAATCTGACGCACTCACTGTTTATCATGCTGCCATGCAGCACGATAAACAGGAATTACAGGACGTGCTCACAAAATTTTGAGTTCAAGAGGAGCCACCAAAGGACACAGTCGGTTAACTCACACCAGAGGAGCAGGCATGCGAGGATCATTTTCGCAACACGCATCAGCGTGATTCTACAGCTCGATACATCGTTCGGCTTCCTCTCACAGCTTCACCTGCAAATCTGGGAAGCTCATCGGTGTCTGCAGCACACTATTCGGAAAATCTCGAAAAATGCTGAATACGGTCAGCTCTACTCACAATTCATGAACGAATACGAACAGCTTGGTCATATGGTGAAGGCTTCAAGGTCGTCGTTAAGTGGAATACAATATTATCTGCCTCACCACGGTGTTCTCAGACCGGACAGCATCACCACCAAATTATGGGTGGTATTCAATGGCTCCAGCTTAACATCTTCTGGAAGTCTCTTAACGACATCATGCACATTGGACCTAATTTGTTGCTCAATATTTCGGACGTACTCATTTGGATCCGTCAACATAGACAAATCTTTGCCACTGACGTTACAAAAATGTATCGTCAAATTCGCGTTCATCAAGAGGATTGGAATCTTCAACGGATTTTATGGAAAGATGATCAACTCAACCCTGTGCCGTATCAATTAACAACAGTGACGTATGGTACAAAAGCTGCGCCATTTTTGGCAGTCAGAATTCTCATGCAGCTCACCGAAGATGAAGGCCATCGTTTTCCTCTTGCTGTGCCAGCTATCAAGTTTGGCAGGTACGTGGATGACACCTTCGGAGAGGCGGATTCAACTCATCAACTCATTGAAATAGCTCAACAACTCAAGGACTTGTGCATGGCGGGCGGTTTTCCACTCGCCAAGTGGCACTCGTCGGACCTCAAGGTCCTTGCTAATATCTCATCATCACCGTCAAGCTTAGCTATCTCAATGGACGACTACGAGACCAAGATTCTTGGTCTGACTTGGCTCCCTAGCGAGGACAAGTTCACATTCGCATCTCGGTTCAACTCAACTCAGGAAAGTTTCACGAAACGCCTTGTTCTTTCTGAGGTGGCTCAACTCTTTGATCCACTTGGTTTCGTCTCACCAGTTGTGATAAGAGCCAACATACTCTTACAAGAGCTTTGGCTTCACAAGCTAAGCTGGGATGATCCACTGCCATCCCAGGTCTCAACACGATGGACTGCAATCAGAGAAGATCTCATCTGTCTGGCCAGGCTCTCAATTCCTCGTTGGTCCAACCCATAGAGCAACTCAACAGTGAAATTGCATGGTTTCTCTGATGCATCTCAACTGGCCATGGCCGCAGTGATTTACATTACTGTCAACTCAACTTCCACAGGAAAGGTGGCTTCACTTGTCTGCTCAAAAACACGCGTGGCAACACTCAAGAAGCTCACCATACCACGGCTTGAACTGACTGCAGCATTGTTTCTATAAAAACTGGTTACATAAGTTCAAGCCACACTTAAGATCGAAATCTCATCTACTCACATGTGGACGGACTCGTCGGTAACTCTCACCTGGATCAAAGCTCATCCTGCTCGGTGGAAAGACTATATCCGAAATACAGTAGCTCAAATACAAGAACTCATACCCAATGCTCAGTGGCGTCACGTGTCAGACACAAGCAATCCAGCTGATTGTGCCTCGCGGGGTACCTCAACATCACAATTGTCTTCTCATCAGTTGTGGTGGTCAAGCCACCGTGGATGGTGAAACCTGTTGAATTTTGGCGGAAAGCCTCAACTGATTCTGAAGATTTGAGCATTATGGACGCCCGACCCGGAGTAGCTTTTCTCGCTGCAACTCTGACGCCAGAGTACCATTGGGATCTCATTTATCGCTGTTCTTCACTCACTAAACTGTGTCGTCTCACCTCGTTTTGTGTCAGAGTAGTGGCCAGGATGAGGAAGAGGTTAGAACCGGCAGGAACCGCTCCGCTCACAGCAAAAGAGATGGCTGCAGCACACATCTTTTGGAAAAAAGCAACACAAGCCGTGTTTTTTAAACACGAGTTACAAGTGCTGCAGTCAGGCTCTTTTCTTCCATCCTCTCACCCCTTCAGTCGACTGACAGCTTTCATCGACCAGCAAGGTGTACTCAGAGTAGGAGGTCGCTTTAGTCAGTCAGCACTCACATATGAAGGAAGACATCCTGCCAGTCTCCCTCGTCACTCTCGACTCTCAACTCTCATTATCAACCAAGCACGTCTGCGGACTCTTCACAGAGGCACTCAGCTCACATTAGCTCAATGGCTAACTCATTGAATTGGTCGGCGGAAGAGCTCCTGTAAAAATTCACTTTTTACATTGCGTTGTGTGTGCTCGGCAGAGAGGAATTCGGGCTTAACAATTGATGGGTCAGCTCCCTCTGTCGCGAGTCACACCAACGCGCGCATTTACTCACACAGGAGTTGACTACGCCGGCCCTCTCACTCTCAAAACTTGGAAGGGGCGAGGACACAAAACACACAAAGGCTGGATTTGCGTCTTTGTGTGTCTCGCCACTTCAGCTCTGCATCTCGAGGTACTCAGCTGACGGCTTTCTCTCAATGTTCACAAAGCCATACGTCAGTTGTTTAGGAAGGCCTCTCAAGAGCATCACATCGTCGCTTCTTCTCTCGCAAATCACCAGGCTGCTTGGAAGTTTAATCCACCTGCTGCTCCACACATGGGTGGCAAATGAGAAGTAGCAGTAAAATCTGTATAATTCCAACCGCGTCGAACGGTGGGTGATACACTCACTCACGTTCGAGGAACTCATCACACTGTTGGCTCAAATCGAGTGGCATCATCCTAACAATATCATTAAAATCGGCTCTTTGGTTCTGCTCACGGATGAGCGCTTTCCACCGTGCAACTGGCCACCGCACAAGTCACAGCGTTGCATCCAGGCAAAGATGGGCTCACCAGGATGGTGACACTCCGGACTGCTACCACTACGCTCACCAGGCCTATCTCAAAATTAGCTGTCCTGCCCATCTCGTCAAACGCATAACATAAGGGAATTTATCATCAACCCCGTTAATGATGGCGGGCGGAAATGTTCGATAATCAGCTGGCGCACGGCGATCGATATTCGCCGTGCGTCGACCTGTTGCTGCTGGGTAGCATGCTGCGCTCGGCTACGCCGGAGATGCACCACGTACACTACACTTAATAAAAAACAGCACACAATTAATACAATTACAAACCTGGATTAAATTCATTTATTTATATTTATTTTCATTCTTTATATATGTTCATTGTAAATTACAAGCGGATGGTGAAAAAAAACCACTTTCTCTGTTAAACATCTGTCAGTTTGGTTTCTTTTTCCCTGTCGTGAGTGAAAACTCATAATTTTTAATATATTTCAGATTCGTTCAACCCAAGGAAAAGATTCTCAACAACACGTTACACTTAACTTGTAATCCTATAGATTTCATTAAATGGACAATTCATGTTAGAAGATGGACTATCACGACTATTCCCGTCACTCAAGAAGAAAATAAAAAAATTAACACAGGTTGGATTACTAATTGTTCATACATATAATATACATACTATCCTTCAGTAAGGCTTTTCAAATAATTTGAATTTAATCTAGTCACAAATGACAAATATAACATTAACTTCATTAGCGTCTCAAAGAAGGATAAAATTCCCTCGTTGTTAAAATCCAGATTAGTTTATTTGTTACCATGAAAATATTGTTCTGCAACTGATATTTAATGGATTAAAAGGCACGCATTCGAGAGTATAGAAATAGAGAAATCACCTGTAATAAGGTCGCACCACCTTAGACAGTCAAATTCATGCAACTAAACATGCTTTTGATATTTCTTGAATATTTGCTTTCGAATCCTCTGTTATGCCGGTACCGCATAATTAGATTATTCAGTATTCAGTATAATATTAAAAAGTTATTATTTTTTGAGATCGTTTGCCGATTAGGAGATGGATCTCGAGTAATTGGTGAACACGCGAATTTATATAAATGGAAGTATTTATTATAGGCAACGGTAACTTTCCGTTGTCTATTTAAAAGTCAATAAAAGAATGTACAATAATTCTGTTGTTTCGAGTAATTGACGAGGAACCAACCCTCTCTTCTCTTTGAGTCTACTTTAAAAACTGATTTTCGTAAAGCAGTTGCTAACTGTGTTCGCAAAAATCCCTTAGTTCCCAATTTTTGCGTTAGCCTATCGTCGTTTTCTGTCTTGAACGAATTCCAATGTTTCGGCTATGGAATATTCCCGAAAATACCATGAAGTGGAATATTCCGCGTCACAACTCTTCTTTAAACAAACTTCTTCTCATGGAAATGATTTGCATAAAAGAAGACAATAATTTCATAAATTTCAGAATTGACATTAATAAGTTGAGCATTATTCATAATTCCATATTAGAAATCGGAAAAATAACTTTTGTGAATCGATTACTCGTATATATCAAACGAATTTCTCATTATATCTCTGATAAAAGATATGGTTGGAGCTTACTTTTAAAGTCATATGATTATGTTTCACATTTGGTGCGATTTATCGCTGCGATGTCAAATATATGATTATTGTTAATTTATATATTGTTATTTTTGTCAACAATATTACAGCAATTGTATTGAAAGTTGGGGGGGGGGGGACACGCCCCGTCTTTCTATAAAGGGCTTTCTCTACTAACGGCCCTAATTTCAAACATCCCTTCTTAGTAAACGTTACGAGAAAATCGTGTCTATAAATAAATTTCTTTTTTTTCAATATCAATAAATTATAGTATTGATTAAACTGTATAATGACTCGGTATTAAAGGTACTTCTGGGAATGAATAATACATTTTAAAAGATGAAGGATGAATATATTCAATAGATCTTATAATAATTTCGAATAATGTAATTATATTCTGATAGTCTCTCCAATAGTGGGCCAATTTAGCATTAGCGAATAGTTAATAGTTTTTAATAGTCTTTTTTCGTAAGGGCGTCGATTGCGGAACACTTTATAAAAGAATAAAAAATATATCTTCCATTGATTCTTTATCCTGAAGAAATGTATATCTTGCAGTATTGTATACATAATTTAATAAAAGTTGACAAAGTAAATAAAAAAATATTTAAAAAAAAGTGATTCAGGTGACAAAAATGATTCAACTTTTTCATTGTTCAGAACAATAAGAATTTACAGTTTCATAAATAATAAAAAAATGGTTTAGAAAATCTTTGTTCTGCTATAAATCGCACTTTTGTTAATTTCTTTACAACAAACAGAACCTATGATAATATTGTTTGAAGTCTGCTGCGCGCTCATTTTCTAAAAAAATGTCAATCACCATAATTTCCGAAAAAGTTGTTCTGGGTGAATAAGAAATATATTTCTCTTAATTTTTTCATATACTTCGCGTAAAAAAGTTTCAATTCAGATGAAAAATACGAGGTTATCTCTTGTCTAATCTGGTGTGGAATCGCTGATATGACCCATATTTTTATAATTATTAAAATCGGGATACATGATTCGAATCAAATTGTTTTTTATCCACACATTATCTTCAACAGTTGATAAACAATAAACAAAAAAATTGTATTGTGACTCAATTAAAAATAATTTTATAAAGAATGATTTATAACTTTAAATAGTGAAATTGCAGTTAATTTGTCGGGTCATGCCTTAAGAAAATCTATGTAAACTACAATTAATAACTATTCTGTTGGCGCAAAAAGGTGGTTGCACCTCGAATTATACAATTGTTATGTAATATTTTTTATGGTTTCCGTCAGGAAGTTAAAGGTTCACACAATGTAAAACATCAATTTTCTACAACTCAATTTAATTATTCTGTAAAAATTCGGCACACTCCCGCCACCTCGAATGCCTCTGGAAATGAATGAAGGATGGAGAGTGTAGGTAACTTTCAAGTTGATTTTCACCGTCGCTCATATAATTAACTAACTAGCTAACTAACTATAAAACTTACTGAAACCTATAAAGACCAAAAAAGAGTGAAAAGTTGAACCTTGCACATTGCTTCCTCATTATTTTACAACTTATGCAAAGCCACATCTATGAGGATCAATATCGTCTACTCCATGCAGAAAATTTCCTCTCTATGAGGAAGCAGAATTAGGCAAACAATAATTAGCTAACCTAAATAACCTGCAGAAAGAATTTTTAGTAGATTCTATAAATTTTAGTTAGTTAATTAGTTCTTACGTTATATGCATATCTTTTTTCAACACCTTATGGGTTTTAGATCGTTATTTAGTTACTTATTTCATTCTTTTACTGTATTTGCTAGTTATGAGCCATGGCTAAAACAAACTGGAATTAACTCTACCCTCTCCTATCCACATGGCACATTTACTTCCAGACTTTTTTGAAGCGGTGGGAGAATACTGAATAAAGAAAATAGGTTAAATTTTACTTTTTAAAGTTAGTTATATGTTTTCAATATTATTAATCAACGTTTATGAATCAATTACGGTGGATAGATATTCCGTCTGCATGTCATACATATTCCAAAATATTTTTCCTAAATCCCGGATAGCAGAGTAGGTGTGATCGCATACCCGAGGAACAGAGGTCCGAAATCTACCGATAGAACAAAAAATGATTTCGATTTTATCACAGTAAGATAATACTTGATAATTTCTATAATTAATGCTATGGAGCCGTAAAATGTCCAATTCACGCGATTCATTCCGATTGCGTATCAATCGATTTCAATTGGTTTCTGTATGAATCAATTAGATTTTCTAAGCAGGGGTTCTATGAATTATAATAGTACTATGAAGGATTTATGTTCGTGTAAATCAATTATTTATATTTATATTTAATAATAAAAATAATAAGTTCTACAAAAATACAGTTGGATTTGATAGATTTTATTTCTACTAAGAATCTATCGGGTTTTTTTAACTTCGTAATCACTGCGCTAATGCTACTTATAGATTTCTAAAATTTGAATTGACTACCTATATGCAATGTAAGTCCTTCATAATCTGGCAATTGGTCTACAAATCAATTATTATTATTGTTTTTAGCAACATTTTATGAGAATTACATTTCGACGTAAAAGAGTGTTAAGATCGGTAATAAAACCGGTTAACAAATGTTTCATTTTAGATATTGATATCGATGTAGACCAATTTTGACAGTTGTCATCCTCGTAAGTTTAACTATAAATGTGTGAGGCAATCTTTTTAGAAATCGGCAAAAAATCAGTTATAGAAAAGTATTCAATTGAAGCATTCAGACATAGACTGCTTATTAAATATTTGATTCTAAGGATCAGTAAAAAAAGCATTAAATCAGCCTCTAATTTTTTTCGGTATGGTGGATGAAGATGAAGATCGGCAAAATATGATTGTCTCCCAGAATAAATTAGCATCAGGCCTTCGCGAGTCTGACCGTGAGGTGGGATACCGATGACAACGATGAAGATGAAGATCGTCTGGGATGGCCGTTCGCGAGGCCAAGACGTGATTCAATTACCGATCACCCCCGTGATACCATGAAACCAGACATTCATACAATATTCAAGATCCTCCGTCATGAGTCTGGTATATAACACCTTCCAGCCTATCGGGACATCAGTCTTCTCCCAATTTTAGACAAGTGATAAAGAAAAAAAATCGTTTTCCTCTAGGTTAAACAATTACTAACTTCGAAATAAATATTGACTAAAGATGAATAGGTATGAATTTTCGATGATTTTGATACTTTCTATAGTTACTGTGATTCACAATCTGCCTCAGCAACAAAAATCGAAGCGACCCGCACCGGTCTTCACAGTAAGTTTTTTTGTAATAAATAAATATTGTGTAAATATGAAAATGTTCCAATTTTGTGTTAAGAAAAAGACACAAGGTCTCGAATTGCCGAGCAATGCGACATCGATAAGGGAGAGCATAGTAGATATGTTTTCCTGTGAAGACAGAGTTTATGGATATTATGCTGACATCGACAACGAATGCCAAGTTTTTCACGTTTGCCTGCCTCAAGAACGAGGATCGACCAGGTGGAGCTTTATCTGCCCTGCTGAAACGGTTTTTAACCAAGTAATCACAATTTTGAACTATTTTTATTTTTCAATTCTTAATATATTTTATTTGCATAAAAATGTATTATTATAATGGCAGTTTCTTGATGAAACAAAGGAAATTAATTACACGTTACATGCATTATGTATAAACAGAGCAAATTAATTATACGTTACATACATTATGTAACGTATAACTCATTCGCTTTGCTTTTATTAATTAATTAAATAGCAATGATCTCTGAGTAAGGATTTCATCTTGATTAATGAATTATTCACGTAGCTATTAATGTCAACGAAAATTTTAAGGCTACATTCGTCTGCACAAGTACTGAAAGATCGATCCCCTGCGAGGAGTCCGAACAATTTTACTCACTCAATGAAGAGATCGGTAAATTCGAAAAAGAGGAAGAGAGACCAGAGAACTCAGTGAGTGACAATTACGCTGGACGAGTATTGCCGACTCTCTTTACGCGAGTGTTCCGGAAAGGCAAAAGTCGAAAGATAACCGAAACCACCGACACGGTTGAGGAACCATCCACGGCAGTGCCATCATCCGAAAAAGCAAACATTTCGTCGAAGGATTGATTTCAACAATAAATAAATATGTTTTTTGATACAATATGATGATTTGGCAATTAATCGCTTTGTAGTGGATATCGATTAAATAAATTGGGAAAATACATTGCGGATATAATGAAATTCATAGTTTTTATGTACGATTTTCATTAATAACAAGAAAAATTAAATAATTTCTAACAAGCGAAGGAAAGTTACACAAGTGTCCCAAACCTGGATTAATAACTAATAATTTTGTCCGTAGGAATAGATCTATCTAAATTAACAAGTAAATTATTGTAAATAATATTTTGCAGTTCTGAATTACCTTTAATAATAATAATAATAATAATCGTTATAATAATAGTTATTATTATTAACGCAATATACTGTACAACTAAGGTATTAGTTCGGGAAAACTTAACTTAAAAAAACGAAGAAAAATCACAATCAAATATAAGAATATATATCAACTTGCCTCACGAATGAATGTCGAACGTAGTTACAATCTAATCTAAACAAAGGAAAGAAGAGAAGTTAACTCTTCACTTTTCTATGCACACACTATTCGATATCTTTGGATAACTAGCCATCTTGACAGGTGTGAAAACTGAAGTTATGTTCCGAAAACCTTTGTTCTCCCACCGTTGAAATAGGTAATCTCTATTCTCAAAATTTCAATGATTTTCTTTTCAACATCAATCTTAATTATTATTTACACACTTGAGTAAACCTAAATCAAATGGTATTTTTAAATGTATAAATTATTAGAATTTGTAAAATTTGGTGGTGTTCGCCATCTTGACAACCAATTTAGAAGAGCTTACAATTAATCAACTGACAAAAATCCGACAACGGACCGATAACTGTCGTGATATTTCAGAAAATGATCCGGTATCGTTTGCTTGCTTGGTAAATCACAATAGAAAATGTGCGCAACTGGATTATTGTCTTACATTTTATGCCAACTGTTGTCCTCAATTGAGGTCATACTCTGTTATCCGAATTTTACCGATAAATCCAGACACCTTGTATATATATGGTATATGGGCAAGTTTTCAAAATGGTTTCGACAGGGCAACAATGTATTTAGATTGCTTGAAGTGGATTCAAATGGAATAAGGTGCATTTAGAGCGGATTTTGAGAATTTTTCATGAATTTCGATTGATTAACATAGACTTCTAAGTACCCAGACAGATTGACAGAAGTGGATTTACAGACAATCTAAAGCAATCCGTAGGATTTGGAAGAAATTAGAAGGACCTAGAAGGGTTTCTACGTTATTCTTAATAAGCTCCAGACTAT
The DNA here is from genome assembly GCA_963942595.1 of Cylloceria caligata. Classification (NCBI taxonomy): domain Eukaryota; kingdom Metazoa; phylum Arthropoda; class Insecta; order Hymenoptera; family Ichneumonidae; genus Cylloceria; species Cylloceria caligata. The sequence goes on along the minus strand of OZ012705.1, from coordinate 50,991,614 downwards.
AAGTGGCATCCATAATTCGTTAATAGTCTCTTAACTTCAAGTATTGATAACACGATTATTAATCTATCAAAGGAAACGTCAACAACCTCCGTAAAATACTATAAAACAAACTCTCGTCATTAAACCTCAGAATCGAGATTAAGTTCCATATCTATTTCATCAGGACTTCGAAGATCAATGGCAAATCTATCCTTTATGATTCCCGAGCTCTCTTTGGTTTTTCCGACCGCCTTGATGGTATGCGAATAAATTTGAAAAGCTGTGGCGAGCGCATAGGTTAATTGTCTCGCATGATGCTTCGATTTGCAGACGAACGCGTGACACTCGAAAGGTGATATGTGTGGTAAGTTGCCATTATCCCGCACCACGATCATCGAAAACATGCGTGTGTAGATCAGATCTCGAACACCATAGGAGACGGATTCTATTGGGTAAGTTTTTGAAATTTCTCCCTCGAATTTTAGGTTTCCAAAATAGAATATAGACACCCCGTCTTGAGACACTATCAATTTCACCAAAGGTAGAATTGTGTCCGTTGGAAGGGATTTTGCCACAGCCACCATGTTATCCAAAGGCTTTCGGGTATGTTTTATACCCCAAAGACCACGCGCATCGTGAGAACCGAGATATTTCACTTGAAAAACTTGAGGGAAATTGGTGGATCCTTTGAAGACGTTGTTGTCGATCGATAACTTTGACAACGTACTGGTAAGTGTCTTCTCTTCGTCCCTTGATGATTCGTGCCTTGATGATAGAGGGATTTTGCAATCGTTGGTCATTTTATCCGTTGATTTGATGTCCTGTTGAAATTAAACAAATAATTAAATGATTATTCTAAAAGATTCCTTATGGAAAATCAATAGTAGTTCACAACTATTGGTAATAGCTACTATTATAAACAGTGGACTTTTAACCACTTTTTGGTTCTACTACCTATTAGCTTTCTGTGAAGAAACTATTTCTTTTATAAATACATATTTATTTCTTGATTAATTGAACAAAGTTAGGTCTCTGATATTTTAACTACACGATTTGGTATTTCCTTTTGTTTGTTTGTTTTATAATTATTACCAATTGCATGGTCGAATCTTAATGAAGTTTGGTTGAGACATTCTTTGGACCTACACTGACTGAATTATATGAATGAATTGAAGGTAAATATATCCCCGTAAGGCCCACATAGCACAGAATATTGCAAAAATATTGTGGAATGTTTTTATTATGAAATTACAATAAACATATTGTCGTAAGATTGGTTACGATTTCTACTCTTTGAAATATTGTTAAAAATGATTCGACAAAAATGGAATAACTACATAGATTCCCTCAAAAGATTGCGTTTTTCCCATTTCAATCATATTTCAAACGGTTTTGTATGAGGAATTACTGTTTCATATTTCTAAGATTTCTTAAGACATACGACATTGCATTGCAAAGATAACTGTGAATAGAAACCTACATTTTTTACTATGACGATTCAGAAAGTATATCGATAAGATTGCCTTTTACCTGTTTTTTCAGTGCTCAGTGGATCGTATAACTAATATGTGTAGGCCGGTACACAAATTATCAGTTCCATTCTGTCATCCCTTAAAATTCGGAAGTAACTGATTGGATTCTAAATAGTGTTTACTCTAAAAGTGTAAAGCGGGGTATGACTATTAATTTGAAGTAAAAAATATACCAGGTGTACAAGTATGAAATGCGGATTTCAGACAACAGATGGCGCACGAATGCATTTTGTGCTATAAAGATTTGACACTGCGCCATTTTGTTGTCATCGACCAGGGGGGGCCAACTCCCCTCTAGGAAAAATGGTCTCGATTTTCAGCGCCTCTATCCTTGGTCTCACTTGAAGGAACTAAAAACAGTCACGTGACATTGGGCGGGATATTGAAATTCATAGGAACGCGAACCCCTATATATATATATATATATATATATAAATATTTGATTATATTTGTAAAGGTATAATTATGAATAACAAGGAATATAGGTGAAAATTATAGTTTATTGATATTTTTTCATTAATACATTCATAACAATGTAATAAAATTACTAACTAAATTTTTTTTATCGCACCACCATATTAATATTTTAACCGTGATTACGTGAACCATCGTCATAAACATGTTTCCACAATGCTCCACGCACTCATGGCACTCGATGTTTATTTCCCAATTCTCAAAGTGTTGTAGTAACACTTTGAGAATATTTCGTTGATGGCTTCGCGTTTTTAGCAATTTAAATACTCTATGTATAATTTGTTTCGAGTAAGTAGAAAAGAAGCTACTATTTCTAAGCCAATTATTACATTCTTCGCAGTTATTGAACCGTTTTATGATAGAATTAATAATATCATTACCATAATCTAATACAAATGAATCATCGCGCGCATCTACTCGTTCCATTTCAACCGGTTCGTCGTCTTCCTCGTTTTCGCTCACATTACTCACATCAGCATTTTGAAGTTCAGGCTCAGATTCTAAATATTCTTCCAATGAATGCAGCATGAAGGCATCTTTATCTGTTTCACAATTACCACCAACAATCTTAATAGACTTCATGTTATTCACCAGTAAAGTTATGAATGAGTCTTCAAATTGCCGAGGTGTTGGGTTTATATTTCGAACGGCATGACTTCTTACTTGTCCGAAAAAATTTTCTATTGGGTCTTGATTACAATAACGCATTTTTAGACTTTTAAAATCGTATTTACATTTCAATATCTCCCACAATGTTTCGAAATCCTCTACAGTTGAGATCCAATTTTTTAACGTAGGACCCGCTCTAACAATTTCATGCGTAAGCTTGTCCACATAACACATACCTCTTAATACATTTTTCGCGTCTGACCAAAATGCATGGTGCGCACTATCCACAGTTACTTCACATCGCAATTCATTGTCACTATTCGCAGTACCGTTTACGGAGTCAAAGAGATCATTTAAAAAATTAACCATTTCCGCTGTAGCAATACCTTCTTCTTCGTCTATTGTAATGGTACTTTCGTCTTCCATTGTTGCTCCACCTGTTTTTAATAAAACAAATTTATTCTTAATATGTATATTTGTATAACAATATATGCATGTGTATCTTTCCTTACTATACAATAATGATATTACTACTTACATTTAAACCTTGCAAAAGTCTCAATACAGCTCGCTACTGTTCCACTTAGAACTTGCGTTGCATATTTAACACGCATTTTCTTTATTTTAATTTCCATTATATGTTCCTTAGTAATTTTCTTCAGTAGTGGCCGAATAGTATTAATATTTCTGTCAATAAGCCATGCTGTCTTGATGACATCCCACGATGCTATACGACTCGGTATGTTATTTTCGCAGCTCATCGCAAGATCTTTTGTTAATAAACCATTCCGAAAACACTTCTCAAGATGTAGAGGATCAAATAAATGCACAATTTCGTACTTTCCTATCTCGTAAGTTGAGGCTGCAAATAAAACATAATACATAAGATGTGATTCATATATGCTATATAGTTACAAGTGGACATTACTTACTTAGTGCTCTTCCTTCGCAATGGCGGTTCATTTCCATCTGTAGGAACAATTGCTTCATTGCAGAGACATTTGGAGATCCCTAATCGCATACAGTTGCAACTATGCGGAAGCCTGCTTTGTGTATTGCATTTACATGTTCCTTGATACAGCGCAGTAATTGTATACTGTTAGTCGCTTTTGCACAAAAATTATATGAAATAGGCATCTTCCAGCCAGTGTTTAGACCACGCAGCATAAAAACTAATACATGGTCTGCCAATTTATTAGTACGGTTGTTGCCCCAATCTTCAAAGCCACATATGATATCCTTTCGAGTATCATACATGACTTTTGATTGAATTGATATCTCGTCCCACATCAGTATGCATACTTTATCTTTGCTCGACATTTTTCGAGACATGTTCTCCAAATGTCTCAAGATCAAAGAGTTCAAACCCGGAACCAAAGGTATCTTATGAAGCATCGACTTTAATGTTTGTGTGCATGGAATGTCAGGAAAAACTTCTCGCAAACATGTGTAAGCACGCTTCCCCATCGTTTTATATAGCGTCAGAGCCAAAGCTTTTTGTTTCGTTTCGTATCGATGTCCCTATTATATTAAAGATGAAATGAGAATATGGAATAAATATTTTATTTGTTAGTAGACACACGCCATAAAACCTGTTATTTTTTATTGTAGACATGCACTATGCAAAAAAATTTCTACAACTACTACTACTATACAAACTTTTACTAGACATCAAAAACACAGAATGCACAGATGTTACACAAGAAAACCTAAACAAACTTACATCACAAAAACTTTTAAAAGTCTAAAAAACACAACGGCAGCAACTTTTTTTTGTCTGTCGCACGCTGGCTCACTTTCACACTCCGCGTCACGTGACTCGTTTTAGTTCGTTCAGAGCTGAGACCACAGGTAGTTGGCGTTACCGTCGATTCGTTACCCCTTTCACGGTGCGAGTTGGCCCCCCCTGTCATCGACAAGTGTCAGACGCGCACGAGTGATAAATTGGAAAAGTGTGTACATCGTGTTGTGTTCAATATGTCGAAATTTATACCGAACAAAGAGCATTCGCGGACAGCATTAATTTTTTGTTTTCATTTGAAGAAAACTGCTGCTGAATCATACCGATTACTTCGAGAAGCTTATGGTCAATATGCTCCATCGCAAGATACGTGTGAACGATGGCTTCGGCGTTTCAAAAGTGGTGACTTCGACGTTGCAGACAAGGAACGTGGAAAGCCGCCAAAATAATACGAAAATGTGGAATTGCAAGCATTGTTGGACGAAGATGATTCGCAAACACAAAAAGAACTCGCCGAGCAATTGGGCGTTAGTCAACAGGCTGTTTCCAATCGGCTACGAAAGATGGGGAAGATTCAGAAGACCGGTAGATGAGTACCACATGAGTTGAACGACAGGCAAATGGAAAAGCGCAAAAACACATGTGACATTTTGCTCGCTCGGTACAAAAGGAAGTCGTTTTTGCATCATATAATTACAGGGGATGAAAAGTGGATTTATTTTGAGAATCGAAAGCGTAAAAAATCATAGGTAGACCCAGGCACACCATTCACATCGACCGCAAGACCGAATCGCTTTGGCAGAAAGACGATGCTTTGTGTTTGGTGGGACCAGAGGGGCGTGGTCTATTATGAGCTGTTAAAACCTGAAAAAACGGTTAATACTAAACGTTACCAACAACAATTGACTGATTTGAACCGTTCGCTGCTTGAAAAAGGCCAGAATACCAAAAGAGGCAACACAATGTTATTTTTTTTCATGACAATGCCCCATCACATACGGCAAAACCGGTTTGCGACACGTTAGAAGCACGCAGCTGAGAAGTTCTACCCCATGCGGCTTATCACCAGACTTGGCTTCTTCCGATTACCACTTGTGTGCATCGATGGGTCATGCACTTGCTGAGCAGCGCTTTGATTCATACGAAGATGTGAAAAAATGGCTCGATGAAAGGTTCGCTGCAAAAGGGGAAGATTTTCACTGGCGTGGTATTCACAAATTGCCCGAAAGTGACACGCTTAAATTCACTTCTTTAGAGAAAGGTAGCCACGGCGCTGTGTGAGAGGACGCATTATAAAGAAGGGCCCTGTCGCTTCGCAAGCGGGGTAGCAACGTGTTGTACGTGGGACTGTCTATTTTCAAAAAGAAACCTATAAAATTCTGTTAGTATTCGGAGGTTGAATGCAATACGTATTCGATTTGTTATAAGTTTGGTATTATTTTGAAAGCAATTATGAGATTTTTACAGACAGTGGAAAGACGGAAAAGAGCATCGAGGCCTCGTAGAGTTGCGAGCTACCAGAATACGAAAAAAGAGAAAAGTACGATGGATGGTAAAGAGGAAAAAAGAAAAAATAAGGACGGTAGTTGCTGCCATCTGTTGAGAGTCTCCGAAAACTGTTGAATTATATAGTTATACTCAACAAATTTAATTCCATAAACTGACGGCCACGGCACGATGCGTGGGAACCAGAGACTGTGAACGAATGCTCACAGCTTATTATGATAACAGTTTTCAATAATAACGGTGGATAGGCTGTCGGGCAGCGCAACGTTTCCTTAGGAATTTGATTTCGACAAGAGTAAACAGGCACATCAGGTCGCGTCTAACACTTATATTATTTGGTTGTACTCCCCGAGGTGACTTTGGGGGAGTCACGTATTGTTTGTCTCGATTTTACTTCGTAGGTAAGTGTCGGAAAATCAGCTGACGTACGGCGATCGATAATCGTTCCTGTGAAAACTCATATTTTGCGTTGCGTTGTGTGTGCACGGAGAGGGATTCGGGCTTAACAATTAATAGGTCAGCTACCTCTTTCACGAGTCACACTACGCGTGTATTTACTCACACAGGAGTTGACTACGCCGGCCCTCTCCACTCAAAACTTGGAAAGGGTGAGGAAACAAAATACACAAAGGCTGGATCTGTGGCTTTGTGTGTCGCGCCACTTCAGCTCTCCATCTCGAGGTAGTCAGTGACTACTCAGCTGATGGCTTTCTCTCGATGTTTAGGCGTTTCTCATCTCGGTGCGGCATTCCTCATATCATGTACTCTGACTGTAACAACAATTTTGTTGGTGCTCACAAAGCCATACGTCAGTTGTTCAAGAAAGCCTTTCAAGAGCATCACGTCATCGCATCTTCACTTGCAAATCATCAAATTGCATGGAGGTTCAATCCACCTGCTGCTCCGCACATGGGTGGCAAATGGGAAGCCGCAGTGAAATCTGTCAAATTTCATCTTCGACGAACAGTGGGCGACACATCACTTACTTTTGAGGAGCTCACCACACTGCTGGCTCAAATCGAGGCGATACTCAACTCACGTCCTCTGGAACCACTCAGCGATGACCCTGATGACTCATCAGCTGTGACACCTGGACATTTTCTCATCGGTGAAGCACTCACAACTGTCCCAGAGCCAACTTTAGTAGATTTGGCGATCTCACGACTCTCAAAATGGCAATTGTTGCATTAAAAGTTGCAACAATTCTGGCGTCATTCTCAAAGTGGCATCACCCTAACAATATCATCAAAATCGGTTCGTTAGTTCTGCTCGGGGATGAGCGCTTTCCCCCGTGCAAGTAGCCACTCGCACGGGTCACAGCGTTGCATCCAGGCAATGATGGGCCCACCAGAGTGGTGACACTCCAGACTGCTACTACGACGCTTACCAGGCCGATCTCAAAGTTAGCTGTTTTGCCCGTCTCACCCATAGATCAACTGCATGCAAATTAATCAGCAACCCCATTGTGGAGGCGGGCAGAAATGTTGGAAAATCAGCTGACGCACGGCGATCGATAATCGCCGTGCATCAACCTGTTGCTACTCGGTGATGTGCTGCGCTCGGCTGTCGCGAAGATAGCTTTGCAGGCATGCTACTCAAGCGAAAGGTCATCTCTCTCGCTTGAATTCAGCGTCTCACAACGACGCGTTTATACTGCTCAGCCATCTTGAACATTTTGACTTCTCATGAAAACCGCTTGGACAGCTCCAATACGGTACTCTCACCTCGGACAATTTTCGCCGATTTCTCAGGATGCACTCAATCCAGAAGTGCTCAACTGGACTGAAAATACACGGTAAGAGTGCACCGTCACAATTTACATAAATTTAGTAATGGTGAGGTGGGGAAATCTCAATTGTGCATCCTCATAAGTCTCATCTCGGGACGTGCTCTGCAGCACGGGCTGCACCACGTTTCACCTCACAAATTTTGGCACACCATTAATATAATTGTGAGTGCTTCTCATCAAATCTCACTCAAAATTTATTTGCGCATTTTAAAAATTTATTTTTTTGTAAGTTAAGCGAGTCGACGGGAGAACATAACCACTTTCTCTACCTACATATTTGGTCTGGTTATTTCACACCTGTCGTGAGTGAAAGCTCATTCTTTTTCAATATCTTGCAGATTCGACAACATCAGGAATTCTCAATAGTGGTTTGGGGCTGTGTGTAACGCTTATTTTCGAATTTGTAGGATTTGGAAGCGTTGTAGGTTGAACCGAGGGTGTTTCTAGGTTATAATTGTGGTATGTGGGCTTATTCTATGCTCGAGTTAGGTTCATTGTTTTATTTGCTGTCTTCTGTTGCACTTGTCGTATTTTATCGGTATGTGGGGTGTCTTGGATTTTAGCTTGCTCGTTCTGCTTATTTTTCACGTTTTTTGTATTTATTTTGCTATGAAAATAGTCTTTTTAGTGTTTTTTGAAATTGTTTCAACTTGTTTTATAATTTATTTGTTTGGTGAAGATGGCCTCGTGATGGCTGTGTGTCTGATGGTCTTCTCGTGCTTCGCTTTTATGTGTTTGCGGCTTTATCTTTATTTTTAAACATTTAGTGTTCGGTGAGACGGTGGTGGTTCCACGAGTCGCACTGCCCGTGTGAAAATTCGTCCAAGAAAAACTGGCTTGCTTCTAGCGTCCAGCCAGTAGGCTCTATACAGTATTTGTGGGTAGGCGTTAGATGCTGCGTAGCCAGTATGCATTGTTCTTCTTCCGTATGCCTAGCTTCTAAGCAGTTCTCCCTCTCTAGTTTCTTCAATCTAGGCGCTAGATGCCAGTTTTCCTTATTTCTTGATGCAGGTGGCGCCACTGGTATCCGCTCTGTAGCAAGCGGGAAAGCCAGCTGATGCGCATCGTTATTTGAGTATGGACAGTTACAACGATATATCAGCAGTCATCGCGAAAAATGTGTGCAGTGCAAAGTGTATTAATTTACGTAACTCAACATAGAGACTACAGAAACAATTTCAATCGATACGAGAGTTAGTTTTGTGGATCATTTTTGTTTGACAATTCGTCATTTTTGCACAGGTAAAGTACTTTCGGAATTATGTGAATTAGAACGATATTTAACGTTCACATTACCCTGAAAAGGGTTTAGTTCGGACTCGAGCAGGGAGGAAATTAATCTAGGCTTCAATATTGGGTAAAAGTAGGATTTATTTACAAAGACGTAATAAATAATATTGTGATACAATGTGTTGGAAAATCAGTCGGCGCACGGCGAATATCGATCGCCGACCTATTGCTGCTGGGTAGTGTGCTGCGCTCGGCTATCACGAAGATAGCTGAGGCAGTGCCTCGCAGGCATGCTGCTTAAAGCGAGAGGCTGTCTCTCTCGCTTGACTTCAGCATCGCACACCGGCTGTCTCGCTCGCTTGACTTCAGCGTCGCACAACGACACGTTTGTAAAGCACAGCCATCTTGAGATCTTTAGCACTTCTGTGAAAACCCCCTTGGACAGCACATCCTTCTGTACATACCTCGGACTTTTTCACCATCTTACCGGATCTTCTCATCAATTTCGTGCTCATCAGGTCTCAAATAAACGGTAAGAGTACACCTTCATAATTTATCTAGATTCAATGTGGTTGAGGCGAGTATTTTTCATCGGCGCATCCTCATATAGTCTCACCGCGTGGCGTGCTCTGCAGCGCGGGCTGCACCACGTTTCACATCAAATCTTTCGCACTCAATTAATATAATTGCATGTGCTCTCACGTAGTCACAGTACTTGCTCTCGACTAAACTTGCTGGGAATTTACTGGGGATATATCTTTCTCATTTGTGCATCCTCAAAATTCTCATTTCGTGGCGTGCTCTGCAGCGCTGGCTGCACCACGTTCACCTCACAAAATTGACAGCACACAATTAATATAATTGTGTGCTTTTCACTCAAAATCTCTATTAAATTCATTTTATTTATTTGTACTGTTTATATATATTTTTTTGAAGTGTAAATTTCGATGATAGATTAAACCTCTTTCTCTACAAACATCTTTAGTCTGGTTCTTTTTTCCCTGCTTCGAGTGAAAACTCATTTGTTTGCAATGTATTTCAGATTCCATCTATTAACACTACCTGGAATTCTCAACGCAATGAAAAAATAGAATATCGTTAATGACTATCATTCTCAATCCCTTTTTTAATGGTTTTTTGGCATCCATGTCCCTCACAACAAAGTTTACCTGTGCTCACGCACTCCTATATAATCGTGTCCGTTAAGAAATGTGAATTTTAAATTGATAGAATATCCCTTAATTGGCATGATACCATTCTGGTTGATTTGAGTGGAATTCTACTGATGGTACAAATGAAAATTGTTATACCGACCGTATCCTCGATAATTTATCATCGCGTCCTAGATCCTACGTCGATAACTAAGCGATGTGCAAACGTGCTCTATTACCACTCTTCGATTACGGATCTGGAGTCTGTCACGTAGCCCTGTGGTGGGGATAGGGCTTTCGCTTGAGTTCCCCTGGCTACGCTAGCTGCTCGCTTGCCTGGCCACTGCTGCGGTGGAGGCGTCAGCGAGATGCATTCTCGATGCATCGGTGCATCGCGATGACGACAGGTATTTTTTATGGGTGTTTTTAGTCCCTTGTTTTTGGAGAGTTTTCTGATTCGCTTTATTCATACCCCTTGGTATCCTTATACCATGAGATATTGTCGTCTGGGATGCTGTGCAGCTGGTTCGAATGTTCCTGCGACTCAGTTACTGGACTTTGATGCCACGGGATATGTTCCTCTTTGCCCCTTGGAATCAGACCTGGTGCTTGGAGTGGTGTTGGCGATATGATCTTCCTTCGGTTGGCTAGCTGGTCCTCCTTCTGGTTGGTGATCTGGTCTTCCTTCTGGTGGGCTATCTGGTCCTAGTTGAGTATCTGTGAACAAATGCTCCCCGATGATAAAATTTACTATATACTGGCTTACCCGCCCTTCTGCCAAGTTCTGCCTGTATAAAAGGGTATTACTATATTTGATAGTCGTCCTACAGCCCTCGTCAATTTCTTCTATCTGCCTATCGTAATTAACGCGTCCCACGTTGAAACTTTTCCATACATTATTTAGTACTCTAGTGGTTTGTACTATCTTTGCTTGAGTAACGGTAGTTCGTTTCTCGATACGCAGTTCTTCATAGTGTTTGTCGTACGTAGTACAGGTTCCTCTGGTTGTGTGTATCTGGTGTATATAGGCTTGTTGTTCTCTATAGATTTCGTACCGCGTGGTACCGGTGCTTCACTGTGTCTGTCTTGCGTGTACCTCGGCTAGTTATGTGGTACCTTATTGCGTATATGAGACGAACCAGACGTCTCAATATATGTATGCAACATAACCTCTACTTTTTTTTACTGTGCATTCTTCGTGTTGTTCAAATACAGTTTCAGGTTTCGGTGTTAGTGATGTGATCGTGGACAAAGAAAAAAAAACAAGACCGCACAAACAAAAAGTTTCGAAGCATCGTGCTATACGAGACGAGGTTGACGAAATAATGGCAAAACGATCTCGATATTGTAATGTATTAACCCTTTGCACTCCGTAGGCGCCGCTATTGCGCCATCTGCTGTTGAGTAACAAAACACTCGGAGTGCAAAGGGTTAATAAATGCACGCAGTATTCAATTACTGGGTATTCTATAATTTATTCAGACGGACAGGTTACGTGTTTCTTTGGCGGGTGAGCTCACACTGGCCTCGTCTCTCGGCGAACGCTACTGACTTATTGCTGCGATTACTTAGCTGTAAATGGCGATAATCGCTGACGCGTATCCCGTGTTTAAACACTACAGATATCAACTTCGTATTGGTGAGTAAATTCCGTCTTATGTCGCTATTCAACAATATTGATGCTATTAAGAACCCATGAAGTTTTTCAAAATCTATTGCGAAGTTTTCGCAATCTACGATTCCAAATGTATCTACGACGGCCGTTTGAAAAATTTCCGGCCTCATCGACATAAAGTACCTGTAGAAAATAATTTCTTTCGCCATCCGATAGATGGCCTTGACACATGTAAACTGTAAAAATTTCGAGTCATTCTGATCATTACTTTGCCTATGGCACTCTTTCAAATTTGTCAGCTGACATTGTCTGTTAATAATGGAGCAAATTAAGTATCGCGCAGTGATGTAATTTCCTCATTTGAAAGGGAAAAGACTCAGAAAATAAAAGATGAGTTAGACTCTGTATACGGTGAAGGTTCTCCTTCATTTACATTAGTCAAACATTGGGTGGCCGAGTACAAACGTGGTCGCACGAGCATTTTAGACGAAGAACGTTCCGGGCGCCCGAAAACTACAACAACTGACGAAATGGTCGATTTAGTGCATCAAACTGTGATGGAAGATCGTCGATTCACTGTTAAGGATATTGCTGAGGTTTGTGGGATATTATCTAAATGGGTGCAAAAGATTTTACATCAAGATTTGGATATGAGAAAATTATCCGCGCGCTGGGTGCCGCGCTTGTTGACGATCGACCAAAAGCGCACACGGATGGACATGTCGCGCGAGTGTCTTAGCCTGTATAAAAAAAATCCAGCGGAATTTTTGCCGCATATGATAACTGTCAATGAAACCTGGTTACACCATCATACGCCTGAGACCAAACAACAGTCAATGCAGAGGATTGCCGTGGGGGAACAACTCAGAAGAAGGCAAAGTTGGTTCTCTCTGCACGACAAGTGATGGCGACAGTTTTTTGGGGTAGACGTGGAATAATTCTTATCGATTACCTTGCAAAGGGTAAAACAATTAACGGACAGTACTATGCTGCATTGCTGGATAAATTGAAGGTCAAAATAAAGAAAAAACGTCCGCATTAGTCTCACGAAAGGTATGAAGAACAATCTAAAAGGAACACGCTAAATCACTATAACCAAAGAGAGGAAATTATCGGGACAAATGGGCCACAGGACGACTAGAAGATATAGTAATACCCTGCTATACCGGCAGAACTTGGAAAAGCGGGGAAGTCGGTATAAACGGACACGACATACCACAGTTGGGGAGCATTCTGTTCACAGACTTTCGCCAACATCCGGAATCTACCAAAGGAGGACCAGCTAACCAACCAAAGGAGGACCAGCTAATCGACCAAAGGCGGACCACCTGACCAACCAAAGAGAGGACCAGCCATCCAGCTAAAGAAGGACCACCTAGTCAACCCAAGGAGAAGCACCTTCAACCGCTCCACTCCAAGGACCAGGCCTGATACCTCTGGCCCAGGGAAAACGAACATCTTCCAAGGTCAACTACTGAGTTACCAGTCATTCAAGTAGCAGAGTATCCAAGCCGACAAGATCTCCCATCGAAAATAAACCAAGTGATATGGATGGAAAATATATTAAATCCATAGGGACTTAAAAAACACCCTAAAAACTAGCTAGAGCCGCTCCTGTCGCATTTCCGATGCGCCGATGCACCGAGGATGTACCGCGCTGACGCCTCCACCGGACCAGCGGCGGGACCAGCGAGTAGATCGCGTAGCCAGGAGAGCTCGAGCGAGAGCTCTGTCCCCACTACAGTCCACTCAATATAGGTATAGAATAGGCTACCTCCGAAGGCGAGGAATAATAACAGAGCCGATATAGATATACTAACGATGGCAAGCCCAACAGGCTGTTTCCTTATGTAGAAACTATACTACCATATAACTAAAGAAAATATTTCAATAAATCAATATAAAATCTCCCACTTCGTGCGAACACGATTATAACGGCATGCGTAAGCCCGGGTCAAGTTTTTTTTGTAAGGTGCATAATCACCAAAACTAAAAAGGAGTATATTTAATTATCGTACAAATTATTTATCTGTCTAATGTGACTAATAAATCATACTTTTACCTAATACTGAAGCCTATATTAATTTCCTCCCTGCTCGAGTTCAAACTGAAACTCTTTAAGGGTGATGATAACGTAAAATACCGTTACAATACAGATTCTATATTGGTCCAGACAATATTCTGCAACCCGACCATATACAACATAAATTCATACAGGTATTCCACTACTCCATAGAATTACAAATTTATAGCTCGAAGACATGGCCCAGAGTTCGTTGATGAGACGGGCCAAAACAAAGTGTCTAGGTCCTGATTATAAAGCATTGTTATTAAAATGATACGATTCGTTTCACCAACTATAGGCAGGTCGAAGACCAAGGCGAAAATATGAGTCAGGCCGGTTAGTGAAAATTGTTCTTCATCGCGATATGATAAAAGAAAAATAAATACATTGTCTATATTATTCACAGTACTGACAGATTGAGAGCTCTGTCTACATTGCCTAGAGCTGGTCGATGAGACTGGCCAAAACAAAGTTCCCAGTCTACGCGTATATAAAAAAAAGTGTTGTTCGAGTCCTACACTTCTGTTCCACCGCTTTCAGTATCGTCTTGAGCGTTTTTGCCTTCCACTCAAGGACGTAAGAGCTCAGACGCCGATGTATAGTATTTCGGCATGGATTTCCATTTTTAGGAGTTGATAAACATGTGGCTCACCTCTGTGGTACAACAGATATAATTATATACCAGCTTTTGATGACGGGAAAACCTTCCTTCACACAATTTCTACGGTCCTCATAACCGCCGTGCTTGCCGGGTTTGGAGACCTGGAATGTGATTCTCCGAAATTCCTTGTCCAACTTCCTTCCAGGATGTTTCTGCACCAGCCACGGGGTAGATCTCCCGTAGAATGAGTGGCACCGTGATACAATGAGCAGCCCATCCATCGCTGTTAGTGGTATCGAATAATCAATTCGAGATTATTGATGATGATATAATATCACTCGAAAAACTTTGGTGTTGCGGCAGAATCGCCGCTTGGCTTGGCGACATCAACTGTACTGTCGCTCCGTTTTCGGGGTTCACCTGCCAAAGCGCAAAACCCCGATCCAACGACTTAAATTTCCTACCGCATGGGTGGCGACTCCTCACGTCGAAATTAGGCGCGGCGCGAAATATGAAATCCTACTAGGATACACTACAATGTATATATGTATATATACCATATGTATATATATATTATTACATTTATATATTATATAAAAGGTGGTTAAATTGTAAGGGCCGATGTTGAATGTGAACCACACCTAAACGTCAAGTTTTTTTCTGCATTTCATTTGACATTTCTCAATTTCAGACTAACTCAATTTGAACCATGGAAAGATACACAATCGAGCAACGCGTTAAAGTTATTCAGGCTTATTATGAAAATGGGCGTTCAAATCAAAATGCATATCGTGCACTTGGTGATTTTTTCGGTCAATTTAATCGTCCAAATGTGCATACAATCGGAAAAATCGTGCAAAAATTTCAGCAAACCGGGTCTGTAGGAGATATTAAAACACCAGTGCATGCTCGTACAGCTCGTACTGCAGAAAATATTGCTGCTGTTCGCGATAGTGTGGCTGAAGAGCCGTCCACCTCAACTCGTCGTCGTGCCCAACAATTGCACCTCTCACGATCGTCGTTGATGAACATTATGCATAAAGACTTGCATTTACACGCTTATAAGGTGCAATTGACTCAAGAACTAAAGCCTCTTGACCATTCCAAACGTCGTCAATGGTCAGAATGGTGGCAAGAAATGGCAATAATGGATGATCAATTTTCGAAGAAAATCATCTTCAGTGATGAGGCACATTTTCACCTCAGTGGATTCGTCAATAGGCAGAATTGCCGCATTTAGGCGAATCATAATCCAAGAGTGATTGTCGGAAAACCAATGCACCCACAAAGAGTGACTGTTTGGTGCGGTTTATGGGCTGGCGGCATCAACGGGCCGTATTTTTTCCAAAATGAGGCCGGTCAGGCAGTTACTGTGAACGGTGTTCGCTATCGTGAGATGATAACGAACTTTTTATGGCCCGAATTGGAAGATATGGATGTGGGCGATATGTGGTTTCAACAGGACGGTGCCACTTGCCACACAGCTAACGAAACAATGGCTCTTTTGCGCGACAAATTCAATGGCCGTGTTATCTCACGTGGTGGCGATGTCAATTGGCCGCCAAGATCATGTGATTTGACACCGTTGGACTTCTTTCTTTGGGGTTATTTGGAAGAAAAGGTGTACGTCGATAAGCCAGCAACAATTCAAGAGCTAAAGGATGAGATAATTCGGCACATTAACGGCATAGAACCTCAATTATGCCTAATGTCATCGAAAATTTGGACCATCGGATGGAGGTGTGCCGCCGAGGTCGCGGCGGCCATTTGGCCGATATTTTGTTCCATACATAATTGAACCATACCATATTATCATAATAAAAAGAATTGACAATAATTTCCTAAATAATTTGTGTTTTATTCAAAATCAACATCGGCCCTTAAAATTTAACCACCCTTTACAATATACTAAAGTAAATTATTATATTTTTTATGAAAGTTCGTGATTGTAAAGTGAGAAACGAGCAGCACGTTTGAAACGAGACGCAGATCATCCCTATATATTTGTCATACGCGTCAACATTTTATGAATCATTTAAAAAATGTTTACCATTCGAAAGACCTTTACCTCAACGCATTGATTTTAATCGATACATTATGGTAAAGGTTAGGTAAGAATTACATAACCTATATTTCGTACTGCTAATCCTCGCCGTATCGCAATGAGCCGAATACGTTGTTAGATTTTTCACACTTATGTGTCGATTACAAAATTATTTCCATACAAATTTAGTGGCAAAACTATGTAATTAAGAAAAAAATCGATTTTAGCCTACATGTGCTTATGATACACGAGTAAAATAAACAAATTGGATCGATGATAATAAACCTGCGATGCAAGAGAAAAAGTTGAATCGAAACTTTCCATACATGGGGTAATTTTCTATCGAGTTTTTTTTATTGGATTATAATATTTTCATTAAATTATCGTTATATAGGGATCGTGTACACTTATACATTCTCACCAAAGTGAGAATGTGTCGTTATGTACATGCATACTAGCTGCAACATCCAAAGTCCAGAACGAGCACTTTGTTGGTACAAAGTGTATGTATGTACACGATGATACATTCTCACTTTGGTGAGAATGTAATTGTGTGCACAAAGGGTGAGAACAAAGACGGCGCTGAGCGTCGGATGAACCTCTATTATCGCGTAGTCGTGCAACGAGTAAGACGTGCGGAACTAAACAAAACGTACGATATATTCGCAATACGGTTGGTTATTTAATGATTTTGGGAGAATTTGTTTTTGTATATTAATGAATAACACTGTTTGTTTGAAAATACTTGAGCATTTTGCTACGCGTTGCAGGACTGCGCACTGCAGGCTAGCGTGGGCAACTGCTTGCTATTGCTGCTTAGCGGCAGCACCTCACAGGAGCATTAAACTCGCACTGAGTCAGCGTGCCAAGCAACAGGTCGCTGCGCGCACGCGTTCTACGACTGCTTGGTGAGACGACGGCTGTTTCCATATCGCAGCCATCTTGCGTTTTGCTCTTGCACGGCTTTGACCGTTTCCGAGACTCGTGTGCTCACAACATAGTTCAGTGCATCTAAATAATTCTCATTTATCATATCAGCATTGATATATTAACGTCGGCCTAGTACATCAACATATTGGCTCATCGTGTCGTCCATCCGACTTCAGCTTCACCACGTGGCCCGATCGCGACAACACATTTCATCACTTACACCGATTAATATAATCGTGTGTGGTAACAAGCTCACCTCAATTTATTAACTCTTTTTTATGCTCATTTTGATATATTGTTTTCTATGTTTTACGTGTGTTACTTGTATGTTTTCGTCCACGGCATTTGACAGGTGGAGCAATAAATGCCACTGTAAACCACATCTGTGTACTGCGTATTAATTCACCTGCTATCATTTTATAGTCCACTTCTCTCCAACAACTGAATTCTAGAACATTTGATCCTTCGAGCCGGATAGCAGTACCACTAGCATCGTGCTCTAATATCAAGTGCATGGACGCACTCTCAGCCAGCGCACCGAGTAGGAATACGTTCCACCAGCACGCCTCGATGGAGGACTCATCCAGCTCGTAGAAGACGAAGGTGTGAGATTTCCACTCATGGTGCCATCCATCACGCATGGCCGTTACGTGGATGACATTTTTGGAGGGGCAGACATAGGAGAACAGCTCAATCAGATTGCTCAACAGCTAAAGGAGTTGTACATGGCGGACGGATTCTCACTTGCTAAGTAGCACGCAACAGACTCGGACGTATTGGTCAGCGTCACTGCTCCTGAGTCATCTTACTCAGAGATTATATTGGACGACTGCTCAACCAAAATACTTACTACAGGTGATGTGCAAACACGCCTCTTAGGAAGTTGTACCTATTGATGCTGACGACTGTCAGTATGATTCGATAAAAATTAAATCGTTTTCGGTGCCACGATATATACATCTCTTGCGCAATAATTTACACACGATCGAGATCGATATAAGAGACGAGTTTGGAAATCCTTTACCATTTGAACAGGGAACGTTGACTGGGACACTACATTTCAAAAGGTCCCACGATTGATTACGCCGCTATGGATGATATTGACAGTGTGCAGCACGGATGGGGCCGTCGCGGCGGTATTAGCCATGTTTATATCGGAACGGCTATTCAACTCAACTTTCTCGGGGGTCTGTTTCGTCGAGTGTTACCACTTTTAAAGAAGGGTGCTACTAAAGCAGATGGCAAAGAGGCATTGCGAGCTAGTGTAAACATAGCCGGTGATTTCCTCGATAGAAATACTATATAGCTGTGATAGATGCTATTCGCGAGAGAGCGCGAGAATCAGGCAGTAATCTCAAACGCAAAGCCTCTGGAAAAATTGACACTCTCATGCGGGGGTCTGGTTATAAAAAACGCAAAATTTCGCGAATTTCTCATTAATCCAACGAACGTGGACCACGACGTATCTCCTGTAAAAAGAAAAATGTAATAAAGAGAAAAGTAATAAAGAAGAAGAAGAATAATAAGAATAATAAGAAGAAGACGACTCGTCAAGGAACGGTTGCAGATATTTTTGGATAGCTGAAACAAGATGGCTTTTCTACACGCGCACTCGTGCGAGTATGTTAAATCGAAACTTGAATTATTTTCACTCCCACGGACGCAAACTACAAGCGAAGGCTCCAATTGGGTGTATTATAAGCCAATTTCTTTGCTAACAGATGATTCACCTATTGAATTTGTCATTTCTGGACAGGGTGATGAGTGTATCAATCTCGCGCATACTATGCTTACAATTAGTCTGAGAGTGAAAATAACATCTCCTTCTACGGAAATTGTCGTGGGTGAAGCGCCTAAAGTACCAGGTGTATGCATAAGTTTTTTCCGGTTTAACTAAGAGATGGCGCCAGCGAAAAGTACGCAGCGTATTAATTTGACCTATACGTCATTTTGTTCGTCTGACATTAACCTACAAACACACACAAGTTGAGTCCGCCAAAAACTAGCGTCTTTGTTTTATCGTTCAGTGATCATGTCGAGTTTTGTGCCTGAAAAAGAACATTTGCGGCACGCATTGCTTTTTTTATTTAATCAAAAGAAAAAGGCTGCTGAAAGTCAACGTTTGCTGGTAGAAACATATGGTGAACACGCTCCATTGATTAGAACATGTGAGACATGGTTTCGACAATTTAAAAGTGGTGATTTCAATGTGAAAGACAGTGAGCGCTCTGGTAGACTACAAAAATGCGAAGACGAGCAACTGCAGGAGTTATTGGATGATGACCCAACTCAAACTCAACGGCAATTAGCAGAAGCATTACATGTGTCACAAGAAACAATCAGCAGACGTTTACGAGTAATGGGGAAGATCAATAAACTCGGTAAATGGGTCCCACACGATTTGAATGAACGTCAAATGGAAAATCGCAAAGTCACTTGTGAAGTGCTGCTTCAACGCCACGAAAGGAAATCATTTTTGCATCGAATGGTGACGGGTGACGAAAAATGGATTTATTTTGAAAACCCGACGCGGAAAAAATCGTGGCTTTCACCTGGCGAAGCCGGTCCTCCAACACCAAGGCCAAATCGCTTCGGCAAGAAGACCATGCTCTGTGTCTGGTGGGACCAGAGCGGTATTGTGTATTATGAACTCTTTAAGTCGGCGAAACCGTTAATACACAACGCTATCGCCAACAAATTATCAATTTAAACCACGCATTAATCGAAAGACGACCGGAATGGGCCAGAAGACATGGCAAAGTGATTTTGTTACACGACAATGCGCCGTCTCACACAGCAAAAGCAGTGAAAGACACCTCGAAATCGCTTGGATGGGACATCCTTCCGCACCCGCCGTATTTGCCAGACCTGGCGCCATCTGACTATCACCTCTTCGCATCAATGGGGCACGCGCTCCCAGAGCAGCACTTCAGCAATTTCGAGGAAGTTGGAAAATGGCTCGACGAATGGTTTGCCGCAAAAGTCAAGCAGTTTTTCTGGCATGGTATTCATAAGTTACCTGAAAGATGGGCGAAATGTGTAGAAGCCGATGGCCAATATTTTGAATAAAACAAAAATTAATTTCCCTTGAAAATTACGTGTTTTTTTTTTTTACCAAAAAACCGGAAAAAACTTATGCATACACCTGGTAAGTACCGGCCCTGTAAACAATCTCTTGCATTCTATATTTAATCAGGTAGATGTATACCTGAATCAAAAACTAGTTTCACCCGCGAATAATGCCTACGCTTATCGAGCGTACATAGAAACACTGTTGAATTACGGTCCAGCTGCCAAAAATTCGCATCTCACGAGCGTTCTCTGGTGCGATGATACCCGTGGAAAAATGGATGATATTACATCAGGAAATGCGGGTCTTATAAATAGAAAATCATTTTTAAATATCGGGAAAACTGTAGACATGCTCGGCCATCTGCATTGCGATATATTCAATCAGGCGCGGTTCCGATTAAACGGTGTCGAGATGCGACTACGGCTGGTGCGGTCTAGAGATTCATTTTGTCTTGTGGGCGATACAAAGAATGGTCAATGCGGCGTGAAGATTCTCGAGGCATCGGTTCTCGTTCGTAGAACAAAAACAGCTCCTGGCTCCTGCTCTCACATGCTAGAACTCTGGCAAAATCTATGGCTAAATACCCTCTTACGAGAGTCGAGGTAAAGGGTGTTTTAATACACTTCGGTGTTCATGGAGAGACTATCGATAATATCGTGCTAGGTCAATTGCCGAAGCGTATGAATATCGGTTTTGTCGATAACAAAGCATTTAACGGCGACTTCAGTATGAATCTATTCAATTTCCAAAATTACAAGATAAATTATATCTCGTTGTATGTAGATGGTGCTCAAATACCTTCCAAACCGTTTCAAGCTGATTTTACGAGAAATCATCTGTATGTGGATGCTTTTCAAACGTTGCTTTCGGGAACTGGAATATATTTCTTGAACGATGTTAATTCGATCGATCGCGATAATTATCGCGATGGATACTGTCAGTTTGCTTTTGATTTGACACCCGATCTTTCGGCGAACAGCAATTCACATTGGAATTTAATAAAGCACGGTAGTGTGGGAATAGAGGTACGATTTGAGGATGCGGTTGCTTTAACGGTAAATTGTGTAGTCTACGCGGAATACGATAATGTCCTTGAAATCGACGCTTCTCGGCAGGTAATAGTGAATTTTACCGGATAAGCGAAAAAATGTGCTGATGTCGGAATAAAGTTGTTTTGTGTTAAGAGACGTAGAAGCGTCTTTGTGAGTAACTAATCAGTCGAACTTGAGCATCTGTACAGATTAGACGTGAAAATGGATATCGTCGTGTATATGCAGGGAATGCGTGGTAAAGACTCGGAATTTATTCCGAAAGAAATTGACGTGGTAGCAGTGGATAGACTGTACTCTGCTCATTGGATCGTCGCACCACTGTGTCACTTTGCCGAATTACGGCAGCATATGCTAACTTGCATGAAATTTCGCGAAAATCAAGACGTATCTGTACACGCGGTGACAAGTAGGCTATACTGCTTTGCGATATCTCGAGTCGTGAAATTTCCAATCTGGAGGATGAGGAGGGCGCTCCATCGTACATATTTATGCCGAAATCTTTGCGACAATGCTTCAGACACGCTATGATAAACGATACAGCGCCTTCGTATTGTGCAATGCGCCAGGCTTTCCAAAATTGGCTTCGCGAGCACCCGATTAAAGAAGAATCATACATGGATGTTTGTTCGGCAGACGAAGAGGAAGAGAATAAGAAAGAGGAAAAATCTTCACCATGTAGTCGTGACACGATCGACGATGCTGTGAAATAAATTTTGCATTTATACGTCTATCAAAACGTATATGTCATCATTTAATCATTGACTATGTGTTTAGCATGAACACTAGACAAATCTACGAGAGTCTGCAGTATCTATCGCTTTCAACCGTTAGCTGAGAGTATACCCAGTTCCTCGTGTATGGTCGTTACCGGCCGGACTCGTAGTTAACACGGACAACCACGACGGGCCTGGAGAGCGATGGATCGCCATGAACGTTAACTATTACGGAAAAGGAATGTACTTTGATCGCTACGGGCTATCACCGATTATACCGCAACATCTCGCACGGCTACGAAGAAACTGCAAGTTCTATTGGCACGGCCTCAAACGGCTATAGAGTAATACGTCGGATGTGTGTGGACAATTTTGTATCGTATTCCTGCATTTTATGTCGTTCAGCTTTACCATGTCGCGATTTAATAATCTCTTTAGTGATAATGTAATGAAAATCGATAGAATAGTAGGTAAATATTACAATGCTTTTGCCTCTCGACGATCAGACAGTGATAAAAATAAATTTAACGATGGAGGGATCTCCGAGCAAATATTACCGTGTTTGCAGGAATGTTGCATGCGACCGTAAATGTGTGTAAAGTGATTTAAACAAAATATTGATTAATTAAAAAAATATACATCGTCTTACTGTATCTCTTATTTTATAATTATTACAATAATTATATGCAATTATTTATAATTATTACAATAATTATATGCAATTATTTATAATTATTACAATAATTATATGCAATTATTTATAATTATATTATATTTGAAGTCCCTCTCGGTCCGGTATCATATTCTACGCCTTTTACTACAGAGCAAGCGTTTCGCTAGGGGGCCCAGCACAAAGCGATACGCAAAGCGATACGCACGTGCAAAACCGCTGATGTTGCATTCAAAGCGCTGCACACCTAGTTATGATTCAGAGGGGGTTTGTTATCTTTAAGCCCCCTGATACCCGCCAGCAGCATCCTAAGCATTCGCTCTGTCTTTAACTTCGTGATCGTGCAGTCTAAAACGTATTTTTTTGTCGTGTATCCGCGTTACGATGCTAGTGTTCTGGGTGTTGCTTTTCGGTGCATCGTGTTATATATTGACTTGGATATGATGGTTCATCTACGAACGGATGAAATTTGGGACGCATATGAGGAGATGCTAAAAATTCTCCATCGTACTTTTTACAAATGGGATCGTGAGGCTTTTAGTATCGTCCTGGAGGACCTTTATACGGGGATGAGGTGCGTGCCGATCGCTGTGAGCTGATCCACGCAGACGATGACGGATACTCGGAAATGCTGGTGATCGATCAGGGGTACTCGATGTTCGTCAATTGGGATCGATTGTATTATCCTGATACCTTCAGCGTGATGATACCTGCATTAGGCATAGGGTGTCGTCTGCATGGATTGAAGCTGGTGGACGACTCTGGTCTGATGCCACTTCTCAAGTCGATGTGTGGTTCCTCCGAATCATTGCACGGGGTGGTGGCAACGAGCGAGAGCCGCGCGCGCATGTGTTCGGGGTCCTTGGTCCCGAAATAGCCATCGGGTACGATGGCGGCGACGTGGCCGAGGGCTTCGAGGACCCCGAGCTTCCTGAAGCGGACGATGCTCGGGTGTGAAAGTGTGCGTGTGTTTGTGTGTATGCACGCGCGCGCTTGTGTGTATGCACGCGCGCGCTTGTGTGTATGTGCGCGTGTGCGTGTGCGTGCGATAGTAAGAGAGACAGGAGTTAAAATCGCCGTGGAAGAAAGGCGCATGTCAACAACAGCAGAGGTGGTGAGTACATAATTTTATTTTGTTTTCCAAGTATGTGTACATCTTTGCTCCATCCTGCTCTTATCTCTACTCTTCCTTATTCACCAGAGTACCCACACCACCTCACTTTACCATCTCTCTTTGTACCTGCGGCTAGCCTTGCAATTGAATAACATAGATTGATTTAATGCAGTAAAACGAAAATAATTTATTCGAAGAGCTTAAATAATGTTTGAAAATATGTCTGGGCACAACAGTGCCAATACTGGTTCCTTTCGGTGCTTTCAAGACTTTTTCAAGGTTTTGATGAGGTCCCGTACTTGCACTGTCTCTCTCACGACTTTCCTTTTTTCTGGATGATATGTTCTTATGATGTTCTTTGGTGTTGAGACGATATAATTTTAATGTTCTTATAACGGAGCTAATACTTGCTCTGATATAATACCATTTGGGGGCATAGTATGATGAGTGAATCTTGAATGGTTAGAACGATGTTTATTTCCCTAGAAGTTAAACATGTCTTTCAGGACTTGACAACGTGATGACTGGTGGCGTTCCACAGGGCATACTCATTGTAGTAGTTCATCATTGGTGATAATGCTGTGTAACGGTATTTTTTAACGTTATCATATATTTTTATTTTTCGTGGGAATTCGGGCTCGATCACAGGACTAATTAATTGAGACTTCTTAGTGGTTGACAGTAGGGCTTTATTCCAAGAAAAACAATTTCGTAAAAACGTCACTTTTAATTACGGTCACTCGAATTTTACATAATGTCCATCTAATTCCGTAATTTCCGCAATTATTTCGACGATTATAATTTATTTTATGTTTACCTCTCTCGGTACTCTCGTAGGCTTATTATTGTTCTTGCACCGTCGTGTTGTTGTACCCTCGGTGCACAGATATTTCACACTCGTTGCTATTACGCTTCGCATTCGCTCTTTCGATAGAGTGTATCAACTCTACTTACAATTCTTTATCTTTCACACTTATTTTACTTATTATATCGGGCAATGTTTATGACGCACGCTGTTATTTCTATTTTCCTATACGTTTCCTTTTATAGTATTGATTAAACTTATGCACTCGTTTCTACCTTTATCTATTTTCTAACGTTTCCTAATTCTATATTCTACTCGGTATCGAAAACTCGGGGATTCCGTCGATTTTATTTATCATTATTTCTTCTTATTCGAGCATGACTTCTCGGTATCCGCGGGCTCGAGCTTCGGTTACACACACACACCTTGGCTTCGACTCGTTTCCCGCACCTACACCGCCACACGCACACGTTCACTACTTGTACAGAGTGTATAAACTCTGTGTACAATTCTTTCTCACTTATACCCGTTTAACTTTCTCTCTGTCGTTCTTTCACTCATATGCTCGTATAATTTTCGTCTCTACAGCTGGTTTAAAGACCACACGGTTTAATGTTATTCTCCTTTCCACGACTCTCCTAATTTTATGCATTAATCCTGTTCTCTTATAAATTACTCACTTAACTGTATTCATTAATACTATTCACACAGATCTACTCGCACCCTCACTTAATCTATCCCTATTTTAATTTATTACTAATTTTGTTTCAATTCCACTAACTACTTCTTTATATCTTTAACACCACTCGCCTAATCTATTTTTCTTGCGGGGTTTCTTTTCCACTGATTCGTTATTCCGTTCTCTATGTTAACAGGAAGTGATTTCAAATCTCTACAAAACCGTTTCTCGTCAATTCTTATTTCGTTTAGTTTTTCCACTTATCTTTTTATGTTCCTGCTATACTAGCTTCGAGGATAAGAGAGCTTCCTCTCCCCGCGCAGGCTCTTTTATAGGCTTCCCCTCGCCTCATTCCCCTCTGCCTACTCTTCATCGTAATTTTCAAACCTAACGCATCTTTTCGGCTTTTTCGATCTGCCGTTGCCGCGCTCACCGCCTTCCCCTCGCCTCCCAGCAAAATCAGTTGGTCGCTGCCCTGCTGTTTATGTCAGCGAGGGAATTCCGATGGCGTGACGTAGCATGTTTTTCACGCGAGTTCGATGGCCTATTGCCCGCGAACTTCGGTACTCTTGTACCAAATCTGTCGCTCAGGTGTTCTTATGCCTCGAAATCTATACCGGCTCTTATAACAACGTGGACTCGAGAGTATAACTCTATTATCTCGCACCGATCATTATCGCTGCATCTACTCCTATGCTCATGCTTGTAACTATGTTACAGCTGTGATCGTAAGGTCGTCGTCTTTAGGTGTACAGATCCCGCAGAGTATCGTGGCATTTTCGAGTATATCTCTCGCTGGCAATACTCGGAATAATATGTTGGCCGCTTTGTTGCCTTTGCTCTAACATACTCGATGGTATAGTCGTATTCTTCAAGCATAAGGCTCTATCGGAGTAACCTCGAAAATATATTCTTGACGTTGAACAGCCAAACCAAGGCTTTGTGGTCGCTTTGGATCTTGAAATTGCATCCGAGAAAGTACTTTCGTAGCCTTTGAACGCTCTACAGTATAGCTAGTATCTCCTTCTCCGTTGTGCTATAATTTATTTCTGGTGCATTGAGTGCTCTGGAGATGTACAAGGAAATGTCCGCTTGTGACAGTACAGCGCCTAATCCCACGTTGGATGCGTCAGTTGTGCGTGTGAATTCCTTTCCGTATCCTGGGTAGAGAAGTACTGGTGCTGTGCAGAATTTGTCTTTGAGTGAATTTAATGTCGTTTGACATCCCGTAGTCCAAATGAACTCTTGATTTCTCTTGGTAAGATTGGTGAGCGGTTTTCCCATAGCGAAAAAGTTTTTATTACATTTTGGGTAGTTAGTGGCTAGCCCAAGAAAAGATTCAGCTGTTTTCGGGGTTTTTGATTGCTTGAACTCTCTACTTAATTCTAATTTTGCTGAGTTAGTTTTCACTGCATCTGGAGTTTCCACTGCAGGCTGGAGTTTTAATCCATTCTCTCATCACGGTTTGAATAGTATTACGAGATTCGCGTGGTCGACCGAAATACTATAACTTTATGGTCGACAGAAATACTATAATGTTGTCTAAATATACGAAACATGTCTTCCCGATTAGTCCCCGTAGAAGGGTATCCATCATTCTCTGGAACGTGGCTGACGCGTTCTTCAGTTTGAGCGACACGCGTTTGTATTCAAAATGTCCTTCGGGTATAAAAAAAGGCGGTATACTTCTTTGAATTTTCTTTCATCCGTATGTGATGAAACCCAGAACTATGATCAATTTCTGAGAAGAATTTCGCTTCACTCAGGTAATCAAGGATGTCATCAATCGCGGGTAAAGGTTAGGCGTCTTGTTAGCCGTTTTTTCGTTTAATGTTAAGAAATCTATTATAATTCTCAATTTATTTTCTCCATACGCGTCATTCTTCTTTAGTACTACCTTCTTTGGTTCTAGAGTTGTATAGTGGATTCGACTGCTTGATGATGCGTATATTTAACATCTCGCTAACTTGTCAAGATTACTCACGGCAATAGCATTCTAATGGTTTGTGAGAAGCGTTGTAGACTGGTTTGTCATCTTTTCAAGGCTTTGTGGTCGGCTTGGATCTCGAAATTGCGTCCGAGTAAGTACTGTCGTAGCCTTTTAATGCTCCAAAGTATAGCTAGTGTATATTGAGCATAACTAAAGAAGATGTTTATTTTTATACAATACGAACTTTTATTTTTTGTTATATGCAAATAACTCATGACATGGAACGAAATAGAACTGATGCACGTAAACGGTGTATTAAGTCGAGATATATGAAATATATAATAGTGAACGCATACTGAACGCGTGCATTGATCTGTGTTTGAGAATTTACGAGCATTCTTCTCGCTGCACTCGCTGCTACTGCGTGGTGGCAGCACCTCATGAGAGCGTGAAAGCCGCACTGTGCCAGCAGACCATGCAACAGCTCACCGCACGCACGTCCCCTAGAACAGCGTTGGCGACAACGGCTGTTTCAAATAAGCAGCCATCTTGCTAATTACTCATAAACTGCCTGGTCTCTCCTCATGAAGCGTACAACTCAGCTCAGTGTTTTCGCTCGGTGCTCATTAGTGTAATTCATCTCAAGAAATAGTGAACCTCAGACGTTAAAATTGCTGTAAAAATTATATAGTCTACTCTTCAGTACATCAACATTCATCGGTCTCATGTCGTGTCGCGCTCTCGTTATTAGCGTCACCGCGCGGCGTTTAGCACTCAGTGGCTGCTCAAACATTCTGCATTGATCAATATAATCGTGTGCAGCGTCGGTACTGCTCTCATTAAAATCGCTCTCTAGTTGTGTTTAATTAAGTTATCTTTTTTATATATTTTATTTTGTATTTATGTATTGATGCGTCCATCAAAGTGACAGGTGGAGCAATAAACCCTATTTATTCAACATCAGTGTGCGGCTTTTAATTCTGCTTCCAATTCTTTACAGTCCACTACTTCCTACCAACAACTGCGTTCTTGATCAATCTGAATCTAAATTATGGTACTTGCCGATTTGTTGTATTCGGTTGCAGTAGTTTTTTTGAGTTTGATTTTGGAACAGGCGACGTCTCAAGCTGTGTTTACGGGGATTCCCTCGGGGCTTACGAGTTATTTATTCATTTGACAAGATCTCTTGGATGAGTTCCGTCGGATGTTAAGGTTCGCGAAAGATTAACGAATTTTTATTAAACAGCAAGGAGCCCGTGAGATTTATTGCCCTCGATTTTAGTGGTAATGCCCTGTAAAATTGCCGAATGTGCAGAGAGAGTCGAGCCTCGCACCTTGCGTGGGTAATTGAGCAAGAGCGCGAGGTCATCACTCGGCTTTCACCATAGGTAATGGAACAATCGAAAAGTGCGATGTGCCGAAAGGAATTAATTTTTTAAATATCCGCTTTGGGATATAACAAAGCTATGTCACATTCTTCGAATTAAAAGTTGGATTCGCTGGCTAATTTCGGTCACTGTCAGCCTTGTAACTCGAGACTAACATAGATGACCGGGTTTAGAATGCATTTCTTGGTGCTCTAGATATTATGACGTATTATGTGATCATGAATTTTTTTTCCCTTCTTCACCATGTCGTCGTAGGTGGAACGAGTGTTTTTTTGACAATATTTATTGAAGATCCACTATCAATGAGGTATTTTCCTGTTCCTTGCAGCTTCCACTGGCAAGACTGTAGTCAGGCGGAGATGACAGTAACTCTGTTTGGTACTGTTCATGGAGCTGACCGACTAGCTCGTCGTCCATCTCATCGTTCCAGTGTACTTAACTACTATTTGTCCGCTGAGGGGGCTATTTCTAGTTGAAGTTCTTACGAAAATTTGTTTTCCTAAAACATTGATCTAACATGTGGCCATGTTTCTTGCAGTAGTTGCAGCTGAGCATCATGCGATCGCTAAGTGGCTTATTGTGGTTCGGTGAATTATGGACAACTGTTGATTTATTACAGTGGGGGAACGCTCGCTCGTGTGTCGTTTTTTCATCTTTATCTTTATCTACGCATCGCTCAGTCTATGTTCATTCTGAATAGCGGATTTGACATCGATTGATTATTAATTTTTTGTTTTCATTTGAAGAAAACTACTGCTAAATCATACCGATTACTTCGAGAAGCTTATGGTGAATATGCTCTATCGCAAGTTACGTGTGAACGATGGTTTCGGAATTTCAAAAGTGGTGATTTCGATGTTTAAGACAAAGAAAGTTGAAAGCCGTCAAAAAAAATACGAAGATGTGGAATTGCAAGCATTGTTGGACGTAGATGATTCGCAAACACAAAAACAACTCGCCGAGAAATTGGGCGTTAGTCAGCAAGCTGTTTCCAATCGGCTACGAGAGATGGGAAAGATTCAGAAGACTGGTAGATGGGTACCGCATGAGTTGAACGACCGGCAAATGGAAAAGCGCAAAAACACATGTGACATTTTGCTCGCTCGGTATAAAAGGAAGTCGTTTTTGCATCGTATAGTTACAGGGGATAAAAAGTGGATTTATTTTGAGAATCCCAAGCGTAAAAAAATCATGAGTAGACCCAGGCGCACCATCCACATCGACCGCAAGACCGAATCACTTTGACAGAAAGACGATTCTCTGTGTTTGGTGGGACCAGAGGGGCGTGGCCTATTATAAGCTGTTAAAACCTAGGGGAAACGGTTAATACTAAATGTTACTAATAACAATTGATCGATTTGAACCGTTCGCTGCTTGAAAAAAGGTCAGAATACCGAAAGAGGCAACACAAAGTCTTTTTTCTTTATGACCATGCTCGATCACATACGGCAAAACGGGTTCGCGACACGTTAGAAGCACTCAGCTGGGAAGTTCTACCCCATGCGGCTTACTCACCAGAATTGGCTCCTTCCCATTATCACTTGTTTGCATCGATGGGTCCCGCATTTGCTAAGCAGTGCTTTGGTTCGTACGAAGATGTGAAAAAATGGCTCGATGAATGGTTCGCAGCAAAAGGGGAAGATTTTTGCTGGCGTGGTATTCACAAATTGCCCGAAAGATGGGAAAAATGCATAACAAGCGATGGAGCATAATTTGAATAAAGCACGTTTTATCATTCTTCCGAATTTAACATGTTTTTTTAGAAAAAAATCCGCATTTCATACTTGTACACCTGGTATATAGGTGAGCCATGCACTTGACGTCCGAGGTGGTAAGTATCACAAGTCACGTGATTGCGTTACTTAGGGTCACTTAACAAGTTGTTTTCTAATTTCTGTAATATAATATTTATTACTTCAAATTGTCTTTCCTATGTTATATAATGTAAGTTATATTGTAGTTCCTCAAGATTAATATCAACGAAATGGAACGTAATTCACATTGTTCGGGAGTTTCATTTAAATTTGTAGTTTTAGCTTATCGCAGTCTCAATTTTAGGGTGCAAACTACAGATCTTAGTTCGAAGAGCGAGCATTACACAACATTATGTTATGCCGGTACCGAGTAATTGGATTATTCGGTAGTCGGTATAATATTAAAAGTTATTATTTTTTGGGATCGTTTGCCGCTAAGGAGATGGATCTCGAGTAAAAGATAGAAACGCGAATTTATATAAAAGGAAGTATTTATTATAAGCAACAGTAACTTTCCGTTGCCTATTTATATATCAAAGTAAGAAGTACAATAATGCGTTGTTTCGAGTATTAAACGAGGAACCAACCGTTCTCTTTTCAATCTAATTTAATACTGTCCTTTCGTAAAGCAGTTGCTAACTGTCTTCACGAAAATCCCTTAGTTTGCGTTTTTAGTGTTAGCCTATCGTCGAACGCCAAGCGAGTCGCCTCATGCTGCGTCGGCGTTCCTGGTGTCGATCGTACGATCGGGCATTGGACTTCGTTTCCTGTCTTGAACGAATTCCAATGTTACTTTGCTATGGAATATTCCCGAATATACGAAGTACGAATATTCCGCGGCACAAAATCCCTCCCCCCTTAAGAGGAAAAATTTTTTCTCTAAAAAATTTTTTCTGCGATTGGTTTCCCGTATTTCCTCTTACAATTTGTTACGGTTTGATGTTATGACAATACAATAAGAATTTTCATTTTTTTCATTTGTAACGATGAAGTTTTCCTTTTGCTTCTTATCGTCTTTCATGCCGAGCGAGTCGTTCTCGGTTGGGGGGACGGGTGCATACTCTGGCCAGCTCGGATCGCAGTTGCTCCTCTGGCTGTTGTCGTCCGAGCGGCTCGAGGTTGATGTTTACCTCGGCTGCTGCCGGGGTCGTTGCCTCGCTTGTCCTTGTTGGCGTTCGGTTTCGTTGATACCTATAACATTTAAACAGAACATAGCCAACCAAGGCTATTGGCGCTACTGCACCCAGTGAGTTGAAACTCATATTGTGGATGTGTTGCATCCCGTCTCCGGCAGTATTGAGGTCGTCCATGATTTGGTCGGCTCGAGCTCCGAGCTTTTGAAGCTCTTCCGGGTCTCGCAGCACGCTCTGCAGTGGAATTGTCCTCTCGGTCTGCGTAGGGGGCGCCTGGGCTTCAATTTTCGTTAACGTTAAATTGAACGATGGGAGATAGTTTTTCCGGATAATCTGTGAGGTCCGCCCGATGGTTTTTATGCTGAAATCTTGGGCGGTTACTATACATACGCCTACCAAAGCCAGTATGCCTGAATTTTTCTAAATTACCATTACTATGTATTACATGTTTTCCTTCGTGCTTTTTCAATTAAACAAGTTTTCATTTTACCTTGTTTCTCTTATTGGAGTTCCTTACCTTGCGCTTTGGGGAGCTCCCTACCCGCCTTTATTTAGCTTTTATTTCATTTTAGTGCTCTATAAAGAGCTTCAGGCGGTTTGCATGCACTGCCTGAGTTTTTCGTCCCTTTCGGATGACGTAATTGACGGGGGGCCTCTTTTCTACTATTTCGTGAGGTCCCGTCCACTTCGGGGTCAGCTTGGCTGACCGCCCCCTGCGCACCGTCTCGTCGCGGAGGAGTACGCGTTCGCTGACGCGGTACTCCTGCACCTGTGCGCCTTGGTCGTATGTAGTCTTCGACCGTCTTTTCGCGCCTTCCAGGTTGTCTCGTGCTACAGTCTATGCGGCACGTAGTCGTTCGCGTAACTCTTGGACGTAGTCGTCGTACGCATAGGTGCGGCGGGGCTCCTGCTTCACGGCGGTCGGTAACTCCGCT
Source organism: Cylloceria caligata (assembly GCA_963942595.1). NCBI lineage: Eukaryota > Metazoa > Arthropoda > Insecta > Hymenoptera > Ichneumonidae > Cylloceria > Cylloceria caligata. The sequence continues at coordinate 50,959,102 of OZ012705.1, read as the reverse complement.
TCGCGTCCGTATACCAATACATGGGGTGACAATCCGGTCCCCGTATGTGGAGTGGTGTTGTACGTGAACATCGCGTACGACAGCCACTCGTCCCAATTACCTTGATCCTTATTTATGAAATTTTTCAGATATTCAGCGAGGGTGCGATGCGATCTTTCTAGCGCGCCATTTGATCCCGGATGGTAGGCCGTCGTTTGTATCTTCTTGATTCGGAGCAGTCGACATATCTCTTTGAAGGTCGAGCTGAGGAAGTTCGTGCCTTGATCCGATAATATTATTTCCGGTGTCCCGTGCCGGCAAATCAATTCTTCTACGAGCGCCTTTGCTACTGTCGAAGCCTCTTGGTTCGGCAGTAGAATCGCTGCGCTGTACTTGGTAAGTGCGTCTTGAATCGTAAGTATATATTTTTTCCCGTTGACGCTTTCCGGTAGCGGTCCTACGATGTCGACCATAACTTTTTCAAACGACCTCGAGGGGGTGTCAGTTACCACCATCGGTACTCGTTCCCTTTTCCCGATTTTATTTTTCTGGCAGGATGCGCAGGATGTTATATATTTTTCCAAGTCCCTTCTTATGCCGGGCCAGTCGTACTTGGTCCGGATCCGATGCAGCGTACGCCTGATACCCTGATGCCCTCCTATGGGGGTGTCGTGGTATTCTTTTATGATTTTCATGCGATCTTCGAGAAAGGGAATGGCTACGCCACTGCGGCCGTCGCTGCGCTCTTTCGTAACACTGTCTCCGTCTGTGCTGCCGGAGGTTCGCGGGCTGTGGCCCCCGCGTTGCCTCGCTTCCTCAGCAGGCTTGTGCGGTGCTCGGCCCGCAGTTTCTGCACTCGGTGTGCCCACCGGTGGCTCCGCCGTTGGGTCGCTCTCTCTCTCGAGCGGCCTTGCAACGTTTGCCTTTCGCGGCCTTCCGCGCTTCGCGGGTCCGCCATGCTGTGCTGGGCCCGCTCCATCCTTGTTAGCGGTGCTCGCAGTCTTACCAGTGGCTTGCGTTGCTTGCTTGCGTGGTCTGCCCCTTCCCCGACCGCACGGCTTTTCGGCGGGGCTGTGGGGTTCAGTAGAGCGTTCTGCAGGCACGCTGCGAATCTCTCTATCCTCTTCTGGCGCATTGGCCAGCGCGGCCTCTCTCTCTGCCGCGTTGCTAGTCTGGCCCGGGGTATTCTCGGCTCTCCGCTTTATGCGGTCATTCGTTGTGCCGAGTTGCCCCATCGTACTGTCCTCTTCCGACTCACGGACTATGTTCCTAGCTCTCGCTTGGGTCCTCGTAGTAGCGAATATACGACTTAACGCATCGGCGTTTGTATTACGCTTTCCGGCCTTATATTCAACGTTAAATTCGTGTTCGGCCAATTTAATTTTCCAACGCATTAATCTCGAACCTGGGTCCTTTACTCCGAACAGCCAGGTGAGCGGTTGGTGGTCCGTCACTACCGTAAAACGTGTACCATAAATATATGGTCGAAATTGAGCGAGAGCCCAAACTATGGCGAGTAGCTCTTTTTCCGTTGTTGTATAATTGAGCTCGGCCTTTTACATGGTGCGGCTCGCGTAACATATGGGCAAATCGTCCCCGATCTTGCCTTGTGATAAGATTGCGCCGAGCGCCCTGTCCGAGGCATCTGTCGTTACAACAAACGGCTTCGTGAAGTCTGGATACTGCAGTATCGGTGCTGTGGTAAGGGCTGTCTTCAGTTCTTCGAAGGCAGCATCTCTTACTGCGGTCCACTCGAATTCAACCGGTTTCTGGGTTAATTCTGTGAGTGGCTTCGCGGTTCTCGAGAAGTCTTTGATGAATTTCCGATAGTAGCCAGCTAGTCCGAGGAAAGATTGTACTCCTTTTATATTTCTCGGTACTGGAAATTCCCTTACTGCTTCCAGTTTCTGCGGATCAGCACGTACGCCCTCTTCGGATATGATGTGGCCAAGGTACTGCGTTTTCTTGCGCAGGAACTGGCACTTGCCCGGTTGCACTGCTAATCTGGCTTCTCTTAGCCGCTGCAGTACCTCTCGCAGCCTGTCATTGTGCTCCTTGAAGGTCTTGCCGTGAATTACTATGTCGTCTAAGTACACATAGCATTTGACGCCCTGTAGTCCTGCCAGCGCGGAGTTCATCAACCTCTGGAAAGTCGGTGGAGCGTTTTTGAGTCCGAAAGGCATTCGGTTATACTCAAAATGGCCATGTGGTGTGGAAAATGCGATCTTTTCCTTGTCTTGCTTTGCCATCGGGATTTGATGAAATCCAGAGGCGAGATCCAAGGTCGTATAGTATCGGGCCCTTCCCAGCTGGTCCAATATCTCGGTGATATTAGGCAGTGGGTACGAGTCTCCGATGGTGGCTTCGTTCAGCTTCCGAAAGTCCACTACTACTCCGGCTGCGTCAGGTTTCTTCGCTACAACCAGCAGCGGGGCGTTCCATTGACTCCGGCTAGGTTGGACAATGCCTTCCTCAAGCATTTCGCGGGTCTGCCTCTCCACTTCTCTCTTGTGGGTCTCGGGCAGCCTGTATGGGTGCACCTTAATGGGCTGCACCCAATCCTTAAGAGGTATCACATGTTCTACCATAGGCGTGCATGGCAGCCTGTCCCCTGGTAGGTGGAACACATCTTCGTATTCCCTCGTAATCTCATCGAGCGCTTCGCGCTCTTCCTTATTGAGATTTCGCGTGTCGAGCTCTTGAGCTAGTCGCGCGAGGCGGTCTGCCCCTCGCTCTGCGCTGATGGCGCATACTTCGGTCTTCGCGGCTTCGAGACCGTGACCCAATGCCGTTATCTCTAGCGGCTCTAGTTCCACCACGGGGCGTTGCACCTCGACTGTCTGCTTGCTGGTGTTTATAAGACTTACTGCACAGCTACTACCGTGCGGCGGCGTGATGCAGGCTCCCATTATCACTCCGTTTCCGAGTTCCCTTTTTGCGAGTAGCCCAACGAATTTGCTCGTTGTTGCGGCATACGTGACTGTCTCACTGCGTGGCGGCAGGGATACTCTCATCGTGCCGTCTAGCAGCGGCATGCAATGCCCGTACAGTTTCAGCGTTTCTCCGTGCAGGATGTCGGCCTTGTGATATTTGATAAAGTCCATGCCCAGCAGTCCATTGACCCCTAGCGGCACGTTATTCGGGACTATGTAGAACCAATGTTCCACGTTTAGCGCCGGTGTCTCCAACACAATTTTTGCTATGCCAAGGGGGGTGAATTTTTCACCTGCAACACCCTGCAGTTCCACGGAGCACCTGCTCACCATGGTTTCGGCCTTGAGACAGCCTTCCTTTATTATGCTGCACTGCGCTCCAGTGTCCGCCTTGAGGGTGAGTACCCCGGTTGTGGCCAACGGTGCAATTATGTGAAAGTCGCTGGCCGTTGCGCTGGACGCCGGCAGCGTTACTTGCAGTAACTGCAGCGTGGTTCTCCTTTTTCTGCACGCAGGTTTCTGCTGGGCCGCGAGCGTGTTTATCCTCATGGTTCCCAGCGGGCTGGCATCGGTCTCTGGTCGACTCGTTCCGGAATTGACCGTAGACTTTTCACTCTGACCTCCGGAGTTCCTTGGACGTCGATTATGCTGTGGCGTCTGTGCTGGCTCGTTCTTATTTTGCGACAGTCTTTTCCGGCAGTCCTTCCACATGTGGCCTTTCTTCTGGCAGTAATTGCAGGTTATTTCCACATTGTGGATTGACTTGTTTTCACTGGGTACTGGTAGGCTTACTCGTTCCGATCTGCGGGTGCAGTCTCGAGCCATGTGTCCAGTGTTTCCACAGGTGAAACAATTTTCGCTCTGCCGGGATGATGCGCCTTGGGACCTTCTGGGGTGGCTTAATACTCCACCAACCCCTCCCTTTGGCTGCACCATATTCGTGATCTCGATGGCTCCTGTAACGGACTCGTGGAGGGTGGCGTAATTACGAGATCTCACCAGAATTTGGACCTGCCCATGCAGTCCATTTTCGAAGTTGGCCTGGGCGCTCTTCCGTGTTATTTTTTCGACGATGCGCATCTCCAACATCGAGGTGGCTTCCTCGCAGAGTTTTTCTATTATATCGACGGTGATACGCTCAGTCCTGGCGGCGTATACCGCGATGTCCTCACCCTGGCCCTGCCGGAGGGAGTTGAGCTCTACTTGTAACGTAGGCAACGACTTCCGCTTTCCGTACAGGGCCTCCAGCTCGGTTTTAAGCTGCGCTACCGAGAGGATGACTTTATGCTTCATCTCTCTGGACGCCCTTTCCTCGAGCTTGCTGCTGAGCACCAGTTCCAACAGGATGTCTTGATCCTGGGGCGCTACTCTCTTGAAAACTGTCTCGCACGATCGCAAGAAGGCATCTAGTTCGTCAGCGTTGCTGCCGTCGAAGCGCTTTATATTTTTCAAGGCCAGCCCCAGGTCGAGTGTCCGACTCGGTGTTTCCGACACCCTCCGTTGTTCCCTCTGGAACACGGGATCCGCAGGGGGATAATCCGATTCCTCAAATCGGGTTTGCCTCGACCACGGACGGGGTATCGGACGTTCTTCCAACCCTGTATTTCCCAGCCTCCGCGATAGTTCGGCGTTTTGCTCTCGTAGGGACCGGATGAGTTCGTACTCGTCCGCACCTACCTTGTTGAGCGTGTCCACCAAGTTCCGTCTCGCCGACGGTGTTTCGGCCTCCCTGAGTTCGCGATCGAGTTCGCGTTGGCCTCGATCGTGCTCGCGCTGCAGCCTTTCGTACTGGCGTCGCACTCTCTCCAGTTCGCGTTGGCTTCGGTCGACCGCTTCCAACCGATCGCGTACTCTCGCTGGTACCGACGGGGCTGTCGTACCGGTAGCTGCTGAAAAACCTACACGATCTATGGTTCGCATGTTTTCTATTTCCCGCTCAACCATTTCCTCGGTGATGTGCTCGGGAGTTCGCTCGCCAGTAGCCATATTAAACACGTCGTCGCTACCGTCGCTGTCGAAATCCCCGAACGACGCACCCCTACGTGGGTTTACGCCGAACTGGGCCGTTAGTCGGTCTGCAAGGACCTCTTGTCTCGTCGGAGGGATTCGCCCCGATGGCGAGAGCTCGAATAGCGCCCTGCGCGCTTCGTAGACGATGTCTCCTACTGCCGCAGCTAAACCGGCTGTAGGGGCTACCCCTGTTTCAGGCAACGTTGTCTCTAGCGAGTTGCCCCTATGCCTTGATCGGGCTCCTCTCGATTCTGACATGTTTGCTAATTTCTTGGCGAATTCTACTTTAAAATATTCCCACAAAATCTCAAGAGAAATATATATCTAGTGGAATATTTTCCCAAATATCGGTTCTACGCTGGCTTTGGCAAAATTATTAATTTTGTTTTCAAAATTTCAAAATATTTGTCCTATCTGGCTTCAGTTTATCGGCTATATGTATAAGTATAATTTAACCGCCACTTACAGATAGATGATCTGGAAGATTGTCCTTTCCATACTGTTGTTCTCGGGTGCCGTTCCTCCGGTGCTGTAGACCTGTTGTCTCGTAGCTTCCCTCGAAGGCTGGTCCAGTTATCCTCCCTGGTACCGTTGACCCGTATCTTCGTTGGTTCCTGGGTTCGTCCTTGGTGCGTCGCCAACGGTTGCGCGACGGCTTCTTTTCGAGTAGCTGCTGTGCGTACTCGGTTGCACACTTTGTGCGGTTTTCCGCGACTTGACGTGACACCGTCAATCGGGACTTTAAACGGTTGACCGATACGTCACCCCGCACCGACGTTCACTTTGCGTCTTCGCGTTAGATTAGTCGGGTTTTCACGAACTACACTGGTGTCCTTGCACGCGTCGTAGTCGTCACTTCAGAGTATTCTCAACTTTGTCCAAAACACTTTTGTCCTAATAAATCACGAATCACTTAACTTCGGCAGATCCCACCGCTGCCACCAAATGTTATGCCGGTACCGAGTAATTGGATTATTCGGTAGTCGGTATAATATTAAAAGTTATTATTTTTTGGGATCGTTTGCCGATAAGGAGATGGATCTCGAGTAAAAGATGGAAACGCGAATTTATATAAAAGGAAGTATTTATTATAAGCAACGGTAACTTTCCGTTGCCTATTTATATATCAAAGTAAGAAGTACAATAATGCGTTGTTTCGAGTATTAAACGAGGAACCAACCGTTCTCTTTTCAATCTAATTTAATACTGTCCTTTCGTAAAGCAGTTGCTAACTGTCTTCACGAAAATCCCTTAGTTTGCGTTTTTAGTGTTAGCCTATCGTCGAACGCCAAGCGAGTCGCCTCATGCTGCGTCGGCGTTCCTGGTGTTGATCGTACGATCGGGCATTGGACTTCGTTTCCTGTCTTGAACGAATTCCAATGTTACTTTGCTATGGAATATTCCCGAATATACGAAGTACGAATATTCCGCGGCACAACAATTACTCAAAAGGAATTTTATTCTCAAGCTTGGAGTTTTTAATTCAGAACGTCATAACTTTGTAACTCGGACCGTTTTCAAGTTGAATACATTTGGCACACACACACACATATTAATAATTTGAAAGATTTGCTTATAGCTTGCATTCTATAAACACGCTAAGACATTAGATCAAAAATCAATATCAAATTTTTCATCAAATGAATAAAGAAATTGTAGAGTGAGTCAGAGAGTAATGGGTTGATTACAACTTTTGAGATTTAGCAGGCAAAAATTCATTTTCGTTGAATTCATATAATTTGCTTCTTCAATATTAAATAAATATTATGATGTTTTTCATAATACATTTCCAATATTAAATGGATATTGTCACGTCCGCAGTCGATTCTTATATCGAAACAGAAATACGTACGAACCCCAGAAATACCTCCTAAATTATTAAAAATGAACTTAGCCAATAAGCATTGCTCATACAGTTAATTATTTTTGCATACGGTATACATTCTAACCACTTTTTCCTCCTTCTTCGCCTCCAGTTCCCGCGGATGGTCACAAAAGCCCGTGCTCCAGCGTGCTGGGCGCCAGTCCCGGGAAATAGTTTATTTCGCACGCGCCATACACGGGGCCGGCTCGGCTTCGCTGCTGCCGTGGCAATTGGTAGGGGAGAGGGGTCAGTCAGTGGCGGTTCGCGCGGAAATAAAATCTCGACACGTTAATTGAGAAATCGAAAGCATAATAGTAATTTATTGCGGTAGACTGAACAAAAAGATTAGCCGAGAGGAGGCATCTCGGAAGCACGGTCGGGAAGCGACAAATGATAACGGGCTCGATTCCCGTCAATTCAATTGTTCTCCAAATAGTTTACAAAGCTCTCGGACTCACGACAACATTTACGCGAGACTCACACAATCATGCCGAGTAAATAAATCAAAATGAATAATCACATAACTCACTCCGAACAAACAAGTAACGAAATTAGTCGTAAAGAGTCTGACTACGATGACGACGAATAATAAAATAAATAAGACCAAGAAAATAATGACGCTTAACAAAATAACTAACGGAAATAAATAATAATACTGAAGGAAATAAAACAGATCAATAGAAGAATGACGAGGAATAAAATAATTAAAAGAAATAAATCAATGACGAGTAATAAGATAAATATGGGAAATAGAATAATGACGCGAAATAAACGGAATAGGATAACTAATATACCAGGTGTATGCATAAGTTTTTTCCGGTTTAACTAAGAGATGGCGCCAGCGAAAAGTACGCTGCGTATTAATTTGACCCATACGTCATTTTGTTCGTCTGACATTAACCTACAAACACACACAAGTTGAGTCCGCCAAAAACTAGCGTCTTTGTTTTATCGTTCAGTGATCATGTCGAGTTTTGTGCCTGAAAAAGAACATTTGCGGCACGCATTGCTTTTCTTATTTAATCAAAAGAAAAAGGCTGCTGAAAGTCAACGTTTGCTGGTAGAAACATATGGTGAACACGCTCCATCGATTAGAACATGTGAGACATGGTTTCGACAATTTAAAAGTGGTGATTTCAATGTGAAAGACAGTGAGCGCTCTGGTAGACCACAAAAATGCGAAGACGAGCAATTGCAGGAGTTATTGGATGATGACCCAACTCAAACTCAACGGCAATTAGCAGAAGCATTACATGTGTCACAAGAAACAATCAGCAGACGTTTACGAGTAATGGGGAAGATCAATAAACTCGGTAAATGGGTCCCACATGATTTGAATGAACATTAAATAGAAAATCGCAAAGTCACTTGTGAAGTGCTGCTTCAACGCCACGAAAGGAAATTATTTTTGCATCGAATTGTGACGGGTGATAAAAAATGGATTTATTTTGAAAACCCGAAGCGGAATAAATCGTGGCTTTCACCTGGCGAAGCCGGTCCTTCAACATCAAGGCCAAATCGCTTCGGCAAGAAGACCATGCTCTGTGTCTGGTGGGACCAGAGCGGTATTGTGTATTATGAACTCTTGAAGCCCGGCGAAACCGTTAATACACAACGCTATCGCCAACAAATTATTAATTTTACCACGCATTAATTGAAAGACGACCGGAATGGGCCAGAAGACATGGCAAAGTGATTTTGTTACACGACAATGCGCCGTCTCACACAGCAAAAGCAGTGAAAGACCTGTCGCCATCTGACTATCACCTCTTCGCATCAATGGGGCACGCGCTCCCAGAGCAGCACTTCAGCAATTTCGAGGAAGTTGGAAAATGGCTCGACGAATGGTTTGCCGCAAAAGACAAGCAGTTTTTCTGGCATGGTATTCATGAGTTACCTGAAAGATGGGCGAAATGTGTAGAAGCCGATGGCCAATATTTTGAATAAAACAAAAATTAATTTCCCTTGAAAATTACGTGTTTTTTTTTTACCAAAAAACCGGAAAAAACTTATGCATACACCTGGTAAGTATATTACGCAAAAATGCTGTAGGAAAATATAACAAAATGGCGACACTGCAGCAATTACCTCCCGAGGTATGTTAAATTTGAGGCGATTTACGGCACGCATTATAACTGGTGCCAATTTGAATCTGGAAAATAAAAAAAAAATCTATGTAATCTACATGAGTGTAACTAGTGAACCACGAAGGGGATTTTAGAAATATTCATTTTTGTGTAATTGGCGAGTGTTTGAATAAAGTCGTTCAATTTTCATTTAAAAAAGGACAGTCATTTGTTAATAAATATTGTTTAAATTAACTCATCGAAAATCTCCTACGTGGTTCCCTTTAAAATGTTATTTCAAAGTTGTGGTTCAATTTTCAAATGAAAGGATCGAAAATTGTTGGAATTATGCTGCGTGCCGTTTTGAAAAATCATATTTCGAGAAAAACGCGTTTGAAGTTTTGAAATGTGTTATAGACAAGAACAAATGAAAAATTCTACTTTTAGAAAACCCTTATTATTAATCTGCTATCCCAGGATCATAAATTTGCCCTTCCAAGTTCAAATTTTTCTTCTCAGTTTGTTTCCTGGCCTATTTTAAGTTAGAAAGTGCCTCCTTTGCTGCATCTGACAAGGACAGCTCAGCGTACTTTATGCGGTTAGCATCGGCTTCCATGCAAAAATTGTATGACGGGATACCAATGTCTATCTCCAAAACTTTCATAATCTATAGACTATCCGTCAGACTATCACTAAAAACACACACAACAATATCTGTCGCTATGTTCAAGACTTTTTTGCCGCTGGAATACGATTTTGAAACTAAATTCCAAATTGCAGCATTGAAACTTTCGTTGCTATTTTGCGTATAACCTCCTAAGCAACGGTTTAATAATTCTTCTCGGCTCAGCTCCTCATAAATCGGTTCAATTGCCTTGAGAACTTCCTAAGAAAGTGGCGATTTATGGTGGAAGGTATCCAATGAATTCACCGCTTGCGCCTTCTTCCAATTGCACCAAGACTCTGAGCACTTTTCGTGCTGCGGATTCTCGTCGGTTGAAAATTTATGAAATAAGGTCGCCCAGATTTCATTTTTCATTTTTTCCACACCATTCGGACTATGACGTATGGCTAAACCATAATAAATTGTCAACTGATAAATTAATTTGCCAGCTAATTTACCTTTACCACCGAGGACTTTTACTTTTTTTTTTTAATTTCTCAATCGGGTCCCAATTCTTTTCTGCACGTGATCAATTCATTCTTTCTTTTGCACTTCAAAATTATTATATGGTTTTTTATCCATTATACCTTTGAAAGTTTTGCTATCTCCGTCTTGAATGTAGTTTGCATTTTTCAGACCGTGCAAAGTCTCAGAGCGCTCGAACATCTCAACGACAGCGTCAACCTCCATTTTATCGGATGAGCCTTCATGATTTGCTTGACACTCATCGGCGTGAGTTATCTGCCACTCTTCATATTCAGTTGTTCCTATTGTACTTTTTCAGTGCTCGCATGACTTACAGTATTTCGATTTTACCTCGACATCGACGATTTTGCCCGTGAACCATCCAATCAGTGACGTATTTCCGAAGAACGGCGAAAATCCACGTTTCCTCCTCGAACCATCACCGGAAACAGTAATTCCTTCAAACTGACTATTCTCTTCGCTTTTCTCTTTCTCTTTTTGTGCTGCTTTTTTCATACCGGCCTGTCGTACTGTTGCCGTTGCGATCGAAATCATATCCACTAGTTTATCGCAGAACAATTTAAATATCGGTCGTGGCAATTCCATGAACGCACAAAACTTTACAATTCCGTTTAGCCCTACTCCAAGCAGGCACATTGCTGGGACGATTCGACGATTCATTTCATATGCGTTCCGTACAGACTTACTACTTGGTACAACAACTTCTGGGCAGTTTGGACACGCAATAATTATTTTGAACCCTAAGCCTCGAGGACTTCGTTCTTGAAACATGATATCTGCATTGCAAGTTTTACATTTCACGTGTTGAGAAAACAGCAAGAACATTTATAATCCTATAGCTCGATCCGTAATTCACATGAAAATCCTGGTCACTGTCTTTTAATTTCTTAGCAGAGGCACTGACTCCTTCCGAACTGCTCTCAGCCTCATATGCTGCGGTGAATTCCTGTACAAAGGTGAGCGGCCTTATGATTTCATGATTGAGAAATAGCATTTATTTCGACAGAAAATTCGGGGCGCAACATTCCACCCCCTTTAAAACAAAAGAAATCGGGATTTATCGAAGGATTTTTTACTTGTTGGTTTCTTGGGTGTGATTAATTTTTTACATACGAGTACGGTTTTTTTTTCGTTGCGCGTAGTATTCTTAAGCTGTTCATTGAGGGCTTACACTTGAGTAGAATTTGATAAAAATCAATTTTTTGTTTTTGCATTTGTAGAAAGTATATAGTTTTAAGAATATTGTGTTAAAATATTATTAAGAAATTTGAAGAATTGTAGAAATTACGGAGGTTCATCAGATAAACAATTAATGATACTCCAATTCTCTTCCCAAACTTTAAACGCGTATTTCTCGAAACATGGTTTTCAAAATCGATGTGCACGATATTTCAAAAACTGATGGATAAATCTTTTCAAATTTGGACACGATATTCTTGGATGCTTTGTTCCGTTAGCACTGGTCAGACTTTTCAATAACAATTCATATAAATGTTTAAAAAATTAATTGTAAACTTGAAAAAATGGGTAAAAATTGAACCTACATTTCAAACAGCCGCCATTATGCGAATTTTTATTTTTTTTACTCGTAGCTAACTTCGTTATATATTACTGATTAGGAATTCAGTTCCTATTTTTGTTTCAGATGACTTGTCAACCCTAAATGATGAACACCGCAAAGGACATTTCTAAAAATGGGGCTTACACTTATGCCAGTTGACGATAATTATTGTTGATACATTTTTATTAAACAATTCACATACATACGAGAATACATGCTATTTTTAACAGAGGCAAAATTTTTCGAATCAAGTAATTACTTCTCGAGAAAAAAAAATCGAGCAGTATGGTTTCTCTTTTGCCCATCTACTAAGAAGTGAGACCTTAAATTGTATAATCCTCCAAACAACTCTTTTATAACATTTTTTCCCCCTCTTTAAATAATAACAGTTAATGTTACCCTTATCGTTGGTGTTGTTATGCGGATCAGACTTTATATGATTTTTTTATAAGTATGCTCTAACCAGTTGTGCTCGCAATCTTTTTTGCCGTGGCGCAACTTGCTCTAGGGTTCTGCTTTTAACATATATATGGCTATAGCTCCCACAAGTAAAGTTCCACATTAAGCTAATATTGTTCATTAACACTTCCCCACACCCGTTTATATATTCAACCAAATATTTATTTCTCCATTTCTGCATTATCACTTTTGTTTCAGCAAATCTTCGATATCGCTATATTATACGAGATTCTGTAATATATTGTTCGAACTGTTCTCACTTTTCAGCGGTCATTCAATTCGCAAAAGCTCGTGTTTACCTCACCGAGACAATAGATGTTTTCGCGACATACTTATACACCTGTACGTACATTCACATTTTGATATCTTTGCCCACTCACCTATCCGCTCTCGTTACCAAAACGATGAGCACTAGTTAGGCACACGAAAATATTCGTACCGTCGATATCGGGCTCTAAAACTGTATCGCAAAAATAAAGGACTTTCCAACATTCTATAAAAGTGAACCTCTTCATCTTTTCTCAACCTTATTGTATTCCCCCACAGTATTTTTGAGTTCTCTCGTTATAACTTTGCACTCGCGAATTAAATTATTATTACGTGATACGCCAAATCGTTCGTAAGCTGAACTTTAGGGTGATTAGCTTACACCTGTCTAAACCAGTGCCTACTCCATTCAAAGATTGTGATGCACGATTTTTCTATCGCACGTTATGCATCGCTATTATTATAGTATGAGTGAGGCTCATGAACCACTTCGGGCAATGTAGACCGCGGTCTGATTACATTTCTTGTAAACATCAGCATCTCTCAAAGTGCTGCATCTGTGATGGACATGAACGGGTGTACCGGCGTACAACTTTCTCATTTTTCGAAATGTTCAATTGTTGTCATGCTACTCATTAGCGGTTTTTCTCTTGCCTTCGTTCTCTTATTGTCGCGGTATGCGTCTGGCTGTAAAAACGTTAGCATTAGTATTTTGCTTTCCAGCTTTGTACTTTTTTCCGAACCCATGTTACGGTTTTCCTTGGCAAGAGTTAAGATCCTGAGTCATTTGACCTGGCCTTAAGGGGTGTGCGATACTGCACCAAGTGTGTGCGCTGTCTCTCATTATCTCGTAGGTAGACTGCACTCTTGTATTGGTACCTTATTTTCGCGTAAGTTGCTCGCTCCTTAAGTCTGAGGTTCATTTCAAGCTCCTGCTGTCATTACTTGAAACGTTTATCACACCTAGTCGTGCTTTCTGCGCATACGCGCTATGTCTTGACCTTGCTGTTACGTATGGCATTCACTATCTTCGACGGGTCGAGTATTTTTTTTTCTTTTCCTCGTGCTTTGTAGCTTCTATTCCCGCTACGCGGCTATTACCCTTTGACAATGCGATAGATGATTTCGGAACAATACCTCGACTGATCTCGTTCCTCGTGAGTAGCCCGACGAATTTAGTCATCTTTGCAGCCTACGTGTTAGATCCGTTAACTTTGTATTTACACTTTATGCTTCTGAATAAACTTGCTGAATAAACTGACTAAACGGTGTCCTCGATGATAGTGTCCGGTCGCTGACATTTTTTCTTAATTATGCTGCATTATGCACTAGTCTACCTTCAGGGTTAGTACTCCCGTGACAGCGAGTGACGAAACTAAAGGGTGTCCCAGCAAGAGCGCCGGATTTAAATTTACCGCCATTTTGTTAATACGAGTTGTACGGTGATTTTTTTTTGACATTTGTCATGTACAGACCACGCGATTTAAGAACATGGAGTAGTATTCAAACCAACAACGTTTAATTATTATAAAAACACATTACAAAAATGGTGAAAGTTTTGCGAAAACAGTTCGCCAATTACGTCAAGTTTTTGGTCGCAATAATGCGCCAAATGAATCGACAGTGAGGCATTTAATTACAAAATTTGAGACCAAATTTACGCTGATGGATCAGAAGATCATTGTTCGTCGTTGTCCTTGTCGGTCACTCGAAAATATAGCCACAGTAACGGAATCTGTGGCCGAGAATCCAGGAACTTCCATTCGGCATCGTGGTCAACAATTAAACATTTCCAGTAGCACTATGCAACGAATTTCGGTAAAAGATCTGCATTTGCACGCGTACAAGGTTCAATTGGTGCAAGAAATCAAGCCAAGGGACCATGCGCAGCACCGTGAATTTGCTGATTGGGTGTTGGAACATCATCAAATTAATGCGGATTGTTACCTCCGTAATTTGGGGTATTCCTCACTTTGTTGACGTACTGTCTACTGCTGTGGGATTGCTGCTGCCGCTCAATTCACTTTCTGTTTTTCTCTGTAGCCTCTTCCTACACTCCTTTCAGAAGTGTGCCGTTTTCTTACAGTATTTGCGAACAACGTCTATTTGGTTTACTGTCCGGTTTGCATCTTGCACTATATGCACTGCATTCCTATGATTGTAATAGGATCATTCGCTTATTGTTTGAGCTGGTAAGCTCACGTGCACTGACTTGCGCGTGGATTTTTGGATTTGGATTTGGAGCAGGAGTTACTGCCCTGCGCATTCCGCGATCACAAATATCTCGGCTTGAGCCACGTATGCGGCGATGACCTTGTTTTGACCCTGATGGAGTGAGCTGAATTTCATCTATACAGCTACCAGCAATTTTTGCTGCCTATTCAGAGCCTGCAGCTGACTCTTAAGCTACTCCAACGTAGCGATGGTTTTATATTTTAACACTCACGTAGCTCGTTCACTCAACTTGCTGCTGCGAACTAATTCCAGCAGGATTTTTTGATCTTCTTAGACCTAGAAGATCTATCTTAGAACACTGCTTCAAAGAACTCTAGAAATCCGTCCAGCATGCTCGCATCATTGTCATTGAAGATCTTGATATACTTCAGGACTAGCCCTAGATCTACGGTTCGCGGCCATGAGGTTGTCTAAGGCCCGAGCCGATGCACGTAAGTCTACTGCGAGACCGCCGGAGTTCGCGTCCCTGCCGACGCGCCCGTAGTTCTTCGTTTTGATCCCGGAAAAATGGGATGAGCTCATATTCGATTTTTAAGAACTCGTGCTCTTGGTCAATCTCGCGCCGCCTGGCTGCCAATTGCTTATAGCGGCCCACAGCACCACGCCCTGACTGTAAATCTAATGAAGTTTCCCTACGTAAAGGCCTTGAATCGCATGTGATTATTATTCATATTGATATTACTAATTATCTCCCGGCATGGGAAGTTTCGCCTGAGCGATGTTACTTTACGTCAACGAAAACACGGATTTGACTCAGGCTTTACGAGAAAAAATTGTATGTTGGATTTTCTTTTGATAATTAGCGTGACTAACTGGCTTTGGATTTCAACTAGAATGTATGTAAGTAGTATGTGTACACCTATGCTCCATCCCACTCCTTCTCCCACCACGCGGCTATCCCCCCACCCCACCTTTCCACCGCCGCGCTACCCACTCTGCTTAACCAGTGTCGGTAACGTGGAGATGGTAAAGTGAGGTGGTGTGGGTACTCTGGTGAACAAGGAAGAGTACAGGTAAGAGCAGGATGGAGTAAAGGTGTACCCATACTTGAAAAAAGGAATAAAATTAGGTACTCACCTTTGCTGTTGGTGACGTCCACTTTTTTTCGACGGCGATTTTGAACTCCTATCTCCCACTATCTCTCTCACACAAACACACACACACACACAACGCACGCGCGCGTGGACACTTTCACAACCGAGCTTCGTCCGCTTCAGGAAGCTCGGGATCCTCGAAGCCCTCGTCCACGTCGCCGCCATCCTACCCGATGTCTATTTCGGCGCCGAGGACTCCAAGCACGCGCTAGCGTCGTAACGAGAATACATTGCGAAAAATACGTTTTTGACTGCGCGATCACGAAGTTAACGACAGACTGAATGCTCAGAATGCTGCTGGTTGGTATCACAGGGTTTGAAGATAACAAACCCCCCTCTGAATCATAACCAGGTGTCCAGCGCTCTGAATGCAGCGACAGCGGTTTTGCACGTGCGTTCCGCTTTGCGCTGTGCTCCTCGTGAAGCGCTTGCAGTTAAAAGCGCAGAATATGATACCGTACTGTGAGAGACCTCGATTATAATTTATATATGTTGAGAGTTCCAGATAGTGCTGGTAGATGGAACCTGAAATATATTGAAAACGAATGAGTTTTCACTCGAGGCGGGGAAAAAATAACCAGACTAAAAGATGTATGTAGAAAAAGCGGTTTATTCTACGTTCTTTCCTTTCACTACAAAAAAAAATATATTAAAAAATAGTGCAAATTAAATACTTATTTGCGGGTGAAACTAGTTTTTGATTCAGGTATACATCTACCTGATTAAATATAGAATGCAAGAGATTGTTTACAGGGCCGGTACTTACCAGGTGTATGCATAAGTTTTTTCCGGTTTTTTGGTAAAAAAAAACACGTAATTTTCAAGGGAAATTAATTTTTGATTTATTCAAAATATTGGCCATCGGCTTCTACACATTTCGCCCATCTTTCAGGTAACTTATGAATACCATGCCAGAAAAACTGCTTGTCTTTTGCGGCAAACCATCCGTCGAGCCATTTTCCAACTTCCTCGAAATTGCTGAAGTGCTGCTCTGGGAGCGCGTGCCCCATTGATGCGAAGAGGTGATAGTCAGATGGCGCCAGGTCTGGCGAATACGGCGGGTGCGGAAGGATGTCCCATCCAAGCGATTTCAAGGTGTCTTTCACTGCTTTTGCTGTGTGAGACGGCGCATTGTCGTGTAACAAAATCACTTTGCCATGTCTTCTGGCCCATTCCGGTCGTCTTTCGATTAATGCGTGGTTTAAATTGATAATTTGTTGGCGATAGCGTTGTGTATTAATGGTTTCGCCGGGCTTCAAGAGTTCATAATACACAATACCGCTCTGGTCCCACCAGACACAGAGCATGGTCTTCTTGCCGAAGCGATTTGGCCTTGATGTTGAAGGACCGGCTTCGCCAGGTGAAAGCCACGATTTATTCCGCTTCGGGTTTTCAAAATAAATCCATTTTTTGTCACCCGTCACCATTCGATGCAAAAATGATTTCCTTTCGTGGCGTTGAAGCAGCACTTCACAAGTAACTTTGCGATTTTCTATTTGATGTTCATTCAAATCGTGTGGGACCCATTTACCGAGTTTATTGATTTTCCCCATTACTCGTAAACGTCTGCTGATTGTTTCTTGTGACACATGTAATGCTTCTGCTAATTGCCGTTGAGTTTGAGTTGGGTCATCATCCAATAACTCCTGCAATTGCTCGTCTTCGCATTTTTGTGGTCTACCAGAGCGCTCACTGTCTTTCACATTGAAATCACCACTTTTAAATTGTCGAAACCATGTCTCACATGTTCTAATCGATGGAGCGTGTTCACCATATGTTTCTACCAGCAAACGTTGACTTTCAGCAGCCTTTTTCTTTTGATTAAATAAGAAAAGCAATGCGTGCCGCAAATGTTCTTTTTCAGGCACAAAACTCGACATGATCACTGAACGATAAAACAAAGACGCTAGTTTTTGGCGGACTCAACTTGTGTGTGTTTGTAGGTTAATGTCAGACGAACAAAATGACGTATGTGTCAAATTAATACGCTGCGTACTTTTCGCTAGCGCCATCTCTTAGTTAAACCGGAAAAAACTTATGCATACACCTGGTAAAACTGATTTGAGCACTGAATTTTGTGGAAAGCACACAATTATATTAATTGTGTGATGTAATTTTTGGGAGGTGAATGTGGTGCAGCCAGCACTGCAGACCATGCCACGAAATGAGAATTTTGATGATGCACAAATGTGAAAAAACGGCAAATATCGATTGCCGTGCATCAGCTGATTTTCCAACAATATATAATTATAAAATAAGAGACAGACTAAGATGATGTATTTGTTTTTAATTAATCAATATTTTATTTAAATCACTTTACACACATTTACCGTCACATGCAACATCTCTGCAAACACGGCAGTCTTTGCTCGGAGATTCGTCCACCGTTTAACTTATTTTTATCACTGTCCGATCGTCGAGAGGTAAAAGCATTGTAATATTTACGTATTATTCTATCGTTTTTCATTACATTATCGCTAAAGAGATTATTAAATCGCGACATGGTGAATCCGCACGACATAAGATGCAGGAATACGAACGACATAAGATGCAGGAATACGATACAAAATTGTCCACACGCATCCGATGTATTACTCTGTAGCTGCTTGAGGCCGTACCGATAGAACTTGCAGTTTCTTCGTAGCCTTGTGAGTTGTTGTGGTTAACCATGATGGTTAACGTACATGGCGATCCAATGCTCTCCAGGTCCGTCGTGGTTATCACTGTTAACTACGAGTTCGGCCGGTAACGACCATACACGAGGGATTCTGTCAGCTGGGTATACTCCAACGGTTGAGAGCGGTAGATACTGCAGACTCTCGTAGATTTGTCCAGTGTTCATGCTGAACACATAGTTAATGATTAAATGATGACATATACGCTTTAATAGACGTATGTATACAAAATTTATTTCACAGCATCGTCGATCGTGTCACGACTACATGGTGAAGATTTCTCCTCTTTCTTATTCTCTTAATCTGCGTCTGTCGACCAAACATCCATGTATGATTCTCCTTTAAACGTGTGCTCGCGAAGCCAATTTTTTATTTGGAAAGCCTGGCGCATTGCGAAGACGCTGTATCGTTTATCATAGTGTCTGAAGAATTTCTGCAAAGATTTCAGCATAAATGTATACGATGGAGCGCCCTCCTCATCCGCCAGGTTGGATATTTCACGACTCGTAATATCGCAAAGAAGTATAGCCTTCTCGTGACCGCGTATATAGATACGTCTTGATTTTCGCGAAATTTCACGCAAGTTAGCATATGCCTGTTTACAGCTCACATCACCCTCGTACCATTCAAGACCGTGAAAATATTTCCAGAGAAAATTATTCTGGCTTCTCGAATGCTGCGGTAATTCGGCGAAGTGACACGGCGGTACGATGATCCAATGAGCAGAGTACGGTTTATTCACTGCTGTCACGGCAATTTTTTTCGGAATAAATTCCGAGTCTTTACCACGCGTTTCCTGTATATCCACGACGATATCCATTTTCACGTCTAATCTGTACAGATGCTCAAGTTCGACTGATTGGTTACTTACAAAGAAGCTTCTATATCTCTTAACACGAAACAATTTTATTCCGAAATCAGCACATTTTTCGCTTATCGGCGTAAAATCCACCATTACCTGCTGAGAGGTATCGATTTCAAGGACATTTTCGTATTCCGCGTAAACTACACTATTTACTGTTGAAGCAAGCTCATCCTCAAATCGTACCTCTATGCTCGCACTACCGTGCTTTATTAAATTCCAATGTGAATTGCTGTTTGCCAAAAGATCGGGTATCAAATCGAAAGCAAACAGACAGTATCCATCGCGATAATTATCGCGATCGATGCATTTACCATCGTTTAAGAAATGTATTCCAGTTCCTGAAAACGACGTTTGAAGAGCATCCACATACAGATGATTTTTCGTGAAATCAGGTTGTAACGGTTTCGAAGATATTTGAGAACCATCTATATACAACGTGAGATAATTTACCTTGTAATTTTGGAAATTGAATGGATTCATACTGAAGTCGCCGTTAAACGCTTTGTTATCGACAAAACCGATAATTATACGCTTCGGCAATTGATCTTTCGGCAATTGATCTAGCACGATATTATCGATAGTCCATGAACACCGGAGTGTATTCAAACGGCCTTTACCTCGACTCTCGTAAGAGGATATTTGGCCATAGATTTTGCCAGAGTTCGAGCATGTGAGAGCAGGAGGCCAGGAGCTGTTTTTGTTCTACGAACGAGAAGCGATGCCTCGAGAATCTTCACGCCGCATTGACCATTCTTTGTATCGCCCACAAGACAAAATGAATATCTAGACCGCACCAGCCGTAGTCGCATTTCGACACCGTTTGATAGGAACCGCTCCTTATTGAATATATCGCAATGCAGATGAACGAGCAAGTTTACAGTTTTCCCAAGATACGAATTTTTGGCAGCTGGACCGTAATTCAAAAGTGTTTCTATGTACGCTCGATAAGCGTAGTCATTATTTGGAGGTGAAATTAGTTGTTGATTCATGTATACTACATGTACCTGATTAAACATAGAATGCAGGACATTGTTTACAGGGCCAGTACTTACTTTCAGCGCTGCACCCGCGGCTATTTCCGTACAAGGAGATGTTATTTTTCTTCTCAGACTAAGCATAGTGTTGGAAAATCAGCTAGCGCACGGCGAATATCGACCTGTTGCTGCTGTGTAACACGCCGCGCTCGGTTGGGTCGGAGATAACCGAGGAAGGGTTTCGCGGAACCGAGGCTGTGCCTCGCAGGCATGCCGCGTTAAGCGAGAGGTTATCTCTTTCACTTGACTTCGGCTTCGCTCACCGGCTATCTCCCTCACTTGACTCCAGCGCTCAACGACGCTTTCGTATTACGCAGCCATATTGCTATTTTTGACACGTACGTGAAAACCCACCTGGACACCGCGCACATCTCTCGCACACTCTCGGATTTTTCACCAGCTCACCGGGTTTTCTCAGCATTCTCAAGCTCAACAGGACTCAAATGCACGGTAAGAGTACATCGTTATAATTCTGTGCAATTCAATGACGGTGAGGAGTGGAAAACTCATCGGTACATCAACATAAAGGTCTCACACTTTGGCGTGCTCTGCAGCACTGACTGTACCACGGTTTTCATCACTACATTTTGCCTGCTCGATTAATATAATTGCGCATGTGCTTTCTATTCGCTGTATTTTCCCCCAGTAAACCTGCTGGGAAAATACTGTGAATGTTTCTACTCATTTGTGCATCCTCATACTCTCATTTTGCTGTGCAGTGCAGCGTTGACTGCTTCACGGTCCGTTCTATTAGAATTTCAGCACTCAAGTACCAGAGTTGCATGTGCCAGCATTCACTCTCTGTGCATTCAAATTTTCTATCTTATTGAGAAGTTCTGGAATTAATAAAATCAATCTGCGCACTCACATATCTCATTGCGTGGCGTGCTCCACAGCACTGGCTGCAGCACGTCCACTGCTCTCAATAATTACAGCATCATAAGTAATATAATTGTGTGCTACTCAAGTAACTCATAAATGCAGCACACAATTAATGTAATTATGTGCTGCTCAAATGTTTCACTCAAATCGAAATTTAACTTCAATTCTTTGTATTTTAATTTATATCTTTATTATTTCTTTCTATTTTAGATATTTTGTAGTGAAAGAGTGGATGGTAGAATAAAAACCACTTTCTCTATAGACCATCTTTCTGTCTGGTTTTATTTTTCCCTGCGTCGAGTGAATACTCATATTTTTTCAATATCTTCTCAGGTCATTCCAACAACATTTGGACGGATCCTCAAACACATAGTATACGCGAGATCGATATACTCATTACCTTGTCCAGGACTAACCAATTCAATAGATGAATTATCTGCTGGCGAAGAAATTGGCTAATAATACACCCAATTGGTGTTCCCCAATCCAAAAATATCTGCAACCGTTCGTTGATGAGTCTTCTTTTTCTTATTGTTCTTATTATTCTTCTTCCTCTTGTTGTGCCGCGGAATATTCCACTTCGTATTCCGTATAGTCGGGAATATTCCATAGCAAAGAAACATTGGAATTCGTTCAAGACAGGAAACGAAGTCCAATGCCCGATCGTACGATCGACACCAAGAACGCCCACGCAGCATGAGGCGACTCGCTTGGCGTTCGACGATAGGCTAACGCTAAAATTGCGAATTAAGAGATTTTCGTGAACACAGTTAATAACTGCTTTACGAAAATCAGTTATAAATTAGACTCAAAAGAGAACGGGTTGGTTCCTCGTGAAATACTCGATACATATTATTGTACATTCTTACATTGACTTTTAAATAGACAACGGAAAGTTACCGTAGCCTATAATAAATACTTGCTTTTAAATAAATTCGCGTTTTCATCGATAACTCGAGATTCATCTCTTTATCGGCAAACGATCCAAAAAATAATAACTTTTTAAATATTATACCGAATACCGAATAATCCAATTACGCGGTACCGGCATAACATTCTTTATTACTTTTCTCTTTATTATACTTTTCTTTTTACGGGAGATACGTCGTGGTTTTCGTTCGTACGATGAATGAAGAGTTCGCGAAATTTTGCGGTCTGTATAACAAGACCCCCGCATGAGAGTATCAATTTTTTCAGAGGCTTTGCGTTTGAGCTGACTGCCTGATTCTTGCGCTCTGTCCCGAATAGCATTTTTAAAAGCTATATTTCATTTCATCAAGGATATCACCGGCTTCGTTTACATTAGCTTGCAATGCCTCTTTTCCAACTGCTTTAGCATCCTTCTTTAAAAGTGGTAACACTCGACGAAACAGGCCCCTGAGAAAGCTGCCGATACTGTGTTCTCGTTGATTAGGCGTTCCGATATAAACATGACTAATACCACCGTACCCGCGACGGCGCCATCCGTGCTGCACACTGTCGATATCATCCATAGCGGCGTAATCAATCGTAGGACCTTTCGAAATGTAGTATGACAGTCAACGTTCCCTGTTCGAATAGTATAGGATTTCCAAACTCGTCTGTTATATCGATCTCGATAGTGTGTAAATTGTTGCGCAAAAGAGGTAAATTTCGTGGCGCCGAAAACGATTTAATTTTTATCGAATCATACTGACAGTCGTCAGCATCAATAGGAACAACTCGTAAGAGGGGTGTTTGTACATCGCCTATAATATATCTCTCGCAGATATCGGTGTATAGAAACATGCTGCATGATATAGCATCGGTGAGAGATGCAGGCCTCGACCCTTTGTATTCGCAATGCGGTTCTATCATTACAGATCTACAGGCCTCTTCCGAGAATCCTTGTAGCCTTGCGATAGCGGGTGATACGCAAAAATCGTGGTATACTAGATCGTCGCATACGCGCGCCACTTCCTCCTGCCCGCTGGGAAGTGATTTAAATCGCAGATGACCGGCCACGTGAGGTAACTTATTTATACTCTCCAAAAGAGCGTCTATAGAGCGATATACGCCCGATGGAACTTGGTCTCTATCTACGCGTCACCGTGTTAAAAGATTTAAACCCGATAAATTATAATCACCATCCTTCAAACATACAAGATTTCCTTCAGTAGGAACATGTAAAAAAGTCATCGGATAAGCAATTTCCACAAGAGAACAGACCATTCAATAAATTTCGTCGTCGTATTATCCGGAAAATACTGCATACTACTGTTGCTCGGCAGTGCGACTAAAACTCAGCTATCCTTGGAGCTCATATTTATGAGGGACGGTGATTCCTAGCGTTCTTCTCAGGTGACGGAGGCACTCGTATTATATCTCGTCTATATTACTCGCGTTTTACGTACGACGGGGAAATCGTCATCGCATGAGACGATGAATTTTATATGAATCCTGCGTCTCGAGCCATGATAAAACATTTTTTCCGGCTACTCTCCGATCCACCTGGGCCGAATTTTTGCTCGAGAATAGGATGCGGGATGAGCGGTGTCATAATAGATTTTTTGAAGAATTTTCATAATTTTAACGATGACCAATTAAATGGATTCTTCTTCTTTTTATTTTCTAACTGTATGGGAGATCGATA